>CM056377.1:37632211-38232211 GCA_029718625.1 Synaphobranchus kaupii | reverse complement strand
TTGTCAAAGCAGCAAGAGAGCTACAAAGATGTAAACATTATAGCCGTCACTGCTAAAGCAGAAGTATTATTCAATGAAAAAAACAAATTGATTCAAGCACCTGTCACTCTACGTGTCAGCAGCTCGCAGACAAATAGGCAAAATTCTGGCTCAATGGCCCATTGCTATGTGTACAGTAGATGCAAACACAGATTGGAAATGCGACCAGAGCCAGACATATCCCAAACGGCAATAGCAATATGTTACAATGCTTTTGTAAGATGATGTTGCAGAGAAAGAAGATAAACAACCTCACACCACCTTGTAAGAATGATAATAACAGATGAAGTTGATTATTTAGTATCAGAGCTTGAGGTCATGGTTTTGGTAAGACTACACAGCATACAGCCCCCTTTTTTTAGTGACATAAATAACTATATTTTCAGTGTTGGTCACTGTGACTCATTTCATTGCACTGGGGTCATATATTCCTGTCATGGGTCATAGATGCATATTTTCCCTCCCACCCGCAAAAATGCAGCTGTTACAGATTTCAGAGATAGTGACAAAACTACTTGTAAGGAGACTCCAATGGGTCATTTCCCCATGTGTGCAAAAACCTCTCTAAGATGTTCATTGTGCCCCTACAGTGCAATAAGAACACGAGGGGTTAATGGGATCAGAGAGGCATTTCAAGTCCTGCAGTTCAGAAGACCAATAGGTCAACACACACAAGCCCTAGTAGAGCAAGGGGGGGGAATCTCTCTCTCTCTCTCTCTCTCTCTCTCTCTCTCTCTCTCTTATTTAAATTTACATAATAATAAATAACATAAATAACAAAGCATAAATAATAATGACATATCCTATACCCTGGGTGAAAATAATCCGCAAATATACAGTAGGTACATAGTAAAGTAGTATACCAGGGTCAAATTCAGCTGTCCAGAAAAGACACATAAAGGAATGCTTAGTTTTCCCTGTTGGGACAAGACAAAGGTTTGATAAAGTTCAATCAACCTCTGAAATTAGCCTTTCTCACTCAGGCAACACATGTTTCTTAAAACCTGACTAAATGTCAAACGTAATTCCAAGTCAAACAGAGTGCATAATGTAAACTAGCTCAGGCACATAGTATTTGGGGTTTGGAGCTGTGGTAAAACATGTGAGATTGGTACACGGATTATTATTGTTTAGGAAACCAAAGGCAAAACTAAAGAGGAATCAAGCTGATGCAGAATTGTGTTTAAAAATTTGGTAACCAAGCATTAGTCCACTGATTTCATATAGTTCCTTGTCTTATTTGCATGATGTGAAATAACATTCCAGACAATTGCAGGATGGGTTTTCAACCTTTTCTGATACAGGGACCCACTCTAGGCTCAAAGGCATCCAGGGGACCCCATCAAGTTAAAAAGAGTTACATAAAAAAATATATATATTGGGGAAATATTTTCCCAAGTCTATATATAGTGATTGCATATCAGGTCTGGCCAGGGACCCCCAACAGTACCTTCAAGGACCCCCAGGGGTCCACAGATCCCTGGTATAGCACGATTAGGTGCAGTTACGCTATGTTATTTGCTCTAAGGGTGCCTAAAGTGCAATTTTACAGATATTTTTTAAATGTATTGTTTATAGATCAGAATTATTTGACATAGAGGCAGTGTAATTGTGTAACAGTCTACTTGTTTGCATTCTAGCATGATAGCATAGACAATCACCACAATCATTGCCAATGATGAGCTTATGAGCTTTCAAGAAGCTAATGATAGAGCATGTATTCTCTTGTGGCTGAACGGTAGTTTAAGTCATATCATGTATTGTAGCATTAGTATTGATACATAGCTTAGCCGTGCATTAGCCTATGTTGAGCATCAATGGGCCATCAAATAACCATAAGCCATAATCAAATGGCATTGTTGTTGATTGTCAACGGTGATTCAGTGTCACAGACTGGCATAGATTTTTATGATATTTGTAAGACTAAAGTAATAACTTTATTTGTGCTTAGGGAGAATTTTAGTTGCAGTAGCCATGTAAAATATAACATTTATTATTTTTTGGAAAGACCTATTTTTGATTTGCAACATAGTACATTATGTTGCTCTTATTTTTCTCTCATTTTTATTTTGCTTTCTTGTATTTCTACCGAATAATTCAGGGTAGAAGATGCTACCCACAAGTGATATAATAAGATGATATCGACAAACAAAGCATTGTATTCATTTTAGGATAGGTTTGGATAGGTTGTTCGACCCCTATATATATGGAAATTCCCTCATGTAATGAATGCAAACATGTTTTCTGTGAGTCAGAACAACACTATGTGTTGAAAGAAATGGATTATCTCCTGATTTACTTTAATGCACATTTTATCCATTTTGAATAGATTAAGAGACACTAAGAGATGCCAGGATACGCTGTTTACAAATTACCTTGTAGAACCTGAGTAGTTTTACATATCCCCTTAAAATTGTGTACACATGTGGACAAGTGGTGTGTGGAACAGAAAATGTAACCTGTTTTATATCTTTGTCTGTAAAGTAAGAATTTTAACTTCCATTTTACATTATTTACAATGATTTTGTGCACTTACAGCCCATAATGTATATAAAGATTATTATAATAAATATTTTAAGCAATGCCGTTAAATGGTACAGGGGTCTTCTTCAACTTAAGCCATTACACAAGTGTGTGTGATATGCACATCTGGGGTTATAAAGCCTTAAACATAACAGTGCAAAACAGGTGAATATTGGCCAGATTTTGCTCAGCCATCTTTGTGTCAACGTTGTCTGTGTGTGGGATGTTCCATAAAGTCTCCATTTGGGAAGTAATGGGCATCAACCAACACATGTCTAATGGCTGGAGACTGGTGGCAGACATTTGGAGCCTGTCTCATTGCACCAGTTGAGGTGTGCAAGGATGTGAAAGGACTACCCCCACCCCTTACTTTTTAGCATTGAGGATTCATAGGTACTGTGCTTTTTCAAGGGAAATATTAAGATAACAGAGGAGTTCAAGAAGAAATGCAGCTGCTTGGCGACACAATCTAAGCAGATTTTATCTAACGAGCTGATAGATTCACACAGCATGGGCATGTCCCTGACATCAGCTGTACACAGAACGATGATGGTTGTTTTCTCATGTCAGGAGAGAAAAGTGCTATAACCATTTAATTGAAGTGAAACCAACCGTGGTGAACTTCTAGTACTCTCTTTTCCTTCTGTGTTTTTCTCTTCCCTCATTTGATAAATTGCTTTGACTAATAACATTAGCTTTGGAATGACCTTCACAGAATCGCTCATAAATGACGTGTATTTATTTTTTACAATTTTTACACTACAAAAAAGTGATAGAAATGTATTAAAGCTTTCGACCCCACACACGTTTTAACAGGTTAAGCGTGGCCTTACATGTGCCTCCATTGGACACTGTCTATCTTTGCAAATTTAGCATTCAGCATACAGCAATGACTTCCACCTGCCCTGGCAGAGTCCTGTGTTAAATAAAAAATGCCAAGCTTGAGTGCAAATTAAGTGTGAAATTTATGGGTCAGCCACTTTATATACTTGGCTAATCATGGCCCAGGAGGTCTCATCATTTCATGTTTTATTATGTATGAATAAGACCATGTACAGCTGAGCAGCCAATAGCAATTTGTGGTATATATTGTCTTTTCAATAATAAGGTTATTTAAGGTTTTTCTGATTAAGGTTTGGTGCTTGGCTGGTATCCCAAACAAAAGCCAAGGTTGCAAATTATTTCAATTTATTGATTTGCTGACATAGTTCAGTATGTTGAGAGTAGAGTCTGGAACATATATGGATATACTGCAGCAAGGTTTACTGAGTTTTACAGCTCAATGTGAAAATAAACTTTCTGTGATGAACTTACTGTAACTCTGTTCTAAGATAAAAACCAGCTGGCAGGAATGCAGTATGTATGTATATCTATGTCATGTTTCCTCTTGGATACGTGAGTTATGGGGATGTGTATGAAAATAAATTGCTTAAACTGGGGCGATTCCATCGCAGACAATTCCGCCTTGGATGATTAGCAGAGAATATGTTTGAATTATATCATTCAATTAACAGGTCACACTGTTTAATTCACTGAGTTTACACTGAAAGCTAGCATGTTGTTGACAATGTGACCCAGTTTGAGTGTGTTTTTTTTTTTAGTTCAGTGATGTGGTGGTATAGACACATGTAGTCCTAACTTGTAGCAGAAATCTTTTTATGTATGTGGCCATAAATGCAATTCATCAGGCTACCTACCATGTTAGGGAGCTGTGAAAGGACACCAGTTTTTTGTTATGATTTAGGACAGACAGCAGTCTCATTAAAGAAAGTAGTTTCCTTACAATGTCATGGACAAATACAGCATTGGAATTTTGGACCATTGTACTTTGAGGGACGTTATTTACTGAGTGACATGGGAACAAAACTGGAAAATTGGGTTTCCATTAGATGAATTACACCTTTTCCTTTTTTTGATAAATTTTTCTTTAGAAGATTTGAATTACTCACACCTTCTAACAAATACTGAAGAATAATTATTTTTCCATTTTAAAAAGCTCACAATGACAATGTTAAACATCAAATTAAGTTGGAGTGTAACGGGAGGGGAAGGGGTCGGAGAACCAGACACGACCGGAAGGGGTTCTAAAAGCTATCCACAAATGTGGATAACCACAAGTTTGGGGGGAAGAAAAGAAATACCCTGACATAACAGGAAAAAATAAACAAAAAGTGAAATAACTCCCAGCGAATACGGCAACAGAAATCTACCCAGAAAAGAGGGTGAAAGTAAACCCGAAACTCGAGCAGAAAAAGAAAGGAAAAACCTCTAGCTCGATAATAAACAAACGAGCTGCACAAAGAAGGAATATGAAAAAGGTAAACAGAAGTTACTGCCTCAAAGAGGACAGATAAGCAAAAGAGGAAAGAACCAAGAAAAGAGTGAAATAAAAGGAAAGAAGGATCCTACAGATCTAATCCTAACTTTTTAAACTAAGAAGGTTCCTGCGTTTCTTTTAGATACAAAAACATGCAGTCCTCCGGCTATACTGTTTACCTGGCTTAACGTGACAAAGTATGACACAAAAGCCCAGAACACAGAAGGCGCTGGGCTTAAGTAGCTCAGCCGCATCTGAACCCCATAACCATAATTTGTACGGAATGAAAAAAAAACAACAAGAGCGCCCTCCAGCAGCCCCGAGAGGCAAGACCCCCGGAGAGGCATAAGCAGGTTGGAAAACCATGACATAGAGACTGTCTCGGAGCCAGGATTAACACCATTACTCAATACAATTGAAGTCAGTCCACTTTGACCAATTTTGAAAAAAACTAAATTTTTCTTTATTTGAAATTGGTCACGTTATTTTTGCATAAGAATAATTGTGGGAAAGTAAAACTACAAATGTCTAACCATTTATCTGAAAAATAATACCCGCCTTGAAAAATATGGTTTAACAAAACTAGACTTTTGGCAAAATTAGAGTTTTGGAAAAACACTCTTCAATTATGTTGTGCACGGACAGTGTCTTGAAGAAGAGGAAATGCATTTGTGATATTATGCTGAGGACAGGGCCACAATCTGGAAGAAGATATGTACAAATACTTGTGACTGGCAACTGGGTTGGTGGAATATTTTTTAAGTTTTTGAGGGTATTTTATCAATCCCAAATCCACAAGGTATGCTGTGGCTCTGAGCCAATTTGCTCTCAAAAACAATTACAAATCCCAATTCCCAAAAAGTTTGGACAGTATGTAAAATGCACATAAAAGCAGAAAGCAGCGGTTTGTAAATTCCGTTTTACATATATTACTAATTTAAGTTAGTAATAAAAAAACACCAGTTTGGAACATTCCACAGGTAAGCAGGTGATGCTATCATGACTGGGTATAAAAGCATATCAAAAGATTCTTGATATCTTATTTTCAGGTACTCTTACAAGCGATACTATAACCTCTCTGCATTTGAATGGATCTCTATGGGAATTCGGGGGTGGGACTAGATTAAGCTGTAAATTACACTAGAATAGTATGGAACCCATGGTTGGCTAAATGGCTGTAAGTCATCAAGGGTCTGAGGTATCAAATGAGCCTCAAACCATCACCCTGCTGTCAGATAATGCGGTAGATTGTGAGGGGGGTTCGGAGAACCAAAAGCGACCGATAAGGATACGCCACAAACGCAGAAGTAGCCGCACAGGACAGAGATAACACAAGATCGGGAGCAAAACTTCCCTAGCACAAGGCAAAACAAAGCAACCTCAAAAACTGAGGTGATCTCGATAAACAGCGAGAATAACTAACAAAAGAACCTCATGCACTAAATAACTAGGCGTAACAAGAGGTAATGAAACAAAGCAAAACTCGATAAAATGAGTGAAGGAAAAGAACAGAAAATAAAACTTATTATCCAGAGCTCTTGTGGCGAAAGAGCTGAACACAAAAGATAACAAGTAACAAGAATAAAGGATAAAAAGAAAGATTGGAAATAAAACGGAAAGCAATCTAAACCTAATTCTCTAACTGGACTTGTTGCGTTTCTTATTCATACGAACCAGAAATGCAGCGACTGAATTTCTATACCTTACCGACTTTGTTGTCAACATAGCAAAGACAATATTGAAGTGCCGAAAGGTGGAAGTCCTGAGCTATATATAGTAAGCAGGAAATCCAAAACAGGTGAAAGGGATAATTGCCGGGCGAGATTCAAACACCGGAACGGAGGCGGAAAGAATCCGATAGAGCGTCCCAACGACGCCAAAAAGAAAACCGAACACAGAAACAGCAGAGGCTGCTAATAACCATGACATAGATATGGATGATCACTTTAAGGGTTGTTTCTCCTGACTCATTTTCCTATTGAACTGTATGTAAAAATAAGTCAGGCGAAACAACCCTTCAAGTGTGTGTGTGTGTGTGTGCGCGTGTGTGTGTGTGTGTGCGCGTGTGTGCGTGTGTGTGTGTGTGTGTGTGTGTGTGTGTGTGTGTGTGTGTGTGTGTGTGTGTGTGTGTGAATCATACAACAGACTACAAGAGTAACTAATTGCATTCAACATGACACTGTACTTGAAAAGGCTTTCATAATTACTCAGTTCACAGCCCAATAACTTCTGTTACACATACAGTACATGTTATTGCACATGATGGCAAAACATTACTCTGCCACCCAGCTGTTAAGACTATGGCTATATTGCCTAGAGAGGGTCAATGGGGTTTGAGAGTAAATTCAAATTGATAATCACATTCCTAAAGGAAATGTACACTAAACTGATAATTCCATAAAAAATCATTTGTTTCTTCAAACTCTTTCCTGTTTATATAAGCAAAACCCATGTGTGGGTGGTTACTCTCAGGTAAATCTGAAAATGACCTGTCAATAATTTTAAAAAGCCTTTTCCAGAAGCATGTTATGCTTTTGGACCAGTTTCCCGAATTTGACATTTACAATATATAATAAGCATTTTGTGGGCTTTTAATTATGCAAAATAAGATTTGGTTTGTTAATGCCTGCCCACTCCCCAAAGCCTAAAAAATACATTTCTGTCCTTATTATAGGATATACAAACAAGCCACAGCATGTCAATCAAGCTAGGAAATCTACCAAAGACACATATCATATCTTTTTTCTTTGCATGCATAATAAGGCAAAATTACATACAGATGCGAAGATCCTGTGTAACAGAATATCACAAAAGAATCTATGACTGGTCTTTATTAACTAAATCTGCTCTCTTTGTGATTATGCACGCCACAAACCCATGGGTATTTTTCAGTGGTATGGATTTAAATTGCAGAGGACAAGTCATTGAATTAATTTTCTATATGAACCCTTTCATGCTGTTTCACAACCATCTGATACAATTTTACTTTCTTATACACTTGTATGGGTATGATAAGGGCATCAAGTGGATCTTGGCTTTGGAACTAATGCATTAATGAAGGAGAGCTATACAGGAGTGCTCAGTTTGAAGCAAGCTGAAGAGGGGACGTACTACTTAAAGCAGCATCATTTCCAAAGGCTTTTCCATCATTCCCAGGACAATATTTTATCGACTGTCTTTACATAACCATTCCTTCTGAAGTGAGGGTGAATATGTTTGTACAGCCCAGTCATGCGATCCTGTAAGGGGCCTTTTTAAGTGCATGATTCATGTCCCTTCTGACAGACCCTGTTTAATTTCCAGTCAATAAACTGTGGGAGAGAACAAAACATCACAGGCTGGGGACACTTGTTCTAATCATTTATCTTAAATGCTCACAAACTGTTTTCTGCAAATTCCACGCTTTTCCACATATCCCTTTTTTCTGATGTAATGGGAAACTCGAGGGTGGTGGTGGGGGGAGGGGGCGAGTCAGGGGCTTTCTCTCTTTTGTCTTAGTACTCATTTGCAGATGGAATTCTCCGCATTCTATGTTGCTATGTAAGTAAGACAGATGCATGTTCAGATGAATGCACTCTTGGTGCAGGGTGAAACCATGTACTGCTTGGCATATTCTCCAGGTGTATTGTTTCCATAGCCTATGGGGTGGAGATCAGATTTGTTGGGTATTTGTGTTGGCAGATTTACTTGAATTCTACCTGAGCCAGCCTCAGATATGCACTATCGTTCCATTTATTTATTAAGTTCCTGGTTTAGTGCCTCTAAGCAAGTCATAACATTTAGAAATTGTCTTTGGCTTTTTGCGTTCATGTATGGCTTAACTACATACACTGACCATATTATCAGCAGAGGATATTACACATATATGTGGTGTGTGTGTGTGTGTGTGTGTGTGTGTGTGTGTATGTGTGTGCTTGTGTGTGTGCGCGTGCATATGTGTGTGTGTGTGTGTGTGTTTGTGTGTGTGTGTGTGTGTGTGTGTGTGTGTGTGTGTGTGTGTGTGTGTGTGTGTGTACCATTTACACATATACCTGCCATGTTATCTTCCTCAGTTTTCAAACGTTTCTCGTTACATATGTTCTGCAGGGAATCGCGCCTCTCCAGATGTCCAAAAGGCCTCCAAGGGGAGAGAGATTTTCTGGTCATATACAGTCTCTTTACTGGATGGGCCTTCATTTGAATTCATTCTCAAATGAGCCATTTTGTTTCAAAACAACACATGGGTTCTTAAGACAGGAAAACAAAATCCCATCTGACTTTATTGAAGAAGATACATCAAAGTGTCATGTAGCTAAGAACGTTTCTACATACATCTGAGAATATGAATGATATTACACATGCAAAAATATGTCTACCACATATGGGACCTCAGGACTACATGTTATTTTTTTTTTTTGCTAAACATATTACATATTGCATATTACAGGTATCATAGTGGACATGTCATAAAATAGCAGGTCACATGAATAGCAGGTCACATGAATTCCATTTTCAGCACTAATTTCCAGAAATAGAGAGAATTTGAGGCAGACAGTAGACTTCTCTCTGGCTTCAGATTTCAAAAACTGATTGTCCTCTGTCTTGAGCAATGAGCCACTTTTAAAATAAAATATCATAGCATGAAACTAAGAACAACTGTGCCATCATCATTCCCTGCATTAAGCTTTTCCTCCCTGACTAAAAGTGTATGAAAGGATATAATGGGCAGGCTTTAGAGACTGAATATTTCATAATTTTTTTCTTTCTTGGTCTAAATTTGAACAATAAAGAGCCAGGCAACACAGGTATGTTTTCACTAAGTAACACAAAAGTCCTTTGAAAATATATTTTTAGCTTGTTAAATATGTTTAGATTCCCCCATGGCTTTGCGAGGCAGCACTGTGTTTTGCTGGCCGGCTGAAGGACGCCCAGAGAGCACAAGAAACAGTTTACCCGCATTGCAAATGCACACACACGTACCAAGGTGATACTCTACATAGCTGGAGCTTGTGAGAGATCTATTAGTTTCAGTCAGACTCTGGTTAAATAAAGGTAAATGAAAAATAAAGAGTTATTGCACCACTGTGTCATACTCTCAATCCTGGTTTTGGTGCTTGTGAATACAGGAGTGCGTCTAGAATTTTATTTACAATCATGCATGCAATTTGAAGCTGTAATTAACAGGATATCATGGATGATTGGGGAAAGTATGTCACTGGAATGATTGAATGTAATTACTGAAGTTGACCAACATCCTCTACAATTTGCCGTTTAAATTGAAGAGCATGGGCACTGGGCGTGAAGGCCAACCGCGCAGGAATTATTCATAATTTATGTACCGTACAGTTATTTAGAAGAGCAGCAGGAGAAAGCTTGCTATGTAAGGTATTTGAGCCACAGATATCTTCTTTACAACTGAACTGCTAGTCATAACCTAGATGTATTAGCCCCGGGAATTTAATAAGAAAATATTTTAGATATATTACAGACATTTAAACTTTAAACTTCAAAAGCAACATGATCCATATTAATTATTTATTTATTAATTTATTTGTTTCTTCAAACAATTAACCCATCAGTTACATGGAGAATGTATTACACGTGTGAATTAATACCCTGGAGATGTGATTTCCTTGGGCAAGTTTTGATGAATTAAGATGAAATGCATGATAAATGAATACAAAGAAACTGAATTTTTTTGCTAGTGCATGAACTACTGAAGTGTTTATGAAATTACTTCAATCAAAACCACAAAACAATATAAATATAGTAAAGCTTCAAATTGAATATAGTTGCTATTTTCCAAACTGTATGTATCATATTATGTAGTGTCACATTAACTATTTGGTAAATTTACAGAGGTCAATTTGTTATCAACAGAACTGGTGCAATGCATAATTGTTTTCATTGTTAAAATGAAGGCTCAATAGACAGGTGCAAAATGTTCATCTTGATGATTAATGCCTCTTATGTTCTGGGCGTAAAACAACAACAAATCAGTGAATTCAAGGCAATCAGTACATAAGCATATTTCAGTAAACCAGTTCTCTGTTAGAATAATTACCTGACCTAAGCTATAAATCTGAGTTTTGACAAACCTGAAACTTGCACTTATAATATTTAACCAGAAAACGAACAACTGCTTCACTGGCGGAATAAATACTAGGCCTCCCCTTTTATTGTGGCTATTTATGAAAGCATTCCAGTTCCACATCTTGTCATATATATTGACCATATGTTCATGATATTCCTTCTACCACATGTATACCTCTTTAATACAGTTAGGCAGATTCTAAAATGACACCATCAGAAATGCAAAAAGATTTTGCAGAAACAGGGCGTACTTGGCTTTGTGTCTCATGTTTACTCTTTGTTGGTGTTGCAATGTCCATTAGGGACAATGAAGCTAAGAACATATCGTTCTTCCAACTTCAGTTGGAACTCATCAGTACAAATAAACCATAAAAAGATGGTACTGCTATAATGTGCTGGACTGTTTTTATCTTTTCATTGCACAACAATCACCTTTTTCCTGCTTTGATTCTGACTATATGATGCCAGGCAGCCACTTTTGCGGTAGGCTGTTTGAAAAAGGTGCAGTGCCTCCACACAAACCTATTAATTTAATTCATTTGTTTATTTGACAGGGATAATGCACATTAATAACACTTCCATAAATGTGCCAGGGTTAGCCAGAGAGGCTCATTTTCATCTGTAATCCCTGGGCTACATTTCCTTGAAGTGTACTTTTATAAACAGACATAAAGCTGTTATACACCTTAATAAATCGGCTGTATTCATAACACATGTTTTCTGCAGGTTTTGACACTTTAATCTATTACAAACAACAAAATCTGAAAAAACTAAAATCTGGACAATTTAACTGCCTCCTTAATTCCAAAAGACACTTATCAACAACATAAGGATGTGGTCATATAATCACCAGAAACCCAAATGGTACTTCTTTTTCTTTTTTTCCACCAAGTTTCGACTGATTGGATTGAAATCAAAGCCTTAAATGAGCCTATCTCTGAGGAGAGGGTCAGCCAGCATGGTTCACTGGCTTTATTAAGGATAATTATTTGGCCCCTAAAGTTGCACAAGTAAATCCAACTTGAATGTAATAGTTAAAAGAAAATGCAACAGGATATAATACATTTGTCACAGGGTTATCCATAAATAAAAGTTTATTGCAAATTAGGTTTATGTGTCTCATATTCTATTTTAAGATATAACTCAACTTTCCACTGAAATTAGACATCCTTATTATAAATAAACAACTAAATAAATATTCTTTCTAACAACTGAGAAATAATGTCAAACATTCCTAAGGGAATTCCGATGCCGCAAAGTTCCTCGGTATTATTTGAGGTTCAAGCACTAAGCCTTCCTGTTGCGTTTGATGTGTAATCCCCCGTTGAGGGGTTCAGATTCGGATTTCAATCGTGGAAATATCCTATCGGTTTGATGGAGGGCCACGAGTCCACACCCCCGACTCCCCCCTGACTCCACTGAGTCTTCGCATTGCCAGCGTGAGCCAAGAAGAGCTGGAGGAGCACATAAACTGAAAGGGGAGAAAGCGCCCTACGAGACAGCTTTGACGAACAAAAATGTGACTGGCCCTACATCGAAGCAACGGGACTCTCTTACTCATATGCTGGGGATTAGGAGCACAAGATTAACAAATAGCCTAGCTCTAAGAAAACTGAAAAATAGACTATTATTTGGCATAGCCTATCTAAAGGCAAATCACGTCTCCCTGGAATTGCATACAGATTGCAACTTGAACTTCACATCGTTTATTGCGACGTTGTTTTGCGTTTCAGCAACTGGCCGTCCTCGATGCAGTGTTGGAGTATTTGGATAAATAAAGGATGCAGACACGCGGTTTCTGTTGTTTCTTCTGAACTGGAGACTGGAGTAGCATCGGTCGGCAAGTTATTATATTTTCCTGTAAAATACCGGAGAATCTATGACTTTTTCAGTTGTGGTCTTGGTTGGCACGGTCTGCATTACATGCTTTCCTGTTTGCACTGTTCACACAAACGTAGCCTAGCGAAGGATCTGTTAAACAGTTTTCATTGAACCCTGCAAACATGGAAATTATAAAACGAAGTACGGATAAAATGTTACACGCTATCTTCAGAGCAGTCTGCACGGCTACAGTCCTATTTGTTTTTATTTTTGGTAAGTATATTATTATTATTCGAGACAATATTCTTTGCCATAGCTTTTAGTTGAACGTCTCTTGCAAATCCTTAAAAAACTGGCGAATGCTGAGAGATCAAAACTGAAGGGCAACTGAGCCAGTAAAACTTGAAGTAGGCTAAATACTAGTAGAGTGCATAGAATTATTTCTAAAGTAGGCCTACTCTCGGGGTGTGAGAGATTGTGATCCCTAGGAAATAATTACATTTAAATATCCAGGAATATTATAGGTACGGTAATATTTTAGTTCCACATGAACATAGCCAGCGATTCTGCGCCCCACCTCTCAAAATTATGGAGAGCACATACATAACAATGAATATTTTCATAATGAATCCAAACTGAGTAGGTCTGCAGGCTACTGAATAAATTATTTATAAATTATATAATGTTTATTAATGAACATTAGTATTATACTGTTCTACTCCCATGGTATAATTTAAGTGAAAGCAGTGGTGCCAAAATCAAACTGGGGTTGAATATATTGAGAGTTGTGTCAGTCAAGAAAACAATAAAAGATGCCCTCAGACTGTGTGACATGGGGCCAGGAATACTTAAAAGTGCAACCCAGAATGAGGAAGCACATATTATTGGCCTGAAGTGGCAGCCTAATTTTGGGTAAAGCTTTGACAGACTTAGAAATTCAAAGCATTTGCATTTTCTAAACAGTAAAATGTTCAGTGTTGAATAAACTATGATAGAGTATGTTTTCCTCTTAGAGACAACAGATCATCTGTGAGCATATGTAAACTGTTAAATGAACAGTGAGCCTTTTTCTGTGTACTTCTAAGTGGAAGTAGTACTCCATTAACACACAATATTAGCATTTTTGTGATAAAGCATGAATGACAAAAATGGACTACAAATTTCTCAGAACTATAGAAACAGAGGAAATACATTATTTATTACTGAGAACTAATAAATATAAATGTTTCAAGGGAAACCTACCCAAATTTCATCTTCTTCATAAGAAATGTAGATTTTCAGGGTTGTTGGCCATATTTTGTTAAAAGGCAACTATTTTAATAATATTGTCCCTGGAGAACTTTTGAATTTCATTAGTTCCTTATTTCTGTCTTTCAAGGTTATTCAACATAAGTAGCATTGGGATGTTTTTGCTGGGCATCAATTCAATATACTGGAAAAAGTGTACATACTGTACTATATAGATATATATACATATATAGATATCTCTCGCCACTGTCATCATCATCATCAACCTTTATTTGACTAGGATGTCACATTGAGATTAAAACCTCTTTTACAAGTGAGACCAAGCCAAGATAGGGGAAGGGTAATAAGGCTGTTGACAAAATTACAAAACAGTAAAACATAAATACACAGATTCTACAGGAAACAGCAAACAACATGCAGAAAGAAGAAATAAAGCTGAAGAAAGAATCAGTGTGTTTCTATATATTCCTAGACTAATCAAACATACTAAAATGGCACTGTTTGACGAGCATTCTCAACAGTCCGAGAGGAGCTTTTATGACGAATGAAAATACACTTACTACAGCAAGGAGCATGGATATAATAAAGAATTGGATCTGGGAGCTGTATGGTTCAAATGTCTAGTTTTTCCTCTGTTTTAATGATTTTGAGAACTTTGGTTTGTCAGTGGTCCCAGTAAAGTTACCTCACTACACGGACCAAGCCAACTGTAAATGTTCCTGGAGGTTTAGGTATTGGGACTGGCCTGTGCACTCTTATTTAGATAGAGGATTTCATCTGGGCATTTGAAAATGTGAACAGACAAAAAAGGAGGCAGTCGAAAAGTGTATCTACCAACCGCCAGTGTTGACCCATAATGTGCTTTTCAATCTAAGTTTGTTATGAAAGACCCTCTCCTGCAATAGCATAAAATCTACATTCAGATTCAATAGATATTACTGCTCTTTACTTGGGATCTTCTGCAAGGTCATTGTATACTGTATAGCTTTTGTTTTGAAGCTTGGGCTAAATTGTTGTGAAATAGTTTTGAAAAGTAAAAGTATGGCTGTTATAATCAGCCTTGTTATAATCTTTTTACAGACCAGTGGAGAAAAGCACAAAATACTTTCCTATATATGCTTGACATGCATTTTTGCCCTTAATCATAAACATCCCTATTGTGTTGAGTAGTGCATGCATGAGTGTTCTGTAATCCCTGACAATTCCTGTTTCCCCAGTTGGCTTTGATCATAATAATATCTGATTTATCGCAAGCTATATATTTCCGCTGACCCCTATATTTTTACTTGCTTCTGATAGTGTAAATATTGAAAAACACTTTATCTTATGTTAAAATGCCTATAGTTCAGTTATGTTTTATAACCATGGCACCTTTATAACCACAAAGCTAATTCACTCTTTTCATAATTTGCCAATGTTGGTAAAGAAATGGCCATTTGGATTGAGTTTACATAACATGTCTTTTCAAGTTCTGTTAGACAGCCTCTGTTATTGTTCTCCAGAGTTCAAATCTAAAAGCGAGGAACTGGCAGCCTGTCAGAGCCCTCTGGTTTTTAAGCCGAGTGCAGGTGCAAATGGCTAAACCATACTCATGATGCAACAGGATCTCTTTGATACAGCTGTGACTGCCTCCAGTGCCATAGCATTACTAATCACACCAGCTGGATTTCAGGATCATGTGCTTATGAGTCTTTGAGTGCTGTTACATCTGATTCCAAGGAAAAGCAATACCAGTAGAGGGTAAAGGGGAGTGCCCTCAAACTTACAGACACTGCCACCCCTCTAGGTTTCTCCTGCAACATAAAGATTAAATAGAAAAACTAGAGTGACTGGTGGTATTTGAGTCATTTTTTAAAAATCTCATTCAGACACTGTAAACGCCGTTCCACCAAATACAAATAAGGCTAGGTAATGAATACACCCACCCATACAAGGACACCTGGAGGAAGTAAAATTATGAAGCGCATAATGCTTAGATATCAGACATTCGCAATGGTAGCATATCATCATTTTAAGAGAAAGGTTGCTACCTAATTTTCAAAAGATCAACTTGGCAGCATTATTCTTAAAGGGGAATTCCACCAAAATAAAAGAATTTTTTTTAATTTTATTTGCATAAGAGTAACTTATTAAAACCTGATTAAAATGAGCTCTCAGTCAACTCTGCCTGTAGTGAATGCAGAGATATAGCCCCAAACTACTGCGCATGTTCCAGGTACCTGTTTTACTATAGACTACAACAGGTTGGGCGCTTACAGTCTATGGGTTGGTGTCAGACAACGCCAGTCACAGGTTTCCACTTCTACTGAATACAAATGGAGGGGCTGGGCGCTACTACTTGGCACGGAAGCCATTCTTCTACTCACTAGTAAGCTAGCCACTAAAGAAAGAAAATCTAGATGTATGGTGTTCAGTTCAGTTTACATTCGTACTTAAGTTTTACTGGGGGGAAAAAATGGTGCTTTGCTGTATGACAAATTGCAAGGGTTTAACATTGGCAAAGGAAGGGATTTATTTTTACCAGCTACCGCAAGATGAGGGAGAGAATCAATGACTGATTGCAACTGGGAATGCTAAATATCCTCCACATATACCTGAGACACCGCTAAAGAATGTGCGAGTCTGTAGCAGGCACTTTCGCCCAGATGATTTTCAGGAGAACATTCAGGCGAGACTACTGAGCATACTGAGGGACTATCTGTTAGCTCGGTCAACACCCCTATAAAATAGGCTCTGAATTATGGTCAATGTGCAGAACTCTCTACTCTCTGCTGGCTAAGGGGGAGTGACTGTCGCTGTGGGTGTCAGAAGTAACACTGGTGTGTTTTGTATGTATGTATATTATATATATATATATATATATATATATATACATACATATTACTGTCTTAATGTAATTCTAGTAAAACAGAGCATACATTACACATTCACTGGCTACAATAATAGCAATGATCCTAGATACTACTAGCAGAGCACAACCTAGCTAATAGTAAATGTAGCTAATGGTGTTACACTATAACGGTAATTATGATGAACATATACAGTGTAGATACGCTAATATGGGTACTGTCAATGTAGGAAATGCAGCTTTTATAGCACTGTCAGTTAGCACAGTAATACTAATACAACAATACAAATAAGCTGCTGTGATAGGCTACACAGGTCATAGATGTAAACTTCTGGCAAACTACTGTTTAACTAAGCAACCAAACGTACATAGAATTACAATAGTTTCAACGTTATAAGAAACTACGTCCAGTAACGGAGCGATAGCACGGTAGTGGATCAATATACCAATGTATGTAGCCACTAGCATTACAGCACAGCAACTGGTACTATAGCCTAATGGAAACAGCATAACTGACATATTACTAAATATGAATGTCCAACATACAGTAGTCAGTTATGCATCATATAGGAAATATTTGTGTGTCCTGCCTCCACAAACACAACTGATTCTTAGAACTTTCTCCATAAAAAGACTGCAGCTTCCTGAGTCTCACTCTGCTGCAGCTTCCGTTTTTAATTTTGCCTCCTGCCATCAATAGAGTACTACTCAAGTAACTACGTCACACTGGTTTCGGAAGTAACTTCCCCATTCATTTAGACCATAGACATTAAATAAAACTTACTTTTAAACAATTTCTAGTGATTATGTCTTACCATCAATTTCCTGGATTGTTCAATATAACGGCCATTTGCGAAATATGTCGTTTTTCTGGACCAGCTTCGAGTATATTTTACGTTTTAGTATTTTTTTGTGAATATACCAGCGCTGGCACTGTTTCAAAACTTGACGTCCCATAATTCCTTCCGGATGCGCAACCGTAGCGTAGTGTTGTCTCCAAATGTTGTCCTATAACGTTAGCCAGCAGTAGCACACAGCTCCGTTTTTAAACACTTTTTCTAACACTAGCTAGCTTGAAGGACTAAAAGCTAGAATTGCTTTATGTGGTTAACTGTAGCGTAGTTTCTGACCTTGTCGGGTGAGCTTCTCAACTTAGCAAGCTAACGTTAGCTCGTCTTCAGCAGCAGCGCTGCTAAATATGTCCAGACGAGATGATGATATCTGATTGGTCAAGAACCACACGTGCGTTGCAGTACTGGATATGTAGTCTGTTAAAGGACTACAAACTGGTCTACAATCCTTAATCGTTACGTTTAAAAAAAAAAATTGGAACGTGCGATGTATGCTGTATATCCTTATACCACACAGGCTAATTCAGGAACGTTTCGGCTCATTCTTTAAATCTGATTTCACGAAATTGTCGAAGCCCATTCTATCTTTCATAGGGAATTTACTTCCGAAACCAAACTCCGCCCACGTCTGACGTTCTCACTTGAGTACTCTATAGTTTGCCTAGTGCCAATAGTTTCTCTGATAGGCTGAGGGACTAGTCATTCTGAACTTTTAGGGCTAGACTCGTACATGCCCAAGACATGCCCAGAATGAAACAGCACCCTGGAACCAGCATAAACCATGCAGGTTTTTTACAGCCCCCTTCGCCTATTATGGGAGGTCGGGGGGAAGTATCGCCAAATTCAACTTACCCGCCCATTGTAGTTTTTCAAAAATGAAGAAGGGTAGATGTGTACGTCATTTTGACATTGCTATCTTCATTCATAGCAACATGTCAAATTGAAAACACCATATGCTATACAGTACAAGCACCTTTCCTCAAGGGCATAAAGCAGATATTGTAATTCTCAAAAGATGTCTTGCCTCCAAAAAAAGATGGAAGGGGTTGTGTAATTGACAGAAAATTGGCTCAATTATTTAAGAAAATGTCAGGGCAGTGGGACACTGGTGCCTTAGAAAATGTCAGGGCATGCAGTGGAACACTGGTGCCATTCTGGACAAGATGTTTTAATTCCAATCTTGATTGCAGTTGTTCTGTGAAATGGCACGCTGGTTGAAGTAAGGCTCTGACTCTTGTCATCATTCCCTCTCATTGCCACTGTAGGTTTTGGTGAAGGGTCTTCCCTGCATCACCCTGATAGCAGGTCCAACCCTCTCTCCCTGGAGAAGAACTTTGGACAGCACCCCAGGGACTCTCAGTGTCACCACATGCTCAAACACCTCCACAACGGGGCACGGATATCCGTGCAGATGCCCCCCAACATCGAAGGCCACTGGGTGTCCACCAGGTGCGATATCTGTCTAACTGGCAGTTGAATCTTGCTAGGAGGAATGTGTCCTATCAGGGCAGTCAATTTCAAGAGCAACAGTTGTGAAATGATTGCTATATTGGTCCATGTGATGGATTTCCATTATTAGTCATATTCATGTTGATTATCAAAAAATACCACCAAAATATGTGTGCAATATGCAATGTGTCTTACAAAATGTTTGGAAATCTCCAAGATTGTAATCCAGGGACCTATGAATTAATATAAATTCAGTCTATATACCAATTAAACCATTGATTCAGTGGGCTAATGGAGATGCAGTACCTGTATGGTCAACAATGTACACTCCATTAGCAAATGCATAGGCAGTATAGGTAATTGTATTTTATTTTATTGAATCCTTTCTTCAACACTATAAAATATAATTGAATTAAAAAGCAATTAAGCTAAACCATGAATTATTTAATTCTGTGCTTTAAACTGACATGGTTTTATTGTTATTTATTTGTGGAGAAGGACATACATTGCAAGCATTCACAGCCTGGAATTAGCCATTGTAATTAGCGTGTGGAAATACAGACTGTATAATTGACTATTATGTGGATGATGGGAGCTTTATATAATGTTTTTTTTATTTTAGGTAGCTCCGCATATACACATTTAAAAAATCCATTGTAACAAGCCGTCCATTGTAACAAGCAGTAAATCCAATTAAATAAGGAAGAAAATCATGTGCTAAATGGTGTTTTGGGTAAAAAATCTGATTATTATGTTTTTGTTATTAGTATTTCTCTCTTTGTGGGGGATGGAGTGATTCTTAATTTGGCTTTTTTTTATGTAGATGTCCACAGACCAACATGCCAGTTAGGAATATTGCCAGCAGCTGTTTGGAAAGCTGGTCATTTGTAGAACATGGTAGTCTGTAAGATGTTTTCAGAGGTTTCTCAGATACCCCTTTTACTTGAAGGCTGATTTGAAGAACCCCACTTTCACTTTGAGAACAGCCTTCAGCAGCAATGGCTGGGGGTGCGTCCCAATACTCGAAAAATGCATCCTCCTTTCTTCCACTACCACCTCCTCTCCTCCATGCCCCGGAAACCGATCTTTGTGTCCTAATCTAATGTTGCTGATTACATATTAAATACATATTAATGGTTACATATTAATTACATATTAATGCCTCGACGCAAACCACATTGTCAGGTACATTGCATACTGTACATGTAACTACTTGTACTTGAAACGTACAGGCAGTTTTGTATACTTCCGGGTAGGAGACGAGTGGAGTTGACGAGTGGAGGAAAGGAGGTGAGGAGTGAAGAATATTGGGATGCACCCTGATTGTTCCCATTCTCTTCCAGATGCCTGCTGTTGTAATTTAACTGCTCATTAGCAACATTGTGAAATATAGAAAGAGGTGGGGGTTACATGAGAATTTCGATGAGGATGGGATTCGAACCCTCACGTGCAAAGCACAGTGGATTAGCAGTCCCAGTCCATCGCCTTAACCACTCGGCCTCTTTCTAGCCCTGTGAAGGTCAAAGTTTTTTTAGTTATAGAGTCATAGAGAAATATTTATTTTATGTGTTTTTACAATTAGCCTGTAGTGAGTAAAGAAAAGTTGTGATGGCTGAGTGGTTCAGGTATTCAAAACCTGCACAGTAAAATGTCCAGTGTTAATTCAACTTTAACAGTGTACATATGAGCCTGATCTGGCCAGAGTAGGCTCATATGTACACTGCTAGAGTTGAATCAACACTGTTAGAGTTGAATTAACACTGGCATTTTGCTGTGAATTTACTGTGTGCATGCATTACTTTCCTGGTTTGTGACTGATGTCTGCCCTTCCACTCCAAGTTGCATTTTTATGTTACAATAAATTGGATTTGTCTTTATTTAATCATGTAGGTCAACTGAGAAATTACTTATTTTTTCTTTCTTTAATCATACCTGAAGTGGTAGTAAACATCCTGACTTAAGTGGCCGCAAGAAATGCATCCAGTGGGAAAAAAACAATACCACTCCTATCTATTGGGTGTTGATATGACGTCCACTCAGCAACAAGGACTTGTGAAAACATGTGAACACATCACATGATCACGGGAAAGAAAGAAAGATGATTGTTATTACACATTAAAAAGCAGTCGAGAGGTTAAAAATCAAATCCCATCCATCAGATTCGTAATATCCAGATGTGAGGTTTAATATTGGTGTGCCTCTGCAAGCTGTACTTTTATTTCACTGTCACTGTAGAAAAAGAAAAGCAACATATACATATAGGAGTAACTCCTATAAATCATTACAAGGAACCGCAATTAGATTATAATGAATATATAAATAAAATGGAAATGGAAACAGTTCAAGATTCACGTTCCGTCTTCACTAGCCTTTAGAGATACAATCTGATTAAAAGACATTGTGTGTTTATGAATGCATCCTTTGAATTTTTGGCTTGCATGCTAGAGTGTCAAATCAAAACTTCGACCTATTCAGCATTTACACATTTTAGAAAAAGGCAGGCACTTACCACAAGTCAAAAAGTATAATTACAACATCCATATGTAGCCCCTATAAAAAGA
Source organism: Synaphobranchus kaupii (assembly GCA_029718625.1). Classification (NCBI taxonomy): domain Eukaryota; kingdom Metazoa; phylum Chordata; class Actinopteri; order Anguilliformes; family Synaphobranchidae; genus Synaphobranchus; species Synaphobranchus kaupii. The sequence goes on along the minus strand of CM056377.1, from coordinate 38,210,482 downwards.
ATGGTTAAAAGGGTTAGATGCTTTGAATTGGGTCACATTGTTGAGTTAAGCTTTCACAGTTGCTCACAAAACAACAACAAAAGCGGCATGAGTCCTGAATCTCCCCTTTAAGTACACTAAACCTTTGTTGCGTTGCTCCAATAGCTGTGAAGTGAGGCCTGGCCCAGAGTTCATCACCAGATCCTACCAGTTCTACCAGAACAACACATTCAAGGCCCACCAGTTCTACTATGGGGACAACCACTGCACCACGCCCACCTTCACGCTGGTAATTCGTGGCAAGCTGCGCCTGCGGCAGGCCTCCTGGATCATTCGCGGGGGCACGGAAGCGGACTACCAGGTACACCGTACCCAGGTGGTGTGCCACAGTGAGGCGGTGGCCAAGGACCTGAGCCAGCGGCTCAACTGCAGCTGCCGGGGGGTGGTGAGGGGCGAAGGGGCCTGGGAGCCCAACATCAGCTACGACCTGTGGAGTGAGGAGATGGGCTGCGACTGCTTGCGCAGCCTCAACTTTGCCATGCACGAACTGCAGCTGCTGCGTGTGGAGAAGCAGTACCTGCACCACAATCTCGACCACCTGGTGGAGGAGCTCTTCATGGGCGACATCCACACTGAGTCAGCCCAAAGGATGTACTACCGACCCTCCAGCTACCAGGCCGCGCTGCAGAATGCCAAGGTCAGAAAGAGTCTTATATCAAATGTGACATAACCAACAATGTCACCTGGCTAATGGCTAAGCATTATACTGGGTGACATAAAACATGCTTCTGTAGGAGGCTAGGATAACTGTGACACATCTGGCATAACATGTTGCATACGAAGGTGTTATGTCACCCTTTCTGAAGCATGACATTTGCTTATGTATGATTTATGAAGCCATTATGTCATGTTTATGAAGGCTTTATATAGCATATAAATATGGAGACTTTGTTTAAAGTGTGACCGCTAAAGCTTTAGTAGACAAACTAGATCAAATTTAGTCTGATGGTCTTTGTCAAAGATGACATACTCTTCCTCATATTACCGTTGCTTTATTGACTTCTCAGAGTTTTACTCAGTTAACCAATGGTTGTGATACAGCAGTCATTTATGCCTGAAGTACTCAAATGTTACATTTACAGTCCTTTTTAGACGTATGAAATATTAGAATTTATAGAGGTTCTTTCATGTTTTGGAATCTGCAAGTGTCGTTGCAGCCCCTGTGACTGTGCTGGAGTGTGGGTCATTAAAGTCAAAATATTTGTGGCAGCAATGAAGCTTGATGTACCGTTAGCATTCTGCAAAGGGAATTTGGAATCGTGCAGCTTATGAATTATTCTGAAGTGCACATTCCTGTTCTGGGTTTGTGCATGCCCGAGGCTGTATCGGAGAGTTAGTATGGGCTGGAGCCAGACCAAAGAGATGGAGCTCAGCCCTCTGTACTTCGCTCCCAGTCTCCCACACAAAGGAACAAAGCATTTTTTCGCACACTCAGTCTTTTTTATGTATTTCCCTAGCATGCATTGAATGCCCCCAAACCAGAGTTGCAATACTTCTGCGGTGTAAATGAATTCTAATTAAAACTCAACGATTGCTGGGTAAGCCTAGTACGCTATGCCAAGTTCTTCTAGAGTCTGCTATAAATTAACAGAATTAGCCAAAGCCCTCCACCATAAAAGCTCCCATCTGTGATGTACCCGCAGAATGTAGACTTTTTTTAAAAGTGTGCTCTCCACATGATAGGGGCTTCTTTGGCTTTGTGAAGAATTGTTCTCCCTACACACTTCAAAAAGAAAGCAATACAGAAAATAATACAGTCAGTGTTGTGTGGAGGATATTCTCGTCAGGGACAATAAAACCCCCAGTTTAGGAGTTTAGGACTCTAGCCATACCACGTCTCCTTAAAGCCTAAAAAAAATTAAAGCCAAACCACCAACTTAAACTCAAAAACAGCAGCGATCACTTTTTAAAAGCATTGTTTTTGTCATAGTGACGGATTTGCTCCACCCACCATTAATCATAAATAGCAAAACCAACGCTATGTGTTTTCCTCTGTGGGTGAACCAGGAACCAACCGACATGCCAGCCACTTCATTTGTGGATGGGTCAAACTATTGTTTAAAACGAGGGCTGACTGTTCGCACTCCTTTAAAAAAAAGGATCTGTGTTTTTAAGACTGCATTAAGATAAGACATATAGACATATCTGTGAAATCTGTACCATTTATATTGCAACACTTGGAGTGTGAATGCCTGAATAGCTATACTCTTTTACACAGTTCAGTCCAACTTGAGAAGCTTATGGTCTGTTTTTGGTCATTCTCTGCTTTCCCCTGTTCATTTTCCTTCTTTGCCTGTGAATGACGCTTTTCTCTTCTAAAGCAGACTGCTATATTTGTAGGCTTGAGTTGTGCTGAGCTCTAAGACATATAAAGACAATCCTTTTGGTTTCTTGCTCTAAAAAAACAAAACGAAGATAGCAGTGTTCAGTAAAGCATGCACTTAGGGGCTTAGTTTCATTAAGCTTATAACTTATTGTGTATCTAAATTGGTGCTATAACATCCTAAAATTATGGAGAAGAGTTTCAGTGTATGTAAGCTCTTTGCCACGGAAACAACCAAGGATGACAAAGCCAGCATTTAGAAAGCATAATACAGGCAGCTTCTGGCTTTGTGGATACTTACATGGGCTGGAATGACTCCAAGGATCTGATTAAAAAGCAGATTTGGACTCACAATCTCATCAAAATCGCACAGCCTGTGTTTGGATTGTAGATCGTCTTTGATCTAGAACAAGTGAGAGGGCCATAGTTCCAGATTGGGCATTTGTCATTTCTGATTGGGACAGTGTTTGTTTTCCATACATTATGCCACAATACTCATTTATGATTGTCAGATGTGTCAGGAAGAATTTCTCTTGATATTGATGACAATTATACGATTATTTTTATTGATTGTAGTCGTTTAAAAAATGTACATGCCACATTCTTCATTTTATTCCACAGCTTTTTACCACTTCCACATAATATAATGGATATAAATATAAATATAAATATCTAATATAAAAGATTTAAAAAACTTGGATCCTACATATGACTGACAAAATGTACTTTTTAGTGTCGATAATGTCTGCTTTGTGTCCGTTTTAGAACCACAACCACGCGTGCATTGCATGTCGCATCATCTACCGGTCAGACGAGCACCACCCTCCCATCCTGCCGCCCAAGGCGGACCTGACAATTGGGCTGCATGGACAGTGGGTGAGCCAGCGCTGCGAGGTCCGCCCCGAGGTGCTCTTCCTCACCCGCCACTTCGTCTTCCACGACAACAACAACACCTGGGAGGGCCACTACTACCACTACTCCGACCCTGTCTGCAAGCACCCCACTTTCAGCATCTACGCCAAGGGCAGATACAGCCGTGGGGTACACTCCACCCGAGTTATAGGTGGGACAGAGTTTGTCTTCAAAGGTACCCTCCCTACCAACACACATACATACACACACTCCCTTGGGATTAATTATCTTAACTCTTAGCCTATTGTCCATCAGATTTGCTTCGCTGTAGTTTGCCTCAGTGTCTGGGAATTCATCACAATCATGTTTATATCTTTTTAGGATTATGTGCACTGTCCAGTTAACAGCAGAAACTAAATGGGCAAAATCTATATTAAATAATTTCGTTTTATCTGCATAAAAACAGAGAATGTCAAGGTTAAAATTAACAGAAATGACTGGGCTGTTCTTGATCTACCTAGTGAACCATATGAGGGTAACGCCCATGGACCAGGCCACCACTTCTCTTCTCAACGTTTTCAATGGGAATGAGTGTGGAGCTGAAGGATCCTGGCAGGTGGGCATGGAGCAGGACGTGACGCACACCAACGGCTGCGTGGCACTGGGCATCCGACTGCCCCACACTGAGTACGAGCTCTTCCACATGGAGCAGGACGCCCGCGGCCGCTACCTGCTCTACAACGGCCAACGACCCAGCGATGGGTCTAGCCCTGACCGGCCAGAAAAAAGAGCCACCTCCTACCAGACGCCCTTGGTTCAGTGTGCCACCAGCAGCCAGGGGTCAGAGGTCAACAGAGAGGACATGGACCATCCCCAGAGGCTCAGCAACAGGTCCCAGCAACATGACCACAGTGGCCTGCTGGACATTGTATGTGCCCTACTCATTTCCATTGCCTTCTTACATCTCAGCTAAGACAGACAGCCCTTTGTTTTCACTGACTGGGGGGAAGAGAGTTGTCAGGAATACAGGAGGCTTCTGCCCTCAAAGAGAGACTATTTACTTGACGCACATGAACAGCTCGTAAGTTTTGCTTTTTCAAGTTGTGGGGGCCTAAGGTCAAGGGAAAGCAAGTGTCTTTTGATAATTTGCAATTGAACTCCATCCAGATACTTAAAACTTCCATTCCACAGTAACTGCACTTTATACGAGCAGACCTAAAACAGTATGTTAACTTCTATAGTATGCAGACATACATGTATATGAATTATTTTTACATGCTCGCAGTATGGAACCCCGACAGCATTTTTGGCTGAAAGGAATAAGCTGATGAGTTTCAACTTTAAACGTCCTACGCTGAATGCTGTTGTTTTGGCTGTAGTACCCTTGTGTGCTGACTCTGAAACTGCAGCTTACAAAAGGGGACATCTAAAAGGGAAATATTGTATATTGTCCAGGTCCAGCCATCTGTGAGGACAGAAGAGAGGAATGGAAACTTCCAGGGTGTATAAACTTGTACATTTGGTTCTTTACTTCACCTTGACTTTTTTGTAATTTGACAAAAGAATTTGTTTGTGACACTTTTTTGTTGTTTTTTACATAGAAAGGAAACATATGCAGGTTGTTCTACTATTCTATTTATGTGATATCTAAACTTGTTTCAGACCATAACTAATACAGTTCCATTTGTGCTGTTTGATCATGAAAATAGCTGTGTGGATGCTAAATTTGTTCTGTAAACTGACTGGGTGTCTCAGAGTTATTTTTGAATGAAAGATGGCACGATTGTACATATTTTTGTTGATTTATACAGATAACAAATTTCCGGCTTGAAGTAGATGTATGAAAATGTATGTTCACAGAACTGGATTTGAGGCATAAAAATGAAATTTTATACTTTTGTTGTGGTGTCACTGTGTGCAATAGTTGGAAAGGAAGGTTGTGTTCATTGCAAAGGAAGGGGATGTCACACAAGGTGAGGATTCGAGGGTAAAGAAATCAACATTGAAGGGCTCATTCCACAGTAAAAGGCTTCCTTCAAAAGCTGCAAGGCTTCTTGCCTTTTAATCCTTCAGAAAAATTTAGCTATCCTCATATGCTTCATATTAGGCTGCTATCTTTGAACATTTACAGTTTTTCTCAAATGTTTACACACATTTACATCTATACAAACTATACATCATTTCTCAAAACTATAAACACAAAACTTCAAAAATCTCTGTCAAACTGAAACACTATGTTCAAAACCATGTACTCTCCCTCCAAAATGACACTTTGCTAGTCAACAAATGAATAGACATTATGAATGCCAGTTACACACTGGTGTAAAAAATGAAAAACACTATTGACATTATATTATTTAGGCATCAGTATTGTTTGAGTGTACTAGCCAACTCAAATATAAAAATAAGTGAGATTTATTTTTCCAAATGTTGGGAGTAGACAATGTAAAATAAAAACAAAACTGGTAAACAAAAAATGTAAAAGTAAAACCAAAAATAAATTATTGTTGTCTGATTGCTCTTGATCAAGCCACATATTTTCATGTACATCTCTCTGGCCAAGCAGCGGGAGAAATGTCTTCTGGAATGACACAGCCACCCTTGGCATGACTCAGAAATGAAACAATGTTTTCATTGAACCTGTTTCGAAACAGCATCACGGTGGAAACATTGTCCCATATGACAACACATGTGAGCTGCTCTGGTCTATCTTGTGTGTTGGTATGTGTGTGTGCATGCATGCGTGTGCACGTGTGTGTTTGTGTCTGTGTGAGTGTGTGTGGAGTTAATTTCTGCAGCACTGCGATAGGCATATTTCCCCTGTGTTTCAGGTCCTCTTTAAGGCTGGTCAGATGGGCTTTCTCCTCCTCCCGTAACTGCTGTGAGAAACCGTGCTCAGCTACTCTGAGGTGCAGAGGGGACAGACTCTCCCACATTTGCTCCATGTAGGGGTGGCTTCGGTGATACTGGCAGCTTAGCTTATGCACACTGTGCTGTCCGTACTGTGGTCCCCTTGTCATAGTATACATGAGGAATTCTGCAATGCAGTAATCACTGAGTATTGTACAATAGAGCAGACCTACCTATTCTCATTTGTAAATGTTTGTATGATTGAGGTAACCGTGAAGTGACTGAGATTTGGCTGGACTCTGCCCAGTTTCCCTTAGGATCAAACAATGGTCTTCGTCCTCCTGCTCCACCTCCCATTCTTACTCCTTGTTCTTCAATTTTCAGCCATTGTTCTCCAATACAGGAGAGCTCACATATTGCCCTTTTATTTGTGCTAAAGCTCTGATTGCTGAGTGAATAACTACTGTTTTATCAGTGAAGAATGGGTGTGTTCAATTGATAATTGGAGTTTATCACTTTTACTGGCAGTGTTTTCCATGTGAACACAAGAGATATACTTTTTGAAAATTGTGCCTAAACAGGAGAATTGTTAAAGAGACTGAAATTTGTGTGAAAACAAGCAAAATATGCTTATAGTTTTGAAAAAATTGTCTTTCTTTTTCCACACAAACTTAAGTTTTGTGAATTGGGTTCATAGCGCCAATTTTAGTGTGAAAACAATTGAGGAAAAAACTTCAAAATCATGTATCAAACCATCAACGGCAGCACTCAGATCTTTTTTGTTCATCAAACAATTAGACAATTTGGGCTGGGGATGTTGAGGAAATGTGAAAGCAAATGCACACAATGTCAATCCCTAAGCTCACTATAAGCCTGTCACAGTTCAAACTGAAGATCAAACAAACTCAATTATCAGAATCTCCATACTCAACCAACCCACACATAATGTACAGAGACAGACTCTTTCAGACACCCCCCTCTCCATTCACACACACAGACCCTCTCTCTCCTTCCTGGGAGATTACGGCTATCCTACATCTGGAAAGACAAACAAGAGAGTTGCCGTGGGAGACCCAGTGGCTGTCTTCCCTGTTCTAGCTCACTTGCCCTTCATTTAAACCAGCATAAAGCAGCTTTGACTGGGGAAGCTCCAGAACACTACAGTTCAAAGAGAAGCCTGTAAAAACACAGTCGCTTTTCTTACTCTGACCTCTTTCTTCTGACTCCAAGGTTAAGAATAGATTTGTCCTGCTGTTCTGAATGCTGTCGGCAATTCAGGTGAGATGCTTTCTTGAGGCTGTCTGAAAGATCTTCTTGGTATTTTTGATCGACTGAAAATTAATGCATACAAGCGTCAACAATTAATTTTTAAGACAGCCGTTTCAATTCCTAGAAATAACAGAAATGAGATAATTCCCGCATGAAAAATGTGAGGAAGTTGTCTTTACCAGTCTCCAGTAGACTATGGCTGTGTCCGAATCAGGGCCCTACACCCTTTTGAGTACGCATATTTGAGTCCACTTCGTCAAAAAGCTTTTGAGTGGGCGACTTTTTCTCACAAATGGGGGCACTTAAAATACCAGGATGAACCCCTTATTTCCGGGTTTTGTTGAGGGAATTCAGGAGCACACTCATCTGCAGAACTGTGCACTCACCCGACAATTTCAGTAAGTAACTCGGAAGTAAAAACGTAAAAGACGTAGAGCGTATATGCATATCTATGTTACAAGAGTGGGTCATATTACGAAATACTCTTTTTTCATTTTTGTTAATTCTATCTTCATTCATAGTCTACACTTTGTAACAATTGTCATATGTTAACTGATTGATATTCTCAATAAAAATAAAAAAATTAAAAAAGATATTACAAACTACTTCCTCACTAGTTTGGAAAGAGTTTTGCGGGATTTCTTTCGCACACTGCTTGCAATCTGAGGGGACAGGGCACATAGTAGACAGGGGTCTGAGTGGACGGGACAGTGGACAGGGAACAGGGCTCTGATTCGGACACAGCCTATGTCAACCATATGGTGGGGAAGGACACACTCTGCTTATAACTATGATATAAGGTAAATGGCTATTTCCTGTATGAGGAGTTCAGCATCAGCATGGTAAAGGTTACACTCGAGCCAGAACAAACCAAGCCAGTACAGGAGCATACAGTATGGTATATACAGTGCATTAAAATAAATTATGCACACATTACAGTGTTTGTTGTGGTATAAAGAGGCATGTACAGTGCATTATTCATAAATTAGAAATGTAAAAAATGCTAATGGTTTGCTGCAGGACATAATTGTGAATCCATTGAGGATATCAATGCATTTATGTGAATTTATATCAGATCATTTAATTAGATAAAAGACTAAAGATTAACTCAATTTTCTCAGCCTTGGTCAATTAATTTTACACTTGCACTGTGATGGAGTTCCAGTATTTTGTAGTTTGTAAGCTGAATTTAAAGTGAATATTAAGACAAAATCTGGCGGAGGTAGTGTTATGGCGTCGGCATACATCTCTGCCACTGGAACGGGCTCACTTGACTTCATTGATGATGTGACTGCTGACAGCAGTAGCAAGATGAATTATGAAGTGTACCAAAACATCTTATCTGCTGAGTTCCAACCAAATGACTCTAAACCTATTGGATGGCACTACATCTTGCAGCAGGACAATGGCCTAAAACATACTGCTAAAGCAGCCAAGGTTTTTCAGAGCCAAAAAGTGGAATGTTCTTGACTGTCTAAGTCAATCACCCATCCTGAAGCCAATTGAACATGCGTTTCCACTTGCTGAAGACAGGACTGAAGGCAAAACGTCCAAGAAACAAACAGGAGCTGAAGATGGCTGCAGTGCAGGCCTCACAGCATCACCAGAGAACACACCCAGCGTCTGGTGATGTCTGGGTCACAAATTTCAGGCAGTGATGGATGCAAATCCTTGCATCCAAGTACTAATTATGATGACTATTTCAGATTATGTTCATTTGTCCAATTACTTTTGCTCTGCTAATATGGGGGACAAGGTATAAAAAGGGCTGCAATTCCTACACGGATCAACCAATATGGATGTGCATACCCTCAAATTAAAGCGGATAGTCTGCACATTCATGTTTTATTTCAAATCCAATGTGCTGGAGTCCCAGAGCCAAAACAACAAAAATTGTGTCACTGTCACAATACTTACATTACATTTAACTATATATACATATATATATATATACGTATATACAGGTAAACCTTCGCCCCAGTCTGAGGTCCAGAGTGCTCTGGAGCAGGTTTTCTTCAAGGATCTCGGTGTACTTAGCGGCATATCATTTTTCCCTCTATCAGGACTAGTCGCCCCGTTCCCGCTGCTGAAAAACATCCCCACATCATGATGCTGCCACCGCCATGCTTCACGGTAGGGATGGTATTAGCCAGGTGATGAGCGGTGCCTGGTTTCCTCCAGACGTGACGCTTGGTATTCAGGCCAAAAAGTTCAATTTTGGTTTAATCAGACCAGAGAATCTTGATTCTCATGGTTTGAGAGTCCTCTAGGTGCCTTTTGGCAAACTCCAAGCGGGCTGTGATGTGCCTTTTACTAAGGAGGGGCTTCCGTCTGGCCACTCTACCATAAAGGCCTGATTGGTGAAGTGCTGCCTGGATGGTTGATCTTCTGAAAGGTTCTCCCATCTCCACAAGGATACGCTGGAGCTCTGTCAGAGTGACCCTCGGGTTCCTGCTCACCTCCCTGGCCAAGGCCCGTCTTCCCCGATTGCTCAGTTTGGCCGGGCGGCCAGGTCTAGGAAGATTCTTGGTGGTTCCAACTTCTTCCATTTACGAATGATGGTGGCCACTGTGCTCATTGGGACCTGTAAAGCTGCAGAGATTTTTCCGTACCCTTCTCCAGATCTATGCCTTGACACAATCCTGTTTCTGAGGTCTGCAGATAATTCCTTTGACCCCATGGCTTGGAGTTTGCTCTGACATGCACTGTCAACTGTGGGACCTTATATAGGCAGGTGTTGGCAATCCCCAATCATGTCCAATCAATTGAATTTATCACATGTGGACTCCAATTAAGTTGTAGAAACATTTCAAGCAGTATCAGTGGAAACAAAATGCACCTCAGCTCACTTTTGGGTGTCAAAGGGTGTGCACACTTGTGTACATATATTTTACATTTTGATTTTTAATAAATTAGCACAAATGTCTAAAAACCTGTTTTCACTTTGTCATTATGGGCTATTTTGTGTAGAACTTTGAGACAAAAAATGAACTCAATCTATTGTAGAATATGTCTGTAACTAACGTAATAAAACGTGGAGAAGGTGAAAGGGGTGTGCACTTTCCGGCTTGACTGTATATATATATATACTTGCTCTGGTTTTGAAAACAGCAACCACAAGTAAAAATGGTCATTACTCCTTTTTTTGTTATTGTACTAGGCAGGTCAAACAGAACCATATGAAAAACATTATAACACATAATCTAATATATTTTTTTTTTTTATGGGAATAATCTTGTGATTTATAAGGATTTCTGAACTTATATTTCTTGAATATGAGCGAAGCCCTTGGCCACAATTCACTCAACATTACTAACAGCAGAACAATTTTCCTGACATTAAACCAAACCATTAGGTTTTTAGGCCCCAGTCAAAATGTTTGTGCTTTCAATGTAATGCTTCTTAACATTAGCCTTTATTTAACCAGAAGGTTCATCAGAAAACACATTTTTTCACGGACAGTGAGGACCTGTGGAAAAAGTATTTAATGCAACGGATTGGGTAGCCAACTATCAAATATAAGTGAGATGATTGGGTGGCCAGATGCTGGAGAAACGGTTTGGGAATTTGACCATATTTGGGTTAACTCGTACTCTTTCAATAATGCCATTGGATCTTTAGTGACCACAGTGAATAAGGAGCAGTCTGTATAATTTAGCAGAAGGGATCTCCTACATCAAAGCATCACCAACACTACACTGGAGAATTCATTTTCTACTTGGTCAAGCTATGACTGCCACTTAGTGGTTTACACATATAGAACCATATATATGACATATCATGTAATGTAATAGTAATTTGGAATTCTGAAATGGAATAATCTGGCAGCCATCTTACCTGGGTACAGCTACACCCCACTGTGATGTCATAATCGGGTCTCAGAAGCCAGATAGCTGATGATTGGCTCATCTATATAAAACCATGGTTACTGGCCACCATCTTACCTGGGTACGGTCTCAAAAATTGTGCCACTAACTATGACATATGTCACATCTATGGTTCTATATCTATGGGTCTACAGCTCTCAGCCTACAGGCAGAAGGCTATAGAGCTGTACCGCTACTGCTGTGAGATCATTTGCGTAGATTACAAACGGCTGCACATATAGAGCAAGTGTACAGGAATTCATGAAGGTGTCATTGAAAAGCCAAAGAAAAATCTGCTTGGTGCCCAGTCTAGTTGTCAGATAAAACAATGAACAAGTATATCCATTATGGCTGTCCACAAGTGATGGATAGTGACCTTGGAGATTGGGTTTTGGGTCAACATTACTGAACTGAAAAAGCACATTTTGGAAGGAGCCTTGTACTAGATAAAATGAACTAAATTAACTTTGCTGTAATCCGTTTTGCATTGAACATTTTCACCTTTAGCACTCAAATACGACTGATTGCCCCATATTCAAGTTATCAGATTCTTTACTTTACACCAAAGTGTAGGCCCCTTTGCATGTCACTTAGTCGGTTTCAGTGATTGCTGACAGAAAAAGGGACTTTTTCTTTACCAGAGTAATGATGGGAAAATGAGTCTTGCGATCATTCTTTCATTGTTTTCCAATATACAATGAACTGCTTTTGGCAACCACTGTCTCTGCCATCTGGCAGGGCGTCAAACGCATGCCCTGCAAAATGTGGGCAGTCAGCTGTCGCTTTTTAACTCTGCAAACCACTGCTGAGAGGCATAGTTTCTGTGCTGGAGGACTGTGGAACTGGCATAGCTCCCTGGATAAGGCAGATACACAATGAAGCAAGTATACCCTGTTAATTGAAACCCTCCATTTAATTACTTCTGACATTTTTTAAATCTTGTGTGTCTATTTTCCTCAGCAGATTTTCTTTTCAAGAATGTTGTTGAAATGAAGTAAACATTCCTATAATCGGCTTTGAGTCTTAATTTGCATTTTAAAATGAAAACGTGGCTTGCAGCACATCAGTGTGCTACAGTTAGATGGACGAAACTGCTTCAAGCCACCAGGACACAGAAACAACAAAGAAATGCTGCTGAAACAATGTTAAAGATACTTTTTTATTTTTTCAATGTTAAATACCATGGGACAGAATTGCAAGAATGGAGACCTTATTTTCAGTCAGCATTTGCCTCACAAGGGATAAATAATTTGTGTCAAGAAAAAAAGGAAAGAGTATTAGCAATAATAATAATAATAATAATAATAATAATAGCAATAATAATTTCAGTATTGGTGTCATCAGGGACAGGAAAAGACGGAGAAATATCTAACGAGGGAGGCACCTATTTCCCCAGCAGAACTCTTCACATTCCCCAAGAAAATGTTGGATTATGAACTGGACAAACAAATTTGAGGCAATCCAGCAACAGGTAGTAAAGTCTCTTTTTTGTTTTATGGTTTTTCTTTTTTCTTAAAAGGATTAAAATAACATTTACAAGACACTTTAACATTCCATTCAACTCTTATGAAAACCACAGAGAGAAAAGAGAGAACAATGCTTTTATTTATCAATTTCCATCAAGGTCTCTATGTAGAACCTTGATCCTCCTGCTATTGATGCTCTGATAAATGTACAATTTTCTTTTGTTTTTTTATCTTTGTAGTTTCCCCTCAAACCCACCTATCCCAAAGAACTGGAAAAACAAAACAACAAAAGAGAAATCTCATTCTCTTTTCTGCATGTGTACTAACCATGTGAGCGATTGTTAAAGGCAAGGCCTGCTTATGATGCTGTACACAAACATGTTCACTGTGTGCCTGACTACCAATGATATGGCAGGTCAACGAAAAAATACATTTTTTCCAGGCCTTTAAACAGAAGCCGGGCTGGCATGCGATTTCCCTCTACAAGATGAACTTCCCTAGGAAGAATCCGATGAAAATGGCCGCGATAACGACGAGCAGGGAGGGGAGGGAGCTGGAGCCTTGGTCCCTGCCCATCAGGGCAGACGTGTTTGATACCATGTTCTCCGAACGATGGATCTTCCTCATCCTCAAACCATCATCCTGAGATGAAACAAGACAGACAGGCAACACTGAGAAAATATGCTTACTTCATCATGTGCACCTTTGCATCTGGTAGGTTGGCAGTAGGAACTAATGTAGCATTTACCTGGGGAACCCTGTCCATCTGGGAACAGCCTGGCATGCTAACCAGCTATTGGGCCATCTAGCTAACTATTTAGCCAACCAGGCAACCATCTAGCTAACTATTTAGCCAACCAGGCTATCTTGCTAGTATGCAAGAGCCCGGTCTGCTAGCTTGATCAGCAACACATTTCCTCCTTAAAACAACCTGAACACTGCCATCTCCTTTCTGCGTTATTGTCTGGGACTAGATTTTTTTGTAACACCCACTAGCTGAATAATCATACACCGGAATTGGGAATCACATCCAATCAGATTTTAGTGTACAATTCCAAGAATATTTCTTTCATGGATGTCAAGTTGTATAGACGCAAGTCTGCAACAGAGACTGTGACCGTGTTTAACTGAATCTCTTGGCACCTTGAGTTGCCGGTTCTCGTCTCCAAGTTTGATGACCTCAGACTGAAGCCTCTTGCATTCCTCCATGACCTTTTTCATCTCTGTGTCATCCAGGGAGAAGCTGCTGGGCTTGGGCACCGATGAGCCCTCCAGTTTGGACGCGTTGAGGATCAGTGCAGCTTTGCTCGATTCGATGTCATTCTGCAAACATTGAGAATAATCATTTAAAACAAGGAAATAAAAAACACCCCCCTGCTAAAATAAAAATAATTTAAAAAGTCAAATTAAGAAGCAGCCCCTTTTTTCTCCATCCCAGACTGCTGTGCATGCCAAACGCACAACCTCATCCATGGTGTTATAGGCCCAACCCCACCACATGAAACTGGCCCGTTGACAGAAACAAAGTGTTCCATGTACTGACTATTCATTGTGCCTTTGTGCCAATGTTTGATGTGGTTTGTCATTATTGTTGGTCAATTGTCAGACAGGACTACAATGGTGGTGGGACTGAGAAATCCATTTGGGTTGTGCAGACACAAAACTATAGAGAAAAAATAGAAAATTGGTGGACTGAATTTGAAGACTGTAAAAATGGCTCCAACAGAGCAAACCGACAGGATGGATTATGGTAAAATCTGCCCACACTGGATCGGTTTCCCCTAAATATCAGAGCTCTCTTAAGATTTACTGGCATTTTTACAATCAACCTGACTTGGGACTACCATGAATTATCCGGAGTGATGCTTCTTATGTTCCACTGGCTATTTATGCATTTGAATACATGTAAAAGATTGGAAAAAGCCAATAAAAACTCTTTGCCAAGGATGATTTAGGCTGCGATCACACCGAACGCACTTTGCAGGCTTGAAAATGCAAGGTGCACTACCTGTCTTGATTTTATGAAGCTTACTCTGTATATATACCTGTATGTATAGGGTTGTTTCTCGACTCATTTTCCTATTGAACTGCATGAAAAAATAAGTCAGTAGAAGAAACCCTTAACCCCTTCGCGCAGACCCCCTAGTGGCCATGGCGCCGGTGCCAAGAGATTGCTCAACAGAGACATTCATTGCTATAAGTGGAAAAAACAAACCGTGTTCTAGCTTTATAAGTATACGATTCCTGACAACTATATTGAATATGGAGTTTCTACATACGCCTATTGTCGTGTAGCTAGTCAATTTACCAAGCAACCACCGACTCAATGTCACATGGAAATATACGGACAAATGCGTGTCACAGTGGACAATAGCGTCTATCTGAGTTCATAAACCCTTCCTGGATCATGGCCTTGTCGTGGCGGAAGGGCTTGTGAGGTTTCATGATCCCCAGAGCTATGTCGTCCGGGGCTTGTGCCCATAGTAGGGTCTCCCAAGGCGAACAGGTCTAGGGTGAGGACCAAGACGAACATGATCCAAATTGATCCCTAGCATGGTAAACAAAAACAAAAAAAAGAACAAGTTTACCCTACCTGGAATAGGGTCACCGGGACCCATCCCTTGGGGTGGCGTTCGCAGGCGAGCGCCTGGTGGCCGGGCAGTCCACGTACCTCGGCCGGGCTTAGCCCGAAAAGACTATGTGGAATCACCGTGTGGGGGCAGGCATCGTTTGTGCTGGTGGCAGAATCTGCCTATTGGTACGTCGAACATCACCTCACTGGCGGGGAAGGAGCCGGAGCTGGTGTGTGAGGTTGAGAGGTACCGACTAGATATAGTTGGGCTCACCTCCACACACAGCGTCGGTTCTGGAACCAAACTCTTTGATAGAGGGTGGTATCTCTCCTACTCAGGAGTTGGTCAGGGTGAGAGGCGTCGGGTTATGACTGTGGTTATGACACGTTGGCAATGACTGTGATACTTGGAGGGGCATGATTGGGAGGAACGGCCTCTCTGATCTGAACTTGAGTGGTGGTATGTTATTGGACTTCTGTGCTGGTCACGGTTTGTCCATAACAAACATCATGTTCGAACATAAGGATGTTCATAAGTGTACATGGTAGCAGAGCACCTTAGGCCAAAGGTCGATGATCGACTTTGTAGTTGTGTCATCAGACCTGCAGCCTTATTGGACACTCGGGTGCAGAGAGGAGCTGAGCTGTCAACTGATCACCATCTGGTGGTGAGTTGGATCAGATGACACAGGGGAAGCTGCCAGACAGACCCAAACGTGTAGTGAGAGTCTTCACCTGTGTCTTGGCAGAGGTTGGGGACATGGAGTCTGAATGGGCCCTGTTCAAAACCTCTATTGTGGAAGCGGCTGCTGAAAGCTGAGGTCGTAAGCTAGTCGGTGCATGTCCTGGCGGCAATCCAAGGACCCGTTAGTGGACACCAGCGGCGAGGGAGGCCGTCAAGCTGAAGAAGGAGGCCTTTCAGACCTGGTTGGTGCAGAGGACTTCTGATTCAGCAAACAGGTACCGGCAGGCTAAGAAGGCTGCAGCTGCTGCAGTTGCACATAAGTGGAAAAGAAGGAGCTGAGCCAAAAAGCAAAGCTCACGATTTACCATTCAATCTTCGTTCCTACTCTCACCTATGGTCACAAGCTTTGGGTAGTGACCGAAAGAGTGAGATCGCAAATACAAGCGGCCGAAATGGGGTTTCTCCGTAGGGTGGCAGGGCTTACTCTCCTGGATAGGGTGAGGAGCTCAGTCATCCGGGAGGATCTTGAAGTACAGCCGCTGCTCCTCCATGTTCAGTCAGTTGAGGTGGTTCGGACATCTGGAAAGGATGTCCCCTGGGCGTCTCAATTGTGTCTACGTGTAGACCGGATTTCGCTTGTTAAAGCAATGACATTAGTGAAATAGATCCACGTTAATCAACACATTGTTTCTCTTTGAACTTACAAATGAATCACATATGAAAATGGTTAAATAAAATGTGTTATACCGCATGTCTATGTTGTGTAGTATGTTGTGTTTTAGCCGGGCTATAAAAGAGCTAAAAGATATCTTAGATGCTTAGATCTGATTTAGCAACTCCTTAGATGATCTAATAGACATCTAGTGCCCAGTGGGAATATTATCAAAAGCTATTCAGCCATTTCTGACCTGTTAGGCCTATGTGAAATTAAATAAGCTGTAGTTTTAAGTACAATATTAGGACTGTCACGTTTATTGATCATTATTTTGTCATGCAATAAAAACATTTGATTAGGCTACATTTAAGTCACTGTAAATTAATGCAAGAAGGCAGTAAATGAAAAACAAAAGTGTTGTTACGCAAATGTTTTTGAAGTTATCGGGGAAAACTGACTATGCATTAACTGTTTTGGTAAAAACAATTAGGCCAGAATATCTGTAAATGGGCAGAGGGATTTTTTGACAGGTCATTCATAGCTTTTATTTGACAAAATGAGGAAAGGATGTCTGAGCACTTGGCCCACTCACAAATGACCTTGAACCCATCCACGATTAAATCCTGCCGCCGCTACAGAGTTAAATGTATGATTATTTTATGATTGACAGAAGTGCACAATTTAGCCATTTTGGATAGGTTTGGAGACACTACGGGACAACAAGGTACACTGCCTACATTTTGCGTCATAGACCTTTAGTAGTTCCTCAGATTTTGCACACGTGTGGATGGTCTATGATACAGGAAATGTAGTTTTACCGGTTTTATATTTGTAGCTCTTCAGTATTTCATTGCAAACTATGATACGATGTGAAGTAATTTGCTGCCTGACGAATTTTCTCCCCGTGCTGCTAAAATACTCTTATTAATCGAGTGAAGACCAGTAACCACTCGTCTCAATGTTGTTACTAAGCAAGATGATTCATTCATGATTTCTGGGCAGACTTAAAAGGCGAGGGCTGATTGTACACAAAACTGCGAAAGCAGCTCGTGGATGGCACACCATAACTGGCAACTTACCAGCCTTTTTCAAGTTCTGCTAACGTGTGATCCTTAGAAGCCTTAAAACTATGTTTACAATCTGATTTTGCCAAAAACATATACAAATTACTTTGTTTTAAGCAAAATCAGTTGAAACCCCAAAATGGTCCCAAAAAAAAACCTCGTTAATCTGAAAATATGCTGTTGTGACTTCTCATTTATAGCCTATTTTAGAGAGCGAATCTCATTTTATCAGGCATAACAAAAAATACCATGTGAAGACGCATCAGTTGAAGGGGTAGGACTTTATGTCAACATATCACAATTCAATTGGAATCCCCATTATTATTATCATTATTAACAGAAAAATTAAACGTTTCAGCAATTAATACTATGTGTTTGAACCTACAATTCATCCTGAAATTCAGCCTCAGTAACAATTTGCATGAATTTAAGTTTAACTTCAGCCCTTCTTCGAGGAGGTAAGCGTTTAATGGCTGGTATTAAGCTTATAAAAAAGTGCTCATCCTCATCTATTGGTTTGGTAACCACGGTGAGCGGCCTGCGTTGAAATTCAGTCTTATGCTCCTTGTCACCTTGTCGATCCATTTTTCGCTTACGTGTCTTGTTCCCATTGGAGGTAGGGGGGTGGACAGGGGTTTCCACAGTGGGGGGTACTGTAGGACTTGTACTGGGTGGGGGGGATTCAGGAGCTAATGTGGAGGATGATTGTCTATCCTCCTCCTCAGTCTAAAGGAAAATACATAGAATAGAACTTTATTGTCAATGTTATAATTGTAATTTGTCACTTCACATACCCCTCCTAATTAGAGGTCAGATCACCATAGTGCAGTGCCCCGTGAGCAGTTGTTCAGTCAATTTATTAACTAGAACCTATTTCACTCTCTAATGAGTAGAGAAACGAGTGACCAGCCGTGACATTGTGATTTGCTGTATAGACACTACTGTAATTGTACATTAACTACACATTATGTGCCTGACATTTGCTACACCGACCTCAACTGGTGACACCATAGGAAGCAGCAAACACAGCAAACAGCAAACACAGTTTCAATACTGCTCCCCGATGTGTCTAAAATTGTAGCTTGCGGCCCTCTCTTTAACATGAGCCTCCAAAAACGGCATTATAGCCGTAACCTGAAATCTTTCTGTCCTGGAGGAGTTCACCATTGCTGGACTGTCACTCAACCTACGGAAATGTAAGTGGGCAAGGGGAGAGGCTGAACACCTGGGGGAATGGACTAATCAGGCCCAAGCTGGAGGCAATTAGAAGCAGCCCAAGACCACACACAAAGAAACAGGTGAGGTCTTTCCTTAGCATGGTGGGTTGGTACCAGCAATTCATTCTGCAATTAGCGACCATAGTGGCCCCATATTTAGTAGCTGTCACAATGAAGGCTGCTAGAAACCAGGTCAAGTGGTCTCCAGCCTGTGAACATGCCTTCACCACCTTGAGACAGCATCTGTGCTCAGAACCAGTACTTAAGAGCCCAGATTTTGAGCCCCGGTTCCTGGTCTTGGTTGACGCCTCAGCCGTGGGAATTTAAGCAGTCTCCTTGCACAAGGTGAGGAGGGACAGGAGCAACCAGTCCTATATCTGAGTTGCAAGCTGCTGCCACGGGAGACTGGATACGCAACCATCGAGAATGAATTCCTGGCTATTAAGTGGGCACTGGACAGCCTGCCTCACTATCTTCTAGGCTGAGAATTTGACCTGGAAACAGACCACCCTGACCTGGATCACAACCATGAAGAACCAGAACGCCAGGGTGACACGGTGGAATCTCGTCCTGATGGCCGATTATGTGTCGCGACTACCCCCCTTTGGCAATCTGGAAGAGGAGGCGGCAACTGTGACAGAGCCAACGAATCCATCGGTCACGGTTTTCCAGTAGCAAACGGAAGACCAATATCATATTTAGCAACACCGCTATTGGTCGCTCATCTCTTACAACTCTAACCACGCAATTTTATGACGAAAATAACTTACCATCTGCATCAGGGGTGGGGAATCTTATCCGAAAAGGGCCGGTGTGGGTGCAGGTTTTTGATTTAGCCCAGCACAGCCGATTCAACTAATTAACTAATAACGGTCTTCAATCAAGACCTTCATAAGTAGAATCCCACACCGGCCCTTTTCGGATAAGATTCCCCACCCTGATCTACACGGATCATGGTACTAATTTGTCACCATGCCTTGTACCGCTTATTTTTATCATGGTATTCATGATTTGTGAAATCGTACAACTCCAGGTACAACTACCAATTTCTCCTCCATCATCTTTGTTTACAACGGAAACTAACGGCAGAATCAAGGCCCACCTCTACTTTCATGTAATTGGACAGCAGAGAAATTAACAGTGATGTAGGGCGCTTCTTTCCTTGGTAAAGATAAGATGTCAGCTCCGTGCGCACCAAGCATTTTTCTAAAAACAGTGAGGCACCTTGAGCGGGTAAACACGAGGCACCTGGCGCGCAAAAGCAGTGTAGAAAAGGCTTCAAAACTCATTGAAAATTATTTGAAAAAAGGCGCCCCCAGCTGTTAAAGCATGTCCAGTGTGATCACAGCGTAACACTCCTTTGACGAGGATAATAGAATAAATTAGCACAATTAATCTGAAATTGTGTGCAAGAGGCAAGCTTACATTGGCTGATTGTAGTTCTGAAGAGCAACGCTGGTGCTCAATTGATTGCCTGTCACAATTTGTTGCTTACATCCCTGTCACTACTACCACAATCCATTTTGAGTGAGAGAGAGGAAGGAAAAGGAGCATAACTCACCTACCTCAAACTTTCCCTGAAATTATAGCTTTAGAGCAGGGGTGTCCAATCTTACCCAAAAAGGGCTGGTGTGGGTGCAGGTTTTTGTTCTAGTCCAGCACTACGACAGACGATTCAACTAATCATAGTCTTTAAACAAGGCCTTGATAAGTAGAATCAGGTGTCGTAGTGTTTGGCAAGAACAAAAACCTCCGCCCAGACCGGCCTGTTTCAAATAAGGTTGGACACCCCCCTGCTATAGTGTGTTTGTTTTGTTTTAAAAACAGAGAATGTATCCACCAAAGTAGTACCAAAGAGCTCCTCTTTCACACCATTTTAATTAATAAAATATTAATAGTTTAAATGACAACTAGGCGATTTAAAATTCAATTCCATACAAAAAAAAACAATGATAAAAATTACATTTAAAAAAACACTGCTCGAGGTGTTGTGCACATGGGATGCAAACTAATCCTCATTGCAGAGGAAACAATGTTCAAAACCGCTAACAAATACATCTCAGTGATTGAATATATTATACACTGCCTGGCCAAAAAAAAAGTCGCCGTTGCACCCGTCATGCATAGTGCCCACTGTACAAGCCTCTGGAGGCAGTGTTATGATCTGGGGTTGCTTCAATTGGTCAGGTCTAGGCTCAGCAACCTTATGCAGCAATAAAATGAAGTCACCTGAGTGCCTGAATGTACTGAATGACCAGGTTATCCCATAAATGGGCATAATCCAGGACGACAATGCCAAGATTCATCAGGCTCAAATTGTGAAAGAGTGGTTCAGGGAGCATGAGGAATCATTTTCACACATGAATTGGCCACCAGAGTCCTGACCTTAACCCCACTGAAAGTCTTTGGGATGTGCTGGAGAAGACTTTATGGAGTGGTTAGACTCTCCTGTCATCAATACAAGATCTCGGCCAAAAATGAATGCAACTCTGGATGGAAATAAATGTTATGACGTTGCATTAGGTTGTCGAAATAATGCCACGACGAATGCGCGCCGTAATCAAAGCTAAAGGCGGTCCAACGAAATATTAGAGTGCGCGACTTTTTTTTTGGCCAGGCAGTGTATATTTATAGAATGCAGGTTCATTTTAGTAAATTTTTTTTTTTACACTGCAAAGTAGGTCAATCAATGCAATGACTTTGTTATGCTACAGCAGATACTGACTTGGGAATAGTTCATGTACTAGCTTTAGACAGTGTGAACTACTGCTTTAAAGCAGAAATATGGCACTTACCAAGGATGAACAAATACGTTTAAACACTCATGTTAATGAAAATAAACATAATAAATTATGTTTGAATGTTTAGGCAAACTTGAAACCAATCAGTCAATTCTTAGTGTTTTACCAATTAGCACCGATAGTATGAATATATGAAACAGTGAATCCTCACACAATCATTGGCTCTCAAAGGTGGAAAGCACCGACAACCTACCCTTCAGTTCTACACCTGAGCTTGCCTGCCTGTCACAAACCTTTCTGGCTAAGCCCGGGAAACACAAGCCTCCTAGCTGCAGTGGGATGATCCTACTGCCAACGCTGCCCGGTGTGAACAGGCCCTGGCTGCCAAAGGGAGTGTGGAACTCGCTGGGGGTGGGGGGTGGCCTGGGTGGGAGAGTGGCTCCGCCCACCGAGCCGGGGTCACTTAATTTGGTACACTTGCCCGTTTGCAATGGGGTGTTAAGCCCGAGGGAGAGAAGCTGGTGAGGGAATGAAAAGCACCATGCATGAGAGACAGAGGGACACTGGGAAAAAGGGAAAAGCTGGGAAAGCCGCCAATGTTAGTCTGTTTTAGAGCACACCTCTGGATGTTCTGGGCATAAACACAGTTAGACATGCCATGTTCTTTATAACATGCACTCAAGTAGTAATAATTACAGGTCCTTCTGGAGAAAAGAAAACCCAGGACGCTTAGCACACAAGCAGGATTTATTGAGCTTGAAGCGTGGTAAATGTGTGGTACATCTAATAGCCACTGGTCCATTGGGGCCAGGTGGAACTAATGCCCAGAAAATATATCAAAGCACTTAAGCACACATTGAAGCCCTGGTATTTTTCCATTGTCTTTCCCAGGGGAACTTTTGACTCCTGATATCATACTTGACCCCATCCAGGGAGAATCCAAATACAGAAGCTTGCTGCCGTGATAACAGAACCAAGTTGGACCAGACACTTAAGCACAGGAAAGCAGCAAATGGTATAATGCTGACATCGAAAAAAGGCAACTTTCCATGGCAAGATTTGTGAAGTCACCTATGTTCGAGCAATTGAGTTTTTTTATGGGGGATTTAAAGTTTAGCAGATCCAAAACAACTAGCTAGCAAGCTAATGAAGCATGTACTATAACTTATTTATTTTTTTACAACTTGGTCAGATGCTATGCTATTATCAATTAAAAAAGAAAAACCAGATTTCACCTAAGGATACTTAATGCTGGTTTAAATTGTCTTTATTGCTCCAAGTTCATTGACCAATCAAATAAGAACAGACAGACTGCATTACCTGGGCAAATTTAAACAAACCACTGCATAATATTAATTCTGAAGTGAATCTTCCTGCATGAGTGCGTTTATCTTTGCTTTTAGTTGCACTTCTGATAACTCTGCAACTCTCTCGCCATCAGATGAAAACAAAAACAGCAACCGCACTTCAAAGTGATGTTAAAAAGGCTGAGTCATTCCACCCTCCATTCTTTTCTCAAGGCCAAGAGCGAGGGCAAAGATCAAGGATCAAAGACCCAAGTTAGCCTCGCTTAGTTACGGCCATACTAAACCCTGAAAAAGACAGTGGAAAAAGTCAGCGGGCTACAGGCTGTCATAATACTAGCAGTGCAATAGGGAGCCAAAGAAAGATTAAACCCTGGGTTGTGTTTTTTTTTTTATCTTGGGAAATGGTATAATTTCATTGCACACTTCTCAATAGTCGTTTGGGTATATATTTTAGGTAAGGTATGAGGGGTAAAAAAAAAAAAAGAAGAAAAGCAAGAAACTAATGAAAGAACACCCACCCTTTGTTAAACTGTACCTATTATATGCAGAGTATATAGCAACCAACAAAAGAGAACAAGAGGAAATAAAGTGGCGTAGAATCTAAAGGAATGAGAAAAAGAGATGCAGAGAGATGGATTGACATGTGCACACAACCCATCACAACTATATGAGGGAAGAACAACACAAGGCTTTACAATCATTATGAAAGGAGACACTTAGCTGCTGGTATATATACTTGCTTACCAACTGCGTCACCAAGACAACCACAAATCAGCCTTCTGAGAGTGGCGTTTAAACAGTATTCTGTAATATAAAGTAATGCTGTTTTGCCAATGGTATGGAAAAAAAAAAAAAAAACTATTAAAACTATAAAACTCTTTTTGTAGATTTTCCACTGAGCAAGAGAAAAGCATATTACAAGTACTGTCTGTCTAATATCACAGTATTTCAAGATGGCCGATTGATGGAAAACATTTTTTTGCTCCGTATGTCAGGTGTTGCATATGACCTCTTAGCATGAATAAAGTGGAGAAATGCACTTCAATACTATGGTCACCGTTAGTTGAACAGTGTTCTGAATGGGTATTCACCCAGTGTCTCAGCAATCCATTTGGAAATGGTATATCAAACAGTCTTTAAAGACTCGGGCGAACTGAATCACTCACCACTTTATCGTTTTCAGAAGGCAGTTCGAAGACACATCTCAGCTTGGAATCCATGAGATCGTCGGGTTTCGCATCTCTCCACTGTGGGGACGATACATGGGTGTATTTCAGGGGGCTCTACAAGCAGATGGGCATGGGCCATAGCCCCCCACCCACCCCCTCTTCCCTAAAACACACACACACACACACACACACACACACGTGCACACGCACACACACACGCACAAATGTACAAACACACACACCTGCATGCAAACAGACACACGCATATACCCATGTGCCGACACACACAATCGCTCCTTATAACGAAAGCACAGCATTTAGACATTACATATGAAAAGTACATAGCTTTTAATTTTTTATCTTACTTATATTCAAAAGGCCAGCCTCCTCTAGAGGAATTTCAGTTCAGTGTCAAATTACCGTGAACATTTCGGTTAACAAAGCAAGAGATTCACATGCAAACCACTATGCAAACCAGACTTCCACTTCTTACAGAATACACAGCAATGAACCACATGACGTTCTACTGTGTTGAGACTTAGTTAAAATAGCTCAAAATAAAAAATTCAGTGCCACACGCTATACCATTAACACCACCAAATTATCCCACAGCATTTCAGAGAAAAACCACTTATCTCTCAGTGCTGCTTTCCTGATGGTTTGAATTGTGCCTAAAGCTATGTTATTGTATTCCATTATAAATGTTGAGTTCAATTGTTAAATCTTGCCAGTTATGGATAGTCTGTATTTCTCCCTCAATCCTGTCCCAGGCAATGTGAAGTGATACACAGCAGAGATTATGAGAGCAGTAACTTTAAAGCTGCATTAACTCATAATGGAGTGCCAGTGCTTTGCTGCCCTCTCTTGGCTGAAAATGAACATTACGATGCGTTTCAGACAACAAGGTTTGGAGCAGGGCTATGTAATTTGGGCCTTCGAACAACGGTGTGGTTTAACACCAATCCCAGCACCCTACTCCCTGGCTGCAAAAACGTACTGCTCTCCTGGATGTCACACACAGCCATCCACTTCTGTTGTACAGCAATGACAGACAGAAATAGTACTATATTTTCAGTTACATGAAGGCATATTACATTTGAAATATAATCCATTTATTCAGCTTCAACAATGATAATAAGATAATTTATTTTTAATTATTATTATAACTAACATTATTATTATTATTATTATTATTATTATTATTATTATTATTATTAATAACAACAACAACAATAATAACTATTACTGTTGTTGATGTTGTTATTTATTTATAAGCACATGGCCTACCTAGACAAATGGCAGATTCTTTTAGGAAAGGGTTTTTCCGCTGCGACGACAGTTAGAAACAGACTTTTAATGAGCTTGGAGGAAAAGTGTTGAAAGAGTCTCTTACCACTGCATCCATGTCTGAAACATTGGGAGGTACGAAAGTCGTCTGTACCATGAATTTGTGTTTACTTTTCTCATTGGGATCATAGTCAAACGGCTGTAGCATGACTGTGAAAGAAAAACATGTCCATCAGAGAAGCAGCAATCAAGTGCAACTATGGAAACTATGCAAGGTATTTACTAAAAATGTGTGAAAACAGTGAGATATGTGCTTATTATGTTCTTCCATCTAATGCTTTCTGGTTTATGTGAAATCTGAATTAGTAACTTCAGTTCTCCTGTATTCTAACTTGTACATCCGCTTTGACCTTTAACCTGAACCCGAATCTCAAATTAAAGCAGATACACGAATACTGTATTTGGAATACTATATACAGTGAAGATTGCACAAGCAAAACCATGCATGTGCTTAGAGCAGATAGTGACATCATAATTTAAACCCACTTAAATCCAATGCTGTTAACCATGACAGCTAATGTATTCCCTAGCCTGTGACAGGGTGAAGGCTCTGGCTGAATGGTACAGGACCGTGTTCGATGACTCTTACCGGAGACGGTGACGGTGGTGCCGGCGTCGATGATGCCGCTGTTTGGCCGTACACAGTACCTGCGGGGCGCCGTCGTCTTCACTTTGAAACATACTTTTTTCTCTGTGGGGTTCTTCAGCTTGAGGTTTGTGGTGACTACATCTGTGAAAGGTCCTATCAGGGGAAAAAAACAAACATGTTGAGACCAAATGCGGACCGAGCTTGTGCTCAGAGTGCATCAATTTCCATGATGACAGGGTGAGATAGAAAAGTGTTTCTATTTTTCTATTATAGAAATGTGACCCCCTCCCCCACTTATAGAAAAGTAACCCCGTTGATAAAATGTGAGTATTTATTTAATTTCATAACCTACAATAGTTTATGCTATGGAAAAGTGATCCAATCCCAAAAGCCTATATTACAAAATGTATTCATGGAAACACCAAAAGAAAATAAATGTTAAAAGTGAAAGTAATCTCACTTCCTCAAGGTTTATGAAATATTATAAAACATGTGAAAAGCCCAGACTGGGCTTAAGGGGTACCCAATAGGAGTGTAACGGTAGCCTACATAAAAATATTGGTTCTTTACGTTCGTATTGACTTAACTCTGTACATTTATGGTGCAGCAGAAAAAAAAAAAAAAGCAAAATATTAAATTGTTTTCATATATTAAATTGTAACAGTGGTTAACTGGCCATAAGTTATTTCAATGAAATAAGGCACATTAATTAACGCTATTTAATAAAACGCACCTGCATTAGCAAGACTGTAATTTTAATTGTTTGATTCGCAGCATGTGCCGAAAGTCCCGTACTTAGGAAACAAAACAGAAAATCTTGGGATGGCAAAGCATATCACAATCAAAATTACTTTAACAAATCTCAAAAAAGGCACAAGATGCAAATACTAAATTCCCCCACAGGCCTGTCTTCAATAGGAGAGCCCTGTGGACAGGTGGAGCCAGAAAGAACATTTCACATAAGATTTTGCACAATTTACACGGAGTTGACCCTGGAGTAATTCCAGGTCTACTCCCTGCCCTTATCAAACCACTCAGAGTTCCCATGCCAGGGAAAGCCCACATCCTGTTGAGCCAATTAAAAACAAGCAGGTCATTGCCCAGTGCCCAATGCTTCTCAAGAACACACTCAAATCGGTCTCTCTTCCCAAGACTTTCACGACACACCATGAGGCGAAACGGTGGACTGTAGGTGCCCTGTGTCTGGAAAGAGGAAGCAAGCAGCAAGACTTGTGCACCTCTCTCATTCCTGAGAGAATACAGACGTCTGCAGAGTTTAGCATTCAAAAATACTATACAAGGACACACCCCTGCAATATCACATGAATGTGCGACAACAAAACAGCTTGGAACCATTTCATTTTATTTCCATGTTATGCCCTGCACTCTGATACATATCAATCCCACAGGGTGAAAGCACAGGCTCACTAATCCACACCCTGCCTTAGAGATTAGCGTATGTTTTAACCTCTGGGAGTAGAAAAGAATGTAGTTGGGCAGGTATGAAGGTATGCACTATAGTAACACACATGATCTCAGCAAAGGTGTGCCACAGTCAGTCTCAGTGCCCAGAGCACATTCTTCTCCCAACTCACACTCCACACTGAATGCCTCTCCTGTCCTGCCCCACAAGAACATCTGCACCAGCCTGCCCTTCTGGAAATGGAATATAATACACTGAAATAAAATATTAAGATTTTGCCATACACAGGCAAATATACGATTTATTCCCAAAAGTCCACAAATGTAGAACATATTTTAGAATATTCAAATTCTAGAGGGGAGGGCTGTGTACATCATCCACCAGGGCTGTTTAAGCCAGTGCTCTTAAAGCAAAATTGAACTCTGGGTTGTGTAGTTACCTGGCCATGATATGAGTCCAAATGGTGGCAAAATATGTTCGTTAGTTGCTCAACACTACCCTGGGGTGATATTCCAGAATAGGGTTTGTCGCTCTGCATTCACTTCTATAGGGCAGCTAAAATGGTCTCAAAATGACACTGCTAGCACATATACAAATGCGAACTAAGTGGATTCTGCCAATACAAACAATAGCGAGTCCTCTTACCTATATTTTTCATGCAATTAAAATGATTTATAAAAGTACTATTTTCTATGTTGTTTGCAAGCTACCAGAAAAAAAAAATTGCAAAATGTCGGCAGGTCGGTTTCTTTACTACCAGGAACGCTTACTTCAGTGGAAATTTGAATGAGTGACTAATGAGTGGTTTCTGATGCATCGGCGCATAACACCGTTTCTGGCACAAGAACATACCTACCGGATCTACGTATCAAATAAATACAAAAAAGCAAGAAAGGGCCATTTAATTTTCAGGAAAAAAAATACGTAAAAGGACGGGCTATTGTTTGTATTGAAAGAAACCACTTCATTCGCGTTCATATATGTGCTAGAAGTGTCATTTTGAGACCGTTTTAGCTGCGTTATAGAAGTGAATGGAGAGCGACAAATACCCTATGTGACTGCTCCTGCCATCTGTGCCCCAATAATGACCCTCTTTCAAAGTCACTTAGATCTTTCCCTCTTGCCATCTTGATCCAAAATCGAGGTCAACTGGGGCTTTTTATACATGCCACAAGGATGATAGGATGTTCATTGCTTAATTGTATCATGCAGTACACCGGTATGGAAGCATCTGCATTCCTTATGTTTCTCCACTCATTTATTCAGGTTTTTCCTTTAATTTGTACGTACATATACACCGATCAGCCACAACATAAAAATCACTGACAGATGAGGTGAATAGCTTGATTATTTCGTTGTTATTTTGCTTCTGTACTCTAGCACTTTGAGTTTGAAAGGATACAATGACAAGGAGTAAGTAAAAACTGTCAGCTTTAATTTGAGGGTATTTTCATCCATATCGGATGAACCGTTTAGAAATTATAGAACCTTTAGTAAATAGCCCCCCCCCCCCCCCATTTTTGGGCATCAAAAAATATTGGACAGTTTAACATAATGTAGAATAAAGTAATCATTTTTAATATTTGGTCGCATATCCTTTGCATGCCATGACTTCCTGATGTCTGTGACCCAACAACATCAAAAGACTTGATATCTTATTTTCTGGTACTCTTACAAGCGATACTATAACAACGTCTCTACATTTGAATGGATCTCTATGGGAATTGTGGGGTGGGACTTCATGGCAGGGCCGCCATTCGCAAACCATTTGTATCTAAGGCTAAAGCACAAAAATGCATAACATGGTGTAGGGAACACAAAACCTGGACCCCTGAGCAATGAAGAAAAGTGATATGGTCTGCTGAGTAATCTTTTACTCTTTATAATACATCTGGATGGGTTTATGTTTGAAGAAAGCCTAAGGAGGCATTCAATCCACAATGACTGTTGCCAACTGTTAAGTATGGTGGTGATTCTGTAATGGTATGGGCAGCCATTTCAATGATTGCTCTCCATGGACAAATGAGCGGAAATCAGGAGCCAATTGCAGCTACATGTCATTACATATTTAAATGAGGAAGGCAAAACGTGTTATGTTGGAACAGATTACACAAGCACATTGAACAGGGGCCATATTCAAAATGTAGAAAAAAGGACCCCTTTAAATATCATAATTAATTTAAGTAAAACGTAAACTGAAATCAGTGTCGGAGCAAAAAAGAAAAGAAAAATGCAACCTCTCAAAAAAGTGGTCGTGACTCTTTCGTAAATCCATGCCACATGGGCAATTGCTTTGAGTAAAAACGGAAAGACCACCGGGTCCCACACGGGCTCGTCCTGCTAAAAATACAGCCAGAGAAAAGGGGCTGTCCCTGAAGCTCGCAGCTGGAATTCTACCAGGGCCCAAAAGTGGATTTCACTGCAATATTTAGCCTGGCCTACGTGACCTGGGAGCTGGAGCAATGCTCCCTATATGCATGCAGGACATTATTTCAGGACCATACTGGGGCGGGGGGGGGGGGGGGGGGGGGGTCCCTTGTCTTCCTGTCGACCGACCGCAGTTTCAAACGATTCAAAGTCCTCAGAAGTAGTGGTAATCACACGGTCATGGAGGAAAATGTTTTAGCCTCCTGGTAAACCAGCAAATAATATATTAAAGTTTAGTAGCCAGAGTTAACTGTTCAGCCAAGATGACTTGTCTTTCTGTCTAGAGTAACATCTAGCACTGCGGCAACTGGTCTTGAAAAAAACCACCTCTGCTTCAACCATGAGTCCTTCCATGTACTAATAACTGCATAGAAATAAAAATCCTATTCCTTACAGAGAAAGATTTTACCATCAACTAACTTTGCCCGTTTCTTTTGCAGATCTTAACTACAAATAGCTCATATCATCTAGTTTATTAATCCCTTTTTAAAAAAATGTTATATCCAACTTTTTTTTTGTCTCCTTTTGATGAGACTAAAGAAAAAGTCTTAAGCCTCTCTTGGGCATGTCAGTCTTGTTGCCCTTGATGCTAGGTTTCTCAACCAAATGCATGTATATATCTGGCCACTAAAGGCCATTTCTTGATATCCTCTACCAGGGGTGTTGCCAGACAAAGCTCTACTGGGGCACAGGCCCGCAGCACTCGCATCAAGTTTAAATCTATGCCAGGTACAAAAGTGACATTTGTATTGGGGACGCCATTACTTGTGGAAGGAACTGTATATCAGAGGTAGAAAAAGATTAATAGTATTTATCCCTATCTTTTAAAAAAGTGTTTTGTTTGCAAAAACATACCCAGGTACAATTGCCAAAGACAACATTGCCAAAGAAAGCTTATCAACAAGGCCCTCAGTCAGGGAATTAAATTACATTTTTCACCCACTGGCCAGAGTGGCTTGTGGATTCTAAAAAAATCACCAGCCATTTACCTTTTACAGTATAACACAACCTGGTTGGTTACCTGCAAAAGTTCCTGCTAGAGTAGAAAATCTTACCAGCCGTAATCAAAATCTTACCAGCATTTTATTGGTGGCAGGTATCAATTTCACACCCTGATCTCAGTCATTCGCCCAAGTCCACAATCATCAAGTTGCCCCCCTGTCAGCAATTGCAAACTCCGCGTACATAAAGAAAAGGACCAAGTTTCCTGGTCGTTTCTTTATGTACGTTAGTTTGTGGTAAAATACAATCATTTTAAGGTCGCAGTGCGATATTACAGTACTTTCCATCTGGCAACACTGCCTGGCGTTGATACCAGCCATGCAGCAGCTATCACAATATGAACCTGTGATTGCAGAAGCAGAAAATGTATGATAAAGAACACTTACTTTGAACAGGCCTATATTGGTTATATCAACACCGAGATAAAGCAGTTTTGTGTATATGTGGCATAGTTATTCAATTTTGTGACTGTCCAGGAATAGGCTTTGAGCCCATCTCATCTAGTCACATCGGCACTCGTCATCTGACACTCAATTGAATAATCATAGTAACAAATGATTATATCTCATTAAAGAACTTTGTTTTTTGTTTTTTACAAGAAATTGAGATAAGATTGAAGTCAGTACCTCCATAAACGTGTGACACTGCATCTTAAATTACTTGTTCAAATCCTCTGTGTGTGTCTGTTAGCATAGGCATGTGCATCACACATGATATACTGCATCAAACAAACACTTATGGTACTTTCACTGGAATAGTAGGGGGCAAGACTGACGTACCGTGACAACCTGGTGGCCTAAATATTATGCAACTGCTTGCATTTTAAGCTTATTTCAGGTTGTAATCACCTTATCTTTTAGCATGGTACATAGAACCGAATGTATAGATATTAGGGAATTGAAATATCCACTGTACCAACGTAAGAAACACACTTCCAGAAACGTTATAAAACAGAATCTATGATAAGGAAAACATCTGAAATCAGTGTCATCCCAGAATATCGGCGTAGCTTCAGCAGAGGCTGCCCCCAAGTATGCCTAACTTCTTGGAAAATCAAGACCATTGACATTTCCTTTGAGTAGGAAGAGAAAGACTGTAGGAATGCACAAGTTCATAAATCGCAGACTTGGAGCAAGTCCCAACTGGGGCCTGCCAAACTGCTGGGGCTTGGCATCGCATTTTCCTGAACGTTCCCTCTTTCCTCGGCCAAGCAAACAGACCCTTCCTCCCTAATAGTCTTAGACCCCTCCACCCTGTCCCTCACTGATGAACAATGAGTAATACCACACAAGTGAAACTACACAGACCAGCGCGGATTCACTCAGGAATCCTTAAAGTGATACTGCAGTCAAAAACCGACTTTTCCCGTTGACAACCTATGTTTTGAGTTAGATTATGATCATACACAACTGTTTATGTCCGAAAATTTTATGTTTAGTAAAAATGGTTTTATCTGAGTTTTTGTGTAGACTTACCAATATGCTGGCTTCCGGGGATTCGTGACGTCACGAAATCCTTAACATAAAAATGGGTGGACTTGAGGTGGTCCTAGGGGTGGGTCTTGGCTGGGCATGTGGTATAAAAGCAGAGAACGACGATTTTTTTTTTCTTTCTGAGATTGAGACCCTTGTACTGCTAATAAGCTAGTTCAAGTTCAAATGCGAATTGCTTTGTATTATTGCTAACGTTAATATTACGACATATCGAGCTACAGTTATTCATATACGACGTCTTACTACTTGGTATCTTTAGCTAACTTGCCTGCATTATGCCAAGGAGTCAGAGATGTATCGTTCCTCGGTGCAACGCCACCGGCTCTGCTAGCTTTCATAGTCTGCCGAGAGACCCAGCGCTACTTAGCCAGTGGTTTCAAGCTATCGGTGTAGAGCACGCGGACTTGCCGAAGAAAGCCCTAGTGTGCAACGCGCACTTCACACCGGACTGCGAGTTATATTAGCTATATCATTTATGAATAATGTTAGCTAATAAATGATAATTCTCTCCGGACCAAGTGAAGTTATGAGGGCGCTACAACCAGCCATGTTAAATATACTAACGTTACTGTGTGACTGGGTTTTGCTGTGTATTTGAATGTATTCAATAGTAACGTTACTTTAGGCAGACAAACAAGCTAACTTAGCTAGGTAACGTTAGCTTTACCATTCAGTTACATCCCGGGTCCTCTCCTCGCGAAGACGTTGCTCAACTAATACAGCCGGGGCGGCGGCTGCGGCTGCTGCTGCCAGTGGCTCGAATGAATACGGCTGTATTGCCCGAGAAACATCTTCGCGAGGAGAGTCTTCCACCACGAAGGAATCCTCTTCCTCCACTTCAAACTCCTCCACCTCAAAACTCCCTGCAGTACTGCTGTCACTCTTGTCACTCGCCATTTTATTTAGTTGTGAGGAGAGAGCTGGAAGGGGGCTGAGTCAGTTCACCAAGACACACCCTTTCACTCCTTGACCGTATGAATATTCATAATATGACTACGTGGCATCATCGTCATATGAGTTTCAGTTCAAATTGAAGCGGAAAAAAGGGCCTTAGAAAAGCCTCTGCAGTATCTCTTTAACATGTTTTGGTGGGTTTGCTTGAGCAAATAATGGAACGTAGGCACTTTTGTCCACAGGATAACTGAGTATTAGACCACACAGAGATCTGTAATCTTTTTTATATTTTTAAACTATCATAAATGCAAAATAATGACATTAAAGAAGATACAAAAAGGATTACAAAACTGTGTGCAGTCATGTTGTTAGTTTTGTATTTTGTACTTTGTTGCAATCATTGTCCTCTTGACAAGCATAAGCGCAACCTACTGAAGGACTGAGGTAAGTGCTGTTTAACTAAATCTGATTATTTGGCCATTTGTTTTCAGAAAGCCAGGCAGTCACACTACAAATCAATACTAACAACTAAATCTGTCAGATCCTTAGCCATTTGAATACAAGTCCATGTTTTCTGACAAAAAATGTGATGGAGAATAATCCCAAACCAGGCCTCGTTCTACAGAGCTGCAGAATAAAAGGAACTGTGAAACAAACATTTGGAAAAATAATTTCCAGATAATGTGCTTTGAACCGTTTGGGAAAAAGTCAGGAAATGGAACCTCCAATCATGCTGTCAGAGTACCTCTTTGGAGGTACCTCTACGTCATATGGAAATAGCCGGCACCTGATTAGTTAGACGCACTACGTTCCTTTTGTTTCGCCTCCACATTTTTAAACCGGAACAACATGGCGTCCTGTTCATAAACTCTCTTATTCCACCTAAATAGTCCACTAAAATGTGTTTCTGAAAATAGTTGATGAGAAATAGGCCATGCAGTTGCTGAATCTTGATTCATATTTGATCTGCAATGGCTAGTTTGATCCGAGTTATACAAAATCATTGTACGTTCATAAATGCAAATGACGACGGACACACCTCCGCCGCCCCCATCCCTCATCCTCACTCACCGCACAAAGTATTTTTCAAAATTGTGTAGTAGACGGAGACAGGCTGAGACAGTGGGTGCACTTCATCTTTTTGAAAATGTGGAAAGTGATGGCCATACAGAAATTGGAAAGCAACCAGTAGCAGCCCAGCTTGATACAGCCTAAAATGCTGAACTTACTCAAAGAGCTGCAGTGTAAACAAGTGCCCCCTGGGCCTGGATAAAAAGTGAGCAAATGAACTGTAATGTATGAATTGGTGATGACAGAGCCACAAACCCCCATGCTTCTTTAACAAGGAACAAAGCTGCCCAGGTAGTTTAAAAACTACTTGACTGCTCAAGGCATTACCACTGACCAAGTGGAATTCCCAAATTTCTTTCACAATGAGGGTAAAGCCACATGGAATTAATTACTGATCGGATTACAGTAAACGCCACAGTCATGCATAATCTGCAGTCCAGACCTGAGGGCACATGATGGCGTGTAAAAACACTCGTGTACATGTATTTTAAGCCAGCAGCAGTTATTTAATTTTAGACTGAGGCGCATATGGTGTCCGTGACAACCTGAGACGCCGTTTGACAAGACAGCATCTCATCCACATGCAGGTTTCAATTGTGTTCAGTGAAGTAAAGTCAAAATGAATCCATTCTGAAAAAACACACCACACTAACCAGACTTCTGATCAGGAAGGGCTGGTTTACCAGACCACAATTTTGCTGTGTACCAAACATCATCATTACAGTGAAAACAATTCTGGCATGCACTGAAACAGCCCGTTGGGTAGGGTATGAATTCCAGGAGAACAGCACATAAAAGTTCTCTAGCAGGTTTTTTTTTTTTGTGTGTGTGAAAGTCAGGTATGTACAGAATTGCAAATGCTTGCAATGCACTCATTTGTACTGTACCATTTGATTTTATTGGAGGTGTTCCCTTGTGCTCGGTGCTCAAAACAAATATTATAAATTAAAGTAGAGAGTAGGAAATGGGATTCCCTATTAGGCCAACTGTGTCTTTTCATCTTACCATCTGAAGAGAATGTGGTCATTCAAATCACCTCATGGACAAACAGAATTTCAATTAATGTTTTAAACAGTTGACAAAAAAATACACTCCAGTAGGGATACGTTTATACTTGGTTGTCAAGCACATTTTAGAAAATCTACAGGTTTTAAAAATGTTCTATGCAGCCAGAACGTTTTCTAGCAGCATATAACATTCCAATTTACAAAAAGATATTTATACCAAGAAACATCATTTACAATAGAGAAATGGGTGAGCAATAAATAGATAAAAATAGAATAGAAATATTTAGACCTAGTAAATAGCCTAAATATTGAATTTTACAAACCTATCCAGACATGTTTTTCCCATTAATGCAGCCTAACCTACTGAATGTTTGTGGGTCAGACGAAGCCAAATAAGTAAAATAGTAGGCAATAGTAGGTAATTCTTTTAACATGTCAAACAATAACAATGTTATTTGTGAACACAATTTGTGAAAACAAAAGAATGTCTAGGCTCTGAATGATCACACAGGTTTCTACTCAAATACAAATATTCCAACAAAAAAAAAAAATTTAATTATTATTATTATTATGCATTTTATTCAGGCTGCGCTTTTCATAGACACAAAGCACTGGATGCAGACAATTGTTCAAACAGTCTAGTCATTTATTTTTTACATTTCTAAGTGCAATACATCTGAATTACCGATGAGTTCCACAATAAATGAGTGCCATTTGACACTTTGATGTGGCACACAAATTTTGAGTGACCACATTCACTTCAGATGGAAAGATGAAAAAACACAGGGCCAAGTTATATTACAAGTTACAATGATTTAGGAAAGATTGGGTAACATTGCTTTGGAATAGAGCTAGTTAAATTAGCGTGAGCAACGATAGCCAATATTAAACAATGTGAATAGTAACTCTGCCTCATTTTGGTTTCAATACTTTTAACGGTAGGCTGAGTTTGTGCAAGTTTTAATTAATGACTTGGACCAGTGCTTGATTTGTAGGCAATTTGAGGGCATGGAGCATTTTTGATGACGAAATCGGCAGGAAAAATAAAACAAATTGCAAAAAATAACCCAGGTTTGGGGCTTTATTGTGTGGATGTGTGAAGTTGTATCTGAATTCTGTATGGTTCCATAAGGTCAGAAGATACAGAAGTTCATGCTTTAAGGGCTGAGAGTCTGTGGTCATTGTGATTATTTCTGTAGGAAACCCTAAACAGTGGAAAACTCTTGGTGCTGTATATGGGGCATGCCCCGCAAAGCTGTAACTTGGTGGATGGCCTTGGCGCATACCGTCCCAATAAGCAATCTTACACTACAGTACAAGCCACGAGTTGCTCATGACAATTAATCTGTCCCACAGTATAGAACAGGGGTCTTAAATCTTATCCAGTAAGGGCCTGTGTGGGTGCAGGCTTTTGTTCCAACCAAGCAGTAATACACCTGCTTAGCAAAGACTCTAGTGGTCGATTAGTACTAATACTAATCGACCACTAGTCTTTGCTAAGCAGGTGCATTCCTGCTTGGTTGAAACAAAAGCCTGCACCCAAACCGACCCTTTCTGGATGAGATTGAGGATCCCTGGTACAGAATGTTTACCATTACAGTGCCAATAGTGATCTATAATTGTACAGAGGCAATCAGAGGAGGGGGTTTTAAATGAGTGGAAGTGGCCTCCTCCTTCTCACTTATCCAGGGTTATCCTGTATAGAAAATTCCAAGAATTCCGCTCTGCCTTGACAAAAATCTTACCAGTGTCGGAAATAATAAAGCCCATTTCAAAAGCGTTGTGGTTACCATCATTTGAATGCGCAATGGTTGCACTGTAGCGTAATTAACACAATAAGACTAAAGGTTTTAGGCTGCTGGTTTGTATTTGCAAACTTGTTCTACCAAAATAGTTCTTGTTGCACTGTTTAAGAGATGGTGGACTGCAGAATGAAAAGGCCTGGTTCTACATACCACAGTACGCTACTGCATTAAGCAATTTGCTAAACTATGAAATCCAAAATAGCAAACTAGTACTGGAGGCACTATTTCTTCTTATACAATATTGTTTATTCAATGTGAAACATGCATCATCAGATGTTTCACATTATAGTGAAGGTATGTGTGATTATGATTAAAATTACTATTATTATTAGTATTATGATCAAAATTATATTATATAAAATTAATTAAATATTAATTATGATGAAAAATTGAGCATCAAAAGCAATAACAGTTCCTCATCTGCCTTTACTGTCTTGAGATGTCCAATGTCATTAAGCAGTCTAACAGCTGTAGGGACAAAGCTGTTTTGCTTTCAGGGGCAAGGACCTTAATCTTCGTCCTGATGGAAGAGTCTCAAAGAGAAAGTTCAGGGGATGTGATGGAAGGGCCATAATCTTCTTTACTTTTTTAATTGTACGTTCCTCATACAGATGTTTCAGCGGTTTTTGTTGGTTCCCTATGATTTCAGTAGCCTGTACTGTCACCCTCTCCAGCTTCAGTTGCCTGATTTCACTTAATGAGCCAGACCAAGCTGCTAGGCTAAAGGTCAGCACTGACTCAAGGAAGCAGGTGTAAAATGCTTGTAGTACTGACTGGCTCACGTCCAAATTTCTGAGTTTCCGGAGAAAATACAGCCTTGACTGACACTGCATGCACTCGATGACAGTTTGCTTCAAAGGTCAGTTTATTATCAATGATGGTACCCAAATATCTGTACTCCTCCACTCTTTCAACTGTTTTGGCTCCGATGGTAAGGGGTCTCAGCGGGGACGGCTCACGCCTTAAGTCGATGGCGATTTCTTTAGTCTTCTCCATATTCAAGTCCAAGAAATTGACTTCACACCACTGTTGGAACTGGCTGACAGCAGATTGAAGCTTGTCATCAGAGTTTGATGAGTCCACAATTACTGTATCATCGGAGTACTTGATGAACGTGATCTCAGGACAGTTGCTTTGGCAGTTATCGGTGTAGAGTGTGAATAACACTGGAGAAACTACCGAGCCTTGTGGTGAGCCAGTAGAGATGGTCTTGGTGGTGCTGCAGTGGCCTTTATATCTAACCCACTGAAGTCTGTCAGTTAAGAAGGACATTACCCAGAGGATAAGATGAGGGTTGAGGTTCATCTTCAGCAGCTTCTTAGCCATTAGGTGCGGTTGGATTGTGTTGAACGCACTAGAGAAGTCTACAAACACCAGTCTGATGTAGGACTTTGGTGTGTCCAGATGGGATTGGACCAGGTGAAGCAGTGTCAGGAGAGCATCATCAACTCCTCTGTTCTGTTGGTAGGCGAACTGTAGAGGGTCTACTATGCTCTGCACACTCTG
Source organism: Synaphobranchus kaupii (assembly GCA_029718625.1). NCBI lineage: Eukaryota > Metazoa > Chordata > Actinopteri > Anguilliformes > Synaphobranchidae > Synaphobranchus > Synaphobranchus kaupii. The sequence goes on along the minus strand of CM056377.1, from coordinate 38,171,843 downwards.
TTGGACCTGTGAGAGCACCAGGCGTTCAAAACACTTCATTATAACAGGTGTTAATGCGACAGGTCTAAAGTCATTGGGTGCAGATGGGTTGGCCTTCTTTGGCACAAGGAAGATAATCGATGACTTCCATAGTGCTGGAACTATGTGCTCCTCGAGTGAGCAGTTGAACAGGTCACAGAACTCCTGCGCCAGTTGTTTATGACAGGATTGCAGAACATGATTGCTCATGTTGTCTGGACCGATGGCTTTGTTCAACTTCACCCTTTTTAGCACCCTGCTAACATCCTCCACCTGTACATTGATGTTGCTTCTCTCCTCAGATAGAAACAATACTTCTGATGTTACATCATCCCTTTCTGCTTTAAAGTCATGGAAGTCAAATCTACTGTAAAAGATGTTTAGGGATTCAGCAAACTGACTGCAGTGTTCCTTAGACTGAGGGCCCGGGACGTTCTGCTTAGTACAAATCCCTGAGAGGATCTTTATTCCTTTCCAGGCATCTCTCAGCAGCCCCCCTTGAAACAGATTTTCCACCTTCTCCTTATAGGCTCTTTTTGCATCCTTAATTTGTCTATTCAGCCTGGCCTGAATCAATTTTGACTCAACTCTGTCTCCTGATTGAAAGGCTCTCTTTTTCTCATTTTAACGTTGTTTTAAGCTCCTTTGTTATCCAGGGCTTATTGTTTGAGAACACTTTCACTTTCTTAGATGGAACAATAGTTTCCTCACAAAAATGTATATAGCCAGTCACTGCCTCTACAGTCTCATCCAGCATGGCATTCTGTGATAAAAGCTCCCAATCAGTACATTCAAAACAATGTTTGAGTGTCTCAGAAACATCATCATTCCATTGTTTAACAGTTTTGTAGACAACTCCTTCCCTCTGCAATTTTGTGTTATAGGATGGAATGAGGTGAATAGCATTGTGATCCGCTGTACTTAGAGGTGGCTTTTTGATTGATCTGTAAGCATTTTTGATGTTACTATAGCACAAATCAATGGTCTTGCTTCCCCTTGTTTCACAGCGAACATACTGATGCTATAGTGGCAAGGATTTATCGAGTTTACAGCTATTCATATCACCTAAGACTAACACTGGAGAATCAGGAGATTTTGATTCTAGGCGTTGAACACAAGATACAATTGTATCTGTTGCACTGGTCTTATTGGCTGAAGGTGGGATACAGCCAAGGATTTAAAAAAGTTGACCAAACTCACGTGGTAGATATTTGGGGCTTGAGAAGCATAGTTTATAAAATCAACACTTATATGCGGAGTTGTTTTTGGTAAAATGCAACAAAAATAATTCTGTTAGCCAAGTTAAACTGCTATAGCTATATCAGCCAGCGCTAGGCAGCTACATTCGGTATAAAAGCAAATTAAAACTGAAAGAGCCTGACACAGATGTTTACCGAGGAGAAGTGGCCAATTGCATTACATACAAGCAATTTGTGAGGCAATGATGACAATTATGTAATGTTCCTATAAGCAAATACAGCAACACTAGTTATACTATTCCGAAAAAATAAATGCTCAAATTTCCCCTCATAAAATCTCACACAATGCAGCTCCAATATATTCTGTGCAAAGTCTCATTTGTGTGCAATAATTGTTGAGGGCCTATTCAGTAAAGTAGGCTATTTATTAAAGAAATGTTGTAGACTTTTGCGTGATTTATCCGGGAATGTTTCTGCTTTTATTCACACTAGAGCCGTTTTTCATGGACCCGTTTTATGATTGTTTCAAGATATGCAAAAGTTTTTTTCCAGAGGATTGGATCTACACCCTCTGAATATTAATGGGACTCAAAGGGTCCAGCTATGTAGCCTACCTCTTCCAAATGTGACCAGGCCGGCGCGGTGGCGCAGCGGACAAAGGCACAGGCTTTCTGTCTGCGCGGTCGCGCCCCAAGGACCTGCCAGATCCAAGTATGGCCGGTGCCTTGAGGCAGTTGCAATTGGCAGCTGCTCCCGGGGTGGGGGGAATCGTCGCACATAAGACAGCCCTGGGAGACCTGGACTCACGGTTAGGAGCTCGAGGAGTCGTCACTATACTCACGCATAGCCTACATAGCGCTGTCTATAAGTCCTTAATTCCAACTTGCAAAAATTAGGCCTGCCTTTAAAAGTATTGATGTCAAAATGTGGCCAAGTTACAACTAACAATATTGCCTATCGTAGCTCTGTTCCAAAGCAATGCTATCCAAACTTTCCTAAATTATTTAATGCAACTTGGCCCTGTGTTTCTTCATCTTACCATCTCAAGAGAAAACTGAAACTGTATGTGCCACATCAAACTGCCAAATGAAAATAATTTATAGTGGAAATACTGATTCAGATGTGTTGCACTTAGAAATTAAACAGAAAAATTACTACACTATAGGGCATGTTTGAACAATTGTCAGCATCCACTGCTTTGGGTCTATGAAAAGCACAGAATTAATAAAATGTATTATTATTATTATTATTATGCATTTATTATTATGTATTTATTGATTTATTTGGATTTCTATCAAAACCTGTGTGGTCCTACAGAGCATAGATATCCTTGTGTTCACAAAATTCTGTTTGCAAATATCATAACTACTATTATGTTAAGAAAATTGGTACTATTACTTATTTGTAACCATCTGACCCACAAACATGTCTGGATACGTTTGTAAAAATGCTATATGTACGCTATTTCCTAGGTAAAAATATTATTCTTTTTTTTCTATTTATTTATTCATCACCCCTTTCTCTATTGTACACGATGTTTCTTGATATAAATGTCTGTTTGCGAATTGTAAAGAAATCTGTAGCAGCAGTTAACATTTTAAAACCTGTACATTTTCTAAAGTAAACTTGCCAACAAAGTATAACCATATCCTACCTGGAGTGTAATTATTCATCAACTGTTAAAAACATTCATTGAAATCATATGTTGTTCCATGAGGCACAATCTCTTCACATGCAAAGATGAAGAAACACAGGGCCAAGTTGCATTAAATCATTTAGGAAAGTTTGGATAGCATTGCTTTGGAATAGAGCTAGTTTATTTAGTGTGAGCTACGATAGGCAATATTGTTAGTTGTAACTTGGCCACATTTTGATATCAATACTTTTAAAGGCAGACCTAGTTTTTGCAAGTTGGAATTAAGGACAGCGCTCTGTAGGCTATGCGTGAGTAACTTGGCTTTTTTTTTTTTAAACGTTGTAGACGTTTTTGATCTGATATCACTTCTTTTTTTATAGCTAACTAATGATGAATAATGCATGAAGATAAACACGGAGAGACATGCATTCCAAAGAAATGCATGCAGACATTCGCGTAACCATAATACCCTCTATTGACAAGAATGAGAACAGTTATCCTATTACAGACAGCACACAATTACATTAAAAGAGTTTGTAGATGAGCAGTATTTAATGTGTAATGAAATACAATGAACAGCACCGCCTGAGCTATGGATCATGAAGAAGCACGTAAATTAATGAACCAAGTCTATATGGAGACATGCATGCACAATGGGCTAGACGCTAACACATTCTAGCTGAAAGACATACAGCCTAAATAGCTAGTACAGCCTAAATAGTTTGCATCAGTAAAATATAGAAATACAGTTTTAAAATAGGACTATTAGTATTCTATAGAAAATTAAATGCATTTAATGTTAGGCTATTCAACACTGGATTGCCGGATGCTAGGCTTGTGCCATCGTGTGCAAGGCAGCATCGTGCCATCGAGCCCTCGCCGATGGTCGATTCTATCGAGGGGTGCGTGGTGGCGGGGGCGGGGCTACTTTGCTTACTTATTATGGCATACCATTGCGAATTGTATTCACTATTTTGTCCAAATATAATAAACAATATACAACAGATTTCACATTCTATTCTATATTAGCTAGTAGAGGCTATTTATCTCACCTGGTCGCTGTCCAACGAGACGGTCAGCATCACGTTCAGCGCTCAGGAGCTATAGTTTCCCTAAGCCTTTCTGCGCCATCGTATGTCTTATAGCAATTTGTTTCATTTTACTAATTTCATTTCATTTTGTGAAGAAGCTAGACTAGCAGTCATCACGTTCATTATAATTTTTGTCTTGTAATGAGCGATTCACAAGATCCCCTTTCTGCCGCGTGCCATTCCGCACAGTCTATCTCCATCTGCACGTAACTTCTCTCACTTAGCACTATCAGGTTAGACCTTTTTAACTAACCTAATGTAATCAAAAATACATAATTTACCTTGAAACAAATTATTTTTTATTGATAATCAAACTATTTATAGCCTAAACCTATGAAATAAAGAGACAACAAGACCTATAGGCTTATGTTTGACAGATTTATTTTAGTTATAGGGGACTTTTTTCACTGATGAAATGGTTAAGCTAGGCTATATTACATTGTAAATTACATTATTTACTATTCTACATAAACCTGTTGATTTAGTTAGCGGCCACCTTTTCATCCAATCTAGTTTATTTCTCTGATAACATCTTTCATTAGTCTACAGTCAGATTGTACAATATTAGGCTATATTTGTTTCCATGCCCCAAGTCCGACACCGGTAAGATTGTTGTGCTGTTAGAATAAAAAGGCTGTTGAGGGATTTATGGCTACAGCTCACCACTCCGTAGCCTAAGCATACACTCCTTTCTAGACTGAACAATAGTTTATCAATAGCACTATTGAATACAAAATATAATTTGTTTAATTAGGCCTGAATTAAATTATATAGTTAGTTGCACTGTGGTCTAACAGAAGGTAGGCTATCAGCGTGATTTTGCTCAATCCAGGTAAATTATGGCGCCATTGCGCTGCATAGGCGATCACATTTCAAAGACGCAGACAACACGTTACATTGTAAATGCATGGTAGAGTAGAAAATTTATTAAAAACACAGAACGAGGCGCAAAATTTTTATTTTAAGAATTAAAAAAAGAAAAATCGTCCAGGCATCGACAAATATAGCCATCGCCGATGGGTTCAACCATTGTCAATAGTCGATTCCATCGACCATCGTCCCAAGCCTAGCGAATGCGTAACTCCAACCTTCCATGTGTGGGCTACGAGCTAGCGAGCGAGTTGATAAGTTCATAAGCACAGCAGAATTCCTTCGCAGTTTTTTTCCCTGGTATTTTTGGTACCGGACAGCTAGGTTTAATTTGGTTTTCTGCAGTGCAATGAATGTAGGCTATAAGGCATGTTGATTCGCTTCGTAGTAGCCTAGCTTGTATCTGCTTCCTGACTAGAAGCAGACTGACGTTTCTCTGGCAACAGTAACGTTGGCTAACAAGCTTAATTGGACAACGCATATTTCCCAGGAATCTTAGCCAGAAAGAAAACAATAGATACTACTAAGAAAGTACATACCAGAGATTATTCTTATTATTATAATAATAATAATAATAATAATAATAATAATAATAATAATAATAATTATTATTATTATAATAATTAAAAGTGTTTGCAGTAAGCTACATTATCTGCAGAGTAGCGTAGACTAGAGCCACATTCGAAGGCTATTGTTTTTTTGTTTTTTTTAAAGTGACTAACCATGAATCAGATATGTTTGGGGAATTGGCGCTTTATAAATTCGATCTCTTAAAGGATTGCAGCTTAAAGGAGGCTATCATCAATTCTTAATGTAGGCTATTATCGTAAGTTCTTAATTTTCCTAGTAGTTAATTTTATGGTGACATTGTGTTATGTGTGAAAAGGATAAAGTGAACAGAGCTGAAGTGAAGAAATTAATGAATAAAGAAATGTTGGCCGAGGCAAGGGTACGTTGAGGTTTGGTTTCCACAGTCAGTCAGCCATGACCGGAAGAGCGAGCGTCCGGTTTGGGGAGGGTGTGCTATAGTACAAGTGAAATACAAGTGAAACATTGAACAGTTCATATTGGAAACCTCTTTTGCCTTTGTACGTTATACGTTAATGTGTTAATGTGAAAATAATAACAGTCTAATAAATGAAAAGGACGTAACAGTTGCACATTGTTTTTGTGGAAAATAAGCATGTGCCGTGCTGGGTTCAAACCCACAATCATCTGGGAGAGAGACAGCAACTCTAACCATTAGGCCACAGTAGCTTCTTGGAAAGCATGAAGCCATTAGCTATATTAACATTAGGAAGAAGAAGAAGCGGAAGAGGAAGGAGAAAAACGGCAAAATAACCCAAGTTTGGGGCTTTATTGTGTGGATGTGTGAAGTTGTATCTGAATGCTGTGTGGTTACATGAGGTCAGAACATACAGAAGTTCATGTTTTTAAGGGCTGAGAGTTTATGGCCATAGCTCCAAAGAAATACAAAGTAGACATAGTATTTAAGATCAAGCTGCTGCACTCTAACTTTTGCATAATCAAGCCTACTGCAGGTTTATACTAAATATTTAAACAGTTTGCTAGTAAACTCTCCCTCAAGTTGTGAATTAGCCTAAATCTGTTGCATCAATCTAAGACCAGGTAGAATGTTTTCATTAAACTTACTTAAAGTAACATTAAGTATTAAACTAGATACTGCCACAATAGCCACAAAATAGGGCTGTTTTGTAAGTTTCTGAGTAAGTTGTACTGTAGGTTATACTGTGTAGAAAACAAAGGTCGCAAGGAGAAATAATTAAAATAAAAAGGAGTTCAGGTTGCCAAAGCTTATATACAATACGAGAGCCTAAAGCACCCAAGCTGACCCCGTTTTCCCACCATTCCTCCTACAATCTACTCAGCAGGAGCAATGTGTCAATTCCACAATCTTGCATAGGAAAATAGCCTACATTATGAAAATCACTGGATGCCCTGCAATGGATGACAAAGAATGTACTAAGGCTGGGAAATTTTATTAAACCCCAAACATGTTCTGTAATTTAGGGGTTTAAATTCCTTCTCATTTATCTACTACATAAACAGTCACCCAAACATGGCAGACCATGTGACTTATTCACACAATTGCTGGAAACAACTGACCATACATTGATCCAACAAAATACTAATGTTCAGTACATTTACAAATATCTAAGCAAGGTTTTGGGGCTTAAAAATATTTTTTTTCCAGAAAGTCTTTTGCAAAGAACTGCGAGTCTTGTGGTGTCTTCCCTCTGGGAACAGATGGCCTTGGAGGGAATTATTTACATTTCAACCTGAACAAAGTCCATGAGATAATTTCATTGTGTTCTTACTCATATCTATAACCAAGACTGTTTACTTTTAAACTAGACTCTGATGCACTTTAAAAAGATCACAAAGGAGCAAGATGACAAAGCATTCAAGTTCAACAGTACTTTTTGGCATTACATTTATGACATTGCGGGTAGAAAAATCAAAAATTACTGTGACAAATGTGTGTAAAACGTGTAAGTATGCGCATGAGAGGGAAACGCAAGAAAACGTTTTTCACAAGGTAAAGCTTGTCCAAAGTTTGTGGTGCCCAAAAGCGCCAAAAACGTACATTCCAAAGAATCTACAGCAACGACTCTTTCCAAATATAATGACACGGTTACTCAAACATCCACAGACCTTGTTGTGCATGGTTTTTTCAAAAATACTTCCTACCGAAGTCTATATGCGCAAAGTCAAACCAAAGCAAGCCAGTATTCTGGGGCTTATATCAACACAGTGCACCCTAGAACTCTGGCCTGCTTAGGTTGATACTTATCAGGGCTGAAATGTTTTTTTTGTTAGAGGGGGATTTCCCCCCTTATGAACAACATTTGTTTTGGGGGGGGGGGGGGGGGGGGGGGTTGAACCAGGGATGGGTGGTGGGGGAAGAGGTGGTGTAAAAGACGAGACAACATTATACAATATTATTTTATTAACTTTATTTTCTTTTGTCTTATTTCCATGATAAATTATGTAGAAGTCTGAAAAATAGAGCCTACCATATTCCCTTTCATCATGACCTCCTTTAAAACTATGACAATAACTTAAAACTGTTCAGGAAAACTGTCCAGGACAATTTTTACATCATCTTGTTAAAAATGAAAAATTACTTTCTTTGCTACTTCCCCACTTTGACTTTATTTTCCACTTGAGTATATTTTCTAACTCGGTCTTTGCACCGAAAGGCTGTTTTTAGGAAACCTAAAAAGAGAAAGCTCTCAGATTGATGTTCACTGAGAATTAGATGCACTCCGACTCGAGCCGATAACGCGGACGCTACATGGTTTTCACTGTCAAGTGTTTATATCCTACATGATTTTGCGGTTACAGACTGCTGTTGGAGTATGTTAGTTCATGGGCGTAAAGTCAACATTTCACTATTTTATGAAATGTCCTCACATTGAGACGAAATGACAGTTTCTCTTCCATTATTCGCAAAGCATTTTGAGGAATGTCAGTTATTTTCGCCTCAAAAGAAAGTTACAAAATAATAATTGATAGGACTTTTTTTGATTGGATTTTTATTAAGCTGAGATGTCATTGATATTTGAATAAGGCTAATGCATTGCATGTCCAGTCATCTTAAATATATAATGTAGGCTAATGTAGTTGTATTTGCAACCAACAAAATTCCTCTGTGGGGTCTAGTATAACACTTGGCATCGCTGCCATCATAAACTGCAACAGGGAAGAATTCAGTTATGTTTCTCCAAAACAGTACGATGCGCAACAAAAGTGATTAAATGCTATGCCAAAACAAGTGAAACGTTAATGTTATTTGCCAAAATGTTGGAATTGTCCTTTAAAGAGGAATTCCGCCAAAAAACAACATTAACCTTATTTAACAGATCAAGGCGCAACTGTAACTTACAGTAAGTCTCTCTTTGTGACTGGCCAAAACAATCTGTGAATGGAAATTGACAGCTTAAGTTACAAATTTTGTAGAGTTGTACGTCAAAATGACGTCACCTCTTCCCTTCCTCATTTTTGAACAAGACTAGGCAAGCCTAGCTCAGCCCGGTCACCTTTATGCAGCCAGTGCGGAGCAGGTGAGAAGACATGGCGGATATAGAGAGAAAAAATATTGTGCAGTACAAAAGAAAGGTTTTCTCGGAGGAGGTGTAGTAGAATATAATGTTCCTATATCTTGAGCATGAAATATAGCGCATTATCTGTGTTGTTTATGTTAAGCAGTCTTTCTTGGACATCTTTATCAAGGGTGTGTATATTTTTGGCCATAACTGTATGGCAATAGGGTAATATGGAGGGAGAAGAAACTGAAAGGAATGAGAAATCAATTTTACGGAACATATGCGGGATGAAAAGGGAATGTGATACATAAAAGATTTATCTATAATTAATGAAACTGCAGTGTTAGTAACGGAGCCGTGATTACCTTCCCTGTCAGGTGTGCACACCCAGCAGGAATAGCTACTGCTACGGCTTGTGTATGAAAATGAATGCTTTAGTGGAAAATGGTGGAGCCACGGGAGTGGGGAAATGGAAAAGATATATGAAAACGGGTATTTAGATGCAGTCTGTTGCTGTAGTGACAGCCAGCTCTGTCACACGTTGTTTGCACATTTGTGCAGAAAACTTGTCGACGTAGCTACCATTCGACGAGGCTAAATGCTTTGAATTGCTGTTTATTTATTCGCCACTCGACAGGTTGTGTATTTGCCGGGACCACAGTCAAACAAGTTTTTTTATTTGCTCAAAAAAATATTAAATATTGATTGTTAATACATTACCTACTAAGCAGTCCATGGTAATCGGTAAGGTATGAAAATGAATTATGTCCTTCATTCAATGAATAGGAGATTTAAAAGTATCACCCCTCCCGCAGGTGAAACAATAGGCCTATTCACTGGGCGCTAACGCCTACAAGAAAGATTATACATTTCAGCCAATTGACCTGTATCTTTAAACATATCCACAGGTGTCCACAAACATTGCTTTTATATAATTTTCACTTTTAAAGCACTTCAACTTTCGTTTTTCATCATGAAATGCTTTTGTATCGGGCAACATACTGATACTGAATGATAAACATATACAATTAAAAGTTAAAACGTTATGGTTTTAGTTAGCCGTTTTAGCTATGTTTGCTAGCAAAGCCAAAACTTTCCTGCGAAGGGTGTCCATGGCCCAAGTCCCCAGTTGTGCATCTCGAACGCCTCGTTTACCACCTCCGATATGCGACCTCCCACCATAAACTCAAGCAGGGTTAGGCAGAAAACATTCTACCGTAATTGCTTGAAATTTTACGCATGAACTTTTCAACTTTTCTTACCATAATTACGCAAAATTTGAATTTTGCGCATGTGCTTTTCACCAATCACAATTCGCGCATGCGCTTTTCAACAACGGGGACCAGGCAGCCAGGCAGCCACTCAGTTACCTACATTCATGCGTTTAGGCTTGCCCGCTCTGCGTCCGGGCAAAAACTACAGTGAGTTGAATTTGGAGACACCTACCATGCTATGTGAAGGAGGCATGAGAAAACTCACAGAGAGGCTGTGGCAGAATCAGAGCCCTATCTGCTGCGCCCTGTGTAGCTTATGTGTCGAGTAGGGGTGTCACGATTCTCCAAATCCGCGATTTGATTTGACTTTCGATTTTAAGGTCACGATTCGAGTCTCGATTTTTTTTCAGCACAATTTTTTTTTCCAGCACTATAGTCTTGCTAATGGCTATGCCATTGTTAGACTATCGAGTCTTGATTTGTAAAGAAAAATACTTGTTTCTCAATAAGTAACTTTTATTTGAATAATAACAATTATAAATAATAACAAAAATATGAGAATATTTAAACACACCTAAACAGTTAAGAGCTTTATCAAAACTAGACTAGAATAAACAGTTGAACATTTACCACGCTATTAACAATTTACACATTGGTTTTATGCCCTGACAACGGTCATTTACATTTTCAAATTCTTCTTTAAAAAGATGAGCGTGTTCACATTCTTTGAACAGTTAAGAGCTTTAACAAACTAATATCTGAAATAATAAACAGTTGAACATGTATCACGCTATTAACTATTTACACGTTTTTTTTCATGCCCTGACAACTGTCATTTGGGTTGTCATTTGAGTTGCCTGTGTCAATGTTTTTTTCCCAGTCAAATCTATTTCTTTGTGATGCCTGCGAATGTGTCCTGCCATATTTGACGTGTTGCCTGAGGTGGTGTATGGTACTCGCGTGTAGCATAGCCGACAAACTGTCGTTTTTTTGTCAATGACGCGTTCGTTGTTTATATAACTCACGGGGAAGGCAAAATGTTGCCACACCGGTGACTTGAGGAAAGTAGGAGGATTTTCCAGTTCTGTTTCTCCATCTCTGACTCCGGCAGTGGCCATGGTGTGTCGAAAAGTAATGCAGGCTACCGGTAAGCTAACGTTAACTAGCAGCTGTGTCTTCTTTGAAATATCGTTGTTTTTTTTTTTCTTCGGACGCACGCCTGCGTGGACGAACAAAATGCAGTGGAAGGAGTCAAGTTTTGTTTTGTCGGAAACGCTTACATTAGAGATGGCCAAGTAGGCTACTTTTTTTTACATTTTACCCATCACATGAAAGGCTAAGAAGAGCGCGCGGGGGGCGGGGGTGGAGAGAAAAAAAAAACTTGGAGAATCGCGAACCAGCTTGTGATTTCGAAGTTCGGAATCGAACGCTCATTTCGATCTCTAATCGGTATCGTGACACCCCTAGTGTCGAGCATACTGTATTAGCTACAGCTTAATGTTTTGTCACATACTTAACAGGTTTTTTTTTTAAAGTATACTCAACTGGCATACTCAGTTAGCCAAGTGCACTGATTTCGGACACGGCCAGAGAGGCGGTGAACTTGTTGTCATAACAGTAAAAACAGTATTAGCTTGCGAGCTAGCTGAAAGAGTTCTCAGCTATGTTACCAATTATTCCAGTACAATACCTTCCAACAATTTTGTGAACCATGCACTCGTTAACCACACCATCTGAGAAATTGTGCTTAAAGGGATAGTTCGGAATTTTGGACAAAATGTCTCAATTACGACTTACCCATGATGTAGTTGATTGATGGAAAACAATTTCAGATAATTCCATGCTGTCCCTTCTTTTGGACATACACACATTGCTAATGCTAGCGCAACTCTAAGGTAACTGCTAGCATCCACTACCAAACGCACTTAAACACTCCATAGTGCACCCAAAGCAAATAAAATACGACGACAGTCTATCGGGGGTTATTTTCAGTGCTTATACCATCATTTTTGAAGTCAAACTATCGTTGAATCCTTCACTTTGTGCTGACCTATATTCTCTGTGGAAGTACGGCGACGGAGCGATACTTTACGTTACCTACGAATGTAGTGCCGGCACTGGTCGACTACAACAACAAAGAAGACCAACAAGTTGCAATGGCCACGTTCGCTCCGCCGCCATACTTCCACAGAGAACTAGCCAGCTTCCACAGTACGTGGTTTTATCCAAATTATTTTTTTTTTTAACACACACAACATATATAAATACCCCATTCTCCCTATCAAATGCAAAAATATACTCATGCCAGATAAAAAAAAGAACCGTAGCATCACGTAAAACTTGTACCACAGAATAGTTCTATACAAGTTTTAGATTCTGTGGTACAAGTTTTACGTGATACCACGGTTTTTTTTAAATTATCTGGCATGAGTATATTTTTGCATTTGATATGTGTGTGTGTGTGCGCGCGTGTGTGTGTGTGAAAAACGCTACATACAAAGTGAGTAATAATGACTATTATTATGATTATGATTATTATTAGTAGTACTAGTAGTACTATTATGATAATTATTCCTACTAGTAGTAGAGGAGGTGGTGTGGTATGAATAGCGGTGGTATTACTAATAGTGGTAGTGGTAGGCTGTAAGAAATTTTTACCTTTTAAGGTGGAGACTGTCACCTTCCCACCCCCTATTTCCCAAAAAAAAAAACATTCAACAAACTAATACTGGTGAAATAGCTCCTCATTCAAGGTAGATTCTCCAAGTTCAACCATCCTACATCCAAATCTGATGGCTAAATTGAGCCCCATCAGATACCGTTCCCCCTGTGTTTCTGAAGAAAGGAAGGCTTCACATTCACCAAACGAATACTGATAAAGCATCTCCCCATATAGAGTCAATTCACCAAGCTTCACCATCTTAGCACCAAATCTGTCCGTTTCCATAAGGGGAAACATTATCCGATGGCTGAATTTAGCCCAGTCAGATACCGTTCCCCCTATGTTTCTGAAGAAAGGAAGGCCTCACATTCACCAAACTAATACTGGTAACTCATCTCTCCATATAGAGATAATTCACCAAGTTTCACCATCTTGCCACCAATTCTGTCCAATTCCATAGGGGGAAACATTATCCAACAGCTGAATTTAGCCCCATCAGATACCGTTCCCCCTATGTTTCTGAAGAAAGGAAGGCCTCACATTCACAAAACTAATACTGGGAAAGCATCTCCCCATATAGAGTCAATTCAGCAAGCTTCACCATCTTAGCACCAAATCTGTCTGTTTCTATAAGAGGAAACATTATCTGACGGCTGAATTTAGCCCTGTCAGATACCATTCCCCCTATGTTTCTGGAAAAAACGAAGGCCTCACATTCACCAAACTAATACTGCTAAAGCATCCCCCCCATATAGAGTCAACTGATCAAGCTTCACCATCTTAGCACCAAATCAGTCCGTTTCCATAAGGGGAAACATTATCCGACAGCTGAATTTAGCCCCGTCAGATACCGTTCCCCCTATGTTTCTGAAGAAAGGAAGGCCTCACATTCACCCAACTAATACCAGTAACTCATCTCCCCATATAGAGTTCATTGATCAAGCTTCACCATCTTACCACCAAATCTGTCTGTTTCTATAAAGGGAAACATTATCTGATGGCTGAATTTAGCAGTCAGATACCGTTCCCCCTATGTTTCTGAAGAAAGGAAGGCCTCACATTCACCACTCATACTGGTAATAATATTTCAAAACATTTGAGGCATCGTCATCCAAAAATGCCTTGGAAAGGGAGGGGATACTCTTTTTTGTGACAGAGCGAGGGCAGCATATGGAAAGGGGCGTGGTACATTTTTTTCTGTCACTGGATGCATTTTTTTAAATAATGAAAGGCGTGGTCTAGCTAAAACTCGGGGCTTAGTTACCCTTTAAAGCCCCTGCCCATTGTAGTCCACAGTAAAACAGGTACATGGGACATACTCAGGGGTTTGGGGTTATATCTCTGCTCTTACTACAGTTATAGAAGTGGCTGAGAGCTCATTTTAATCAGGAGGACAGCTACTCTTCTACAAATCAAACAATTTTTCAGTGGAATTCCCCTTTAGCATTAATCCACTCAAGGGACATATACAACAAACTTTAGCCAATGGGTAGTTAGCCTATATGGTGAGCTGGCTAGCTAACCTCCTTCCATGTAGTCAGCAAACTTCATGGCTAGTCAGTTAGAACTTAACAGACATGTGATAGGCACTTTACACAGTATGACAAAATATTTTGGCTAACGAGATATGTATTTATTTCTAAAATATGGCTTCTTTTACCTTAGTAATGTTACTAATGCTAATAGTCGTTATGCGAGCTGTTTGATGCCATCTAACGGTCTTCCAATCTTCTCTCAAAAGGCCGATCAAGGCGGAACCATCAGAAGGCTGACACTAGCAGTGCAGTCTACTCCGTCCATAATCTAGATGGCTTAGGAGAACCAATTACAGTTCAACTACAGTATCAGCATATCATAATTCAGTTAGCATTTTTAATTAGGGAAAACCATTTCTTTTTTAATCTTCTTGGATCAGAAAGTGTTTGATTTTAAAAAAACAAAAAAACAACGTAAATTTCTTGGTAGTCTGCCGGGCTTTGCAGCACTACTGTTTGGTAGTCCAGGAACACAATGTGTAGTCCCAGGTGCCTGGACTACAGATTTGTCTGCCCCTGAAGTTCATTTAGGAAATTGTCTAAGGCCTACAAGTGTAGGTGTTGAATTATGGTATAAATGTTTTGTTTATTGCTGCAGTTGCCTACAAATAAAAATAAACTTCACAACAAGACTGGACTGTCTGCATTTTATGACGGCCCAGTGATCAACCCATTAGTGAGCATCATAATTTGCCCTGTCTGTTTGGAACCCAGCTGAACTTTGTATTTATTATTTCCATACTCCTCCAGTCCTTCGCCCTCACTCAGTCCCCATCGCCTGCCACCCACAAGGGTGGTAACCAACTGGACCTTGTACTCACCAGGAGTTGCGCCACATCTGAACTCACGGAGACCCCCCTCCACATATCAGACCATTTCTTTATCTCATTTTCTCTCTCCTGCCCACTCTCCCTCAACTCCGCTAACAACCCACCCACAGTTATGTTCAGGAGAAATCTCTGCACTCTCACACTCCTCTCTCACTACTTCTGCTCTCTCTGCACTTCCTCCTCCTGCTACCTTTGCTAAAATGCCTATTGATGTTGCCACCTCTGTGTTTAACTCATGCCTCTCTCAGTCTCTCAACTCACTATGTCCTCTTGTCTCCAAACCAGCTCGACCATCACCCCCCTCCCCGTGGCTGACGGATTCTCTCAGATCCAGCAGAACCATGCTGCGAGCCGCTGAGAGAAAGTGGAGGAAATCCAGATCCCCAGATGACCTGGCCTCCTACCACACTCTGCTGGCAGCCTTCACAGCTGCAACCACATCAGCTAAAACCAAATTTTTCTAGTCTAAAATTGATGCATGTGTATCTAATCCACGTAAACTCTTTTCCACCTTCTCCTCCCTGCTCATCCTCCCTCCATCCCCTTCACCCTCCTCCCTTTCTGCAGATGACTTCCTGACCCACTTTGAGGGGAAGGTGGCCACGATCCGGAACTCCTTCACGCATCCGGTGACACCCCACATCCCCCATACTGAACCCATCGCTACACTGTCGTCCTTCAAGATTCTGGAGGACTCAGATGTGCTCCAGCTGGTGACACACCATCGCGCAACCACCTGTCCACTAGACCCCATACCTTCAGCAGTCTTCCAGTCTATATCCGCTGAGCTCCTTCCATATCTGTCCTCCATTATCAACACCTCCCTAATCTGTGGCCATGTTCCTGCTGCCTTTAAAACTGCCCGTGTAACCCTACTCCTTAAAAAACCTAGCTTGGATCCCTCTGATGTCAGGAACTACCGTCCTGTATCTCTCTTGCCCTTCCTGTCCAAAACAATTGAACGTGCTGTCCTTAACCAACTGTCTGTTTTTCTCCACCAGAACAACCTGCTTGACCCGCATAAGTCCGGCTTCAGAACCGCCCATTCCACTGAAACTGCTCTCCTGGCCGTGAGGGAGGCACTC
Organism: Synaphobranchus kaupii; assembly: GCA_029718625.1. Taxonomy (NCBI): domain Eukaryota; kingdom Metazoa; phylum Chordata; class Actinopteri; order Anguilliformes; family Synaphobranchidae; genus Synaphobranchus; species Synaphobranchus kaupii. Next base: position 38,155,633 of record CM056377.1, on the reverse strand, counting down.
GCCACTGCTAGAGCCTCCTCCCTCTCCTCTGTTCTGATTCTCCTTGACCTGTCTGCGGCATTCGACACGGTCAACCACAAACTCCTGATCTCCACACTCGCTGAGATGGGCATTTCTGGGACTGCCCTCTCTTGGTTTTTATCGTATCTCACTGATAGATCCTACCAAGTCTCCTGGAAGGGTTCCGTCTCTGCTCCCTGTCCCGTCTACAGTCCCGCAGGGATCTCTCTGCTGTTTTCTATGTATACTAAGTCTCTTGGTTCAGTAATTAATTCACATGGCTTCTCATACCATAGCTATGCTGATGATACTCAACTCTTCCTCTCTTTCCCTCCCTCTACCCCATAGGTTAAGGAGAGGATATCTGCTTGTCTGACTGACATCTGAGTGGATGGCTACCCATCACCTGAAGCTCAACCTTGACAAGACAGAGCTCCTCTTCATGCCGTACAAGACCGCCCCACTACATGACCTCTCCATCACCGTTGACGGGACCGTGGTGGCAGCCTCCCGCTCTGCAAGGAACCTGGGGGTGGTCCTGGACGACCGGCTGGACTTCAAAGAGCACATCAGGGCGACGGCACGGTCCTGCAGGTTCCTCCTGTACAACATCAGGAGGATTCGACCGTACCTGACCACCTACTCCACCCAGCTTCTTGTCCAGACCACGGTCACCTCACGCCTGGACTACTGCAACTCCCTGCTCGCAAGCCTACTGGCCTGCGCCATTCTGCCTCTTCAACTGACCCAGAATGCAGCTGCCCGGCTTGTGTTCAACCTCCTGAAATTTTCCCATGTAACCCCCCTGCTGAAGTCACTCCACTGGCTGCCAGTTGCAGCCAGGATCAGGTTCAAAGTTCTGACCCTGGCCTACACTGCAGCTAATAGGCCAGGCACAGCCTACCTGCAGGACTTAATCCAGAACTATGTTCCTGCTCGACCACTTCGCTCTTCTACAGCAGGGCGACTCGCACTTCCCCCCCTCCGTGTCAACGGCTCTCGCTCTTCCCGACTGCGGAGCTTTTCCACCTTAGCTCCTCAGTGGTGGAATGAACTTCCCATTCCCCTATGTTCTACTTGAACCCTGCCTGCATTCTGTCGAGGCCTGAAGACACACCTCTTCAGACTCCACCTTGACCGATATTCTAACCTAGGAATATCAGTTCCCTGTGTTTACTAGTTCCCTGTGTTTTTCCTGTCTGTTTGTTATAGTTTATAATAGTATTTAGAATAGAAGTGTAGTATAGCTGATTTACCCACAGCTTACTGTGAACTACAGTCAACATTCATTACTAGGGATAGCTGCTACATTATGGGAAGGATGTGCTTCGTCTTGTCTGTTCTGTAGTGATCTTGATGACGTCTCTGTATGCACTTATTGTACGTCGCTTTGGATAAAAGCGTCTGCTAAATGAATGTAATGTAAATGTAAAACTCACACTACCAGTTTGTTTAAATGCATGTTGAGAACTCCCAAGTAGAGTGAACTTGACTGGCAAAATGAATCACTTGTAGCCATTTCATCATGTGTTCTGGGACCTCAGGCACATTAGTCCACTGCATTTAAAAACATGAAAATGGGTCTCTAGCTAGCCATAAATGGATCACAGTTTGTGATTATCTTTTTAATATTTCAGTATGATTGTAAATGTGTAGGCTTGCATTTTAAAAACAACTTCATTCCAACAGCTGTCTGTAGCAAGCTAAATATCCTGTTTTTAGAATAATATCTAGAACAAATTGGAAGAGGGGTAACCAAGTTGACACTGAAATAAAGAAGAAATGTTGTACAGCATTACAACTGAAAATTATTTGAAATTCAAAATATCAGCAAAGTCTTACTGTTGTAATTCAGTCCTAGCATGCTGGATCAGCTATCACACAGATACCAGCACTACAAGTATGTGTTTTGATTTGACAAGCCTGAAATGATGACCTGAAATACATGCACATGCAGTCAATGTACTTGACACAGAATTTTGATATTTATGCAAATCTTGCAGTTTTTCCACAATCAATATTAATTATTCTCAAGCCAAGGATTGCTCACAAGGACTAACCATGGTACTAGCGTTATGGGATGTAGGAGAGGCATTCCATATGGTAGCACAGACATCCATGCTGTCAACTGAGAACATGACACTACTCCATGTGTCCTAACACATAACACTGTTAATCTCAGTGACTTGCCCTAGAGTTACTATAATAGTTTGTACATCATTTCATCACATTTCTATGAAAGCCTACAAACACAGATTACAAAATAATGAGGAAATTGTGCCCTCACACACATTCTTAGCCATCGAGAAGTAAACGGCTCTGTGTGGCACTAAAAGCTGTGTGCACTATGCACACAGTCAAAGTATCAGATAGCCACCAGAATGGCAGAACTGTAGCCTACTCAAATCACAGCTTAAAAATATGAATTCCACTGCTGACTTGAATTTAATAATGTTGTTTGTTCAGATTAAGCTACAATATAGCAGCTAACGAAGGGTGGGCTGCTTCCTTTTTGCCACTTGTGCCATTCAAATCCATTGGGAAAATGAGTTGCCTATACCACGACGACGGGAGTGTCTTTGAGGAGTGGGTGGAATCCTAGTCAGACCAGAAGAATAGCCTTTTGTGTAAGGTGAGGCTAATCAATAATTAACACAATGATGCCTGTATATTTGATATCTTAGATTGTGTGTTGGCAGTACTCAAAGCCAAGGTAGATAAATGTGTTTGGTTATCTCACTACGAGCACAGACCTACAGCATAATGGTTAGCTAGTCACACCTGTAGATCGAGTTGCAGCGTATTTAACGCACAGCTACAACGTTAACGCTGTAACGTTAAGCTAACGTTACAGATAAACTGCAAGTTAACGTTACTACAAAAGCATTTATTCACTTTCCACTCCAGTGTTACTGGCAAGCCAAACGCGAGGAACTACTTAAAAATCGACGACTACTTTAGTTTTTAAAGCACGTGTATTTAGCTGTAATTTACAGATTTAAAGGAGCGTTGCTATCGCTATAAAATGCATACGTAAGTTAACGTTACATTAAAATACGGTTTTGCTGCTTAGCTAGCTAGCAACCAACCAACCACTTAAAGCTTGCTAGCAACTTTACAAGAGACCCGAAAGCAAGCTAACGTTACTGTCTGTCCAATTTAGGAATCTCCAACAAGTTGCTAATCCTGTTGGCCAGCAATCGCTTTAATGTACACATGGCACAGAGCTAACGATATCTACCGACCTGTCTAACTAGTAAACTGCATAGCTTTGTGTGCCGACCGTTTTGACGAAAGTAAAAGCGAACTGGCAAGCAGGGGACTACAAACTGTTAACGTAATAATGTAACCTCACAAACCAAGCAAAGGCACATCCATAATATATCGAATACACAAGCTAGACTAGTTACAATAATTCTCATTTACACTCAATACAGCTAAGTTAACGTAGCCAACAAGCCAATTAAATAGTTAGACATGCCAAGTTGAAGTACGCTAGCTAGGTATCAAACTGAATCGCACAGACATGAAACACACCTCTATCACGAATCAACCCAGCCAACTGGCTAGCATTTGTGTAGCTAATTAACAACCCAGGCTACAGTTTATCACAGTGCTTTGGTGGACAGGCCTAATAAACGTTAGCGTTACACACCAGTGTAATACCAAGCACCCCAAAAGTAGCTTCCGATGTTGACCTGTACTTGCTAACCAGACAGGCTGACAATAAGTCAAGTGCACGGCACTCTATGGACCGACAACCCCTTTCTGTCAGGCTCTGGTGGCTACAAGAGTACGGGGATCCGCAGCGGCCCACGTCAAATTCTCGCTCCCTTTCTCAAAATGGCGGCAGCGGTTTGCAAGAACTAACCGGAGGGGGTGTGAAATTATCCCCGATCTAGAGTGCGAGTATTCCACTGCTGACGTGAATGAGTGCTTTCTGCATTGACAGCTTACCTTTAAATCTGAGGTCGTGCGGTGGATCAAGAATAAGGATCTGCTCCAATTTGGACATTTTTGCTGTGAAGACTTGGTGATGGCGGTGCCAAGGACCGAACCGCTGTGCGTGTAAAAAAAAAAAACCGAAAGCAGCACTAAATCAGTCAGTCTTGCGCTCGCGCACACGGGTACAGAGCCAGGAACGCGCATCTGATGTGCACGCTCACGTTGAAGATAGCGCTGGACTGTAGTGATGAATCGGTTTTGGATTTTAAGGAAATAAGTTGGCGACTGAAACACTTCAGCCTTGCTGCGAACAAACGACATAATTAGGAAAGGGTGGTAAAACAATCTGACAAGTGCTACACTATTATTTTTTAAAGTAAGATACAGTAAATATAAGTTAGATACATTCAATTTAATTTAATATAATATTAATAATACTAATTTTTATTCATAATCATAATATATTATACTCCACCCATACCTTCACTATCTATGTGAAACATCTGATTCAATAGAGTGTCTTTATTTAACATGTTTGTTTGTGTTTGTGGGTCTACCCCACTGTCTATGTCTTTTTTACTGCTGGCAACTACAACTGAAGTTTCCTCACAGGAAGATAAGTTATTCTATTTTATTCTATTCTATATGCTACTAATACAAAATAAGCATAATTCTAGAATTTAAATACTGCAATTGAAAATGTAACAGATTTGTGTGCATTCTGGTTATCAAAAAATTCATAAAATGTAAATCCAATTGAATTGTGGTGCTGTGACAGTGGATCTGGGGGGTGGGGGAGACTGAACAAAGTACTATGCAACATGGACACAGAACATTGATTGTAAAAATTGGTAGCTCATAATATAGTGGTTGTGAGATTGCTCTCTTGCAAATCAGAAAGTACACAAAAGTTAAGCACCCATTCTACATTGTAATACATCACTTGTATCACCACACCACACGTGTTACCACCTATTATATTACACACACGCACGCACGCACGCACGCACGCACGCACGCACGCACGCACGCACGCACGCACGCACGCACGCACGCACGCACGCACGCACACACACACACACACACTGCCTTCAGAAAGTTTTTCCTCTATATGCTGTAGCTAGGCCTTTGGCAGCAATTACAGTTCTGAGCCTTCTTGGATATGTCAGTATGTGCTTTGCACATTTAGATTTTGGAATTTTTGATTTTTTTCACCCAAGAGGAAATCCAGGACACAGTTCTGAGAGTCTGTGAAACATTTGTGCTCTACATCTCATTTGCACTGTTTTTAGATTTTCAAAAGGCCAGTCTCATAAGCCAGTCATACTGTCAGTTCAATGCTGATACACATTCAACAGAATCTTACTAAGTTTGTCTTGTTTTTAAACACAGCTATTATGATTCAAAGATAATAGAAGAGCTAATGTGTGTTAGGTCAATGGAATTGTGCAAATTACAAGCTTTGAGCATGAACATGAAGAGGAATAGAGAGAAGACTTACTGCTCCTGTTGCTTTGGTGAGAAGTCAAGTAGAAACGTCTAATTCCTTGAAATCAAATGAGAAGTAATGACATTTTGTGCTATGACAATAATCTTCCTGGAGATGGGGCCAAAGTATTGTTTTATTCAAAGGCACAAATTGTGATATATTTTACAATTTACTTTCACAATATTTTAGTGTCAGATAGTTTCAAACAAAAAAAACGCAATTAGCAGTCAAATACAGTATATAATATACGTTGTTTTTCAGTTCAGTCCGTAAGTATTTGGATATGCAGTGACACATGTTTTGTTGTATTGGCTCTGTACTCCAGCACATTGGATTTGAAATGGAACACTGACTATGATGTTAAAGTGCAGATGTTCAGCTTTAATTTGAGGGTTTTCACATCCATTTCAGGTGAACCATGTTGCAATTGTCGCCCTTTGCATGCATAGCCCCACCCCCCATTTTAGGGGATGAAAAGTAATTGGGCAAATTAACATAAACTTAAATAAAGTCATAATGTTTAATATTTGGTTGGATATACAGTGCATCCGGAAAGTATTCACAGCGCTTCACTTTTTCCACATTTTGTTCTGTTACAGCCTTATTCCAAAATTGATTAAATTAATTTTTTCCCTCAAAATTCTACACACAACACCCCATAATGACAAAGTGAAAACATGTTTTTAGGAATTTTTTCAAATTTATTAAAAATCAAAAACTAAAATTTCTCATTTACATAAGTATTCATACCCTTTGCTTTAATATATTTTTAAAGTATCATATTTCATATTTGGTCGCATATCCTTTACATGCTGTTACTTCCTGAAGTCTGTGACCATCAACATCAAAAAACTGTCGATATCTTATTTTCAGGTACTGTTACAAGCGATACTATAACCTCTCTGCATTTGAATGGATCTCTATGGAAATTGGGGGGTGAGACTAGATTCAGCTGTAAATTACACTGGTACAGTATGGAACACATGCCCCCCCAAATCATTTCCCACCTATCTCGGTGTACTGATAAATCAACTTGTCATAATGTGAATGGATAAGACTACTTTGGATGGTAGGTATTGGTTGGGGGCTTTTGTGAAAGGGAAAAAAAACGCCTGTGCTTTGATGATTAACCTTGAATAATTTCTGCAGATTGCCACTTGTCTTGAAATGATAAAACCATTAATATTTGTTGATGATATCAACAAACTCCAAATATATACCTTAATGTACAAATGTATGTTTCGGAGGCAGTCCTTATCCATATGTTTTCAAAAACATTTGACCTTCCATACTTCCACACATCATGCAGTCAGTTATCAATAAAATACAGGGGCCGTATGGAATGCAGAGCAGTCCATATACAGTTGTGTTAAAAAAAATAGCAGTACAACATCAGTAACCTGATGAACCACTGTTATTAGTAGTAGTGATATTTCTGCATGGCAAATAATTTACTTGTAGATGTAGTGTAGTGTAATAGAAAAACAACAGACCCAACTGTCATGACATGCACGCTGCTTGTTCTGAGTAATTGACTCATTCATTGAAAGGGGCGTGTTCAAAATAATAGCAGTGTGGAGTTTAATTAGAGAATTCATTCATTCTGTGAAAAAACATGTCATTAATTGTCCTTTATTAAGGAAGAAGGGAAGCAAATGTTTCACACATTGTTATAAAATATATTTCCTTCTGAATTGCTAAGTAAAATGGGCCGTTCCAAACATTGTTTGGAGGAACAACGTAATTTGATTAAAAAGTTGATTGGAGAGGGGAAAACGTATAAAGAAGTGCAGCAAATTATTGGATGCTCTGCTAAAATGATCTCAAATGCTTCAAAATGGCAACAAAAACCCGAAACATGCGGAAGAAAACGAGCAACTACTGTTAAAACGGATCGAAGAATAGTCAGAATGGCAAAGATTCAGCCAATCATCACCTCCAGAAAGATCAAAGATGATCTAAAATTACCTGTAAGTGCTGTTACAGTCAGAAGACGTTTGATCGAAGCTAAGCTATCAGCAAGAAGCCCCTGTAAAGCACCATTGTTGAAAAAACGGCATGTGCAGAATCGGTTAAAATTTGCCAAGGAACACATCGATTGGCCCAAAGAGAAATGGCGTAACATTCTGTGGACTGATGAGAGAGAAATTGTTCTTTTCGGGTCTAGTGGTCGTCGACAGTACGTCAGATGACCCCCGGGTACTGAATTCAAGCCACAGTACACTGTGAAGACAGTGAAGCATGGTGGCGCAAAAATCATGGTATGGGGATGTTTTTCATACTACGGTGTTGGGCCTATTTATCGTATACCAGGGATCATGGATCAGTTTGAATACATCAAAATACTTGAAGAGATTATGTTGCTGTATGCCGAAGAGGAAATGTCCCTGAAATGGGTGTTTCAACAAGACAACGACCCCAAACACACGAGTAAGCGAGCAACACCTTGGTTCCAGACAAAAAGGATTGAGGTAATGGAGTGGCCAGCTCAATCCCCCGACCTCTGAAGTAATATCCATGGTTAATTATTATCTTAAATGCTTTTTACCTCAGGGAGTTTACTGGGTTTCCTTCAGTCGCCGTCAAGTCTTCAAACGATGGTCTTCTGTCCGAGGTGGTAGCTCCGTCCGCGGTGAGACAAATGGAGACTTACGCGCTTGACGTGCGGTTTTATCTAGCGGTCTACAAATAAATCCCCGCCCACTAAGCTCATGAACCAATTATATGCAATTGTAGCTTATTTTGTCATCTGTAACTAGCATTTTTCAAAAAGAAAATCAGTGATTGGACGGCAGAGCTATTATGCGTCAAACCATCAGCACAATTGTGCTGAAATTAGAACGGTCCGGCTTTAAAGGGTTAACTTCATTTTGATTACAGCTGCCTGCTTCAGTCCCTGAAGAGGAGGAGGGCACTAACATCAGATGAGCTGAGGGTCATCGCAGAGCATGACATGGATGACCATCAGGGCATGCACTGTGTGGAGGAGGATGCACTGGATGCAGAGCTGCTGCAGGCGCAAGTGCAGACTGAGGAGTTGGAGGAGGAGGAGGAGGATGACGAGATGGACTGTGATCTTGAGCCGAGACGAGCATCAGAAGGGTATGTATGTATGTATGTGTGTAGACTGTGTTTATTGATAATGTATTGATAATGCTTAGCTTCCTCATATGGCTAATATTCACATTACTAACTTAGTTCCTCCCATGATTATTTTGGGAATGGTTAGCCATTCTCGCACAGGTCCTAAGTCAGCTAGAAAGCGTAAATGCTTCTCTGACTCTGTCTCGTACCCTTCCTATGCTGACGTGGATGCACAGGCACCAGAACCTCTCCTGTTTACACCCAGCCGTCCACTTGGTTTAGATTTAGGGAGCGTGCGCAGGGCCGTGCGGTTGACGACGAGTGTGATGCTGCGTGAAATAGACTTTTTCATGCTGTTCTTCACCCAGGCTATTGTTGCGGATATTTGCGGCTTTACAAACTGGCAGGGGTGGGAGCTAGTTTTAAATCGCGCGTCGTATGCCGGCGTTGAAGGAGTGTGGAATGAGGTGACCCCAGATGAGTTCTACCGATTCATGGGGTTACTCATTTACATGGGATTCCACGTTCTCCCTGACATGCACCGATATTGGGGAACTAAGTCCCTTCAGGGTTCATGGGCGAGATCTTTTATGTCGCGTGACCGTTTTAAGGCTCTGTTAGCAGCTCTGCATGTTGTAGATCCTGCCACAGAGGATAACCAGGATCGTCTTAAGAAACTTCGCTACCTCATGGACCACCTCAAACAAAAGTGCCAAGAGCTGTTTCAACCAAACCAGAATCTGGCAATAGACGAGCGTATGGTGAAGTCTAAAGGTCGGTCAGGGCTAAAACAGTTTATGAAGGGCAAGCCTACTCGTTGGGGTTTCAAGTTGTGGGTGATAGCAACATCAGATTCAGGCTACACCTTGGACTTCAATGTTTATACAGGTAGTCGTGACGGTCGGGTTACTGATTTGGCCACAAAAGTTGTAGAGGCTTTAATACAGCCATACAAAGATCAGGGTTACAATCTTTGGATGGACAACTTCTACACATCCCCAGCACTTATGGTTACATTGCGACAAATTGGGATTAATGCTTGTGGGACATGTAGAATTAACCGGAAGAAATGAGGTGGTGTAGGGTAGAGGATGGCATCCTTGTCATCCAGTGGAAGGACACACGTGCAGTTACATGCCTCTCCAATTTCCACAATGCGAATGACTCGACCAATGTGACTAGGCTTGTGAAAAAAGATGCCACCTGGAGCAGCCTAGTGGTCCGCCAGCCTGCTGTAATCAGCGATTACAATAAACACATGGGGGGTGTTGATAGGTCAGACCAAATGATCAGCAGCTACAATGTCCTACAAAAAACGCAGAAGTGGTGGAAGACCCTTTTTTTCCACTTCATTGACATTGCTGTCGTCAATAGCTTCTTGTTGTTTCAGGGAGTGGCAACACAGTCAGGCAGGGGATAAGCATAGATTAGCTGACTATAGCCACATAACATTCAGGGAGAACCTGTCTCGTCAGCTAGCAGGCCTGGACATTCACGCGAGTTCCCCATCCCACTCACTTAAGCCTGTGGCCTCGTCATTTCACGTCACCCATACCCCTGAACTGCAGAAGTCAGCTAATAACTGTTGGCTCTGCTACAGAAAAAGCAGAATTCAACGTAAGACTAAATTTGCTTGCATGGCTCCTGAATGCAATGGTAAAAGGGTTTTGCATCGTTCAAAGCAGGAATTGTTTCAGAGCCTGGCACTCGGCTGAGTGTGACCAGTTTCGCGCAGAGGCCTAGGTCCTGAGCTAACGTGAGAGGTTGTGCAGTCCATTGTTGCCCTCCCTACTCCCCCTCTCCCTCCTCCCCTCTCCCTCCTCCCCCTCTCCCCTCCTCCCCTCTCCCTCTCTCTCTCTCTCTCTCTCTCTATCTCTCTCCACAGGTATTACAATTATTGTTATCTTATTGGTTATATTCTCTCCACAGGTGTTAGACTTGTTGTTTGTTATATTCTCTCCACAGGTATTAGACTTGTTGACTCTTCTTATCTGCTGTATCTGTACTAAAACATTCCTGATTTTACTGTAAATAAATTCAATGCATTAATTATACGTGTAACTGATATTTGCCATGGTTTGTATGTTGTTTTTAAGTTTTGCAATGTTATCATTCACTTAGTTCATCCATTTGTTGTACGTCAGTTAACATTTTTTTAAATAAAGTGTGTGTTCCATTGAACACATGAATTGTATTTCAGTGTGTGTCTTTTAATTTTGCATTATATCAATTGATTCTCAACAGTAGCTCATGAGGAGAAGAGATAAGTGGTAATGTAAAATGTCAATGAACATAACATTCTAATGCATTTTCTTCGCCTTTTCCTCACCCATCACTGAAGTGGTTATAACTTTTGAACGGTAGATGATAGCACTATTCTGATTTCTATTATATATCAGTCACAAAATGGTGAAGATACCATACAGTTTAAGTTTCCCTCTATCTTGAACATGAAATTATCAAAAACCTAGGTTGCTCATGAAGAATAGCCATTTGGAACATTTTTTTAAATTTATTTAGTGAATGTTTTTGATAATTGATGATAAAGGGTTTAAAGAAAGCATATTATTTTTATATATTTTGAAAGCCCCAGTTATCCTGTTTAAAATGGTATATTAAGGTTAGGGGTTGTGATGTAATATGATCAAACCACAAACATTTTTGCATATGCACGTCATATTGTCAATGAACCAACATTCTAAAGCGTTTTTTAGCCTTTTCCTCACCCATCACTGAAGTGGTTATAACTTTTGGACGGTAGATGATAGCACTATTCTGATTTCTATTATATATCAGTCACAAAATGGTGAAGATACCATATACTCTAAGTTTTCCTCTATCTTGAACATAAAATGGGTAAAAATGTAGGTTTCTCATAAAAAATAGCCATTTAGAACGTTTTTTAAATTTAGTTAGTGTCTTTCCATAGTTGATGATATTACGTTCAAGTAATGCTAATGTTTTTTATATCAATTGAAAGCCCCAGTTATCCTGTTTGCAATGGTATATAAATTTTAGGTATGTGATGTAATATGAACACACCACAAACATTTTTGCAACGCATGTCAAGAAATGGAATTTTCACCCAATATTCTCTCAGGCAGGAAAGGGTTAAAGTGAAGTTAAATCTTGAAAAATTTCTTCAGTTTATACAGTAAGTGTTTGAGTTTGAAGAGAAAAATGTCAACACTGCTATTTTTTTTGAACAGATTAATATTCCTTTTCTTTGCTTCCTGTAAAAGAATAACGCAGACTTGATAAAATTTGTTAATGCTTTGATTTGGAATTGAATGTGTAATGTTTCCACTACATTTGAAATATGGAACTGAAAGCTATTAAAAAATATTTGCACTTAACTTTTTTTTTTTACGCACTGCTATTTATTTGAGCACAACTGTATGATTGTTATTGTACCGATTTGCTTCTACCTGTCTGTCCCTCTCTATCGCACAGGAGACACTCGGGTGCACTTGTCCAACCCAAGCCGTTTTAACATTTAGCTAGCAAGCTAACGATCGCTTATGGCAAGCAGCTTTAATTTAACAGTTATTCGACTTCATTAAAGTCCTTCATTAAGAGCAGCCAGTTTAACAGGGCCCGTATTTATCAAGCTTCTCAGAATTACTCTTAAGAACACTGGTAAGAATTGACTTAGGAGCAAAAAAAAGTCTTGGCTTAAAGCTGCGCCTAAAAGTTAGTTATCAAGCATCTTACTCCCACTTTAAGCCAAGTGTAGGACTAAATCTTAAGTTTCAGTCTTAGAGCTGATTCAGATCATTTGTCAGTTAGCAATAATTGCACGAAGAGGTTGTGTAACGTTAACTTGCGTTATACAAATGGACAGAGCTAGCTAGCAAATGCATCTGATCTGGCGAGTTAAAAAATGTAAAATTCAAATGCTTCTGCGTGAGGCCTAAGGGAAACAAATGATGCATGTTCATGTTCAATCACGTAACCTACGGAGACAACTAGCCACCCTACACAAGACGTTGTACCAACGTCATTTTGTTAGCAGGGCAAAATACATTATTCATTTTCAAGGTGGTTCACACATGTGTAGTTTTATCGTGCTCACCTGTAGACTAGTTGCTTGTATAGCCCAACGTTACTTTGAATGATGACAACACGATTAGGCCAGTTCAATCATTTTATTCATGACCTAAATGTTAGGTCGAGAAAAAAATCTCAACGTGCCGTAGGCTAACATTATCTCGGTTTCGCAATTAGGCTACGCACGGAATTCCACACGTTATTATCGTTGCTTAGTAACCTAATGCATTCAGCAAAAGGCCACGCATCTATTAAAACATTAATTTTAAAGTTGTTGTCTTTCTTTGGTGAATTAGTATGATATAGTACCACACATCCCATAGCCTTGCCAATATTCACAGGTTCGCCATATCGCTTTAATATGTATCCGTTTCTGTTAAATGCTATAACGTTATATGGAAGTAATACAGGCTACACATTGACACTTGCCATGTTACATAAAAGTTCGCTAACTAGCTAGCACAAACTTGTCTCACCAGAGATCTCAGAACCGCTAGCTGTGACGCATATAGCTAACATGCGCAGCAGTGGGGTTTTTTTTCTTCTTTTCTATGGGCAGCAGTGTTAGCTTGTGCTAGCCGAATGGCAGCTTAAATCACTGACTGTGACAGGGGCGATTACGTGAAACTCCCATTCGTCGCTTTGATCCGGAAATCCATATTTGGGCAAAGGTTTTTGCTCTGCGTTACGTCAGACTTCTGAGGCCTATAACCCATTGTTACGTCAGCTAGACTTAATTTTATAAATATATCTATTTAACACAAATCAGGTAAAGTTACTGGTACCAAGTAAGAATTAACTTCTTTGCCATACGTCTGTGAGGCTAAGACTGTGTCTTACGGTGTCAAGTGACAGGACCGGAACGTTCAAAATGTTATCTTCAGAGAACGAAGATTACTATTTTATATGCGACTTAGGCCATGGAATGTTCGGCGATGTCGCGAAATTCCGCCGGCGGAGGGCCCGAAAACTGGTTTCAATAAAGAGAGTTTCCCGCGAACACTACTCTATGTGCATTCGAGAAAGTCGAGTTCTCGCTGCTCTCGCAGACCAGGCGGAAAACCACATCGTCCGCTTTTACGAAGCTTTCGTGGACCAACAGTACTTTTACATAGTGCAGGAGGCAATGGACCAGAACTTATACGAGTTCCAGAAGAGGAACGGGCTCAATAAGTTGGAAGTCTGGGACATCCGGACGATTATACTCCAGCTACTCTTAGCGCTGGCCAAACTGAAGGACATGGGGATCGTTCACACGGATATCAAGGAGGAAAACATCATGCTCGTTAACCAGCGACGCCAACCCTTCAGAGTGAAGCTGATCGACTTTGGCTCCTATTACACCATCCATGACCTGGCTTCAATGTGGACTCCGGATATTCAGCCCAGGTTCGTATATCTGTAAGATTCAATATTTCTGCTGGTATGAGAGCAAACTGTTTTCGATACCGTAGGCTACGTTTGTCGACAGTTAGCTCAATGAATTAGCTTCGGTAGCAGCAAGTAAAAAATAAATAATAAAAATTATAATAATCCAGCTGGGATTTCATTGGGTCTGTGGCGTTTTTTTCTCTTGTTACCTAATGTACATAATAGTGGGCTGTGATGGGTCGAAAGTGAGGGTTAAAAAATGTTTACATGGAAAATAAAATTGGGAAAGCATTAACCTGGCCTATGCCGGGTTAGGATTGGTCCAATTGAAACGCATTGAGGTCAGTGTTGCCAGATGCCTGAATTAATTCCCCCCCCCCCCCCCCCAAAAAATTGCAAAAATCCCCCATCTTCAATAGTCCCATACATTTTTCTCACAATTTCCCCCCATACCTCATTTTAAAATCCCCCATCTATCATTGACTCCCATACATTTTTTCTTTAAAAATTCCCCCATGAATTTTTAAATTCCCTACATTTATGTGAAAATCCCCCAGTCTGGCAGCCCTGATTGAGGCGCTATAGAGCTGTTCAAATACTGCTTGGGTGGGGCAGTATGAGATCGCACTGATTGAGCGTTCCAACCGACAGAGAAAAAATAATACAAATGAAACCAGAATAACATCCAGAATAACATAGTCCAGATGACTGAATCTGACATTTCCAGGCTGCTGAGCATTGTATAGATTCACATTTTGTTTGTGGGTAGCACCTCTTCCAGTCCACTCAACAGATGGGTGTATAATTCAGGGTACTGAATGCACTGTGCAGTTGTGTGACAATATTTACAGCTTTCTTTAATCCACCAATTTCTAGTTTGAATAGTTTCTGTTTTTCAAATTATTTACTTACCTCTGCAATTGTTGCCTCTTTCAGATGTGTCAGAGCTCCAGAGGTTATCCTGGGTGTTCCAGGGTGCAATGCGAAGGTTGACATGTGGTCTCTGGGCTGCGTGATGGGACAAATGGTCCTTGGGCGCAGCCTTTTCCCCTCAAAATGTGAGCTGGAGATGCTGCACGCCATCTTTGGGACCCGGGGATTGCCATCAGCCCGGATGCTTGACGCGGGCATAAAGACCAAGATGTTTTTTGACAGGATTCAAATTGGTCGCGATGCATATGAGTGGAACCTGAGGCCCTTGAATGGGAGGGAACTTGCTTCAGGGACTAAGAGCTTGAGGAGGCGCGTGCCGGCTAAACTTGACTCCCTGGATGCAATTGAGGATGTAGAACATGGCTTCCAGGGAGAAGATACTGTAGAGAGGGCTGACCGCAAGTGCATGGTGGAACTGCTGGATCGGATGTTGACTCTTGAGCCAGACCACAGGATCACTCCAAACCAGGCACTCCTTCATCCTTTCCTCACTCTGCAGCACCTGAGTGGTTGTGAGCGATATTGCGAGTACTACAACTTCTCGCTGCAGAGGTACAGGGAGGCAGGTGTGACTCTGCCCCAGGCACCCTTGTTTAGGCATGAGGATTCCTCTGAGGAGACTGTCCCTGGAGCCACCCAGGAGGTCCCTAAGAGGAAGAGGACTTCCCTGAGACGGTCATTGCGGTCATTTTTCACCCGCCTCTTAACGCGCCGCCGCAAGAAGCAGCCAGTGGTCGCTCAGGGTGCAAAAGACAGCCTGAGCCTTGAGGATTCTGCCGTCCCTGAAG
This sequence comes from Synaphobranchus kaupii, assembly GCA_029718625.1. Classification (NCBI taxonomy): domain Eukaryota; kingdom Metazoa; phylum Chordata; class Actinopteri; order Anguilliformes; family Synaphobranchidae; genus Synaphobranchus; species Synaphobranchus kaupii. The sequence goes on along the minus strand of CM056377.1, from coordinate 38,139,973 downwards.
ACATGCCAGCCAACACCGCAGGGACTAGCCGGGCAGCCCATGAGAGCATGAAGAAAGAGGTAAGGTCCGCAGTGACTAAAATGTCAGGCGGGTCTGTGAAAGAAATGGATAGAGCTTGTCTAGTGTTGTCGGATAATTATTTAACGTCGCGTTTGAACATACATATTTACTCGCAAAGTAGAAATACTCTTGTGCCCACTCTTGTTACAGAAGGGAAGCAAATCTTCCACACCTCTCAGCAGCTCTCTGGAGGTCCCTGAACACACTGAGGAGCCCCCCAAGAAGAAAGGCTTCCTGAGGAGGTGGCTGCAGACACTCTCCGGCTGCTTTAGTGGGTGCCGGGGCAAGAAGTCGGTCACCACTCAGGATAGCAATGTCAGCCTGTAGGGGTAGGAAATGCTACAGATGCTAGAGATGGAGAAAATGGCCAGGTAAATCATGGGTATTGTCCTCAATTGCTGCAAAAGAAATGGTTTTGAGATTTTTTCTGAAATTTTCGTTATTTTCAATAGGAAATGTTGTTACGCTTATAACACGTTGGTAATGGTGCAGAAGACCAATAGAAATAGCATCATGCAGTTTCCCTTGTTTCAGTGAAAGCTGTATTAACCACTTATTGCTGTTTCACAGAGGCAGGAATAATCTTATACCAGGTGAGGTACAGAAGTTATGATGGCAGGAGTACGCCCCAGGTTTTCAGTAAGAAATACCATCTTTCTTACTCTACTGTAAGTAAATCCTTTTATTTGCCACATCCAAACATCAGTCCACACATCAGCTCGGTGAGTATTATTGGTGTGTGTGTGGTTCTAGGAGAGAAATACATTGCTGAGCTATACAATCAGTGGCCACTTTTTTAGATGCACCGGGTAGGACCCAGTTTTGCCTCCAGAACAGCCTGAATTCTGTGCAGTGATTCAAGCTGGAAACATTTATGGATTTAGGGATGCTTTTTATAATGAGTAGTGGAGGAGCAGGCTATTTGCATTAACGAGCAGAGGTACCTAATAACTCAGTGGCCACATTTTGTACACCTGGTTATGAACGCAAATAGTCTCCTCCAACAAACGGCGATTAATGTGGCTAAAACTTAATATATATGTAACGCATGCAGACATGGTCAAGAGTTTTAGCTGTTTACATTAGAAATGGGCAAGACGTGTGATCTATGCGGCTTTGACTGTGGTATTATTGTTAGTGCCAGAAGTGGGGGTTCCATCATCTCAGAGGGCAGAAATGGCTGCCCTCCTGGGATTTTCACACACTACAGTCTCTAGTTTACAGAGAATGGTGTGATGAATCAGCACCCTTCCATACATACTATTAGGTAGGCTTGTTGAGTAGACAGGACGAGAAAGTCATTAAGTTGGCGAAATGTTCTCTAAATATAGTATATTTATAATCCCCGTATGATACACTACTTCCGGGGTTTTGTTATGCCAATTTAATACCAGTTGAGCATCATTTGAATGCCACAGCATACCTAAGCATTGTTGCTAACCATGTGCATCCTTTTATAGCAGGGGTGGGAAATCTTATCCAAAAAGGGCCGGTGTGGGTGCAGGTTTTTAATTTAGCCCAGCACTAAGACACCTGGAGGCAAAAGGGCATCCTACCCGGTTCTATATAGGTGTACTTAATAAAGTGGCCACTGAGTGTAGACATATGCTTTGTAATGCAGAAGCTATTACGCAGCACAAACAAGATGTTACAGTTCAGTAGAGGTAACTTCTGAACCTCACCTGGGGCCCTATCTTACACCCGGCGCAAAGCGGCGCTTGTCACGAACCAAACACGGGCTGAACCCAAATGCAACGACCAAGAGACAGGGGAACAGAAAAGGTGATTTATTAAAGAGCTTGGGGTAGTCCCAAGCTGTACACAGGTTAACACAATAGTAAAGAGAGGTGAGGTAGTTCTCCGGCACTTGGAACTGCTCCAAGCCGGAGCTGGACTTGGATAGCCCCAGGAAGTTCCAAGCCGGAACTGGGCTGGTTCTGGACCGGGCGGTCCAACAGGAACTGGATCACGGGAACGAGGAGTTGTTCCAAACCGGAACTGGACTTGATACGGAAGACGAGTTCCAAACCGGAACTGGACTGGTTCTGGACCGGGGGGTCCAACAGGAACTGGATCACGGGAACGAGGAGTTGTTCCAAACCGGAACTGGACTTGATACGGGAGACGGGTTCCAAACAGGAACTGGACTGGTTCTGGACCGGGGGGTCCAACAGGAACTGGATCACGGGAACGAGGAGTTGTTCCAAACCGGAACTGGACTTGATACGGGAGACGGGTTCCAAACCGGAACTGGACTGGTTCTGGACCGGGAGGTCCACAGGAACTGGATCACGGGAACGAGGAGTTGTTCCAAACCGGAACTGGACTTGATACGGGAGACGAGTTCCAAACCGGAACTGGACTGGTTCTGGACCGGGAGGTCCAACAGGAACTGGAACTGGATCACGGGAACGAGGAGTTGTTCCACACCGGAACTGGACTTGATAAGGGAGACGAGTTCCAAACCGGAACTGGACTGGTTCTGGACCGGGAGGTCCAACAGGAACTGGATCGCGGGAACGAGGAGTTGTTCCAAACCGGAACTGGACTTGATACGGGAGACGAGAGTTCCGAACCGGAACTGGACTTGATACAGGAGACTGGAGCGGTTCGAACTCGGACTGGAACTCTGGAACACGGTAATGTCCCAGACCGGAACTGGACTGGAACTGGACTGGAAGCAGAGGTAGGGATATGGCTGGATACGACAAGGCAGAGCAGTGTAGCGGAGCTCAGGTTGGCCCGGTTGGGGCAGCTGGGCCACAGTGGAGGCTGGAACCGTAACCGTAGCAATGGCGGTAGCCACGGCCAGACAGGAACCACTGTAGGGTGGAGAGGCAGAACACCCAACTGCGGGCGCAACGTTAGATGGGAGCAGAGGTACCGCAACACACACAGGGAGTCGTTAACAGCTACAGACTGGCTGAATGCTGCGGCATTAGTTAAGCCGAACAGGACCACCAGATATTCGTAGTGGCCCAGCGGGGTATTAAAAGCAGTCCTCCACTCGTCCCCCTCGCGTATCCGAACCAAGTGGTACGCGTTGCGGAGGTCGAGCTTGGTGAAGGTGACTGCCTGGGTGAGGGGTTCAAAAGCGGTGTTAATCAGAGGGAGAGGATATTTGTTTCGGATGGTAACCTCGTTGAGGCCCCGGTAGTCTATGCAGGGCCGCAGCGAGCCGTCCTTCTTCCCGACAAAAAAAAACCCTGCACCAACCGGGGATGAAGAGGGACGGATTATACCTGACGCTAGGGCTGGGCGATATGGCCTAAAAATAAAATCTCCGATTTTTTCACACCACATCCGATTTACGATTTTAATCGATTTTTTTCTCTTAAAAACTAGAGATGACAAGGAAATCATTCAAATAAGCTTTGTTTTTATTTGACACAAAAAAAATTTAAAACCAAGATGAATTTCCCTATTGGGATTGAAGTGCAAACCTAACTTTCACCAATCTTCACTTAAAAAAAAGTAAAATAAAAGGTTCCTCTTGATCAAACAAAGATGAATGTCCCTATTGGGATTAATAAAGTGCAATAACTTGTGTTTTCACCAAACTTCACTTAAAGAAAAAAATATATATATGCATAATTGTATTTATTTGAATCTGAAGTGCTTTAAAAATAAAAGTTTGAGTGATGGATTATTGAAGCCACAACATTTTTAATTAACGTTATGTACACTTAGTTAATTTACTAGTATTAAAGTTGATTTTAAGACTTTTAGAAAATATTTTTATTTCATTTAATTTTAATCAAATGTTTGCATATTTCCACAAAATGCACACATGCATACATCATATAGGACACATACACTCTTATATACATACATATATAGGTCCGTCGTAGTGGAATAAAACAACACATCCTCCAGCTGTTTCTCGACTTTTTCGCGTGTACTGTTGTATAGATGGGGCAGGGCAACTTCAGCGAAATACTTGCGGCTTGGTAGCTCATATCTGGGGTCAATTGTATGGAGCATGCGTATGAAGCCAGACTTTTCCACTGTGTATATGGGCACCATATCTTTGCCAATGTGAAACGCCACCGCATCTGTGATCTCTTTCCACCGGGGCCCATTCCTCTCGTACGGGATACTTTTTGAAAATGCAGCCGCTAATGTTACCTGCGTTCTAGCTGGTTTTTTAAGGCTGCCGCCGTCTTGTGCAGCTCGCAGTGCCACAAACTGCTCCCACTCAGCTGCATGCTTTTGTTTCAGATGCTGGAATAAATTGGTCGTGCTGCTGCCTTTAGTTGCCACTGACTTCCGACAAACTTTACAGCGGACAGTGGTTTGCTCGGTGTCAGCCGCTGTAAAACCGAACCACTTCCATACCACTGAGGAGACGGTGCCTTTTTTGGGAACGAAGTTCTCATCACTATTAGCACATGCTGCCATGTTGATATTTTTCCTGTCTCTGAGGAGAAGAGCTCGCCTCGCGCGGGGGAGGGGCCGGGCGTTACAAGTATGGACTACTGGAGGGAGCCGTACCGTAATTACCCTAGTTAAAGTGAAAATCGATTTTCATTTTTAAACATCGTCCTAAATCATGAATTCGAATTAATTGATAAAATCGATTTATCGCCCAGCCCTACCTGACGCAAGTGACTCATGGATATAGGTCTCCATGGCTAATTTCTCCGGGACCGACAGAGTGTAGAGGCGGCCAGATGGAAGCTTGGCTCCAGCCAGAAGGTCTATACAACAGTCGTAGGGTCTGTGAGGAGGCAAAGACAGAGCACGTGATTTGGAAAAGACTTATGACAGGTCATGATATTGGCTGGGAACATTGGTTAGGTTGGATGGGTCTGCTATGTTGGGCCCCCGGGGGGGGGGTAAAGCAGAGCGGAGACAGTTGGCTAAACAGTGACCGCTCCATGCCAGGATACGACCGGAACGCCAATCGATGTGTGGGTTGTGGAGGCGTAGCCAGGTCTGCCCTAGGACCATGGAGGACTGTTTAGCATGAATGAGGAGGAGTTGGATGGTTTCCCGATGATTGCCTGACAAAACTAACTGAAGGGGAACGGTGGAGTGGGTGACTAACCCCAGACTCCTACCATCCAGAGCGAGAGCAGTGATGGGGGTAGGTAAGGCTTCGGTGGGAATCCCGAACCTCTTGACAAAGGCTATGTCGATTAAATTGGCATCGGCCACGGAGTCAATAAGGGCAGATGAAGACGCTGTGTTGCCCTTCCAAAGCAGATTGGCCTTAAATTCAAGGCGGTTCTGGGCAGCATGGTCTGGAATGATAGGGCTCGTCAGTACGCCCAGTTTTACTGGCGAGCCACCTCTTTTTGGGCGAACAGGACATGTGGCGATCTGGTGGCCTGTCTTGCCACAATAAAAACAAGACTTGGTTAGGAACCGTCGTTGGCGCTCCTCGGCGTCCACCATGATCTTGCCCAATTGCATGGGCTCCTCCTCGGAAGGCACAGAAGAGACTCTCGACCCCTTGAAGGGAGAAGGCTGTCGAACACTGGAAAGCGTGGAGAGCGGAAGACGGGAGGGATTCTTCCCTCGCTCACGAGCCCGGGTTCTGAGACGGTTGTCTATGGCAATAGCCAAGCTGATGAGGCTGTTAAGAGAGTTGGACTCCTCCTGAGTAGCCAGCTGGTCTTTAAGCTCCTCACTGAGAGCCTGACGAAAGGCCCCCTGAAGGGAGGTGTCATTCCATCCCGCCTCAGCAGCGAGGGTGCGGAACTGGATAGCCATCTCCGCCACACTGCGGCTGCCCTGCCGAACCTGTAGAAGGCGCTGGTAGCGTCTCGACCACAGACTGGGTGGTCGAAGACGCGCCGCATCTCGGAGGTGAAGATGGCGAAGTTGTTGCATGCTGGAGATTGACTGTCCCATATAGATGTGGCCCACTCCAGGGCACTGCCTCCCAGGCTGCTCATAACAAAGGCGATCTTGCATGGGTCAGAGGCGAAGGAGGTGGGCTGCATGCGGAAGACGATGTCGCACTTCATTAAGAATTCGCGGCACCTCCCCAGCCCTCCGCGGTATAATTCGGGGTGTTGAACTCTGGGCTCCCGGCTCGGAGAGGGAGCCGGAACCTCGGGAGGCAGTTCGGGTGTTGGAGGGGTCGGACCCACAGGGATCCGAGGAAGAGGCTGGTGAAGCGATAGCTGGGCGACCTGCTCCGTAAGCCCCCTCAGTACCTCCAAAACGTCGTCCAAATGACGGCCCTGTTGGTCGCTGACCGCGGTTTGGCAGGAGAAGGCGTGGCGAATCGGCTCGAGGTCGGCTGGGTCCATCTTTTTAGGCCAGTTCGTTCTGTCACGAACCAAACACGGGCTGAACCCAAATGCAACGACCAAGAGACAGGGGAACAGAAAAGGTGATTTATTAAAGAGCTTGGGGTAGTCCCAAGCTGTACACAGGTTAACACAATAGTAAAGAGAGGTGAGGAAGTTCTCCGGCACTTGGAACTGCTCCAAGCTGGACTTGGATAGCCCCAGGAAGTTCCAAGCCGGAACTGGGCTGGTTCTGGACCGGGCGGTCCAACAGGAACTGGATCACGGGAACGAGGAGTTGTTCCAAACCGGAACTGGACTTGATACGGAAGACGAGTTCCAAACCGGAACTGGACTGGTTCTGGACCGGGGGGTCCAACAGGAACTGGATCACGGGAACGAGGAGTTGTTCCAAACCGGAACTGGACTTGATACGGGAGACGGGTTCCAAACCGGAACTGGACTGGTTCTGGACCGGGAGGTCCACAGGAACTGGATCACGGGAACGAGGAGTTGTTCCAAACCGGAACTGGACTTGATACGGGAGACGAGTTCCAAACCGGAACTGGACTGGTTCTGGACCGGGAGGTCCAACAGGAACTGGAACTGGATCACGGGAACGAGGAGTTGTTCCAAACCGGAACTGGACTGGTTCTGGACCGGGAGGTCCAACAGGAACTGGAACTGGATCACGGGAACGAGGAGTTGTTCCAAACCGGAACTGGACTTGATACGGGAGACGAGTTCCAAACCGGAACTGGACTGGTTCTGGACCGGGAGGTCCAACAGGAACTGGATCGCGGGAACGAGGAGTTGTTCCAAACCGGAACTGGACTTGATACGGGAGACGAGAGTTCCGAACTGGAACTGGACTTGATACAGGAGACTGGAGCGGTTCGAACTCGGACTGGAACTCTGGAACACGGTAATGTCCCAGACCTGAACTGGACTGGAACTGGACTGGAAGCAGAGGTAGGGATATGGCTGGATACGACAAGGCAGAGCAGTGTAGCGGAGCTCAGGTTGGCCCGGTTGGGGCAGCTGGGCCACAGTGGAGGCTGGAACCGTAACCGTAGCAATGGCGGTAGCCACGGCCGGACAGGAACCACTGTAGGGTGGAGAGGCAGAACACCCAACTGCGAGCGCAACGTTAGATGGGAGCAGAGGTACCGCAACACACACAGGGAGTCGTTAACAGCTACAGACTGGCTGATACAGGAGAAGCTGGTAATATAAGCAGACAGGGTTCAGGCAGAGACAACCGCAAACAGACAGGGCTGGATAAATACCAACAGTAGGTTCTGGAGCAGTGGAGCACACAGATTAAACCCACTGAAGTCTTTTAGCGCACAGGACAGGGAAACAAAGGACCAGGATACAAACGGTGAACGTTAACGAACTGGCGCTGAATAGCAGCCAGCCGGAGGGTTAAGTAGGGAAGTGAAATTGAAAACAATAAGGAAAGCGTGAGGAATGTAACCGAGGGTGATTGACTAATTGACAGATGCGGAATGCATGCAGCAACGGGGAAGGGAGATAGGTTGAAACCGGAGTGGGGGAAAAGAGTGAAACAAACAGAAGGAGCACGCCCAGCCTGTAGCAACGGGGAAAACACGGATGAAGGGAATCCAACATGACACGGGGGGAAAGGGTAAAACATGGAAAACGGACAGGATGGGAACGGAACGTTACAGCGCTAACCCAAACGGAAAGCGTCTTTGCTATCTTACACCCGGCGCTAGGTCCATAATAACGCCTAGCGCTCACGTCCTTTAACTAGCATGTATTCTTGCGCCATCACAAGTGAACTGGGCGTGTTGGTCTTAAGATGAGGAGTGGCCAGGATTCTTTTTGGCGTATTGCTATCTTGAGCCAGCAGAAAGCGCTTGCGCTAGAACCACCACAAACCTGGTCTAAAGTCATGTCACAGTTGTTTACATGTTATTTTAACGGCGCATATAAGTGCGTCTACATAGGCGTGTGCACAACGCGCATACCCTCCTGTCTGTTACACACAGGGGCGTGCACAAGCATGACTAAAATATCTAGATCACAATGTGAAATATTATTATTGTGTAGGCTATATCAAAAATGCATAATAATAAAAGGTTCCATAGGTCCACATACCTTTCCCTCGGCGAAGGGAAACGATGCCACATTACATTGCTCTCAGCCCACTCCATCAACATCCAGGCGATGTGCGACAATGGCTATCCATTAAAAAGGAGCTGATAACACCTATATCAAGCCTAATGCACGAATTGTCATTTGCACCTAATGCGTGAATTGTCATTCAATGGAAAACTCGCGTACTGCAATAGACGGACATTTGCGTTCTGAAAATGCGCTTCAGATGTCATTACAATACAGCTCTGTTTATCTAGGAATACAGCCTGTAAGTAGGCTAAATAGAATGGTTTGTGACTGAAAAAAGTTCAAAACCTTGTCCAGTGAATATTGCTTTTATTGTTTTCCAAATAGCCTAGGCTACAGCGGACTCGCTGTGCATAATGTTTTTTCGATAGACTATAGTTAAAAAACGGAGATAAATGTCATCATGTTAACTGAATTGTAGCCTAACCTTAGCTCCGCGAGGCGTGTGAGCGAGCTGCACGCACTGTCGATACACCCGGCCTGTATGCGGTTGGGGGACAGTAGCTCACCGGTCTTTCTGCGCCCCAACCCCGCGTTTCGGCCTAAGGTCCTCTCGCGGTCATACATCTCTCGGCCAATCGTGTTGGAGGCTTTTCATCCTCCTCCCCATGAGACCCCTGAAGAGGCCAGACTGCACTCACTGTGCCCTGTCCGGGCCCTGCGGTCTTACATCTCCCGCACAAGTGCGGTTAGGAGAACCAATTTGTGGGTTATGGAGGGGCTACGCAGGGGCTTGCCCTGTCTAAACAGCGCTTGGCCCACTGGATCGTAGAGACGATTTCCATGGCTTACAGCAGCTCTGACGTGCCCCCTCCCTCAGGCCTGGTAGCTCACTCCACTCAAGGTGTAGCTACCTCCTGAGCCTTACTACGTGGCGCCCCACTCGCTGACATTTGTGCAGCGGCGGGCTGGGCCTCATCACTCACTTTCGCCAGGTTTTATGACCTGGACGTAGTGTCATCACCATCGGTTGCCTCCTCTGTCCTCGGGGCAGCGGGGCAACCTCATACGTAAATTAGTGATGATTCAGGGTTTTTATCACCCGGTGGTTATGTTCCACGTTTCCCACTTGAGCTTGCTCTTCTGGTAGAACAGCAGCCAATGGTGTATTTTATTTGACGGGATCCGCACTCATGCTATGACCCTGCGGTGCTGGTTACCCCACTACATCCCCCGCCTGACTTTATTTGGTACTCTGTGACCCATACCGTGGCGTGTTGACCGGTATGAAATAGAACTTACGGGTTACGGATGTAACCCTGGTTCTATGAATAAGGTCAACACGCCAGACTGCGTGGTCTGGCGGGGAACCTTGCGCCCTCAGGACGGCAAGTTCCCTCAAGTCGGCAAAAGAGGTCGGGCGGCATACGAGCGCCATATTTATGGCGTGACATGGTTCCGCCCGTAGTGGTGGTTAATTTGATAAACAGTCTCCTAGCAGCTCCTCCTCTCGGCGAGGATGACCCATAGCGTGGCGTGTTGACCGTATTCATAGAACCAGGGTTACATCCGTAACCCGTACGATTATATACTCCGTGAAGTTTCTCGTCTTTTTTTTGCGGTCTGACTTCTCCATTACAACCAACCTGATTACAACATATCCATAACGTTACCTATTTTTATACAGTCTATGAACGTTACACAAAACTCTGGGTTATGGGAATTGAAGTCCATAGTATTATCGGCTTGCGCAATCACCTCTAATTGTTGACTACATATCCCGAGTGTGCTTTCATAAACTCAAACTTGTCGTGGCCATGAGATAAACCATTGCTACTGTTTGAAGTAGTGAGGGGGTGGGTCAATAATTCATACTATGTTTACGGGCCTAGGCGTTACATGTCTTTCTGCAAAAAGTCTATTTTTTACCGTTGTTGCAGCCTTTATTGAATGTAAGCTTTACATGGGAGAGGGATCAGTTATGGTTGGGGGGGACAATTCGACTCTTTCCAAACATTGGGGGGGACACGTCCCCCGTGTCCCCCCATAATTCTACGCCCATGCTGTGACCCAACAACATCAACTCTTGATATCTTATTTTCAGGTACTCTTACAAGCGATAATATAACCTCTCTGCATTTGATATATGCAGTAGAGTATGGTTTCTTCTCCTGACTCATTTTTTCAGAGGTCAATAGGAAAATTAGTCAGGAGAAACAACCCTTATAGTGATCCATCCATATCTACTGCATATCAGAGTGATGGTTTGAAGCTTGTTTATTACCTCAGACACTTGATGACTTACAGCCATTTTACCAACCATGTGTTCCATACTATACCAGCATAATTTACAGCTTCATCTAGTGCCCCCTCTTCAATTACCATAGACATCCATTCAAATACAGAGGTTATATTATCGCTTGTAAGAGTACCTGGAAATAAGATATCAAGAGTCATTTGATGTTGTTGGGTCACAGACATCAGTAAGTCATGGCATGCAAATGATATGCAACCAAATATGAAATATGATGACTTTATTTAAGTTTATGTTAATTTGTCCAAATACTTTTGGTCCCCTAAAATGGGGGGACTGTGTATAAAAAGGGCTACAATTGTTACAAGGTTTGCCCGATATGGATGTAAAAACCCTCAAATTAAAGCTTAAAGTCTGCACTTTTACCTCATACTATGGTTCCATTTCAAATCCAATGTGCTGGAGTACAGGGAAAAACAATAACAAGAAAAAACTGTGTCACTGTCTAAATACTTACGGACTGCACTGTATAGACAGGTGACAAATTAAAGGAAAAACCTCTACAGTGAGGGTGGCTCTGTTATGCTGTGGGGGGCATTTTCCTGGCATGGTTTGGGTCCACTTGTCCCCTTAGAGGGAAGGGTCACTCTAAATCAATACAAAGTTATTCTGAGTGATCACCTTTATCATGAAACATTTTGATGGGAGTGGTCTCTTCCAGGATGGGAGTGGTCTCTTCCAGGATGACAATGCCCCCATCAGGGGACGAGGGGTTACTGAATGGTTTGATGAGTATGAAAATGATGTGAATCATATGCTATGGTCTTTGCAGTTACCAGATCTCAACCCAATTTAACACCTATGGGAGTGGACCGACGTGTTAGACAGCACTCTCCACTACGATCATCAAAACAGCAAGTGAGGTAATGTCTTTTGGAAGAATGGTGTTCTATCCCTCCAGTCGAGTTCCAGAGACTTGTAGAATCTATGCCAAGGCGCATATACAGTAAGATATAAACCACGACATGCAGTGCATACAAGAATATAGGCTATGGCAGGACAGGGGTGGTGATTGGCCCGATCGAGGCTTTAAGCCCTCACTGTAGGGGTTTTTCCTTTAATTTGTTAACCACCCTGAAGTGCCATATATTCTTGTATATGCACTGGCATGAGTGGTTTAATATCTCTTATGCCATGGCTACAAATAAAATGCAACTGTATTAAAATAAATATGCACTGGCATGGCGACGTTTATATCTCTTATACTATGGCTACAACTAAAATGCAACGATATTAAAATTATATTTTATTTTAAAAACTTTTAACTAAACCATTATGTAGGCTACACATCCGCCACTTATAGTGTATATAGTTCCGCTGGTAACGGGAGATGGCACTAGAGTTCGGATTCTACAGTTCACCCTTCCCTCTCAAGGGACAAGTGGACCCAAACCATGCCAGGAAAATGCCCCCCACAGCTTAACAGAGCCACTGGACCCCCTCACTGTGGGGGGTTTTCCTTTAATGTGTCACCCATCTGTATATACACACACACGCCAATCTATGTGAGAGCACACAATGAACAAAGGCACACGTTAATGTATGGAAATAACGTTTAATACCACATATTAACTGATACAAAAGGTTAACCTTGTCAGCACAAACTACACACATTATTCGCGACAGTACATTCAAGCATGCAAAATTTACATATGCATATTAACTTGAGTGATACATACACATTTGTACCGGGAAATATGTGTGGGGACTGAATAAGACTAATCAAAAAGAGTATAATAGTTTGTGCAAATATTTTCATATTGCTGAAACACACTCATGCCAACCATAAACAACAAATATGTAATGGGTGGCATTCGTAAGGTTCCATAAGAAATGAATGAATTTAAAAAACAAGATGTAGGGATAAAATATTTTCATATGATAAACCACTTAAGTAGTACCATTGTGTCCATACAATAATTATTTGCATGTAGGCAGTCTCATTTTCATCTGAAATGTATTGTATCATGCTGTTCAAGGATACATTAAAGTATTGAATTGGCTGACCTTGGATCAGTGTGTGGGGAACTATCTACTCCAGCACTGTCTATATACACAGCACTGGCTTTGAGCTGTCATCACCACAGTGATGGTTGTACAGTACTGTCATGTGACCAGATATCAAACAATGTATGTTCATGGAAGTATGGGCTAAATTTCAAATGCCTGTACATAATCTCTTGGCTCCTGGACATTTCTTGCTCAATTTTCCAGGCTTAAATTTGATATTCTGTACATACCATTGGAATACTTGTATTAGTACATTTGTTAGGCATTTCGCCTCCAATGAAATGGGATTTTGTGATTTAAATTATAAGAAATGTAAATGGACAAGAGGTGTCTAGTAAATAAATCACATCCAAACCTCCACAGAGATTCTACTTGTGTTTAATTGGTCCCATTCTCCATTATCAAAGTGTATTAAATCAGAACTGGTTGCTAAGACAACTGCAAAGACAGGTTACAGTCGTTGTGTGTCCGTGTTTGTTCGATATCAGTCATATTCTTTGACAAATGTGGGCAAATAACTATCAGCATGGCACTCAAATGATCCATATAGTTTATGAATCAATGAGGATGCACATGCTGGGTCAAAGTTGTCAAATGGTGACCCAGAGGTCAGACTAAATATTAAATTGTGTATTACCTAAAGATTACAGAATTATTAATGACAAGAAAAATAATGACAAGAAAAGCATTCATAAAGCCATACAAGATAATTCTGTACCTGGGTATATAAAGAAAACTTTAAAGAGTTTAACAATTAATTTATACATTCAATTCATGAACATCATTTTCAGGCAACATCCACCTGACAAATGAGTTTGCTGAATATGACAACACCCCACCCTTTTCTGCAGCTGTAAAGGGCTCTCGTAGGTACTCTAGGGCACGTAACTGCTGCAGTCTGAAACCTGCAGACTGCAGCATTATACCCATTGGCAGATGATCTTTCTCCTATAACTCAGTAACTGATAAGAGTACCCATTCAACACATGCAATCTGAAAGTGTGCCACTGTGCTTTAGTTTGTTATAGCGCAGAACACAGGCTACACAAAATCACAAAATGATAGCTATTTTCAAAAAAGTTCTAAAGAAAGATGGAATTCTTCAAGGTGTGCTTTGACATGTCATCGTTTGCCATTGAACCATCTCTAGCTGATAATAAACCTGAAACTAGCTGTGAAATAACTGAACTCTTGGTGATAATACAGAAGATACCAAGTACTTTAAGAACAGTGCTAATATAAACACGGTTAATTTAACCCTTCTGTTTTATAACCCAGCCAATAATTCACATTGGGTAATACATGTTAGTGGCAATATGATAAGTAATTCATGATTTTACATATTTTATGGATCAATAAATCCAAACAAATACTTTGAATTATTTGATATTTGATTATGCAACATTGGGTAACATGTTAATGAAACTAATATTTATTAACAATGACCTTTTGAGTGTAGACAATGTAAGTTTACCTTACAGTAAAAAAAATTTAAAAAAAAATTACAGCTGAATCATTTTGATGATGTGGTCCTTTCTGTAGAACACCAAGAGAACTCCTGGCACTCCGAACTACCTTTGAGATAACTTTCATCTGTCGTTAGGATAGTTGTTAGAACGTATGAGCTACAAGTCGTCTTGCTTAAGCTAAGACAGTACAGTACAATTTTATCCCTGATTTAGACCTGATAATATTCATAAGATTCTTGTTGAAGTCCGCACATGCAGGCTGTAACAGCACATTGACATAAAAGGTTGGATCTTGAGGTGAGTCGGGGGTTTATGAGTTTGATAATTGGCTGTGATAACTGATAACCTCACTGTATTGGGCTTCGTGAGATCCCATCAACCAATTAAAACTCATTCAATGACATCATCTTCCAGTAGCCATTGCTCACATGAAATAGAGAAATGGAACAAGACCCAAAGGCAATAAAATGGATGTATAAAGGAAAAAGCACACACTGAACATGTTGCAACATATTCTGGGGAGGATATACGGATATATATCTGTAAAGACCCAGTTACCATAATGTGATAACCAGGGGCACATTATGTGGAAATAATTGGGTAGAAAAGGACATATTGTGATTCTATATGTCCTGGGCTGGTCTAACTATTTTTTACTTTCAATCCTCTGAGCAAGGTAGCAAGAAAATAGCAAGTTTAGTACTACAAAGTACTGCACATGACCATACCCTGAGGCGACACACATTACAACCGTGACGTGATGTGTCTGACTCAGCCAGACCTGAACAACAAGCTTGCCAGGATGATCTCGGTTTGCTTGCAATTTTCAAAATCCGTATTGTGTGTTCCTGTTGTTACATTTCCCACTAGCAGCAGCGCCTGTTCAGAGGCAACGGCTGGCGGCTCAGCTTAAAGGAGTCATTGCTTTCTAGGTCTTGGGGTTCTAATGGTGGAATCTGCCGACCTGAAATAGAGATTCATTTATGATTATTTTATTATCACGATTATTTTATAATAACATGGTTGCAAATTCACCCCAACAGTTTAAACTGACACAAAATTATTGTAACAGAACACTTTTGACACTTTGTGTGTCACCTTCTTCATGTCTCCCAATTGAGTACTTGTATGGGAAAGTACCCACTAAAAATCAGAGATAAAAAATAAAAAAGGTTGTATACTGATGTTTTATACAGCTACAGAGCATGGGGTCAGTTGGTTCAGGACTGAAAACAGCATTATGTTTATTGCATGGTTACTATTTATTCCCAACAAATTAAGAAAAGTCATACAAGATGGAAAAAATAAGGTTAACTGGTTTTTAAGAGACCTTTAAAAAACATTGGAGGAGGGTTAAATAAGCATGTCCCAAGAAACGCAAAGAAAAATGAAAAAAGCTATTCCAAGAAGTGGAGACATCTCTTTTATGAGGTTTGTTTAATAAACCATGTATGTGACAAAAACAGATGACTTGTCAAGCAAATATTTGAAAAATATTTACTGATTTTCTTGAAAAGCTCTTCCACATTTATGGCATTCCTTGCACTGGTTTCAATGAAAATGGCTGCAATGGACTCAGCAAATTCCTTTGCTTCCTTCATAGGGACTTCCCTGTGAAACAAAATATAACATTAGGATGGAACAGCCTTACATAAACCTTAACATGCCATAATTATACATTATTGCTGAGATTTTACATAGATCCATAAGAAAAAAAAAATTTTATCCCAAGGTTTAGCAGGGTTTCGTAGAGAATGGTTAGCCCTGTCAGCACCAGACCTGGGTCAAAAAAGTCTATCAAATATTTAATGGCCTTTTAAAAACTTTTTATTTGAAATATTTGTGATAAAATTATTTACAACTACAAATATAAGTATTTGATTATTTTTGACTATTTTTGAGCACCTCATGGATCTATGATGTTAATAACTCAGCCACTCAATCACTCAGTCACTTGCTCACACAGTTAACTGGTCTGCCCATAGTGGACGTTAATGGCAAGGCATGGGCTTTGCATCTAATGCACAGTGTGTCCTTAAAAATATATACATTTCATCAGTGCATTTCCCCATTTGAAATTTCATGTATTTTACAAAAATGTTGTTCTGGACATTATTGTCCCCAACTTATTTTTTCTGGAAATTCCATTGTCATCTTTAATTCTTACATTGTTTATCTTCAATAAATGCCTTACACCAACTAAAGTTTAATGGCTCCTACAACAATTCTCAATTCTACAACTCAATGCTCACCAATTAGATTTGCATGATTATCTTTTTCAACTTTTAATTTGTTGTTTGTGTTTCATGGTCTCTACCCCTAATTTTCACCAGTCATTTTACATTGGAATTATTTCTTTTTTTTAAAACATTTCAGATTTTTCCCCATTTTCTCGCAATTTGGTAGCCAATAGTAGCCTAGCCTAGAACGATTCAATTCCCCATGTAGCAACTGCTGAGAATTCACTGCTACACAACCTCATCGGCTGGCGGTAGGAAGGAGGATGCCACGTCGTCTTCAAGACGTGACTCCGCGAGCCCCTGACTGTGATTCCAGCACACCACAGAGCCGTTATGTGCGCAATGATTCTCCCCCGCCGAGACATTCGTTGCTCACATAGCGGCCCTGTTACGGACGCGATAGTTAGATCGCGTCTGTATTGTTGCAGGTTGGTTTTTCTCTCTGTCTCTCTCTTTCTGTCTCTCTCTCTGTCTCTCTCCCAGGCCTTTGCTTCAGCTCCTCCATGTTGTCCGTCGACCAATGGTGTGCGTCTGCGTGTTTGTCCAGCGTCCAATCAGAGGGTCGTCCGCGTGTATTTAAACTTTTCGCTCCCTCTGTATAAAGAAGAGATTGCGCTCACCACCGGTGTTTTTGTTTCTGTTGTATTGTCTTGTGTGTGACGACTGTTTTGTGTCCACACAGTTCTAGCCTTTGTATTTGTTGTCCAAGAGTACTGTGTTCGTTCGTCATCCTCCCGATCGTTTATGCCTCAGGGGAGGGCGAGGTAAGTAAGTAAGATGCCCACGGGCTTACATCGCGCAACACGCAGTTTGGACTTTGTATAGATCCACCAGGCTAGTTTCCCCAGGCAGGTGCCGCCTCATGTAATTTTTGGTTTAGTTTAGGTGGGACAGCCAGCCAGGAATAGAATTTGTGTATTTAGGTTAGGGGACTAGGAAGTGCTAGGGTCTTGGAATTAGCTGGGGTGTTTTGTTGATTTCATTGTTTTGGTACCCGTTTGTTATGGCGTCCTCCCCTTTGGTCTCCCTATGTGTTTCCCTCGTGTTGAGGTGGTGATTATTATCCTTATTTGAAAATAAACCTTTTGTTACTTTTGGTCTTTTTACCCTCCTTGTCCTTGTAGTTCTGTTTTCTACTCTATATCGCCATTGCCCAGCATAACAAGCAGTCACGGCATGTTACGTTTTCCCCCTTTCTACCCCTAGACGAGCCATCAAAGAGGGGTTCGTAACAGGCCCCGTGTAGCTGGAATTACGGTAAGGGGCATGAGGAGTCACGCCTTGGAGAAGATGTGGTAACCTCCTTCCTAACGGCCGATGGGTTGTGTAGCGGCGAATTGTCAGCAGTACACAGGGAATTAAAATTGCAACAGGGTACAATTGGCTACCAAATTGTGGGAAAACTGAGAAAAATCTGAAATAAAATAAATTCAAACAAACATGTCCCAATCTTTAAAGGAGAAAGACAAGTTTCTGACTGGGATCACTGGTGAACCTGCAAGAAGCTTAGTGTCCTCAGTATTCTCAGACAGGTCACAGTGCTCAAGAATCTTAGATTTCATAGATGCCATGTGTCAACCAGATATTTATAAAAATAGATTAATTTATTAACAAAAGCAATAGTGGTATTGGCAAGACGACAAAAACACAGAATGGGCAGCATGGAACCCCGAGAGCTCCCCCTGGCCATCACAGAGCTCCTTATCAATGGGTTTTCACAGGTGCTGCACCAGGTAGAGGCCTTGGGACATAACACCCCCACACTTAAAATGGTGACACCCGTCACCATAAAAAACAATAGAGAAACACAAATAATATGCAGAGAAAGTGTCATGGGTATTTGCAGCCCCTTGCAGTCATCGGGACGCTCTACAAATTTTTTCCGCCTCCATTCCGGTATTCGTATCTTGCCCGACAATTATTCTCTGCACCTGTTTTGCATTTCCTGTCGGCTATAAATACCTCAGGATTTCCACTTCGATATTGTCTTTGCTATGTTGACAACGAAGTCGGTAAGGTGTAAGATTCGGTCGCTGCATTTCTGGTTCGTACGAATAGGAAACGCAGCAAGTCCGGTTTAGAGTTAGGAGAAAGATTTATTTTAGTCTTTTTCTTTCCTTTCTATCTTTATCCTTTGTACTCTTCTGCCAGTTACCTTTTTGTTCAGCTCGTTTTCACCTAGAGCTGTAGGTAACAGGTTCAAGTTTAATTTTCATTCTATCACCTGTTTATACAGGGTGTTTCTTTTGTTTTGTTTCACTACCTCTTGTTACCCTAATTATTTAGTGCGTGAAGTTCTTTTGTTAGTTATTCTTGCTGTTTATCGAGATTGCCTAAGTTTTTGGAGGTTGCTTTGTTTTGCCTTGTGCTAGGGGAGTTTTGCTCCCGATCCTGTGTTATCCCAGTCCTGGTGCGGCTTCTTCCGCGTTTTGTGGCGTATCTCTCTAGATACGCTTTTGGAAATCCTTGTCGGTCGCGTTTGGTTCTCCGAACCCTACACTTCCCCTTACAGAAAGGGCACATCTGTCACCAGACCCATTGAGCACCAGCAATACGAGCGGCAGGCTCAATCATACGAACGCACCGCCCGGAGTCATGCCAAAGTCCCACCTGGAGCCACACTAAAGACTTCCAGAGGGCACTCCAACTCTAAACAACATATCGCACGATTAACGCTCTCAGCCACCAAATAGGCTACTACTTAAGCGATTAGAGTAGACCTACCAAATGAATGAATAACAAATAGAATACTGCAAAGAATACTAGAATACTGCCAACAATCACAATCACCATTATCCACAAAACAAACAATGTTTTACATTCACCACACACAAACGCATTCCATAGAAACAAAAGGCGTTAATTTAAAAAATAGCGATGCAAAACACGCTATAAATCATAGCCAAGGCACACTGTCTTTACAGACTAAAATGTTCACTCCACGCGGCAACCAACGCTATAAAACAAATGTCACTCAGACACTAGTGCATCAAGCATTTCCTATAAAAACCACAAAAGTAGCTCAAACCAGAGTGACACTTAGTCCTACCACAGTTAAGAAATAAAACACCAAAGTTTACCAACCGTAGGAACAGTAACAGACTTCACTACAGGTAAACCTGCTGCTTCCTCTTACTAGCAGAATTCTTCTCGCTCCCATTCTTCCTGTCTCTCTACACTGTGCTGCCCAAGAAAGCTGAAAAGCCCTAAAATATAACTTTAAAAAATATATATATATATTTCACATTCTTTTCTTTGAAATAATATATGAACTCATTATTTGATTTGAAATATTTCAAATACAAGTATTTGGTTTCTCAAGAAAGTATTTTCAAATGCTTCAAATATAAATTATTTGTTTGGACCAATTTATTTGCAAATACTTCAAATACATCAAAACACTATTTGAAATATAAACTATTTAATTAGTACCTGTATTTGACCCAGGTCTGGTTAGCACAGAGGTAACCAAATACCTACAGTAGGTGACCTTGGCAAACTCAGCCTGCTTATCAGAGGGACAGCTTTATCAGCTGTGAAAAAAATCAATGACGTGCAGCATGGCTCTTTGTAAACCAGCAAACGATTTTACAGGACATCACTTTCAAGAAGGTAGTCCCTTATAACTGCACCATCTGGTAAACCAAAGAAGACTATGTGTAATTGATCATGAATACTGCTTGTTACTATTACTTCACTGGTTAATAAAATTGCTTAACTGTAGTCAATGCAGTGCTAATTGCCTTTGACAGACATATATTCACTACGTCCCACGTAATACAAACTTCAGTGAATGCAATGGTTTTATTGAACCTGATTATTGGTTAACCAAAACTACACTGAGTACACAGTACTTATGTGATGGTGGATTCATTTTTAACATTTTTCTTATGTCACACTTTAACATGAGTTTTAATACACTAGAGGGCCATGTGTTTTTCTTGTTTCTTCAGATGCATTCTGCTTTTTGTCCTCCTGGTGTCCCTATAGCCACAGCATTTTGACCAACAAACTCTATTTAAAAATGTACATACAACATTATAAAATGACTGATTCTATTCACTTAAATCCTGCCCCCTAGGCAGAGAATGGTTAACTTCAGAATGGACAAACCCTTCTGATTGTGAACCTCATAAACAGTACCCAGATGGAACACCTCATAACATGAAAACCCTTTCCTTTAGCAAAACCTACAATTTAATCATTGACCACACTCACAAGATAATGATTTACATCGCAAGATATTGCACGACATAATTGAACACAATGACATTTAAAACACAAAGCTTGGAAGTTGACCCTGCCTTATACCGTAGTACCTGATATCGCCCAAGTCAGTCTTGTTCCCTGCTATAGCTACAACAATGTCTTCTGGGCCGTATTCTCTCAGCTCTTTCACCCACTTTTTCAGTGTCTGAAAGGAATCCTTCAAGACAGACAAATGTTATATGTATGGCCTGGCACTCCTCATCCTATGACTTCAATCTGACAGTTATATAATGCACAATGTGAGTAAGCAGTTTACCAGCTTGGTGATGTCATACACAACTACTGCAGCTGCGGAGCCTCTGTAGTACATGGGGGCTAATGAGTGAAACTAAAAGAGGAAGAAAGAAATCATGACATGTGGAGCCAACTGACTGTGTCTGTCCGAGCAATGCAAACCAAACTGTTATGCTACAATATTTAGCATTATATTTGGAAAATATAAATTCTTAACAGTTATAATGGAATTAAAAGTACTAAAGTTGGCCTTGATATTTTGCAAAACAATTACCAATATACAAAATCAAGAATAATTGGTTTTACTTAAATGGCACCACTGAAAATCCTGATCTAGCTCAGACGTGACAGTTTTTTTTGGACACAAATACATAATGGTTACTTATAGACAGATATAATATAATATATTTGATCTGTCTATAAGTAGTAAATAAGCCAACCCTTAAACTGTACATGAAATGTTTTAGAATAAATACAATATTTAGTGTAACTGAATATACTAATAGAAAGATGTCATTAAATGAATGATCAGTAGCATCTTTGTTAGAATGCTCAGACAGAAAAGACCAGAATGTAGCTCAGATGTTACAATTAATACATCTAAAAATAATGTCAGGAAATGTAGCAAGCCGGAAAACGGAAGGGTGCCATGTTGCAACCCAGAAGGACAAACAGGCTGAGCTGTGACCTTCAGTGTAACAGATATTTTGGACAAAATGTGTCTTAATTTCACAGCAAAACAACACTGTCTTAAGATAAATACAACGCACTGCTTGTTTTATGGCAATAAAACATGTGCTACATACTGACTCCTGTCAGCAAACACCTGACCATTAGGTGTTTAAAAAAACGCTGTCCTTATGGTCTTTAAAATTAAACTAATTATTTAATTCACAGTTAACTGCAAACATTAGTCTTTGGAATTTTTAAATTCATATTTAGAATGATAAAATACTCATTAGCTTGAATTCTGCCATGCAATTTTAAGCAATGGCTACTCCTAAGTACATAAATAATGCTAATTATCACCCAAACTTGGATATGATGCATCTGGACCGTGCAGCAATATGCTGAGCAATATATATAGGGCCTATACTACAAACTTAAACATTCAGCTTATAAACATTAACGATAGGTGGTTATTACCCTCTCCTGGCCTGCTGTGTCCCAAATTAGGAATTTGTGAAGCTCATTTCCACAGGGAACTGTCTTGGTTAAAAATGATGCCCTGTGAACATAAAAACCATACATTAGCCTTGATACTATGAGCCTGTTGGAGACACAGCTGTTAGGGAAGAGGGTTAGGGAAGTCCAGACAAAACTCTACAGGGCTCACAAAACATCACAATAGATGAAGAAGGCGGTGCCTTGGGAACCGATCATACGCAAGCGGGTTGCTTTCTTAAAATGTGTTGACATGAGATCCCAGAGAGGGATCATTCTACTGCCAGACATGTTTGAGTACTACAAATATGAGGCTCATTGTTACGACAATATTTTATAACACCCAAACGACAAGAAAAACACTAGTACACAGGACTGGGTTTTGAGCGGAAATAAATAATACCATACAGTGACCAGGTTATGGGACTGCATGAAATATATTCACTCATGCGGAGTGCTTTCTATACACATCCACAGCACAATATGTAATGCTGTTAACTCAAGGACTCAAGACTTTCCCAGAAAGCAAAGGATATTTAACTCATTCATACATAAAAGCAACCACTTTTAATAAATCTGGCAATACCAATCAATCAGACTTACGTCCCACCCACTTTCACTATCGGCTACATCAAAAGCTTCACACTGTGTTGACTGTCCAATCATAAACCTCCTTGAGTCCTATCCGGTGATAATGCTCCCAGATATCCATCTTCTGACATGTGCACACTTTGGGATAGCAAGCTCAAGGAATCCATGGTCTGCTGGCAGCTCTGTTCTACCTCCAGCTGAATGCATTTGCTCACATGCTCAATTTTTATTGATATTTCAGCAAAGTGTAAGTGATGAAAGACTTCAAGATATCAATGTACTACCTTTAAGCACAGTACAAAGGCTACCATTAGCCTATGCTATCAGTAGAGATAGTTATCAGTGTTGTCTTTCAGAAAAGCCTGAATGAATGAAAGCAAAGCAAAGCCCTGAATACAAACAGATGCATCATGCATTCAACACTATTACCCACATTATTTTAGTACTTTATTTCCTTTATCCACTGCCTATAATTTATGTCAGAAAAAAAATTATAAATACTTTGAGTGTGCTCTTTTCTTCAAAGATAATGTCATTCTAAAGTAATTTGGGACATTCTTAACTGAGTCCCAGTACTTGTTTATCCACAGAAAGCACTTCTAATATGGTCAAGCTAAGATTGTGATCCGAGGCCGATCCATGTATTCAGTACCAGAGCTCAGGGGAGACGCGTGGCAAATAATGGATTCTTGTGGCTGTCATGCATTAATTTGTGAGGAATTTGCAGACATTGCCCAAAAGCAGAATTCAGCACAGACCTCAGCCACAGAGAAGCAGCTTGAGCAATGCATTGAGCCACTGAGGAGCATTAGCCTACACAGACTAGTGTTACTTGTGTGCAAAAAGTTTTACGTAGAGAATTTAAATTAGAATTCCAACACTTACCCTATCGTTGGGCTTATGTGGTGATCGAATTGATCCTGTACAAATCGGCACACAATGCTCGACTTCCCGACTCCTGTATCCTAAAAGAAGAGGACATGTATGTCACGCAAATTTAGACAGACTAAAAAGCTTGTTGGAAATGACAAAGGACTCACAGACAAGTTAGCTGAGTAGCCTACAGTTGCTAGAGTTCCTGTTATACCTTCGGGCATGGTAAATGCTGCATGAGTAAATACAATTAGCTTAATTTGTGTCAGGTAGTTGTGACATCAACTTCAAAGTGCATCCATTGTTTTCGACAGATGTTGCTAATGTATTTCCACTCTGCCTGGACGGATAGGCTACGTAGGACCTATTGATGGCAATTCACTTTTTAATAGGATTAGGCTATAACCACACTGAAGCGTATACATATTCAGTCATTATGTCAGTTATGAGTCCACGTCTGGTTTAATTGTTTGATACAATCCGTTTCATTGTTACCAACAAATTAAAGTCTAAATAATCGTCGCTGACCGGTAGCCTTGACTACACTGTTCCTTGCTTAAAAATCGATGTTGGGCGTTGAAAATTAAAAGAAAATGTCACATCCCGGCTTCTCAGAAGTGTTTGTGAGAAAGAAAAAGGGAGCAAAGGCTGACAGTTCTCGTTCTCCGGAGGTTCCGTTGAATTGCAGTCTAAAATCCTGTACAAAAACAAAATCATCACTGAACTTTTTACTTACCCCGAGAAGACAGATTTTAAGCTCCCTTATAGCCATCGTCTGCAACTCTCAACGAATGATTAAGCATTCTGGGTTTAAACTTTTTTCTACTGTCCTTGGAACATTTTTTATTTTGCTTACATCAGCTTCTTCTATTTTAACTGTTTTTTTCTTTCTCTCTCTACCCCAGGGCTAGCCAACATCTTTCCTAAAATATAACGGAAACTATTTGGGACCAACCCTGGCCAGCACCAACCCGACGCGGTGTCAGTCACGTGATATCTGTGATCGCTTCTTGTATTCAGAATACTAGCTGAGGCTACATTACAAAGAAAAGGAGGCTACAAGCATAGGCAACAAGTCGAAAGATTTCCAAATAAACCTGTGAAGATTTCAAAGACCACCCAAATAACCTCTGAATTAACGACATTGCATATTTTTTCTTTATTGAAAGGGAATAAATAATGTTGCGTCAATAGCCTATTAAATCAAACGCATTATCGTATGAAAAAAAACTAACTAGCTAAATGTTACATGACAGCTGTCACAAAAGTTAGGTGACAGCTAGCGGTCCCACTATTGAAAATATGTGGGACCTAGAACATAAGAAGGCTTTCGTCGATGGACAAATTTATTCTATTGAATACGATTGGTGCATTGTGAGGGGAAATTCCTCTTCCCTCTACGAAAAGGCCAACTGTTCACCCATAGGTTAGCCTAATGCCAACCACTGGGCCAGTCTAGACTATATGCAATAAATGTTAGTTTCGTAGAAAATGTTGCCTTTTTGTTTTATTATCAAAATGATGCAAACATAGGTCTATTTAGAAGTATAAGGTAGGTGGCTCCATCAATGCCCGTCAAGAGACTAATGTGGGAAATTATACTTCTGTTATTTGTGTAGGCTACAACTAGGCTACATCGGACATATTTTTTTACGGTCTAAGCATCGGACGCTGCCCCGGCAACTGTAGCCTAACGGTCTTTGTAGCTACGTGTCCCTTTTAAAATAAACAAATAAACACAAACAAAGAGATATACCTAAATATAACTAAAAGACTGTTAGCCTAATCTTTTTTAATTTTGTTTCTACCTCCTGTTCCTATTTTTGCATTCATTTAAAATGTTTAGTTACACGAGGGACTTCTGATTTCATTTTTTAAGACATTAACATTATTACAAATAAAACATCAGCAAATTCTCAACACACATTTTTGATATTGAGATTCTTAACAAATGTTGCCAGTGCCCTTTACTATGTTAATTATATTGATGGAATAAAGCAACAATACCTTTCAAATAACTATTCTGAAGGTGAAATGCACGCTAAGATTATGGTTAACTTTAGACCTACTGTAACTGTTTTACATGACTGTTCACCTATAGCTACTTAAAGCAGCAGTAGGCAAGTTTGAAAATATACAAGGCAAAAAGACTTCCCCCTTTTGCACTCCTCCCTCCTATCTTTCCTAAGCCCCTCCCACCAAATTATGCTCCAGTGCACGCTCGAAGACAGGCAGACAGGGAGGGGTTTATTCTACCGGGAGGATCTTTTGCATGTAGATAGTTGCCCTGATTGGTAGCTAGATAGCTAGCCCTGATTGTTTGGTTTTTGAAAGACTGGCTTGAGATTTTTTGACAGCCTAGTACAGAGCCCAGGACACTCACAGACAGAAACCGGATTTTTTTCTCAGAACACTTGATTTATTGATAGCTGCTGGAATGTAATGAGCAAATTTAGTAATTTCGCCAAAATTATATCGAAAAAAATCTTGCCTACTGCACCTTTAATTGGAAAAAGAATAAGCATGTTAGCATGGATTCTGGAATTCTAGCCTAGATACTATAAACTATTGCATGCGACTGTAAATTACACGTTCTCATATGTAGACTAATATGTTGACAGATTTTTTTAACTATTAGACTAGTTGTGTTTTACAGGTTATGGCCCATTGACGTGAAATGTTGATGTCCAACCCCCTTTATGAAGTAAAAATAAGGAAAATGTTTATAAAAAAACACATTTATTTAATCCATTAATCTCTGTTTATCAAATGATATGAAAATGTATTTAGGGTATTACAAAGTTTAAGAATTATTAGACATTATAGTCACAAAATGTCATACCAGATAACTGTCCGGACCTCATGGTGAAATGCAAAAAAGCTACCAAAATAGTTAAAAATCAAATAAAACCTAAAATCTCTGCCACAGGCATTATTGTATGAGTGTTGCCAACGATATATTTAAATATTACAAAAAATATGACATCCAGTTGATTCTTATGCTTTGGAGCATTCTGTCCCAAAACTGGCAGTCAGCCAATGTCATCCGGGATAACAAGCAATCTGGAGCAATTTTATGGGGCATTTTATTTTGACACGTTATCAGACAAGATGTTACACAATCAGGAAGACCCTGAAGGACCCCCAAACAATGGTGAAAGGTTAGTACATCTCTTTTAAAATGTGTTTAATTTACCCATTTTGCTCACTGGTACACTGTAGTAAAATCCTGTGTCATTTGGGATAACGCAAAAAAGAAAAAACATATATAATGCTGATTTTATGCAAATATGTTTATTTGATGAGTAAATAACATCCTCATAAAGGCAAGAACTACTTTGATGTGCAGTTTTAACCTATTTCAATTTTTGGTCAATTGAAATCCTTATTCGGCACTGGGCCTTCTGGATATGTATTTTTCAACACTGTCCGCTAGATGGTGTGGTTATTTCCACGGCGATGTTGAATCTCTCCAACCCATCTCCCGTAAACTAAGCAGCTCTCCTCTTTCCCCTCCAGTTGTTGCCTCAGCTGCAGAGACCACTTTAAATGTAGGACCAGGACAAGATGGCGGGTATGTGCAGTTTACACTAGTTGGAGCGATCCGCCTTTTTAAACCTTGTTTTTCAGCGTTATTTTTTAGCACTTTTAAGCACGTCCACAATTGCTTAATTTGGGCGTTGTAAAACCCAAGATTGATCCCTCTTTCTGTATTTATTTGCAGATTTGTCTTTGCTTCAAGAAGATTCGCAGGAGGAGATAGACGGATGTAAGTTTGCTCTCGTGTTTTATCATCGTTAGCAAGCTAGTGCTAGCTAGCTAGCAATCTACAACTTTGTCGCGACGAGTTATGTGATGATCCTGTCGGCTGTGTGGCTCCCGAATTGTCTACAGGCCTAGAGGGAAACGACCCCCGGAAAGGCGTCCTCTGAAATTTCCATCTCCTGCTACCATTTATTTGGAGCTTTTCAGATGTCAGTTTCGGATTTTGTGCTGAACGAAATGGGTTACACGAGGAAGAGACGCGTAACGTTAATCGGAATGTGTCATGCATGGATCTGAAAGTTTGGTTGCTAGCTAATGCTAGCTATTGAGCTATATTTGATAGGTGGCTAGCTAACGTTAGCTATCTTGCTTGGGGAAAACCGGCTGTCTGGTTGGCGTCAAAGAAAATACGAGTGCTTAGATACGTAGCTAGAAAGGTAACGTATCCGCAATGCAAAGGAAAAAAATACTAATGTTAGCCAGCTTCCTGTTCAATAGCTAGCTAACTTGTCGGTACTGCGTCTGGAGCGATACGCCGGAATTCAGAGCTGCAAAACTTGCACAATATCGTGTAGCTATCTGGAGTGGAGGTGTGCTAGCTAGCTAGCTAGTCGCTCTCCAAACCCAAGGGGGATTAACGTTAGCTACCGACATTGTGACCGATATCGTAAAATAGCCGTAGCTACGGTCGCTGGTTCTTTCGTAAGTGTAACGTTAGATGGTCAGCCAGTTATTGAATTCGAAACTCGGAAACCAAACAGACCCCCCAAGGTCTCCAATGACAAACTCTTAGCAACACATTGAGCGAAGCATTTGGTTTTCTGTATCCACACTGTAACGTTAACGTTACACATACCGATAACGTTACAGCTGAATTTTCACTTCAGACTAAGAAAGCGAGGTCGGCAAGGTTAAGTTAGCGACGAAGCTAACCTAATTGATGTTTCCTCGTTTGACGCTAGCTAACGTTAGATACTATGGTCAAACCGAATATGAAATACTTTGCAAGCTAGAAATGTTTTCACCTTTTTGTTTTTACATTTTGCGCGTTTAATGTTATCGGATGCAACTAACGTTTAGCCACATGTTTTATATTTAAAGGGCATTTCAGTAGGAGCAAGCCAGTGCTATCAAACTAATAGACACACGGAGAGCTACTGTTATCAAATGAGAATTCAAGGCGATTTGTTGGATTCTAAGCACATTTTCTTAATTTTTATTGCAGACAAATCAGATAACTGCTGGTCTCTTCGCTACTGTTGAGACAAGGGACCTGTTTTGGTGACGGGTTCTTATGCACTATATTCCCAATGTTTCTAATAGTTGGTGTGGATGACTACAGCTCAGAGTCTGACGTCATTATTATACCTTCAGCCTTGGACTTTGTGTCGCAAGATGAGATGCTGACACCTTTGGGAAGACTGGATAAATACGTCGCCAGTGAAAATATTTTTAACAGGTATAAGCAGGTTCATCTTGCACATCTAATATTGTAGTTGAAGTAAATATTTGTTGCAAAAAAACACTGCATTTAAAAAAAAATTTAAATACTCAATTATTGAATAAGCATTTTCCCCTAGACTAATCTAACTAATTTTAGATTAATATTAGACTAGTAATTTTACTTGTCTTACTTGACTCAGTCAAAAGAAGAGAGACACACGCACTGTTCCTGGCTCTTGTTAGAATAAATTGTTTCGATTTGCAGACAAATGGTGGCTCGAAGTTTGTTGGATACTTTAAAAGCTGTAAGCGAGGACGAGAGGGACTGTATCGCCGTCCTGGAAAGAGTTAGCAGACTGGCCGATGACTCAGGTAAGCCTCACGGATACATCAGTCCTGTCTATGGCACATCTTGGAATGGTCTTTGAGATTACATTGGTGGTCGACAATGTACCTGTTCTGAAGACTGCTTGCAGTGTGAGGAAGGTCTATGCTATGCTTTCTATCGCAGAACTGGGTAATGACGTCCTCAGAATGAAGGAACAGTTTTAACTATTGGTGCAGGACGTGGATGCAGGACAGGGAGGAGAGAGTGGTTCTGAGGCTGCCTGCAGTCTGTGTTCAGCACCTATCATGTAGAGGAATATTGGGAAAGAGTATTGCAGTCTGTCCATGTTTCAAATTCATTAATCATTTTTTAGATTTGGTTTGAAACAAGGAGTTTAATGTTGGAAATTCTCCAAGTTACCTGTAGCTGAATAGACTGCAGTTTACAATGATCTGTAAACACATTCATCTGAACCAAAACAAAGGCTGTGAGGGAAGTTTCCTTTCTGGTCTCCTCCCTAGACTGCTTGACAGAAGTCTTGAAGGGCTTATCTCCTCCTGTGGTGTGAATTGGTATACTCACTTGACAGGGCACTAACTCAGGACCCTGACTGTTTGATTGAGTGGTGTTAACAACCTGCTTCTTGCACCTGTGCGCCATTTCTTGGCAGTTAACCAAAAATCCACGCTTTTAAGAGTAATCCACGAAGTCAGCAGACTACTCTCCTGAAGACACCTTCGTATTAGTGTATCCTGCACCAGTTGTAGTATTACAATTCAACACATTTGTCTTCAGACTGTCAGCAAACAAACTGCACCAACTGTTTGTCTCTTTACACTTGTGGTATTTTGTCAAGAGGGAAAGGCACTGCTTCTCATTGGTATTGGTCTCAGAGATGTTAACTATTCACTTTGGCTATATGCTTGTTAATTGCACATGAGCAAATTGGCTAGATATCCATAAAAATAAGTGATCGACTGAATCCTTCCACTGCCAGACAGTATACAACAGTATACCTTCATGTAATCTGGAATGTCTTTGTTTAGTCTTATTCAGTGTAACTTTCAGTGTTATTTTTTCTTGAATGTTGTGGTACATTCACAACTTGGAATTCGAAGCAAGACGGGACATCTTGTTCTTTTTACACTGATATTGCCCTCAAACTATCTGTAGAATTGAAATGAAACATTCTGCATATTCAAAACTTTTCAAAATATAACCGGGAATAAAGTGTTCTGTCTTGCTTAGCTGGTCCCGTTTGATTTATGTATAATTGTAGTTGAGACACGACAGGGGGAAACGAAAGTATTTGCTATGACTTGAGTTTTTGGTAGTTATGTAAGTGGTGCACACGATTATACTCCACACAGAGCTTACTAACAGGGGATGAGCCCCTTTTTTACCTTAATGTGATTAATATTGATTCTGAGTCCTACCAAAGGTGTTTGATGCTCATTGTGCTATTGTGTCAAAATGCTTGTATAAATGTTATTTTGCATCATTTTGAGTGAGCATGTCTGTTGTAGAGTAGCATTTAACATTTGAACTGTATAAAATGTATAGGTCTATTTCCACCTCTTGCTCCCATATTGCGGTGTTGCTGAGTGCTGTGTATGTTATGTTAACTACATCAAGAAGAGATTTGCCCTTAAATTAATGCAAATGTGTCCTAATGCTCCAAGTGTAGCCTAGTACAACTATTCTTTAAAATTGTGGTGTGTGTGTGCCTGGCACTTGTTACCAGCTTCAGAATTGGTGTAGGTCAGCTTGGAACACCACTCAAGTTTTCAAATGAAATAATCGGAATCAATGTCATCCATCAGATTTGTCAGTGATTTTTGGGGCAGCACAATGACACTCCCTTGTCACTGATGTCACCCTAAAATTTCAAAGCACTTACCATAATTCCAGGACATGCAAAAAGCCAACAACTGTTTCTGCCTGACCTTTTCTTTCCACATATTGCTCTTCTGGTGTTTATAGTGGTAGCTGTTTGTAGATAGACTAAATAAACTCTCTTGTCTTAGCTCAGCGAATTCCGCATCTTCTGTCTCTGTCCAGCCTGTATTCTTGGCTTTGTGCTCACGTCATTTTTATTGCATCTTTGTTTTTTGCTGTGGTTCTACAGAAAAGACAACCAGCTTACAGAAAACAGCAGTTATGTTGCCGGCACATTAAACTAATCATTTCAGCTCATGAAGACATGACGCTTTTCAACTCGCCGTACAAATACGGTTTTTGGACTTCTTTTTAAAAAATTATCTTCGGTTAATGAGGGCAAGTTGAGAACTGGATTGATCACATCCTGAAAAGCAAGCCAGCAGCGGACCCACAGATTAGTGTCATTACCACCACCCCCACCCCCCGGAACTTCTATAAAGAAATCTGATTGACTTTTTACTTGTCATTCTGGTGTATTATACATTGGTTCGAGGATAATGAAAGGAATAAAGGTTTTACTGAAGTTGTCGCATGTGAAAGGCAATCGCAGCGTTTGCACATAACATAGGAATGCTAAACTGGTTTCAGAAAAAGTTAGTGAGAACTTTGCTCTCACTGATTACTCCCCTTTGGGAAGTTGGCTGAAAGGCAACCCTTTCCTTGAATTGGGTGGAGAGCCATCGACATGTTGTTACAGGCCTTATTTCTATCGTGGAATAAAAATGCCAAAATTCTGTTTTTACATTCCTGATTTGGATTTCCTAATTATCATACAACAAAAATGAAAAATATTTATTTTTCATTGCTGTTTTCAAGGTGTTCATTCACTTGTATTCAACTTTTATTTTGAAGTAAAAACCTCATGTTAATGACTGAATTCTGTGATTCTGCTCACGTTCCCCGCCCTGCGGAAACCATAGTCTCTGCTCCTAGAGATCGCAAAATGCTTGCAAGCCCCTCCCCATTTATCCTGTTGGAAATTGGTAGAGAGGTGCATTTGGTCAATAAAATTAGCCTTTTTTTGTTCCCTTTGAAGAGTGGGGTGTTAACCCCTTTAGTAAGGGGTGGTACCTCCACCTCTCTGAACAGATTTTTGGAATATTGAAATGTTCAAACAGCTGGCCATATGTTCACTAAGATGTAGTGTTCAGTACGTTTAGGCGAGTTTGAATCCAGATTTTAACCTAGAGAGTGACGTTTAACATGAGACCAGATATGGGCTTCTCGTGTTTATGATTTTGCTAAATGAACCTGCTGAAAATCTCACCTCACTGTGATCCAAATGAAACTCAGATCTTCCTAGAAGGTTTGGTACAATACATATGGTCAATTTGAGCAATTAAGCTTGATCGTACAGACACAGGTCGTCAAAATCAAGTTTAATGCTTCTACCCCCACCCCACCTATTTCCATTTTTTCTTTTTTGGTTAGTGAATATAGGTCAGTGTGGTTTCGTGTTGATTTCACACCATACTTTTTCATGAAGCCCTTGTGGTTTTTCTCACCTCAGTCCATCCTGTAGAGCAGGGGTTGCCAAACCGGTCCTGGAGTACCCCTGTGTATGCTGGTTTTCGTTGCAACCACAGTTGCAATCCCAGAATTTTAACAAGCTGTTAATTTTTCTTAATTAGGTGCTTGTCATGTTTGGAGGAATTATTCACCCTCTTAAGCCACATTATATCAGAAATAGCTATGGATGCCATGTAGAAGAAACACCCCATGTTCACATTGTGCTTATTGTGCTATATTATTTAAAAAAGATAAGAAAATTATTTAACATCCATTTAAAAACTGATTTGAATCAATAGGCTCCTAATTGGTGAAAGTGTGGACACATGGCCACTAAAACTAACCATTTGGTAGATAATGAAGAATTCAAACACACAGCAAATGATAACGAGCCAAACCTGCATTGTGTTAAACAGCTTAAAAATTGAGTTAAACGTGTTCAACAACCTAATTAGGAGCCTATTGATTCACTTCACTCTTTAATTTGAGTGAAAATACATTATTTTGTAACCTCTTTTTATGTAATTGTTGCAATATAGCACAATAAGCATAATGTGAACATGGGGAGTTTTTCTACATGGCATGCATAGCTATTTCTGACATAATGAGTCTTAAGAGGGCGAATAATTCCTCCAAACATGAAAAGCACCTAAAGCAGCTTGTTAAAATTCTGGGATTGCAACTGTGGTTGGAACGAAAACCAGCATCCACAGGGGTCCCCCAGGACCGGTTTGGGAACCCCTGCTGTAGAGGATGATAGTCCCCCCCCCCCCCCCCCCCCCCACACATTTTACATAATCCCATTTCAGTGTGTGCCACCTAACATGTTAGCAAACATTCCTTTCTTTTTTTGTTACTTGAATCTGATATGCAGTTTTTTTTTTTTTTACTGTAGGCCATATTTGTATATGGTTAAAACTGTGTGCTCCATGCACTTTTCCTCATTAAGCTAATAAAATAAAAAAATGTAAAAAAAATTTGATTCCTTGGAACCTATTGACTATTTTTTGCACCCACTAAACTTAAGGGAACCGGTGAATTAAACTTGTCCTTCTTTTTCCTTAGAGCCTACTGTTCGAGCAGAGTTAATGGAACAAGTTCCTCATATTGCTATTTTCTGCCAGGAGAATAGGCCTTCCATTCCATTTGCTTTTTCAAAGTACTTGCTACCAATAGTAGTGAGATACCTCGCTGACCAGAACAACCAGGTAAGTGTTTCGCAGTGTTTTGTTGCATTTAATCTCCACTGTAATGTAGTCTAGCACATAATTGTAAAAAAAGAATCGTATTAGTAAATGATTAATTGCTATTAGAGTAGTACTGTGCAATATGAATTTGACCGGTTAAAAAAAAGCTGTAACATGGCACTTATTTCAGTTGCGCACCTTGATAAAATTTTTGCTCCCTCTAACTCTGGGGGTTCTTGGTATAACTGAGGGGTATCAAACTCCAGTCCTGGAGGGCTGCAGTGTCTGCAGGCTTTCGTGGTGTCCATTCAGTCAGCACACTATTTTGGCATTGGAAACAATGTGTGCATACTTTTTAGTCAATCAGTGACTTAAAATACGCCCTTACAGTGGGATGAAAAAGTATTCAGCCCCCTTAGACTTTTTCATATTTTGCTGTGTACAAACATTTGATAACAGATTTAATCAGGCTTTTTTGCTGGTATTCAACACAAACAACTCTGTGAAACTCTGTGAAAAGTAAAATCTTCGATTTGTTCCAAATTATTTATAAATAAAAAAAATTGAAAGCAATCAATTCCTTAACGATTCAGCTCCCTTGCATCATTGTACTTTAACAGCTATACAGGCAAAACGTTGTTCAAAATTGCACAGCACAAAGTGTCCAGATATCATGTTCAGATTGTATTTAAGGACGTTGAACAACTTTTAAAATATGTGTTAATATTGTCTGTCTTGGTAACAAAGCCAAGACCAAGTCCCTTCAATACATTTTAATGGCTCTTAATGGTATTCTAGGAAGTACAATGGACTTTACATGGCAATACTCAGAGTTTATCTGATATTGTTCATTCATGGATGGCATTTGAGACCAGTCCCTGGGGGTTCAAAGAAAACATAAATCATCACCTCTCCATCACTTTATGCAAGAATGTAGAAGATACAAATTCAGTAACTTTATCCATTGTCTTCCATAGTGAAACCAGACAGGAAAAAGTTACTGAATTTGCACCTTTCTACATTTTCGCATAAAGTAATGGAGAGGTGATGATTAAATAAATTTTTATCAAATGTTCACACACAGCAAAATATGAAAAAGTCTTAAGGCGGCTGAATACTTTTTCAACCCACCGTAAGTATCGGAGCACACAAAAAACCAGCAGACACTGCAACTCCCCAGGATTTGAGTCCGAGTTGCGTGGTCTAAAGTTTCTCACACTGTCGCCCCAGGTCCGAAAGACCAGCCAGGCAGCGCTTCTGGTGCTGCTGGAACAGGAGCTCATCGAAAGGGGTGACATCGAGTCCCAGGTCTGTCCTGTTCTGGTCGATCTGACTGCCCCCCGACAGCAACGATGATGTTAAGACCGAGGCCATGGCGGTAAGTCACATGACATTTGGGCAGCGGGAGAGCATCAGATGTTTAAAAGCCTAAATTCATAATAGAAAGGGTGTTATTTCCAGTCATCAATGCAAACGGTTTATGAAGATGCAGAGTTTCATTAAGCATAAGTGCTCAAAGTGCATGTGGCAATGGTAAGTACTCAGTGGCAGTAATGTTGAAAACATGCATTTTTACCTGCATTTACACCAGGCAGTGCATTTGATCATGTAGGCGGTGTCATGTGACTTGGCGAAGACTAGGTGGATGGGATTTGGTGGGGATTAACCCTGTGGTCCTGTGATTGCAAATGATCAGAATTTGTCCGCTGATGAATAGTGAGCAAACAAGGGTTTAGGTGAATGCCTTTGCTCATGGAACCAGACAAACTGGAGATGGGTTGACACAAGAGGAAATGGCTGCATAGTGTTTGGCAACGGTGCTGATGGCGGTTCGGGTTCAGAGGGAAGGTTGCAGACCAAACGTCATCTCTGGCGTTCCACAGGAGCATTCTTTGCATGTTCAAGTGAATCCCTGTAATTAACCATCGTTTCATCATTTTTCGTGGTTTAAAATCTGTTTGACTGAGACGGTTTCCCAACGCTGTGTCCCACTGCAGATAATCTGTAAAATGGCCCCAATGGTAGGGAAGGACATCACAGAGCGCCTCTTCCTGCCCCGCTTCTGCGAGATGTGCTGCGACTGCAGGATGTTCCACGTGCGCAAGGTCTGTGTGCTCATTGGCCTGTGTCGTTGAGGCCTATCCTCATTGGTCACCACACCCTTGTCCAAAGCTACTGTGTATTGTTGTCATTTATGCTGTTTTTTATACTGTATAACAAAAGAATGGCGGGGATACCCATGACAATGGTTTCATTCTTTTTTGCTCTTTTGGCAGGTTTGTGCAGCCAATTTCGGGGACATCTGTAGCGTGGTTGGTGGGGAGGCGACCGAGGAGCTGCTGGTATGTATACACACGCCTAGTCTCAGTGGTAGACAGTGGTAGTTTTACAGTACATGTTGTAGCTTCTACAAATGACTATATATATATATGTTTATGGAAGAACCAGCATCTCCAACCCCCGATCATTTATAACTGTAATATATGCACAGGGATGACGGGTTCTTGTAGGTTACTCCGGGGATACTCCACACAGCGATGTACGTGTAGATCCAGGAGTTATTGTGGGGTATTCCAGAGACGCTCCAAGAGGTGACCGAAAGCATAGAGCTGAGGGGATTGGTTATTAGAAGCACAGAGTTGTGTGGTGTTCTCATGTGATACTCCACACAGTGGTAGAAGTATAGGGCTGTATGACGTTGTTGAGGAAGGGAAGACCCCACTCGGGAGGAAGCGGGCCCTGGACTCAAGCCCTGTTTTTGTCGTGTGCCCTTCCTGGCCAGCTGCCGCGCTTCTTCCAGCTCTGCTCGGACAACGTGTGGGGGGTGCGGAAGGCCTGCGCGGAGTGCTTCATGACCGTTTCCTCAGCAACCTCCCAGGAAGTGCGCAGGACGAAGCTCTCCTCCCTCTTCATCAGCCTCATCAGCGACCCTTCTCGATGGGTGAGCAGATAGCCCCTCCCACACTGTGGTTCTAAGACTGTAGTCTGTGAACTTGTTACATGTGTTAATTTCCATATCCAGAGTAACTTGCATGTAAATACATGTAACAATGCAGAGGCACAGTGCTCGACCTAGAAAGTCGATTAGGTCATACAAATCCTGTCATGTAAAGACAACTGCAAGAACAAGTTCCTCCCCTGTCCCCGTCTCTAGCCGGTTAAGCATATAGATTAGATGCATGCAAAAACTGTCTAAAATCTCTACAAAATGTGTTCTCCTCTTTCCATTGGCTTGGTCAGGAATTTTGAGCCAGTTTTATTGGTTGAATTATGAGACATTTGATGTAAATGGAGCTTGATTAGTCCATTTGTGTCAGAAAAAGGAAAACAAACTTAGAATTCAAATTTTAATTGTAATTTCCATATTAATTGCAGTCAGTCGAGTTGTGTTTTGCAGAATTTAACCAGAAGCGCACATGGTATAACTACTACAAAAAGGATAAATGTACAGATTTTATTGGACCATAAACAGAAACTGCAGTAGATATGTGTGTACCTCAGTCTCTCGTATTTAAGCATCCGTTTCAGATTGAGGGAACTGGGACGACAAACTCTGAGATTGTGAGTTTGGTTCCCAGGTGGGGCACTGCCATTGTACCGTTCAGCAAGATGCTTAACCTGACTTGATTCTGTACATGCCCAGCTGCGTACATGGATGTTCGCTTGGGATAAGACAGAGTCCGCTAGATGGCTAAAGTGTGAATTTAAAGGAAGTGTTACTTATGTTGGTATCTTTAGGTCCGTCAAGCTGCCTTCCAGTCCCTGGGCCAGTTCATCTCTACATTTGCCAGTCCCTCGAGCGTGGGCCAGTACTTCAGGGAGGAGGAGGAGGAGGAGGAGGAGGACAGGAACTGCAGCTGTACCCACCCACAGAACAGGTGAACCATCTGTCAATCTGCTATAATTCACGTAGTGTGTTTTTGCTATGTCGCCTGAACACTGACTTGATATCCATAGGAATCTGGGTTGCTTTACCCGCTTAGAGACTAGGCACTCATTGTAACCATACAGCATGTCAAAATTGGTTTATCTTGCTGTTTCTGCTGTCATTGTCAATGCAAACTTGATTTATCTGATATTTTTATCTTTTGATGTCAGTCTTGGGTATTTTGAGTTGGTAAATTAAAAATGGTTATTTAATTTCACTTATGTTATAGGGTATTTTGCTTGGTCTCAAAACTGAACACATAATATTGAGTGTTATGCTTTGAGTCACGTCCAGTGGTAGCATCAATTATTTGGCTAATGGTGAATTCTGTTTCTCAGATCAGGTTGCCCTGTGTGAGTATAGCCAGTGACTCTGGGTGTTGGCATTTGGTGTGTGCTTGAGGTGTCAAATATCAAAACGAGAGTCAGTCGGCAGTGTGTTTAGTACATAAGAACACCCACCACTGTTCACACTGCTAGTTCAGGGAACTTCATGTCACCCTGAAAAGGAGTTTGCCGGATTAGGGGATGCTTGTTCTCCTTTACCATAGGTGTAGCAAACTTCGTTTTGGGTAGAACTTCAGACCCAGTCTCAATAAGCAAATTCTTCCTCACAGCGAGGGGTCGCTGAACACAGACACTACTACGAGGGAGTCCTCTCCCTGCTCTGCTGTAGAGGCTGACTTGGACAGTAAGGCAGAGGCCTCCTCTAACCTAGTGGAGGAGGAAGACAGCAGCGTGCCGGGCCAGAGCCAGGTTACCCAGGGTAACGGCGAGCTGCTGGAGTTCCGCCGGACAGAAGAGGGCAGCGTGGATGTGGCCGTGGAGGGGGGCGGGGAGCAGGTGGCTGAGGACCTGGCCCCGGACGTGTCGTGCGACGCAGAGCCCGGACACGACCTTCCCCTAGAGGTGAACCCGCCCCCTCCGGGCCCGGCAGAACCGGACCCAGACCCCACAGGGGAGTGCGCCAGAGGCGCAGCAGAGAACGGGGTCACGGTAGAGGGTGAGGACCCAGAAAACATGGCGGAGAAGCACATGCACTCCAATGAGGAGGAGGAGGAGGAGGAGGAGGAGCAGCCTTCGGCGCCTTCGCCCCCGCAGCCAGCCTTGGCGGGAGACCCCATCCCCGAGCAGGAACTGTACAACTCCTTCCATTACTGGAGGACTCCCATCCCTGACATCGACCTGGATCTGGAGCTGCAGGAGGAGGAGGAGGAGGAGACCTTCAGCAGCCCCAGCCGAGGCGGCTCCGCACACAACTCCGCCCCTACTCTGGGCCGCAAGGAGCTGGAGGAGATGATCGAGAACCTGGAACCACACATCGACGACCCCGACGTCAAAGGTGAGCCTCTTGTCATGGCTACCATGTTGGTCACTTATCACGGTCTGATAACTGCTCGTTGTAAAACAGACATTCATCATGGCTGTACAATAGTGCGTTCAGTAGCTGTTCAGTGCCGTCTGAAATTTACACATTTCTGTCCTTGTTTGGGTCGAGGTTGCTTTTCACCTCCCATTCATCATCCTCCACAGTGGTTTTTTCCTCCACGAAGCAGATGTACCCCATATCCATAATTGGTCTCTTTCTCTGCATTTGCCTTGAGGGTTTTTTGACCATCTGCCAATCCAAACCATGTGAATTTAAGTCCAGTTCTAGCCTGGCAAACGTTAACTGTAGGCAATTCGCAGCAGGTCAAAGCAAAGGACGAAACATAATGTAATTGCACACGTTGCCATAGCTTAACGTGATAAGCGCTTGTTATTTTGGTCACTTCAGGTTTGCCAGGGAGGGCTTGAGCTCGGCTGCGCTTGCAGACAGTCGCTATATCTGTATATCTTGATATTGACCTGAACATCCTTTGGGACGCAAAGCATTGTTCCTGTTTTTATATTTGTTGCAAATTAGTTCAGGTACCGTCAAGCCTAAGACCATTAATTGATTAACAGCAATTTTAAGATTGAGATAACGGCCTGAAATGCCCTTTAAAAGCATTAATACCCTGTAAAACATTAACCAAAATAAGCCGTAGAGATGCGCACCGATTTATTAATGCAAGCACATCTTCAGTCACAGTTCTTTCACAAGCTTGTCTCTTGGCGATAAAAGATTTCTCAATAGGTGATAAATTGTAATTGGCATTCATTAAGTCATGTTGTCAAACCCAATTGATTTATGAGCAGCAGGAATGAAAAAGCAAAGTGTGTTGCTTTCCCCAGGGTGAGCATAATTTGAGAAAAGGTTGTGGGCTAAACCACTTGGGCTGAAGCCTTGCATGCGTGATACTGGAATTACACAACTGTCCTTTTGACGTGCAAATTCTTTCCCCTTAGAAGGAGCTGCTTGTGGAAGTGAGAAAACATCTTTCATATTGAGAGACCAATATGGTCATTGAGTGCACACTAAGTTGCGGGTAATGCTTTTGGCTGCAACAAGGACGTTTGCGAGTGCGAGGAAATGTGGCAAAATGAGCGGCCAGCTTGACGGTATAAATCAAGGTTGTCCCTCTTATCCTAAACTATGTAAAGCTTTCCCTTTAAGAAAGAGTGACACACTGCTCAGACACGCAACTCCCATTTATTCTTCTTGGTTGTGACACCATTTTCCCGAGTGCATAAACAGCCCATTGAGGTCTTTGTTCCCTGGTCTGTCCTCAAACAGGAGCTCACTGTGTTCTGTTAATGTATCTTTCATTAGACAACAGTGGGCCTTTATTTACTGACTGAAACATGGAGTGGCTTCGGAGGTCTCAACGGCCACAGGAACCTGTTGCTTGTGAGGCGGTCAAAGCTTCACTACAGAGGAAGTGTTATTGATTCATCTGCACTTGTGTCTTCACGGCACGCCAGGTGTGAACTCGTGGATAGGGCAGCGACCTGAGGTTTGAAGTGAAGCCATTTGTGGAAAAACTGGAATTAGAACATTTAGATTGAGTGTTCTAAAAAGGCTGTTGGCAGCAGTAGGAAATTATTTATATCATAGCTTTATATTCATAGGAAATGCTTTGTATTATGTCATGTTTATATTGTGTGCGTGCGTGTGTGCGTCTAATCTTATGACACTGCAGTCCGGAGCTCATTTGAAGTCTGTAGCTATGAGCCAAAACATAAACAAACATCGTTGGGGTTACCAAGGTAGTTATTACATTCTTTTGCCCATTTCAGCAAACTTATAAAAGCCAGAAATCCACTGTGAGTGTACTTAAACCTGTCATAATGAAAGCTCCAGGTTTTAGGCTTTAAGTCAGGAACATTTGAGTCCTATTGTTTTGGGCTTCTTAAATCTTTCTTCCTGTTGTTTTCCTTGCATAACTCCAGACAGTGTTTCCTGATT
The DNA here is from genome assembly GCA_029718625.1 of Synaphobranchus kaupii. Taxonomy (NCBI): domain Eukaryota; kingdom Metazoa; phylum Chordata; class Actinopteri; order Anguilliformes; family Synaphobranchidae; genus Synaphobranchus; species Synaphobranchus kaupii. Next base: position 38,098,982 of record CM056377.1, on the reverse strand, counting down.
ATGCACCAATTTGGCACCCTTATTGGCCATGGTCCCTAGATGTGTGTAAAACACTTCTGTTGCCTAGGCTACATTGCGTAGCCATTATAGGTGTCAGTGGGTTTTCCTGTTGCTGAACGTCTGGATAGCATTCGGTCTTTAATCCGGCATCAAGAACTCCTATTGGGCATGCTTTTAAGATATTTACAAACTCATAAAACGTTCATAGCCAATTTGTAAAATTCTGATTTTTGCACTCGGTTAGGCTCACTTCTAACTCATTGGTGGTTTATTATTATAGTAATATTATTTATGGTTGGAAAAAATAGCTTTCAGTGGTTCTTCTATGCCACAAGTTATCACTGTGACTTTCCCTTTTGCACAGCAACTCAACTTGGTGCCATGTGTATGTTGTGCAAGGAATGTGATTTATTTTAAAAAAATAAAAATAAAAATCATCATAAATTTGGCGCTTAGGGTGGGGGCTGAGTGAGTCCAATTTCCACCGCTAATTTGGAATGGCCAACCCATGTGCAAACCCAAAGAACAAGAATAAATGATTAATACAATAAAAAGCAATAGTACTCTGTGCCTTTAAGAATGCTGTGCTAGCATTACAATTACAATTTTATGCCTTTGCAAAATGTCTCTCACTCAAAGAACAAAGCCCAGTCTGGACTTTTAATTAGAAAGTAGTGGAGATACAGTGCCCTCCACAATTATTGGCACCCCTGGTAAAGATGAGTAAAAAGGGTTATAAAAAATTCACCGGAAAAATGACAGGAAAGGCTTTTTTCTGGCATGCCTTCCAAATAATTTGTTGGCATGGAGGTGACGTCTAATGGTAGTTTTGGAGACTTGATGACCCCAAGATGCTACTTTCCTCTGTAATTCTCCAACAGTGATCCTTGGGGATTTTTTTGCCTCTTACCATCCTCCTCACTGTGCGTGGGGACATAATAAACTTGGGTCCTCTTCCAGGCAAGTTTGTAACAGTTCCAGTTGCTTTGAACTTTTTAAGTATTGCACTAACGGTAGATATGGGCATTTTCAGATGAGTAGCAATTTTTTTTATAGCCATTCCCTGACTTATGAAGCTCAACACACTTTTCCCTTATTTGATTTGTGTGTTCTCTTATCTTTCCCATGTTGATGTATGAATAAGGGAATATGGCCTCTGTGTCGCCGCATATTTATACCCCAGTGAAACAGGAAGTCATGGATTACTGCTTGAAAGTTCCTAAACACTGATCAACGTAAAATATAAATGGAAAAAATGCTTGTTACATTTTGTTCATAAGAATTTCTAGGGGTGCCAATAATTGTGGCACAAGTGGTTTTGTTAAAAATCATTATTGATGAGGGATTTTTTTTTTGTCAGAATAAATTTACTTCAATTAAAAGTTGTATTTTTCTAATTTTTTCAGTGTGAGATTAAGATAATTCCGCAAAAGGTGAATTTATAACCCTTTTTACTCATCTTTACCAGGGGTGCCAATAATTGTGGAGTGCACTGTATAGAATAGAATAACTTATTTTCCCTTTCGGGAACTTCAGTTGTAGCCACCAGCAACAACAAAAAAGACAGACAGTGGGGCAGACCTACAACACACAAACACACACCAAATAAAGACATACAATATCAAATGAAGTGAATTAAATTGGAATTGGAATACAGCCATGATTAAAAATTGCCCCCGCTGTCCCGAGATGTCTAGTGTCATTTAGCAGTCCGGCAACACACAAACTCCGCCTCCATGAATTTCCTCCATACACGCAGTGTTGCACTCTCTGTACTGTCGAACTGCGTTGATGCAAGTGCCATGTAGAAGTAGAAAGAACAATAGTTTCATTTAAATGAGGAATACTGATGACTGTCTTCTAGACCAAAACATCTGCTTTGTCTACTTTGGCTACAGATTAAATGATTGCATTGTATTTTTTAGGCTTTTTTCTTTTGGTGTGTGAGTGGCTCAGCTATTATATGGACATTTAAATAAGGAATGCCTTCATGAAAGCTTTTGACAAATCTTTTGATGAATGTGACCCAACTCGCTTTGTGGAATATTTGATCCTGAATTCTGTTCTGTAATATGTATTGGATACATTGATAAGGAGCATGTCCCTGTTACAGGTTTTATGTTGTGTTCTAGTGTATTTGAGAATAAGTTGAAGTTAAAGGTGTAAGGTGGTAACCGATTTCCCTTCCCACAGCACAAGTGGACGTGCTGACCGCGGCGCTCCGAGCCGCAGTGCTGGACTCTAACCTGGCGGAGGCGCTACTGGAGCCCCAGACAGAGGAGGGGTCCAGAGACAACCCCTTCGCCATCAACAGCGTGCCTTTGATCGGAGACTCCACAGACATGGAGGTGAGCGCTGCTCCGCGCCTCAGAGATGGCCGACTCCAAGCCACAAGCCTGCGTCTGTGTTAAAACCGCGCCCGTCTGTACGTCTCCCTCAGAGCCGGGAGTCCACCCTGCAGATGAGCCACACCGAGGACTCCGAGCTTAGCGACAGCAGCATGAGCCCCGAGGAGGAGAGGAAATCCAAGCAGCAGGTCTGTGTGGGAGGGCTCGGAAAACTACATCCACTCTCATTGGAAGTACATTTTCTGAATTTTACGTTAAATGTTACGCTTTTTCCATTTAAAATAAACCAAATGTAGTACATGGAAAGAAGTTAAACATTAAAGTGGAGTTCAATTTCCATTATTTGACAACAGGTCAAAGGTCAATAACTACCCTTTTCTGTGGCATGAAGGTTCCATTGCAATTTTGGAATAATTGATATGAATTGCCCTTTGATTCGCAAATGGGTACAAGTTATGATTTTAATCAGGTTTATTGAAACGGCTGCTGTGGGTTTAGAAGGGAGGTCCCACAGTCTCTACCCTGACTCTCTACTGCCCCCTGCAGGATGTGGTCCCCCAGGCTCTGCTAGACCAGTACCTGTCCATGACGGACCCTTCGCGCGCACAGACGGTGGACATGGAGATAGCCAAGCACTGCGCCTACAGCCTGCCGGGCGTGGCACTCACTTTGGGCCGACAGAACTGGCACTGCCTCAGGGACACGTACGAGACGCTGGCCTCGGACATGCAGGTGCAGATCAGTTAAACCCCCCCTCCCCGCCGCCAGACCCGGCCTCACACATCAGACCACCGGGAACGATAAACACTCGATATCGTACACCCCCCCCCCCCCCCCCCATATCGTACACGTGTGCCGCGTCCGTTTGCATACCTCGTCTCACTCTGTTTCTCCTCGCCAGCTCGTTCTCAAGCATCGAGGGCCGTTTCAGAGAAAGCGGACGTAGGCGGAATAATGTGGAAGGTTGTGTTGCTTTTGTGATCCGAGCCTTTTCTTGTTCCTCCAAACCCAGTGTGTGGTTCCTTAGCTCCTGTAGGGTCACGGCCGCAGTCCTCAAAGCTCTGTCAGATGGTTGTTCGCAGTTGGAGCCCGTTTCCTTATTTTCTCGCCGTGGGTCAACGGCCTAGTCTGGCCCTGGTCTGGAACAGTGTAGAAGCCGTCCTTTCGGGAGGGGGAGGGAGGTGCTTCACATTGGTCCGGGTTTATAGGGATACAACCAAAGAGCTCGTCCAGTCAGGGTCTGGGCCCAGCTTGGCAGAAATGTCATGAAAAGAAAGATTCAAAAATTGTAGAAATTTATTGTCATGTTATGTAAAGAAAAGGGGGGGGGGGGGGGGGACTCTTATCATTGTATGCTTTTGAGTAGTCCTTTCTTTTCGTATGTATGAATTCAATATTGACGGTGACCTTTACATGACATGGAGGCATTCTGGTGAACATGCCAAATGAAGCTTGACAGGAGAGCATAATGATTGTTATTTTAACCAGCCTCCTGCTCGTCTCCAATACCAGTATGCCTGTGGGTAGGGATGAGGGCCTGGAAGCCTGTGACACTGAGGACTGGTGGTGCACTGTCCCTTCCCGGACTCCATAGGCCCTGTCTGTGTAGTGATGTGCCTGTCCCTTACCTCTTGTTCCACCCCCACCCTGCCTCACTACGGCCTTGTGTGAGACTCACTCTGTACTCACCCCGCCCTCCCTGCAGTGGAAGGTGCGCCGGACGCTGGCCTTCTCCATCCACGAGCTGGCCCTCATCCTGGGGGACCAGCTGACCGCCGCCGACCTGGTGCCCATCTTCAACAGCTTCCTGAAGGACCTGGACGAAGTGCGGATAGGGGTCCTCAAACACCTCTACGATTTCCTAAAGGTAGTCTTTCTCCTGCCCCTGTCCGTGGCAGCTGGTTGGCTACAAATAAAAAATTTAAAAATTTAAAAATTTAAAAAAGATTTAAACAGGAAAATCAAGGTTATTGTGAAAGACCGAGGAATGTCCCGGCATTTCTAACTTCAGTAGAACTGCTTAAAGAAATCTTGAGGAGAAAATGAAACCCACAGAAAGCATTCGTTGGCTGTAACTTTCTAAATCAATCATGCTTGGTACAGTTCCTTCAGTTTATAATATTCCACGGGTCATAGCAGAATACTGACTGACATAATTTAGAAACCTGTTTTAAAAATATACAGAAAGTAATAATCTGAGCCCTATTTGTTGTAGCTGGCTAACTGTGCTGAGTAATACCCAGGGTACTGTTTTTGCTAGTTCACGTTCCACATTTGGGGTTTCCAGGTTTCACTCAGAACAGTTAGCCAGCTAAGTCATTTAGTCTGCTGCGAGGAATAGGGCCCCGGGCGTGACTTGAGTTAAATGTGTGGGGGTGTGTCTGGGCTCCCCAGGGAGGTGCATTGATCAGTAGAGAGCTCCAGTTACCCCGTATACGTGCCTCATCGCACTGCCTGCACCAGGATTGCCTCATTCGGCCCAATGTCTCTCTCAATCCCCCCCCTCCCCTCCCTCCACTGCAGCTGCTGCACCAGGAGACACGCCGCAAATATCTTTACCAGCTGCAGGAGTTCCTCGTCACGGACAACAGCCGGAACTGGCGCTTCAGATCAGAGCTGGCTGAGTAAGTCGTTGGGACAAACACCCCCCCCCCCCACACACACACACACACACAGTCTCGTTCACAGACCACCATTCATGTGTAACGCTGCGGCAAGGAGTTTAAATGTGAATGAAAATTTTAATATGCTTTAATATTGTGCTTCATCTGTTTGTGGTTGCATACATTTTATTGCACATGCATACATTGTTTTTCTTCTCCTGTGTCCTTTTCCTGTATGTGAGGAGTATCAAACTGAGATTTCCATTGTGTGATGTTTGCTAGTAATAGAATTTGGTATTGTTGCTTGGCTCCAGTGGTATATGACAGGCTTGCACATGGTTTTTAGTGTGCTATATGTTTATAGTAGTATTTAGTTGGCTTTCTGAGAGAACGGTAAACTGAGTTTTCTGTCTGACTGGTCGTGTGTGTGTCCATTTACAGGCAGCTGGTCTTGCTGCTGGAGCTGTACAGTGGTCAGGATGTCTACGACTACCTGCGACCGCTGGCTTTTAGTCTGTGCACAGACAGAGTGTCCTCCGTACGGTGGATCTCCTACAAACTGGTATGTTCCAAAGACGTGCAGGTTAGGCTAATTTGGGGGTTTAAACAGGGTGTTGCTGTAAAAGAGCATGCATGCTCAGTCAACCTACCCTGGCCTGTATAAATAAAAGTTAGTAACTAAAGGTTGAAAAGTAATGAAATGTTACACACGCTGCTCAGAACGGTCCAGACAAATGTTCTGTGCTTCAGCTGTGTCCAATCGCTCGAACGAACATGTTCAGTTTTCACTGAAATGGAAGCCATTTCATTAAAGGTCTTTACACACGATTTATACTTGTGTAATGAAGGAGAGTTGCATCACACCAGGGACCCTCGCACGCAGTACTACAGCCATTACAGCATACAGGGTTTCTTTGTCGAAAGCTTTAGTATTATTTAGTGCTTAGCGGGACGTGGATTGTGAATATGGAATGTCTTGCACAGGTGAGCGAGATCATCAGAAAGCTCTCATCCAGCCCCGCCCTGCTGGCGGACTTCATGGCCGAGCTCGTCGACAAGTTTTGTCACTCTCCAAAGTGGTCCGGACGCCAGGCCTTCGCCTTTGTTTGCCAGGTAAACAAAAGTATTTCCAGTCTGTGACCTTTCTGAAGGAAGTTGACATGTTTTGACAAAACTGAAAATGTTCTCTGTAACGCTGCCTGACTTGAACTTGTATTTTACGCTCACGTTTCCTGCTGCAAGTAGGCAATCGGGATTCGCTGCACGACTCGCTTTATTGCTTAATTTCATGGCTCGGATTTAATTGAATAAATTATAGCATTAACCGGTATCGGTATCTTGGTGTCCTGTGGCCTTCGTGAACAAGCAGGGATTTGTAAATCTCCTCCCCTGCCAGAAATCTTTCCCAAATAAATATTATTACTCCTCCTTTTGTGAGCGGTAACATTACCCCTGTGAAGCGGGGAACATAATTTGTTGGGAGCGGGGGACGCAGGATCGGCCGATGGCGCTGTCGCCCGGCCCACGCTCTCCCTGTGGAGCAGGCACTCAGCCCGCCGCCGAGGAGGATAAAGCTCAGTGTGTGCGCTTCTCTTCTGCGACTCGACGGGGTACAAATATCCCCACGTCGTTTACGAGCGCCGCCAATTTGCACGCGACAAGCCCTCCTTTGTGCGGGGAGGACAATAACATCCCGGTCGCTCGAGAGTACGAGGAGCCAAGAAGGCAGCGGGCATTCACGGCCTCCCTCACCCTCACCCTCCCCCTCCCCTCCAGCTGGCCATCGAGGACGACTGCATGTCGCAGGAGCAGTTCTCCGAGCACCTGCTGGCCCCCCTGCTGCAGCTGGCGTCCGACCCCGTGCCCAACGTGAGGGTGCTGCTGGCCAAGACCATCCGCCAGAGCCTGCTGGAGAGAGGTGAGTCCGCCCGCCATGAACCCCCGGCTTTGTCCTCAAACGCATTAACCCGGTTAGTGTCCCCCTTTGCGTCTTATCCTGACACCTGTGGCTTCCTTTTTCCCTCTACTCCCGTCTTTGGGATTTGGTTTAATAAATAAGCCTCAGTAAAAAATATATAAACCGAATCAGATTGAACGTGCGCAACAGTTTCTGGCGGTGGAGGCTGACCCCGTAATTGGTTGCCGTTGTCACCCACAGACGGATTTGCCGTTAAATGCTACCGACATGTAAACCATGGTCGTGATCATTCTTGTAATACAGAAGATGTTTGTGCAATGTTCTGTCTGTCCATGACTGTGTAATATAATGCAAGGAATTACCATGAAGTCCGACTGCGTATTTTAAAAGGATCCATTTAATTTAAACGACAGTTTAGCTGTAAATAGACCGATTTATTAATGCACGTACAATTGTGCTGAGCGCTTCGTTTGTTTGCCTTAAAAGTGCCCGTAACACCAGGCTTTAAAAGGAATACTTAGATTTGCTATTTTCTGGTCATTACATTCATAAACGTCAGTCTCACCGTATGGAGAATTTTCAGCACAGCTATTATTTTTTTGGACGGTGTTCCGTGAAGCGTGTAAACGGTCGTTCTGTGATCGCTGGTGTCTATGTCCAGTAAATTGTTCTTTCTCTGTTCCCAGAATATTTCCTGCATTCGGCGAACTCGCACCAGGAGGCCCTCGAGCAGACCCTAGTGGCCCTACAGATGGACCTGGACAAGGACGTTAAGTACTTTGCCAGCGTGCACCCGGGTAGCACGCGCATCAGCGAGGACGCCATGAGCACGGCGTCCTCCACTTACTGAAAGCACACTACGGCCGCCAAGCCGCGCGGGAGGCGCGCCGGCGGACTGCTCTCTCCTCCCGCAAACCCGCTACGACAAAGATTATCTTTTGTGCTTTGAATCGCCACAGAAGCCTTAAAAGCGTCTTCCTTAACGAGAAAATACTTGAATGTCCAGAGCCGATTCAGTCAAAGAAAGGCGCGAGGGGGAGGGGGTGTGTCCGGGTGGAGTCTCTAGACCACACCCCCCACCCCCCACCTCCCCTCTTTCTCTCTTTCTCCTCTTTTAACGGACTTTTCACTCCTAGCCCGAGCCAGTATCACAGAGCTTTATTGAACCACATAGCAGGATGACTGTCTAACTTAATGTTTATAGTGTAAGGTTGTTGTTCTTTTTGATACCGTGTCGACTTTATCATATGCTGCATATACTGTTGTGTGTGTCTGTGTGTGTGTAAGAGAGAGAGAGTGTGTGTGTGCGTGTGCGTGTGTGTACCATCACAGCCTTCTGTGTGCAGTGGAGAGCTGGTGGGTGAGGAAGCACGGTTTCTCTTAAAGGGCTCTGCGCTCTGCTGTTTTAACCTCTAGTGCAGCACATTGTTGTACCCATGGCCTGGGACCCCTGGACCGCAGGGCCCCCCCCCGTCCGCCATGATGAAAACAATATTGTATTTTTTATTATTACGTTGACCATTCTGTGGACTTAGTCAGGTGGGAGGGGTGGAAAGAATAAAGCCAGAAATGGATTAGCATGGTCAGCGCGTTGACTTGAAGCCGGGTATTTTAACTTGAGAATAAAATACTGCACCTTCCTTCTTTTTGCTTCTTTTCCCCGTCGCTGTGAGTAATTTTCATTGTACATATCTGTTGCTCCTATTTTTTCTTTTTTTTCCCCCCCTCCCCCATTTTGGTCTACGATCATGTTTAGTATTGTGATACGAGTTTGTTCTCTCTACCTGTCCAGAATAAAAGGAAATGCAAACACTCTGGCTGGTCTGTGGTACCCCAAGTGGAGGACATATTTAGCATAACTTCCAGGCTGTAGAATGAGAGAGTAGAGAACTTAGAGCACCTATCCCCCTGAACATGGGTATAAACCTACTTGGGACTGAAAGAAAATAAATGGGCCTGTATGTCATGTGACTTATCTTCCCGGAGGATGTGCGTTAATGCTCTAGAACTCCCTCCAATCACAGCAGGCATAAAAATACAAAATAAAACCCTGAGCTTTGAACTGTGCTTTAATTAGCTGGAGGCCATAATGCACTGTAGTTATTGATTTAGAAGATTTTATGCAGTCTTTTGTAAAGGTTTTTCTTTCTTCCCTCCACTGGGATCCTGTATTAAGGCTTTTATAGTCCAGCCTGTCCTTTTATAGCAAACCTAGTCATTCGTCCTATCGGGAGACGTCTTAAGCAGATGGGTTCAACAGGAAGATGATCGGCACAGAGCAAGAATTTAAGAGTAATGTGCAAGCCAGATGTTGGCACCAGACCATTCAGACTTTGTGAAAAAGCATTGTTCTAATGGATCGTCTGTATGGCACCAATAGGATTCATGTGCATGAATATTTCCCCGGCTTTGCTCGTTTTATCTAGGTACTGGGGAAATTGAGGTAAGGTACACTATAAAAAAAGGCTACAGCATCTGGATTGCAGACACAGGTCATCTGAACCTAAATCATCTCGGGAATTTCAAGCTAAGCTTCAGCATGTGGTAGTATGGACAGTTTAAGATAGTTAGTGATGACCTTTGATATAAATGATCAAATGTTGAGGTTAATATCCACAAAAAGTGCATACTGTTGTATTGATGTTGAATAAGAAGAAAAACCCAAGAGTTGACCAGATGCCTTTTATTCTCCATGGTATCAATCACTCTGCCAAGGGCCAAGCTTATGAGCTACAAAAATTCAAACCGTATGAAAAAATCAAATGCAGTGTAGCTTACACGTTTCTATAAATAGTGCCTATTTAATGACAGTAAAATAAGCTTTGAACACATGATTTGTCTTGAGCCAGATTTAAGTTCATGAGCACAATCTTATGTCAAGGTAACAGAAAAAATTGGAAAGCTAAAAAATGCGAGGAAAAAAAAAAAGGTAGCATCCATGAAGCAGTAATGCTTTAAGGTTAGACCAGCTGCTACATTACAAAACCACTTTCCTGAGCAAGAGATCAGAACTAAAGTGGGTCCAGAAACACTGCACTGACCTAAAATTCCTTCACATGAAGGTGAAGTTATACACCGCACGAGTGTCACGTGATCCCAAAACACAAGAGGGGAGGGGGAGGGGGTTACTGATGAAGGCACTTTAAGGATCAACCTTAGACCTGCCTGACCTTTCAACTCCAACGTGGATGCAGCGACAAAAGGATTCTTGAAAACCGGGTCAAACAAAAACCCAAAACTGCTGAAATGAAATGATCTTTGAAGAGAATTCATGATACATTTGTGCCTAATTAAAACAAAATAACCCGTAGGTGAACAGCAAAATTAAGGTGCTGCAAAAGAATACTTTTCTTACAGTAGTAGGGAGTGAGTGCATGGTTCCTCCAGCTGCCTTCTCATTGTCTGCTCACATGGTACTTGCTTGACAGACATGTGGACCATACCCACTATAATACTCATGACCCAAAAAAAGACTTGTACACAAGGCATCACCTTTCGCGTCCGTGGTTAGACCGGTCTAGTAATCATGACTGGTCACTCCACACACTACCCAGGGTTTGGTCCTCCTGGTCCCTGAAGTGGAATTCTCTTCCATTGCATTGGCACTAATGCACCCGTTGCAGCATAGTGGTTTTGGACCTGTACAGAATTAACACGGGCCACAATATTCTGACCCCAAAGCCGTCAAGTGAGTCACTGCATATACTCTCATCAACGTGAACATGTTCAAGATCCATACCTGACCACAAAGGTCTACAATAACACTTAGAAAATCAATTCATTCAAAGTTTCTTGAAAAGAACAGTTTTAGAACACCATGCAACCCCTCCTCACTGATACACATCCTTGGGAAGGTTGGACGAGTGTGTTTTGCACTAAAACCATTGGTGTAACAGTTGAACCGAAATGCAAACCTGGGACAGCACTCTCCTGGTCATGAAAGAGCATTTAGTCTCTAGCAGTCAGGAGAGCCACCAGTGCGGGGGAGAAACAGTTAAAATACCAGCACCCCCCCCATCTCACACCCAGGGGGACCGTAGATTCTAAATGAGAATGAACACGGACCTAGCAGTGTGCAGCCAATCTACCACAACTTAAGTCAGAGACCTGAGCAGGGTTTACACAAAGCCTCTGACCGACCGGTGAATGGTCAATATCATTTAATTTATGATTAATGTTATCATCATTACTTCTCTTTTTGGATATAGATGTTACTAGATGTTACTATGTACTAGAGTTGCAATCAAAGCGATCAGAAATTTTGTTCAGGTGGTTTTTAGTTTTTTTTAGGATTCGGGACTGATGGTGCCGAATCCTCCACACCCCTCTTGGCTGAAGCTCTGTGTGTGCAGAAGCTCCTGGCGAAGCAGTGCTGCTCAGGTGGATACATCATGCCCGAGTAAGGCAGCCATGAGAAGGAGGATGATGATGATGGCGACAATGAGGATAAAGGTGGTGGGCAGGCTCACAGGTTCACCTCCCGGTGGTCCTTGCTGGGGGAGGGCTTGAGGGACTCCTTGCTGGCTTTGCTGTCCCCGGCGGCGATGGTGGCGGTGGCGGTGGCGGCAGCGGGGGTGTCCCTGGGAGTGCAGACGGAGGGGGGCTGGGCGGCGCTGTGATTGGCCGGCTCCTCGTCCCGGGCCTCAGGGCTGGTCTGCGCAGGCGGCTGCTCCTGGTGCAGCGTCTCGCCCTGCAGGAGGCGTAGCTGCACCCGCAGCTCGATGATGGCCTCCTGCTCCTCGTGGATGGCCTGGTTCAGGTGCGTGTTCTTACTCTGCGGGGCCGCAGCACAAACACAGGATGACAAACCTTTCCTCAAGTACAATGTCAAGTACATTGTATACTATATATATAAAAAATTGTAGACAGACAGTTTTGCATACTTCCGGGTAGGAGAGGAGTGATAGTGGGGCAGTGGAGGAAGGGATGTGGGGAGTGAAGAATATTGGGAAGAATATTGCACCCATCCTAAATTTTTTTATTTTATTTTATTTTTTATGGCGCAGCTTTATTTGACAGCACAGTGTAGAGAGACAGGAAAAATGGGAAGCAAGAGAGAGGGAAAGACGTGACAAAGATTGCCACAGTCGGATTCGAGCCGCCGATGTTGCGGCTTGCAATGAGCATGTGGATAGTGCACTACAGGCTACTCACCCTCTCATTTTCACCTACATTCTTTCTTATTGACATTTTCATTGACACACATTCACCCACTCGCTACATCATTTTACGTTTTTAAATTGCAACTCTTGATACTGTGGTCTCCGGCGCTAGCATAAGGCCGTAGCGCAGCTAGTTAGCCTGTAAACTACTAGCCTGCTACTCGTTTCTCCCCCGTTAAAAAGCAGCTCTTTGGGTGTGACACCGCACAGGGGTGAGTGGCCTGATGGTGAATGAAGGCAGAGGGGAATAAAGCGCCGTCGCTGGCTTTCCGCCGCTCACCTCCAGCTCCTCGTTCTGCTTGCGCAGGTCCTCCAGGATGATCTGCAGCTCCTCCTCGTCCTCGCTCTCGCTCTCGCTGTCCGAGGAGTACTCCTCCGTCTCGCTGCGCCCCTGCTGCCTGCTGAGGGACAGGAAGGGCGCCGTGAGGACGGGACGGCTCCAGGGACCGGGGTAACGAGCTGCTCGGGACCGTTCCCTCAGCACGGGCAGCTGCAGGGCCCTGAATCCGCCGTCTCTGCGGCACTCGTTAGCGAGGAACATTGCGCTCCCCAATGTGCAGCTCTCATTACCAAAGCAAAGGCACTCTCTCACACGCCACCTTCGTGCGCGTTAAGTACCCCAGTGCTCAGCCAGAGTGGATTTCCGAGAGCGTTAAGCATCTCGGGTCGTAAATTAACGTCGGCATACTGTGCTGTAATGAGCAGCTCAGCGTAGGTGGTTTTGTGTGTTACTGTTTTGTTGATGTTTTTAGTGAAATCCTCAGCATGTTGTCAATCAAAAATCATTTTAATCAATAATTCTTCAAAACATCCACATAAGCATCTAATGACATGTAAAAATTAAATGCGAGTCTACATGTCTGACAACAGAATCAAAAGCTCTAGTTAGCTCACTAGTTTTCAGTTAGTTAGCTTCTTGGTTATGTAGCGTTTAGCCCAATCATAAATGTAAATGGATTAGCGGCTGAACGCGTGTGTGCGTGTGTGTGTGCATGCGCACATCTTCCTTTACCTCTGGATGTCTGCGATCTCAGCCCTCAGCCTCTCTATCTCTTCCTTCTCCGTGGCGATCTGCCGTCGTAGAACCTGCTCCAGAGACAGCAGCTCCTCCTGCTCAGTCAGGACCTCATTCTCCTGCAGGGAGAGATCACACCCAGGACAGCAGTGTCATATCACAAAATACATACTGCAACTGGATCACACTTACCACACAATACACTCCAACTGTATCACACTTACCACACAACACACTGCAAATGTATCATACTTACCACACAACACACTGCAAATGTATCATACTTACCACACAACACACTGCAAATGTATCATACTTACCACACAACACACTGCAAATGTATCATACTTACCACACAACACACTGCAAAATGTATCATACCACACAAGACACTGCAACTGTATCACAGTACTGCAGTATATTGTAAATATATCAAAATTACTGTCACAATATATTTAAAATATACTGCAGTATATTACATTTCCATAAGGGTTACTACATAACACCAACTGTATCACATTTTACACACAATACACTGCAACTGTATCACACTTACCACACACCATACTGTAACTGTATCACACTTACCACACAACACACTGGAGCCTTATTACACTTATGAGACCTTACCACACAACACACTGTAGCACAATTACCCTGACAACTGCAACTATGTTACAGAGGTAAGTAAGTAAGTGATGAAGAATGTTGACTATTGCATAGCGCACACACTCAGATATTAGCGGCCCCTCACCTGGCTCAGAAGAATGTTGACTACCTCCTCCTCATTCTCCGTCATCTCCTCCTTGGACACATCTTCCTTGGAGAGACTGGCGATCTCCTGCGCAATCTTGGTTTCGCACTCCTGCGGTCCCAGAGATCACAGTGCTCTCAGTATCAGGATTATTTTTATAACCACTTTATATAGAGCATGTGCCGTCTCAAAGGGAGTTTCACAGGGCCACCATAGTGGAAAAAAAATAAAATTGAATACATATATGTGTTGCCACTCACCTGTCGCTTGGCTTCACGCAGCTTTCTCTTGAGAGCCGTCAGTATCCGCTGCACCTCCCACAGGCGCTCCTCTTTGGACAGGTCCTTCACCCCAGCTTGCAGGTCATGGTGCAGGCTGTTCAGCAGGAACTCCTGCTCTCACACACACACACGCACACACACACACACACACACACAAAACCAAAGATGTTAGGGCCAGGGTAGTGACCCAGCCTCAATGTCTAACCTCACCAAAAAAAATGCTTTTGTTTAAATTTGTTTGTATAAACGATAACAGTGCTCCTTGGTTAGCATGTCTGGTAAAGGCCAAGGGGTGGCGCTGTCGAGGGGCTATGTTACACATAGCAATTTCTCTTTGTTAATTATGTAAAACTATTTATGTTAACTTTTTATGTTAATCTCAGCATTCAGTACTGCAGGTACAGGCTCTGATCATTTTACAGTGTGGCTGTAGGGTGTAAAACGCTAAACGCTATAGTGCTACAGCAATAGGCCAAAACTCTTAAGTAGTCCGAAAGGAAAAAGAAGCATTTTACCTTTGGCCAAACTGATCATAAACTGGATGACGGCGGCCCATTTTATTCTATTTGAGTTCATTTTATGTTCATTTTCTTGACGGAGAAAAGCCAATGGCTTCTACCAGCGTGCTGTTTATGACCCAAATGATTGGTGTGCCATTCCCCTTTCGTCATGTGCTGGGATTTCACAGTTTCTTTATGAACTTACAATATAGAGACATTTTAAGCTTAAGCTATTTGTTTACTGTGTCTAGGGTACAATGGCAGTAAAAGCAGTTACTGGTTGGGCCCTGTTTTATCTCTAGTGCCACAAGATAAACTGCGGTAGCAGTGTAGTGAATTACTTAAAAGGTTCACAGGAGCCAATTGCCACTGCTTCAGTGAAACGTCGGGGGTTAGCGAAGTTGGAGAATGTATGGCAAGCAGAATAAATGATTTCTTCATACAATAATACTGTACTGTGTACCATATCCCCACTGTAAGTGTGCTTAGACAAATACCTACAGTAAAGCCAAACAGGAGAGCTATCAGGAACTGAGGACTAATGTATTGAGAGCGCCCTTTGTAAAAAACCTGCATATGTTCCTGAAAATTATATTCTAGAGATTATAAATGGTCTGAAACAGGCAGAGCATGAAATTAAACCAGGCAAAAACATCCAGGTACTTCTGACCTCATGATGCGGGAGGGGCGGGGTTGGATGTCAATGGGTGGGGTTTGACATCCAACACCCACCCATCGACGTGTGCAATTGGTTAAAAACAATTCCGCCTCTCAAAGCTCTGGACTGGACTAGGGGGTAGGATGTTAAAGGGTGGGGTTTGACCATCAAGCCCCGCCTCCTGCAGCCTGCTGTCAGATGGTCAAAACACCGGCACTGCTGTTTCAGGGAGGGGTCAGGTGTAGACACGGACAGACAGGTGGACACATCCTCTGGTGGGGCGCGCCGGAGCTCACCTGTCTGCGGATCTCCTCCTTGATGCTCTCCGCGGTGTCGGGCAGCTGGGGCATGGCGGCCATGTTGGACCAGCGCAGGGGCTGGACCACGGGCTTCAGGGTGACGTCGCCAAAGAGCTCCTTCACGTGGGTGAAGAAGATGTACAGAACCCGGTTCCCGATCTGCGGCGGCAAAGCGGCGAGTGCCAGAGGGGTCAGGGGTCAGAGATCATGTTACCGCTGAAAACACTGCTGGCCGTATTCCTAACAAATGAGCATCACTATTAACAAAACCGCAACATGACCAGAAGCTGTTCTGCAAAACTGCCATTTTGAAAACGCAATATCGGACTTCTCCGTATTTTTAATCTGTGATGAATGGAAGCGCATATTAAACCAGGACAGAGCTACCGCAGAGAACAATAAAGCCCATAGACTTCCCACAGAGAACAATGACCCTCACAGTTTGACTAGTTTCAGAACGTGTGGCATGAAGTGTGTGTAAACTGTATAACTGTGGAGCGGCTAAATTAGAGAAGCGAGTAAATGGAGAAGTTGGAGGCTACAAACGCTAAGCGGTCTTGCAGGACCATAATACAGCCAGATCACTGAATAAGCCACTCATGAGTCTCAAAGATAAAAATAAAATTCATTCCGATATCACTTCCTGTGTCTTATAAGGAGAGATGCAAACTGCAGTCGATTTAAGACTTGGTAAATAAACGCAAAACACGTCTGTTAAAGTGGATTGCTTTTGGGAATGGATTACGGTAATAAGGTCAATTAGAGATAATGGAGATTTATATGATGTTCTGTGCAATTCCCAGCAGTTAAGTTCCTGTTTGACAGTAAATGAGTCCAGTTTTCTGGAGCCATGGTTTTGGCTTCATGGATTTATAGGTCTGGTGCTGCTGGTCCAGAGAAATGGGGCTACGGTACAGCTGCTGCTCTCCTCTGGGACTCCCCGCCTCTTCTAATCTGGGACAGGATTCAACACATAACCTTCAACTAAACTTGAAACAACTGGCATTTTCACTCTAAATTCTGCCCTAATACTGTAGACGGCCTATTTATACGAGACCGCATGCTCTGGAAAACAGCCCCCTCGTCACTGAATTCAACTAACAGATTTTCACCATACGTGAGCTGTTGGAGAGCGTAAAAAGAACATCGAGAACCATGGCGTTCCCAGAGCGAAACCCGCACACTTTCACAAACTCGAGCGTCCCATATTCGAAACAAGGTTTTCTGGGACGCGTGGGGACTCTCGCTCGCCTGGGGTCAGACCTGCACGGTGGGGTTGAGGACAATGGAGATGTTCTGGATGTTCATCTTGGTGTCGGCCTCCCTGCAGATGACGTGGTCCATGTGGGTGATGAGCCAGGTCAACAGCAGGCGGCTGCCGGACTCCATCTCGGCCAGGAGCCGCTGGAACTCCTGCAGCTTGTCGGCGTCGGTGGGGCGGCCGCAGGCGTCCTCGAAGCGCGCCGCCAGCTCGCGCGCCATCAGGGTTTCGGGGAGCTCGCGCAGGTACTGCTTCAGCAGGCTGGCCACCGTGTGGGGGTCATAGTCCTCAAGGCACGGGCACTCCTCGCGGTCGTACGCCGCCTTCAGCTCGTCCACCTTCAACTTCATCCCTGCGGAGAGAGGGGGTGGGAGGTGGGAGATATTGTGAAGGGAAACAAATGAAGAACCACAGCAGACCTGCACTGTAATCACACAAATACATCCGGGGCCTACATTTCCCACCAAAGTGTAAGGTGGAAGAAAGCTGGTGGGGTTTATGTCCACGAGTTACCTGAGACGCGGTAGATGCCCTCGCACTTCATGCCATAGCTCTCGATGTAGTCCACGCACTCACGGAAGATGGCGGGCAGCTGAATCCCGTCGTAGAGCGCCGTCCTCTTCACCGCCTCGGCCAGGGGCGAGCCGAAGATGGGCCGCAGCGCGGGCGGCTCGGCGGCGGGCGGCTCCGGCTCGGCGGCGGGCTTCTTCTTCTTCTTCTTCTCCTTCCACTGCTTGACCACGTCGGCTGCCGTCAGTTCTTTGGACTTCTTCTCCTTGGCCTTGTCCTCCCGGGGCTTCTCCTTGGCCTTGTCCTCCCGGGGCTTCTCCTTGGCCTTGTCCTCCCGGGGCTTCTCCTTGGCCTTGTCCTCCCGGGGCTTCTCCTTGGCCTTGTCCTCCCGGGGCTTCTCCTTAACCTTGAAGTCCTTCTCTTTCTTCTTGGAGAAGCTGGGCTTCTTGAAGACATGGATGCCCTTGGAGCGCTTCATCTTGGAGGGGCTCTCTGCCTCGTCGGCCGAGCTGTCCTCCTGGAAGGCGGCGTAACCCTCGGCTGGACGAGAAAAGACAAAGCAGACCCGGGGTGCGGGGGGGACGGAATTAAACAGCGAGCCCTTCTCCTGGCTGCCTCACAACCCGTGTGCGCGAAGCAGAGAGTGTGAGAGAGAGAGAGAGCAAGAGAGGGTGGGAGAGAGAGAGAGAGAGAAGACGGGGGAAAGAGAGAGGAGAAAAGAGGTCAGTCTTCAATTAAAGCGCTATCCCCACTGCACCTCGCCACATCTTTGCTTTTTTCTTTTTTTGAACACGACCTCTCAGTTAACTGACTGCAAGTACAAAGATAATTAGCTGCTTTCCCTCTCTCCTGATACTAGAAGCAAATGAGGACAATGGGTTCCTCTAGTTGGGCTGGGAAACTAACAAACAAACAAATCAATAAATCCGTAATCCCATGATGCCTTACAGAACTCAAAAAATAAATAAGGCTAGTAAACTACCCCAGTAATAAAAAATAGTGTTCGGAGGCTTTAGCTACAATATTTTTCCCAATGGTTCCCAGTGGTGGAGGGGTGGAAGGAGGGGGGGGGGGGGGGGGGGGTTGTTTGGGCAGGGGCAGAACTGCAGTAGCCAGTCAGGCAGGACTGCCTAGAATATCTTACAAAGCCACTGTCCCAGACTCTCTAAAGATGTGTGGGTTACAACAAGTCAATCAAGCAGCTTCATTTTGTTAGCTCTTCCTTTCTGTACTTTCAAGCCCTGATACTGTAATCGCCTCCTAAACACTGTAATCAAGGGAGAAGGATTCCTTTCAAAAAATGTGCAACGACGAGTGGCTTCCACCAAGCCGTTCTTTCAGTTCACTGCAAGTACACGACGGACCTTGCCAGTTGCAGCCGGATTCCTTGGGAACATGTACAGGTGAAACAAAACAGAACAGCGGCAGCGAGTGTGAGAGTAAATAAGGGAAGCTGTGAGCACGATACAAAAGGGCTTACTTCTCTTCTCCTTCTTCTTAAACTTGTTCTTCTTCTTGCCGTGCTCCTTTTCTTCGTCGGAGACGGCGTCGGGCGGCTCGTGGTGGCCGTCGTGGGGCGGCGACGGCTCGCCCGTGCGGTACAGGCCCGGGAACTTGGTGGGGCTGATCTCCTCGGAGCTGGGCGTGCGCGCCATGCTCCCGGGGTGGTCTGTCCGCCGTTGCTGCTCGCTGGGACTGTTGCTAGGGGGCAGGAAGCACTCAGTCATGGTGCCGGCGCCTCGCTCTGCCTCTCTTTCCGGACCCACGTCACCTCTCCATCCCACCTGCAGGGGGCAGCCACGCTCTCAATTACAGCTTCTTCTATTTAGCCAACAACAGCTCTCTCACGCCTTCACCACAAAGGAATTCAGCAAAAACAAATACATAGAGGGGCGCGCATTGGGGCATATCCACATATTGAGTTGTCATGACTACAAAACAGAAACTGTTTACAGAGATAAATTAATTTAATGGAGATTGTATTTCTGTTGCTAATTCAGAAAACCACAAATTCAATATATTTACAGCTATTAACAAAGGCTGAGGAAATGATTAAAAGAAAATAAATTATCGGTTTGGCTGAGAACTCAGAAAGTGAGAATTTACAATCCCCCTGCAGTTACATTTAAAACACTTTTGTATAAACAAAGCTAAGCAAAAAAACAGCATTGTCCTTAGATTCTTCCCTACTGAGATCAAAATGTACAATTTATGTTACAGCGTTAATTGGACTGGGATTAAGCCAAGACATTAGCTATGCTGTGAGCTGTCATTTGTCTGGTTTTGCAGTATTTCATGCTAAACAGAGCAGAACTTATGGCTACATGGGACATAATTCTCAAAAGCACAGCCTTACACGCCGAGCTGCAAATCAAAACAATCCCACGGGTCGCGTCTGCCCTCTACATGAACAGCACTCATGTCCTTGGGAAACAGCGTAGCCATGCAGACGGGTCCCCACTTAAAACAGGATCGATTGAAACACAACAAGCAGAGGAACAATGCATCCTGTTTTTCCTGTACATCACATGTCCATCTCCCTTTATTAAACCCACCTCAACAGCAGAAGCACCTCTATTCCTTATGTTATTTTTATTCCCTTTATCTCTGATTGACAGATGAATGTGCTATAACGTCTGAACAAAACAAATTAAATAAACAATACTCATGAAACAACTGGTCATTGGTGTAGCTGGCAATGTGAATTTGGTCTGCAGCAAGGGTGATTTACCCTACTCTGCCAGTAGGTGGTGGTAATAGTTCAATCCATCCATTATCTAACCTGCATATTCCAAGGCTGTGTCCAAATCAGAGCCCTATCTACTGCGTCCTCTCTCCTGTGTACAGTGTACTGGCAGATGTGTGCTGTTTAATGTGCACTGTTTACTACGCATCGTGCAGTACGCAAAAAAAATATCCTCCATACTATTGTCCAACCGTACCGTGGAAGTGTCGTAAGACGTCCCATCCGTGCATGTGTTGTTTTTGTTATTATTTTGTTGTTATTGAAGGAAAATGGCAGCGTATCTGTGCCAAATTTTTTTAAATGAAGCTGCGCGTCATATTTATGCGACCAAAATGTTTGCGTACTTCTAGAAAAGTGTGCTCCTGAATATACTTAAAACCCCTGTATATCATTTTAAGTATACAACATTTAGAGAAAATTTCACCTACTTAACAACTTTCTCATCCTGTCTACTCAACAAGCCTACTTAATACTATGGAAGGATGCTGATTCAGACACAGCCCTGGTCAGGGTTGGGGGGCCGGTGCCTATCCCAACATGCATTGGGCAAGAGGCAGGAATACAATCCATCGCAGGGTACACACACACACACACACCATTCACTCACACACTCATACCTATGGCCGGGCAATGGTGAATTTAGAGTCTCCAATTAACCTAACCTGCATGTCTTTGGACAGTGGGAGGAATAGCACCTGGAGGAAACCCACACGGACATGGGGAGAACATGCAAACTCCACACACAAAGGATTTGAACTCGGTACATTACATTCATTTAGCAGACGCTTTTATCCAAAGCGACGTACAATAAGTGCATACAGAGACGTCATCAAGATCACTACAGAACAGACAAGACAAAGCACATCCTTCCTATAATGTAGTAGCTATCCCTAGTAATGAAAGTTGACTGTAGTTCACAGTAAGCTGTGGGTAAATCAGCTATACTACACTTCTATTCTAAATACTATTATAAACTATAACAAACAGACAGGAAAACACAGGGAACTAGTACCATGAGGTCCTAGGTTAGAATATCAGTCAAGGTGGAGTGTGAAGAGGTGTGTCTTCAGGCCTTGACGGAACGCAGGCAGCGTTCGAGTAGAACGTAGGGGAATGGGAAGTTCATCCCACCACTGAGGAGCTAAGGTGGAAAAGCTCTGCAGTCGGAACGAGCGAGAGCCGTTGACACGGAGGGGGGGGGGAGTGCGAGTCGACCTGCTGTAGAAGAGCGGAGTGGTCGAGCAGGAACATAGTTCTGGATTAAGTCCTGCAGGTAGGCGGGGCCTGCCCTATTGGCTGCAGTGTAGGCCAGGGTCAGAACTTTGAACCTGATCCTGGCTGCAACTGGCAGCCAGTGGAGTGACCTCAGCAGGGGGTACCTTCTTGCTGTGCTGTGAGGCGACAGTGCTAACCACTGCACCACCGTGCCGCCCGGTACTAGTTCTACCATGCTTTTTCCACCTCATTTTGACAGATCGAAAGGAAAAGTGGGTTCTCTTTCACACAGAACAGAAACAAATAATGTATTGGATGAAATTCATTCATGCCTAATACATACTTTATACCAAGGAACAGTCAGACTGACTTAAAATGCCAGATTCTAAAGGCACGTACATTATGAATGCCATTGCTTATTACTTCTGCCTTTCGGCAATACCTTACATTCGTTGCATTGTTTTCAACACAACCTCATCAGCAAGTTAAGATTAAGAATTTTGGCAAAAAGGGCAACTCAACAGAGGGCTGCATGCACAGAATACATCTAACGTGATCTTCTTCATTTCCTAATAATCTTTGAACAATAGATGAATAACACTTCTCCCAGTGACACGGGTGTTTGGCCTTAATGTCTCATCGAACAGTGGCCAGTCAGTACAGTAGACAAAAAAGTACCTAAGCTCCCAGCTCCAAAGTAAAGTAGCCAGTGGAAGGATAGACTAGCTGGTGCCTGGTGGTTAGCGTGACTGCTCCAGGTCACTTTCCAAAGTTAAAAATGTCTCCGTCTAGATTTCAATCAAAAGAACGGTCGTCTTATGCCAGTCCATAAACAAGACACACCATTCATAATAAAATGAAAACTGGCATCCCTTCAGTTCACCTTTAAAAGACGTGCCATAGTTTAGCATTATGCTATCACGTCCACTGTCTTTGTAAGCTGATGAACTAATAGGCTTTGTGACACACACACACACACACACACACACACACACACACACACACACACACACACACACACACACACACATTTGCATGGTTGCAGGAGAAAACATACATTTCCGTTTTCCCCTGGCTTTGTTGCGAAAAGGAACAAAGTGCCTCAGCCATATCCTGTTGTAAGAGGAGTTTCCCGTGTCGGTAACTCATCATGGCAAGTTACTACCTAGTATCTACCAAGCTAGTTAAGCTAACTCATCAATCTTTAATAACAAAGGCACTTGTTAGTTGACCGACTTACTGAAATTTGTAACTTATTACATTAATTTGCCTTGATGAATGTACGAAAAATACGTCTCACAAACCAGATTCTCGCATTCATTACATTAGAAAAAATCAAGTATATTTGAGCCAACTTAGATATCATTCTAGAAAACAGCAGAAAGATACACTTGCTAAGGTAACGTTAGCTTAGTGAAGGGCGATCCGCAACAAGTCACAACCACCGCTGCTAAAGATACAACACAGTACCACTGACATCTGTACTGAATGATCATTGACAAACTATAATGTTAGAATCCAATGGAAATCTTTTTTGTAACACAAAATTTAAAGACGAAGCCTAATTACATAAGCAAATTTCCATGTATTAACAAGCCGGATAGCTAGCAGTCTTCACATCCATCTTCACGAACAAGTTGGCTAACGTTAGTTAGCTGGCTAGCTAGCTAGCTGTCACTACATTCTGTTTTTTACAAAATATTGCTACTTTCAGCGACAACATAAAATTAAATATTTAGTTTAAACAGAAATATAAATTCGTTATTATGGGGCAGTTCATATTATTGTGCGCAATATTTAAAAACCTAAATACTCGTAATACAAATGAAAACAAACCTTGTTCGTTGTATTCAAATGAGGAGCTTCCTGCAGACTGTTTTACATAGTTTTAGCACAACTGAGCATGCGTGTTAAGGATTTCCCTGATTTTAGGGAAGTGTAGTTTCTCCCCCAGAGCGAATTGTTTGTTAAATCAAGTCTCCTGTTTCATTGCTGTTTATTTAGCAAATTACATACCTTTTTTATCTGTGCTTTTAACATTTAAAAAAAATCTGTCCAGATAAACTCAAAATGTCAACTGCTCAAGATGAATCTGCTTGCTTCATCTATCCTTCTGACTCAGCAAGAATAGTTCCTTTTACAGGAAATTAAGGGATAATTAATGCTGTATTGACAGGGGAAATATTTTAAAACATACACAGCTCACCTTCAGTATTTAAAAGTGTAACTGAACCAATGAGCCAATGATATGACAAAACAATTGGTTAACTTCTCAAACAAAGAATAATGTTATAAATGTGTATCTATGATATACAGCTAATTAGAAAAGTGTTTCATGCAAGTACTTCAAGTCTTAAAGTATAAACATGAAGTCGTCTCACAATAACAATGAATATCATTATTAGTCCCTGAAGAAATAAGGACTTTCTTTTTAGCTTTTAGTGTCTTGGTTTCAATTTCTGGGGTGGTTTCCATACACTAATATGGACATACTTATTTCACATTGACCAAAACAACAGCAATAAAGAAAATCTGCCTATTTCTCAGTGCCAAAAGACCAGTCATGTGAATAGTCTTCTCATTACATGAGAAAAGGCTTCTTTGTGAGGCCTTGCTGCTGCCCAAAGAAAGGGTACACAGTAGCACTTTTGTCCAACCAGCTGGGTACATCCACAGTGGCTGAACAGGTCCAATCAACTATCTGTACCCTGCCACATTCACTGGCCCTCCAAGTGCGCATAACTTTGCTTTCTTCTTTTTTTTCGTCACAAAAGTGGGACACTGGCCTGTGCTGGGACACCTGTGAGCCAAGTCCAAACAAGTTTTCCCAGGAAATTACATTGTCAGAGACCATGTCCTATTCAGTACACGTGCACGCCCTGTGTGAAGTCCTGAAAAAAATGGCTGACCCAAGGACCAACAGAAACACCTGATATTTATTTCTCAGCTAGACATAGTTGGGAAAAAATACACCCGCTAACCTGTGTGCTCACCTGACTAGCTGTCAATCTCATTTCAATTCAGTCAGTTCAGGAAATTAATTGAAATCCAATTACTTAAAAATGCCCACAGAGCATGATTTGTCAATTCATTGATTGAACTTGAATTAATTTCCTGAAATGAAACAATTTACTCTAACTCTAACTCTGATGTTTTAGCAACACATTTTAGGGGAGATTGTATATTTAAACCTTTATTCAAAACAAATAGCTGAATTTTATTTATTTTTTTAAACGGGTATTAGCAAAGTGAGTTTGCCAGTTTTTTGTCATTTTCAGAGGTAGCGATCATATCTCTAAAATTATTAATGGGAGCATGCATTTCATTAATGTAATGGTTAAAAAATCACAAAACACCTTGCACAAAAGAAATGGTGCGTAGTCAAAACATTATGATTAAAGAATTATACATGGACCGCACTCATTATTTATTATTCAAACAAACGCAAACATTGATGAAGATTAATGTAATGATTCAAATGTCCTTTCACAACACCAGGGGGCATGGTTTTTGTTTGGCACAATTACACGACACTCCTGAATGTTTTTGAAATGCTTTTGCAGGTATAGGGTAAAGATGCACATTTTCTTTGCTTTCATAATTTTCTTGCACCCTGCCACATTTAAGGCCCAGTACAAAAGATTTATGAGGCCACAGAGCTATCATAAGCCGTTTTACAAGACTTAAGGGTTCACTGGTTGCTATTCTATTCTAAACTTAGAAATGTGAGGCTATTGCACAACTGCTACTGAGTAGCAGATTATAGGAGGCATATGCTACCAAATTATAGGAGGCATATGCAGGCGTGAAGACAAGCTATAGTTATGTTCACCCAGGCAGAGGTGAACATACAGTGAGCACCATAATTCATTGGACAGTGACACATTTTTTGTTATTTTGGTTCTGTACTCTCGCACTGAGTTTGAAAGGATACAATGACAATGAAAGTGCAGACTGTCAGCTTTAATTTGAGGGTATTTTCATCCATATCGGATGAAATGTTTATAAATTATAGAACCTTTTGTACATAGTCCCCCCCATTTTCAGGCATCAAAAAATATTGGACAGATTTAGCTGTAAATTACACTGGAACAGTATGAAATACATGGTTGGCTAAATGGCTGTAAATCATCAAGGGTCTGACGTATAAAACAAGCCTTAAACCATCACTCTGCTGCCAGATATGCAGTAGATAGGGATGGATAAGTTTCTTCTCCGGACTTATTTTTCCAGAGTTCAATAGGAGAAACAACCCTTAAAGTGACCCATCCATATGTACTGCATATCTGGCAGCAGAGTGATGGTTTGAGGCTTGTTTGATACCTCAGATCCGTGATGACTTACAGCCTTTTCGCCAACCATGTATTCCATACTGTTCCAGCAGAATTTACAGCTAAATCTAGTCCCACCCCCCAATTCCCATAGAAATCCATTCAAATGCAGAGAAGTTACAGTATCGCTTGTAAGAGTACCAAAAAATAAGATATCAAGAGTCTTTTGATATTGTTGGGTCACAGACATCAGGAAGTCATGGCATGCAAAGGATATGCAACCAAATATTAAAAATTACTTTATTCTACATGATGTTAAACTGTCCTATATTTTTTGATGGGGAATTGGGGGGGGGGGGGACTATGTACAAAAGGTTCTATAATTTCTAAACGGTTGATCCGATATGGATGAAAATAGAAAATACCCTCAAATTAAAGCTGACATTCTGCACTTTCATTGTATCCTTTAAAACTCAGTGCTAGAGTACAGAACCAAAATAACAAAAAATGTGTCACTGTCCAATGAATTATGGTGCTCACTGTAACTACAGTGGAGTGGAGCATTTTCCTCAGTGTCACAGGGAGTGGCTCGCCTGTGCTGACATCAGAGCAGAGTGCAGGGTTGAAGTTTGTCCAACAGTGCATTGCTTTGACAGCCTCTACCTTTTTTTTGCCAACTTCTATTCATAAACAAAACCAAATGTGCTTCACATTTAATATGCATTGCTAAGGAATGAAGTATAGGAAACAAACACAACAAGCTCCAGGCAATTACAGCTAAATTATTCTATGGCAGTGGAGTTTTTTTTCTGCTCTTTGGCAAAGAGCAGGTTTTTACTTTGGATTATGGGTTTTTTTCCTCGCAGTGCTTGGCAGAACCCAGCTTTGACCCATTACAAGATCTTCCATTCCAGTTTGCTGTAGATTGTGCCAGGCGCATATTCAATTTGCTGTCAAGAACAGTTCAATTTGCTTTCAAGGACACCATTTCTAAACAAAAACAATGAAGATCTAGACTGGACTATCACTATTGTAAAGCAACGTCCAAATGACCTTTGACAATAAATTGTTATGAAATAAAATCAAAGATATTAAGACTTTAAAGCCATTTATAATACAAAAAACATTTTCATTTTGATGCACCTCAGAATGATTTATTCCTCAGACAGTCACCAAAATATTTTATTTGGCATGTGTAGACAAATTGAAAAATTTATTGACTTTGTCAAGGTCGACTTCTGGGGAAAACACTATCCATATACATCTCTGGGGAAAAAAACTATAAAAATATCTAAAATGTACAGTAAAACATAGAAAAATACAAAATAATTTGGCAAGGGCAAATACTTGTAACTTTACATCGCAATACTGAAGCACGCTTATGCATGTCAACCGTTGTCCACCTGTCCTGTCCACCCAATGTCTGCTTCTCATGTCAAAATATAGCACCCCGTTGTGGTGCTCCCATGCCCTCCGGGAGAACCAGTGCAGTGGCCTCAGAAGAGACAGTTCATGCACTTGACAGCCTTGCTGCCGTAGTCCAGACACTCGGGCCCAATACACTCGCAGCAGGCGTTGTGAAACCAGCGGTACTTGGAGCCTCCCATAGACTCACAGTACAGCTTGCACTGGCGGATTGATATGCAGTCGTCAAAGTACACCACTGTGCACAGGTTATCTGAGTTGGGGAAAACAACAGAAATCAATTGATCAATAACCCACAGGGCAACACTGTTACATGACCTGTTATACGTATATACAAATTCCATATGAGAAAAATATCAACCCGCCCCCACCAGTACTCAGCTGTGTTTAAAGAAACTTAACCCCTTTTGCGCAGATGGCAAATTTGGCAAATTCTCACACATTTATGGGGTGCTCTGTTTAAGGCTTTATAACCCCAGGTGAGCTTTAGAGAAACATGGCAAATGGCTTAAATGAAACAAAGACAGTTTTACCATTTACAATGTTTATTTTCATAATTTAACTCAAAATAAAGTGCCCCAAATGCAAAGAAACTGGAAAAATGCAACAAATAAATTGTTTTTCTTTAGTTGGCAATGAAATACAGAGAGCTACATATGTGAACAGTAAATCTATAAATTTCCTGGATCATAAACTCTGTGACCACAAGACAAATCTGACGATGATATGCAGAACTACTAAAGATCTATGATGTAAAATATAGGGAGTGTATAAAATCGGAATCACATTAAATACTTCAGAGCGGCAGGTACAGTTTGATGTTGTGTAATAACGAGCTAAACTGGTGTGTATTTCTCAAACAGATTGTCCAAGACAATAAATGACCACTGAATTTTCAAAGGGACATCTCTATGGTTAATAGAATTGTATATTTATTTCATATTTAGCAGCAGATATTTATAGTAGAATATGACAATAATTTCACTTGTTTATTTTGCATTTGAGTGAGCAGGGCTTTTCACTGCTTTTTTGGCATACGATCAGGCTATTGTTGGATTTATCTTGTTGCTATGACGGAATTCTAATTTTATATGATTAATAAATACACTACTCACAAAAAGTTAGGGATATTTGGCTTTCGGGTGAAATTTATGGAAAATGTAAGTTCACGCTACAGTGATATTATACGTATCATGAAAGTAGGGCATTTAAGTAGAAGCATGCAATGGTGATTTCCTCATCTCAAACAATTTATTGAAACAAAAGCCAACAACAGTGGTGGGTATACCACAACAAAAATGTCAATGTCTCAATAACTTGTCATGTGCCCTTGAGCATCAATTACAGCTTGACAACGACGTCTCATGCTGTTCACAAGTCGACTTATTGTCTGCTGAGGCATGGCATCCCACTCTTCTTGAAGGGCGGCCCTCAGGTCATTGAGGTTCTGGGGTACAGAGTTACGAGCCTCTACACGGTGAGTCAGCTGATCCCATAGGTTTTCTATGGGATTCAGGTCTGGAGAAAGTGCAGGCCACTCCATTTGAGGTACCCCAGTCTCCAGCAGCCTTTCCCTAATGATGTGACCTCGATGAGCTGGAGCATTGTCGTCCATGAAGATGAAATTAGGCCTGTGTTGTTCATGCAGGGGCACAATGACTGGATTAATGATGTTATTCAGGTAGTATGGGCTTGTCACTGTACCATTCACAAAGTGTAGGGCAGTTCTGTATTGACTAGACACACCTGCCCACACTGTAACACCGCCACCACCAAAGGGTCGTCTGGTGACAACAGTGGCTGATGCATAGCGCTCTCCTTGACGTCTCCAACATCGTTGGCGGCTATCATTTCTGCTCAACGTGAATCGACTTTCATCAGAGAACAGCACTGAGGCCCACTGGTCCCTCGTCCAGCGTAAATGCTCCCTGGCCCATGCAAGACGATGACGCCTGTGCCTGGTGGTGTGGTCAGGTACCCTTGCAGGTCGTCTAGCACGCAGACCACGCTGATGTAAACGGTTTCGAATGGTCTGACGTGACACTTGGGTGCCTCTCACCTCCCTTAAATGTGCCTGGAGTTGAGTGGCATTCATCATCCGGTTCCGCAGGGCACTGTTCACAATGAAGCGGTCATCAGTGTGGGATGTGGCCAAAGGACGTCCACTTCTATGCCTTTCTGTGACTCTTCCAGTCTCTCTGTATCTCTGTTGCAACCTGCTGATGACACTCTGTGACACTCTAAGCTCAGTGGCCACTTCCCTCTGAGAACATCCTGTTTGAAGCCTCGCAATGGCGAGGTACTGTTGATCAATTGTTAGGTGTCGTCTTGGTCTCATGATGTCAAAATGTGAACAGCATGATGAAGAGGACTGTTTAAATACCAATTCTAATTGAACCAGGAAATTTATTGGTCGATTCATGGATCAAACACCTGTTGTGAATTTTGCCGTTCAGCTCCTTGTTAGAGAACAGCAAGTTGTGCAAAAAGTACTGAAACATTGAATAGTTGGACATGTGCATTCAAAAGTTTAGAGAAGGTCAAATTAATTTCACCTGTAAAGGTTATAGTGCATTTTAGGTTCATCCTGAAATTTCACCCGAAAGCCGAATATCCCTAACTTTTTGTGAGTAGTGTATATTTATGAACTCACACAGACGCTATTGTCCACTATGTCACGCATGGGTAGGTATAGACTGGGTGGGGGGGTTGCTTATTAAATGGACTTGCTACGGGAAAATAGTGACACTTAGTCACTATTCAATAACTCTGTATTCTGCAGAGTTGTCACGAATCATGTACTAATAAAGATAAAACATGGAGTTTGAGGTTTCCATTAATAGCTTGGCTGCAGGAGCAACGAATGTCTCAGTTGAGCAAAATCTTGGCGCTGGCGTCCTGGTCACTAGGCATCTGCGCAAAGGAGTCAACTAGACATCAGAACAGAATAACACTACATTAAGGTCCCAATAGGGAGTTATTCAAATTAAATTACTGATTGCAGGGTCTAAGCCATCACAAAGACATTACCCTACTTATAAAGGAGTCACAGATTCTCATTGGACGTCCACTTTATGAGTTTGATTATGTGTTTTGCTTTATGCTTAATTAATGAGACTTCAGTGGTGTTACAAAATACAGCTTCTGCCATACAAATCACCATGACATCCACTGATATTGGCTTCACAACGGTTCACTTGGTGGTTTACATTCTCATGGACAGGAGAGGAGAGGCTCACAGTATACGTATTTTTTCCAAGATCATTTATAACATGGTAGTCTATACAAACACAGAATAGTAGCAAGGCCTGGGCTTGAAAATTACTGCCTAGAGACCCATTTCAGGGTCCAGCAGTTCAATCGGTTATTGATGTCTTTTTCCATTTCCTAAAGTACAGAGCTCCAGTACCCAAAGAGGAATTCAACAGTTTTTTCTGATCTTATAGGGAAAATCCCAGTACTTAGGCCTATGAAAACCTCTCCTATTTTTTAAAAGTCTGGCTTGACAAGATATACAAAACCACTGACTAATTCCCCCTTTTTGGCCAGCACAAGTATGAATTGAGAACTTAATTTGAGCCACTAAGTAAGTAGGAGCCAACTTGTTAATCGGCAGAGTAGAATTAAAGTGGGAGGATTGGAAATTCCTTAACAAATGAAGCAAAACTCCTAATTTCTGCAGGGTTGAATTTAGAAAGTATCACGTTATTGAGAAACCAATCAGATATTATTCAAACCGATACTATGTGAATGCTTTTATGTGAACATGCAAAATATGCAGGACACTAATTTTGGAAAAAGACTATTGTTAGCAGCGTGCAATTATGTGTGTATGAAGTATGAACTAGGCAGGGAACAGGGGAGTGAGAGGGAAAGAGGGAGAGAAAGGAAGAGAAAGGGAGGGAGGGAAAGAGAGTGTGTGTGTTCAGGGCTGGTTTATTAAGACTAGAACTGTAGAACCCTCTCTGTTGGAGCTCTTTAATGAGTGTCCCTTTCAGTATGAAAACAGAGCAGGGGTAAGGGGTTCAGCACCAATCTGGAAAGGAGGGAAGAAATAAATCCTGCTCCAAATCAATTAGGATAATTTTACCAGCATTGGGCCCAACTGCATGTAAGCTATGTGGACCGCTTTCTGTGCATGCTTGGATGATTTTCAGAGAGCTAATAGGCTTTTTAGATGAGACACCAAAGTAGTTTGCAGGCATATCCACAGGTTCTCACAGGCACTCTTAAAGACACCCGTTCCGGCCCTTTATTTTTTCATGAAAACAACAAGACGCTATTTGGTGTTCAAGTTCCAGGGGGTCAAATGTTTCCTCTGATTAGCGATTTCCCAGGTGGACACACCTCCGTCCCGGACAAGCAGGTGTGTTATCCGGACGTGAGGGGCCCCTGCAGTCCTTCCCAGCTGCTCAGCCTAGCTTACTTCAACAGCCTTATTGGGCTGAAGCTATATTAAACCCTCCAGTCATCTAAACAGAATCAAGTCTGTGCTTACTGGTGTCAGACTGTTCCAAGGCAGTCTGATTTTACATGAGGCTTGGTCGGGTTAAGAGTTTTGTTTATAGTTGTTTTGAGCCTAAAATAGAATGCTTTTTTATTTCTTCCTGGAAATTCTTTCTTGTGTGCATTTCTTCCTGGATTTATCATAACACATGTTAATACAGATCCATTTTGCTCCACAGACATGTCACTTGCGTGCCCCTCGTCTGCCATACCCCATCACTGGGCTGGAAGGAGCAAGATACAGACATTTCGCATTTTGTCAGAATGTGGAAAAGTGGACCTTAAAGGCTAATACCTCCGAAAGTACTACCTCTTCCAAAAACCGCACCACCTGTGGCTGGTAAAATGTGCCAATTAACAAGCGCAGCCGGCAAGTCTCATAATCCCTGGCCTTGTATGTGGTCACGTCACATGGTTCTAATTACGTCTGCATAGGCATCCAGCTAAGTGAGCGTTGGTCTTAATGAACCAGCGAAAGGGCAATGTTCTTAACCAAAATATCTCAACCATTTAGAAATGCCTGAATGTTTTATATAGTGTTCGAAATGCATAGGAGCATCACAGAACCTTATTGTCGACCCACTGAAATCCTGTATGTGGAGTACGGAACACTTCAGAGGTGCGACTACGCCTACCTTGGGTGCTATCATAGCGAGCGTGGATGCTGTTTCCCGGCAGCGAAACATTCTGGTGCGGGTCGTCCACCGTCTCCAGGAAGGAGACCAGGCTCTCGTGATGGGAGAGCTCCTCGGCCACAGGAAAGGAGACCACCATCATGTTGATGGGGGCGTCGCCCTCGGTGAGGGCGCGGAAGAGCGACGGGATTGGCCTGTGGAGCTCCTCCACTGTGCTTTTTGAGGTCGCTGGCGTGTCGCTGTAGTTCTTCGGATTGCACATTCCTGCAGGGACGGAAGGGAGACGATGAGCAAGAGACAGAGACAAAAAGGAATGAGAAATAATAAAGAAAAAAGAGAAGGGGGGGACTGGGAGATAAAACGGGAATGAAAAGATGGAGAAATAGGGGGAAAGACAAAGAATAAAAGACAAAGAGAAAGCAAAGGAAGGGTAGAGCGAAATACTCCACACATCACTCCTACACTCCCGTATAATTTATGGATGGCATTTCAATGGACTTGGATCAGTTTGACAAAGATCCAAGCGAATCCAAACTGTTATCCTGCACAGCTGAAAATCAAATCAAGTACTATAACTCTAAAGCGAACACAGAGCTCACCAATGCAGCAACCTCATCCAGCTGCATGGCACCATCACAGGGAGGGACGCAACCAAACGATTCACATTCAGTTAACGCAAGCGCAGAGATTTGGAATGGGGAGATACGGTACGCTCGTAGCTAAACACACAATTTCTACCTGGTTTGGATTCTGTTTCTTGCTGACAAACTCTTAAATACCCAATAGGGACTGTACACAAACAACAGGCAAATGCATGTAGTTCTAGACATGGAGACCCTAAGCATGTCAAACAATATTAACACCCTTGATAAAAGTACGTCCTTGAAGACCGCTCATTTTCTTCCCCAACTTGTACCATGTACATTGAAAAACTGTTTAAAAAAATAAAAAAATAAATAATAATATTATTTCATGAGCCATAAATCATAATTTTGAAAGTATTCTTTAGCACCAATGGTAGATTAATCACCAGTGGTAGCTTAAATGCACTGCTTTTAAAATATATGATCTGAGTTTTAACGCAAGCCTCTTAACACTTTTCTCTTAAAGGGAAATTCAGTGGGTTTATTACTCTTTATACGAGAGGTTATTCATTTGCCAGGTGGCCTATTTTAAACGTGTGCCGGACAGACACTTCTGTGCAAATCAGAGGTGTGTTGAGTACTTGGCCAAACATGAGTACTCCGAGACATTTGATAACTAAACAAATAAATACACCTTTCATAAAGATTACACATCAACTTTAAACTGATTGGCCTTCAGAAAATGCTTAGTAACTTTGGGCAGTAACTGGATCTCATCATTACCATGCATATATGAAGGCCTTGGCTCATGTGTCACCGACTTAAAATGCTGTGAATCATATAACACCATCCAGTAAAATGAAAGACCTTCCTGGCACATTTAAAGTGCACAGCTGACAGACATTCATTCTGGGGTATTCCGTGGTAAATAGCCATATCCTTTATGCCACAAACCAAACACTGTGGCAGGACTTATATACACACAATACTTAAATGGGGCTGCATTTAACCTCTAAGCCCTCTGCACTACACAGTGAGATGGTTATATAAACCAATGAAATTGTCAGTGTGTGGTTTGATTAGACTAGTGTCTTCCTGAGGTCAGAGAATAATTCCTGTTTTTTTTCTTCTACAACTTAAAAAAAAAAAAATCTGATTCCCACTGGAAAACAGGCTGTGACATTTCAGTTGTATATAAAAAAACTTTTTTTTGCGTTTTACCAAATATTTTTATTTACTGTATAAGGAAACGTATAACGTATTGCTTTGATCCAAGTCCTCCAGCATTCTAATTCAGACCAACAGCTGTATTTGACCATTTGCAGATAAAGCATTAAAGTGATACTGCAGTCAAAAACCGACTTTTCCCGTTGACAACCTATGTTTTGAGTTAGATTATGATCATACACAACTGTTTATGTCCGAAAATTTTATGTTTAGTAAAAATGGTTTTATCTGAGTTTTTGTGTAGACTTACCAATATGCTGGCTTCCGGGGTTTCGTGACGCCACGAACGCCTTAACATAAAAATGGGTGGACTTGAGGTGGTCCTAGGGGTGGGTCTTGGCTGGGCATGTGGTATAAAATTTTTTTCTTTCTGAGATTGAGACCCTTGTACTGCTAATTAGCTAGTTCAAGTTCAAATGCGAATTGCTTTGTATTATTGCTAACGTTAATATTACGACTTATATCGAGCTACAGTTATTCATATACGACGTCTTACTACTTGGTATCTTTAGCTAACTTGCCTGCATTATGCCAAGGAGTCAGAGATGTATCGTTCCTCGGTGCAACGCCACCGGCTCTGCTAGCTTTCATAATCTGCCGAGAGATCCAGCGCTGCTTAGCCAGTGGCTTCAAGCTATCGGTGTAGAGCACGCGGACTTGCCGAAGAAAGCCTAGTGTGCAACGCGCACTTCACACCGGACTGCTACCACAATTTAACTGGCTTTGAGATGGGCTTCTATAAAACTCCGTCGCTGAAGCCAGGTGCCATCCCAACAGTGATGGATGTAATTTTGTAATCATTACATCAGCTAAGTAAAACAGCTAAGTACAATATACCTATTATTACATTGTATTTGTGACATTGTGTAATTGCACATGTATTGGCCACTATTATACAGTTGGGCCAAGCATGCCCGACTACGGCACAGCAGTATTAGACAAATCAAGAATAGCTTCATAACTACGCTGACATAACGTTACCTCAGTAACCTCACGGCAACATAGGTTTTCTGGAGGGGACAGGTTAGAGCAGCAGTGGCAAGCACACCTGTTGGGACATTAGTTTGTTTCTGTTTACATGCAAGTTATCTGTACAAACTACAACAAAAATGCTTTTGCAAACGGTTGACATTACTGATAGGTAATAGCTAATGTGGGGTTGAAGGCAACCTATTGTGTGAGCTATCGTTTATGAATACGTAACGTTAGCTAATAAACGATAGCCATAATACATTTGATGTAGCCCTAGCAAAACCAGTAACCAGTTGGTCAGTAACTCGGACGGAATGTATCGATAAGTTAGGTAATGCAAGGCAGTCTATTGTGTGTGAGTTTAGCCCCGTTTGGTCCAGAGAGAACTGGTAACCTAGATAGCTAACGTTAGTTATATTAGCTATATCATTTATGAATAATGTTAGCTAATAAATGATAATTCTCTCCGGACCAAGTGAAGTTATGAGGGCGCTACAATCAGCCATGTTCAATATACTAACGTTACTGTGTGACTGGGTTTTGCTGTGTATTTGAATGTATTCAATAGTAACGTTACTTTAGGCAGACAAACAAGCTAACTTAGCTAGGTAACGTTAGCTTTACCATTCGGTTACGTCCTGGGTCCTCTCGCGAAGACGTTGCTCAACTAATACAGCCATTTTATTTAGTTGTGAGGAGAGAGCTGGAAGGGGACTGAGGCAGTTCACCAAGACACACCCTTTCACTCCTTGACCGTATGAATATTCATAAAATGACTACGTGGCATCATCGTCATATGACCACGCCTACTCACGAGTTTCAGTTCAAATTGAAGCGGAAAAAAGGGCCTTAGAAAAGCCTCTGCAGTATCTCTTTAAGCTTTGCAAAAACAAACCCAATCCAGCCGCAGCAAATAAAATCAACACGAGATGCTATAAAAGAAAAGGATTACCACACACATACCAAAAGGAAGTGCAAAGCCGCAAAAGTATTTACTGGGCACCACTGGAAATCAAAAGACTTGTTGAAGAGCACGTCCTTATATCAGAACGGGCGTAGACATGGGCGTAGGCACACTCACCCACACAGTCACAGCACTCTTCCCACAGTGTGCCCAGACACAGCATACACTCCTTACAGCAGGAGCAGTTCCCATCTGTTGGTCTGCATTGGCACAGCTCCTGCACAGCAAACATGACGTCACAATAATGACCAGTACGGACAGCACAGACAGATACAGAGCAAATTCGCTTTTACCCTTAGAAGGCAATGTCGTGTCAATCGTTACTTAATGGTACTGATCCTCAGCCCAACGGTAAAGCATTTCCTTCCTGCAGAAAGGGGTGTCTTTCAAGATGACAATGCCCTGGCCTGTCTACATTGCAGGATTAATCACCTAATGGTATGAAGAGTGCAACATTCATATGCCATTAATTTCATGGCTCTCACGGTCATCCGCGCTGAACCCAATCAAGAATTTATGGGATATTGTGGAAAAACACCTGAAAACCTTTATCCACTGCCATAAACTAAGCGTCTTCCTAAACGACTTTCTCAAGGAAACATTGTGCTGTATTCTTCTTGCACAATTCCGGAATCCAGATGTTTGTAGACTACACCGCACGTGGTGGCCCAAAACCATATTAAGTGATTTCACATTAGTTTTTACATTTGTGTTCACTACCTGTGTACCTAGAGTCGGTATAGCAAGGATAAACCAATAAATTGTGTATTTGTAATCACACAAGTACCCAAGACAGAACAATAAGCATAAAAACCGCCATCAAGTCAGAGCAACCCACTGGAAAACTTAAACGACATTATGGAAACACAGAGCTAAATCCACACGCAACAGCCGGTAATCGGCACTCGCGCCTGTGTCAGACCGACATATTAATACATACCACACAGAATAGAAGGAAATGGACAGGATGTGCAGGCTAACGTTCCGTTCAAACCGCAAGCCAAGCGCACACACTAAAACATGAGCGGAGTGAGAGAAACACATTAAGCGCATGTCGGCGCAAGTTCACAGCGGGCCAGCGAAATAAATGGCAGAGAGGGAGAGAAGCCAACGGATCGAATTTAGAAATAATTGCAGAGCGGGGAGAGCTCCGTGGCGTTTGCAAGAGCGGGGCGAGCTAACCCCCGCCCGCATCTGGCTCTCCGGCAGCGCAGTCGGAGGGGAGAGGAAGGGTCAGGTTCCAGATGTGCAGGGCAAGAGGGAGGTCTGCCCGGCGCTTATCTACACCGCCGCCGCCACCAAGGCCCTTTGCAGCGGGTCAGCGCACGGCGCTCGAAATGTAAAGGATTCTCCTGCATCTGCGGCATCCCTGGGGGAGTGTAGCGCGTTTCCCCGGGTGAGGAGGCCGCCTTACCCTGCACCCCTCAGAAAGCACCTTCAGCCTTCTGCGCATGACTGCGACACTCCCACAGAGCACTGTAATGACAGGAGCCCAGCTGTGTAAACTACACTCACCCGTACAGAGAACACTGCTCTACACTCAGTGCTATAATTCAATTTTACATAGAACTTTACCATATATTAAGCAAAATATTTGTATTTTAACATGAAAATTTAGATTAATGTTATTGGCTGTGAAACGCAGCCCCAGAAACAAAAGTGACCCTCATTGACTGACTGACTGGGCAGCTCCTCCAAGGTGCCAACAATATTTGGAGATCCACTAAAGCAGTCACAACCTCTAAGTAGCATCAGTCCTTTTCTTTTTCCACTAGAAGCTGTAGCATTTTTTAATAATAATAATAAAAAACAAAGAAATAATGAAACTCAATAAGTTTTAGGCTTGTAGATGATGATTACATGGTACAAACAATGTGTCCAGAATAACATCATGGCCCAATCTAACAAAATATAAACAAAACAAATCAAGTCAGTGAGACGAGCAGACATTCACAAAATAAGTGCCAGAAACATTTAGGAAGTAAATACATTCACATTAAGTTAGGTCCAGAACTGGGATGTATTGAAGCTAGAAGGAGATATCCTGTGTGTCTTTTTCAAGCCTAATGTGGCTTTCATTCTCCTTTTCATGCTAACAGACCTCTCTCCTCACAGTGCTCAACACAAAACGGGTGATGCATTCCACAAAGTCAAGGTCACAGTTATTTCAGGAGGGGAGGGGGGAAAAAATCAAGGGATGATAACACCTGGTAAGTCCAGCGCTGTCGGTCTGAGGAAAGCTGCCTTTTCTCAACTCCTGACTTTCCTGTCCTTGGAGAAGAAAATCCTTACATTGAAAACAGAGGCGCCTGGCTCACTACGTGGCGTTTTGGATCATTTATACAGAATGTCTACTTGTATGTTAAATAATTTGAATTCTGAAAACATTTACCAAATAAATTCACCTGGTTTTTGTTACAAGGAAATAGTAACTCAGTGCAGTTTCACTTAATATTCTTAACTGGAACATTGTGGAATGTATTTTCGTTTCAGTACAGGATGAAGAACAAAAAACAAACGTAACACTCAAGGACAGATGTGAGACTCACAAAAGAAACAGCAGTCCAAGAAAGCAACACGAGACACAAACATGGATATGCATTTTGCATTAGTTGGACTAACTTTATGACTATGCACATGACTAATCCGCAAATTTAATTTAAATTAAAGCCATTTAAAAGACTTGATCTATGAGCAACTAGCGAACATCTTCCATTGCACTTGAAGCCATTTGCTCTACTCTCCGTCTCAATGACTACTTGTTTTGGGTAAATGCAACTCTGAGGTCAGAGACGTTTTTAGAAGGGGGAAAACCGCAATTCCCTGAGCCACAAACAGAAGTCGACTGTTCTAGGAGAAAGTGCTCTTGGGACAGAACGTGTGCGGATTTGCCCCCGCTGATCTTCCGTGTGTATTTTAAAATCGTTACCACACCCTATTAATTAAAGGGCATCGGCGACTGCCGGCTGTTTGGGAGACTCGCGCGCTCGCTGTGGAACGGATTTTAGAGAGGTCTCGCGCGGCGGCCGTTTCGTAGCTACTCAC
This sequence comes from Synaphobranchus kaupii, assembly GCA_029718625.1. Classification (NCBI taxonomy): domain Eukaryota; kingdom Metazoa; phylum Chordata; class Actinopteri; order Anguilliformes; family Synaphobranchidae; genus Synaphobranchus; species Synaphobranchus kaupii. Next base: position 38,060,083 of record CM056377.1, on the reverse strand, counting down.
GCCGATTTTCGGAGACTGAAAAGTAGGCACGCCACAGGCAACTGCTTTCAGTAATAAAGAAACAACCTCTTGGCCTTTAAAAATAAGTAGTCTTTTTGTTTTCAGTCCACGTCACCGCTCACTTCAAGCACAGCACATAAATATTTACAAGAAACTTGGGAGGTCTCAAGCTAGATGTGAAATTGAAAAGAATACCAAACAAAAGCGATCAAGCTTGATTCGATAACTGCTAATATAGCCCCTTATATTACAATGTGAAGGGCAAATAGTCAACAGTTATGGTAATTCATTTCAATGGTCATTATATTCCCAAAACAATTAGGCACAGGCTTTCGATGTAGAAAGATATGTGAGGTTGGCATTAGAAGTGTACTGTACTACATAAAATTAATCTGCTGGACTGTGCCGTTTCTCTATAAATAAGGCCTATGCTGTCTACACTGACACACAGTGAGTCACACACCCATATGCAAGTACAAGGAAACCACCCAGCTGTAGAAAACCAACATGACCACAACCGCTCCAGGGCTCTTGTCATCCACAGAGGAAACAGTTACCACATGAAGTGCTCAGGAGTTGGGGGTGGGGGTTAAATTGTTGGAGCAAAAAAGAACATCAGTATTATTTTTGAAAAACTGTGTGCTTTTAATTAATCCTATAAGCATGCAAAAAAAGTAGAATAAAGAAATGAGCAAAGAATTCATTCATTCGTTAATCTTTTGTCAGTTTTCTTTGACAGTAATGTGGCAAAACTCCATTTGGTCTGATACCTGGTACTGCATGTTTTTTACTGAGTTTTTCTCCATGATATGCTTATAACTTTTGACATTTTTTATGAAGTGTCTTTACATGGTAAGCAAAAGTCTACGACAGCAATAAAAAACTAATTTAAAATAATAATAATAAATAATGCTTGATGACAAGATCTTTTCCATTCCTCTGGAGGAAATAATGCAAGCTGCTATGACAAAGACGGAAATTGTAAATAACTTTTTATCCTCTGATAACAAGTAGGCAAATAGTCAAAGTAGTCAAAAACAACTCAAAATAAACAAATTACGGTTAAAGACATAAATCATGTGACCTTCGGTCAAGGTTAAGCTGCTCTTCAAATTACGTGATTCATCCAAACACACAAAAGCAAACGCATAAACAGACGCACACAAAGGCATGCGCGGAAAGCGACAAGCACAAACATAGACTCGAGTCAGCTGCGTAAATCCACTTGATTTGAGTGTTCTGAGTTATGGAGTTCTGGGAATGTGTTCGACCGTTTTTAGATAATCAGGGGAATTTATCAGCATTCCACAAAGTCAAATTCTCCTGCCAAGGGAGATGATTTTTTTCAAGAAAAAGCTAAAGCAGTGAATGCCAGTTTATGAAAATATTCTTTCAGAGTACAGCAACAAGCATCTTTACAATAAAAAACAATGATACTTGAGAATATACAATGCAATCATGAATGGGCCATTGAAATGGGCAAATTTGCATCAGGAAATGTGGTTCTCAACATTATATCCATTAACAACATCATGCTTGTTCTTGAACACAGCAGAGCAGTAACAATATAGTATGCATACAGTAGTACTGTACAGTAAAAAAATATTGTCGCAGTTAAAATGAGTAAGGCCTATTCAACTTACCCATTTGATTATCTGCTGTGATTGCAGTTGTTACCATTTATTCTGTGAAACACTATGCAAAATAGATAAGTTGAATAGGTCAAGCCATCTTAAAATGAGTAAGACCTGACATTTTAACTCCAACAATGTTGTCATTTTTTACACAAAATCTAAATGTTTATGAGTCTACCAAACCTATGAACTGGTAGACTCAGCTGTAAGTGCTGCCAGAGGTGCTTCCACCAAGTATTGCATGGTCATCCAAACAAGATATTCAAGTATTGCATTTTTTATTTATTTGTTTGTAATTTCCTGAAATTTGCTAAATTTGTTTTCCAATACAAAATTGTGGGTTACAATGTGTAAGTCAAGGTGGAAAAAGATTTCATGCATTTTAATTCCATGGTGTAAGACAACAAAAGGTGTATTTCTTTTTTTATTTGGCACTGTATATGCGGTACTAGCATATTAATGGGATCTTGTTAAACTTAAATTTGTTTGTTGTAGCTTCACCGGCTATGCTCCACCTATATGCCAGTAGAAAAGGTACTTCCATTGAGTTCCTGTTGTATAAGTACTTCCTTATGTGCATGCATGTTCTAATAGTGGTTCATTATGCCTGCTGTAACAGGTGTTCCTTCTCTAACATGCCTGAGATTGAAGCCAGCTGTGAGTTAATTCAGGAAAGAACCCAGCCAGTATTATCAATCACTTACACATGTGCATTGTTACCAAATTTTGCCATTAATGGATACACAGGGTGCATCCCAATACTCGAAAAATGTATCCTCCTTTCCTCCACTACCACCTCCGTGACCCGGAAACCGATCTGTGTCCTCCCTCCCTCCACTGTCCCAATATTGGAGGAGACGAGCTAAGCGGCTTCAAACTCAACCCCTCGTCTCCTCTGGCGAAGGATACAGCGATTGTATCCTACTGCAGAACTTTTTTTTCACATTTCTGGCCTGGGTGACATCATTGTACTGACGCCCACAGAGATTGAAAGATGGCAACAATGATAATGCGTAGCTTTGCCTTATATTCATTTACCCAAGATACTGATGCCCCAATGCAAGATAATTAGCCTAAATTGTGTGTGTTTCAGTAAGTTATCACACATAGGACATAGTATCCTACCCGAAGGCTAGATTGCCTACAACGGATAACAAAATGGCAGTTTGTTTTTGTGGCTCAAATCCTAGAGAGAAATTTGGCAATTTAAGACAGGGAAGCATGTTTATTTATTTGCTTGTACATGAATGCTGCTTAAACAAACATGACTAAACATTAATAAGCATGGCAGCTACCGTTATTTCAGTATGTGTTTACGAATTTATTTATTTATTCAACCAATTGTTTCCAAAGGACGTATTGAAATTCGATTTCAGATGTTACCCTGGGAAATAATTGTTTTTCAGTGTGAACACTGCAATAATATAAACATTGGGAAACAATAACTCAGATAATATGAGGTGACAAATTTGTTTCACTAATCTACAGAAATGTTTATGAATTAACCTATGTGAGATGCAATGAACTCGCAATAGAATGTAAGCAGTCACAGCAGGCTATAGCTACAGTATATGAGGTGAATTAGTGTTCTGTATGTTCAGACATCGGGATTCTGGAATTAGCCTACAGTAAATTGTTATATTTGCATATACTACGAGATGTTTACAATGACCTAATGTTGCTGATTACATTATTAATTAGCGTCTCCACACAAACCGCAATGTCAGGTACATGTTTATAGCTACTACATGCAAATGTACTTGAAACTTACAAGACATTTGGCAGCTTTAAATGGGCTGACCATGTGTAAGATCTGTGAGTGGCTATGGGACTATTTGTGGGCTCTGCACTTATTTTTACATAGAGTTCAATAGGAAAATGAGTCAGGAGAAACAACCCTTCAAGTGATCCATCCATATCTACTGCATATCTGGCAGCAGAGTGATGATTTGAGGCTCGTTTGATACCTCAGACCCTTGATGACTTACAGCCATTTAGCCAACCACAACTTAATCTAGTCCCACCCCCCAATTCCCATAGAAATCCAATCAAATGCAGAGAGATTATAGTATCACTTGTAAGAGTACCTGAAAATAAAATATAAACAGTATTTTGATATCCTTTTATACCCAGTCATGATAGCATCACCTGTTTACCGGTGGACTGTCCCAACTTTTTTGGAATGTGTTGCAGGCATCAAATTCAGAATTAGCGTATATTTACAAAAATCAATAAAGTTCATAAGGTAAAACATTAAATATAATTTCTCTGCACTGTTTTCAATTAAATATATGCAAGAGAATTTACAAATCACTGCTTTCTGCTTTTATCTGCATTTTACATACTGTCCAAACATTTTTGGAATTGGAGTTTGTACATGCAAATTTCTTATTAAATTATACAAGCTTACTGTATCATCTGCTAAATTCTACACGATAGGTGTCTGAAGACCAAAAACAAGGTTAAAAAAAGAGCTCTTCCTCCTTTTCAGACCAAAATTTTAATTTTTCTTTAATTATTAAACTTACTAGTGTTATGTCACATTAGAGTGTATTATACTTTTTATTTTCATTTTGCAAGCTTAAAACATAACCAACAAACATGATCCTACAAACTCAAGTACCACGTCAGACAATCTTTTAGTTTGGCTAGAATGACGTGTAGACAAATAATGATGGTAGAAATGTCATGAATTCACAGGCCTCATCATTCCCATTACGACCAATACAGGGGTGCAATTTATGCTTACTATACAAGGAATGATATTACTCAACTGTGAAGAAAATTACAATCAGCAAAACATAATCTTCTGAAGCTGAGGTAACACAGAAGGGAATTGTTCTATTTTTTGCAGCTCTGCAGTGAGGGCTTGCCAGAGGCAGTGAGAGGTGATGGCTGGGCTTGTTAGCCAGACGACTTACAATGTTAGTCAGCGAGGCCTAGCATGACTTAAACCTGATTGCTTTTTTGTTTGTTTTTGGAACAATGTTTTATCCCTACTTTACTTTACTAATTTTGTCCATATTTTCTCCCAATTTAGAGTGTCTTATTTATGTGCATTTGTGTTTGTTGTGGCAAACTCCTCGGTTAATTCAGGAACCACAGACAACAATATGCTCTCTTCCAAAATATGTGATTTGAAGCCTTTCCTTTTTGCTCACAGCCAACCAGTTATGGCCCCACAAGCACTGAGTTGGACAACGACATTTATGTTTAACTTGTGCAGACAGAATGTGGATGTCCAACTAACCAGGGGGAATTACTGGATTGTGGTGAGCTACGGACATTATTCCCTTCCCACCCCTCCCCCTCCCTCCACAATATAGCCGATTATATGCCACCCTGTGGGGCTGCTAACCACAGCCAGCACTGGCACAGTCTGGATTCAATCCCACACCATTGGGCCCATCCAAACACTAGAAAAATGCCTTAACAAGATGACCCACCGAGCACCCCCTACTTCACTTCTCTCCAAATTTGGAATACCCAGTTATATTTGTGAGAATGTCCTGTTGCTGCTCTTTCAATTCATTCAATTCAGTAGATGCGGCCACTGCGTCTTTTCACTGATCATTTCACCAGTTGAGGTGAAAGACTGCACTATTTATGGATGGCACAGGCAGACCTAATCAACCAAAGGAGCACAGTCTGGATTTGATTTTTTCCTGTGAAGTGTGTCACTGACTGCACCAATGAGTAATATTTTTTCTGAAGGCACCACCAATGAAGGCTGGAAACCCTCTAACCCCTCCCCCACCCTCACCCTTTCAATGGTAAAATCAATTTCTCTACAAGGAATGACACGGTGCAGAGCCTTGGCCACTCAAAGGCTACAGCAAAGCCCTTGAGCCCACAACCATATGAGGCATGATCACTGATGGCCAGTTTCCTCAGAAAAAATGAGAAGTGACAAGTATGGGGATGGGGGGGGGGGGGTCGCCTTCTACAAATAATACAGAGGTTGCTTCTCAAATGCACAATGACCCACATCACTGTGCAGACCTTTGAAATATCAGGCTGTATGTTGGACTAACTTGTGGCTTATGATACAACTGGCTTATGGTACAATAGCACTAGATAGTTAGCATGTTCCATGGGTAATTATGAAGTCATGGATATTAGCCATTTTTAAATATCACAACTAGAGGGTTTATTCATCCACAACCCTCATCATACAGCAAACATTGTTACATGACAACTGGATGTATACTTTAAATATTTAGAATTCTCTATTTTTTACATTTCTGCCCAGAGTTTGAAGAAACTTTAAAAAATACACCTATAAAAATATATTTACCTTATCTTAAACAGAAGTACAACGGAAAACAAAATGGCACGGACCATATTTCAGTATCCACCACCTATGAGCAAGAGCTGTCCATTTAGTGACATAAAAGCACAAAACCTAGTCAAAATGTGGTATTTTCCATGGATAGCTTTAAAATCACTTAAAACCAGGACACACATGGTCAACTACAGACACCCAGATGAATTCCTGCTGGCTCAGAAAATCCTCCTCATCTGCTATGCAAGTTAATTATAAACGGCCAGTCAGACGCATCTCCCCCATTTATGCATATAGAATCTTGATTGACTGTCAGCAAAGATCTTTATAGGGAAGGAAGGAGCGCACCAATGTGTGACTTGCAAACCAATTGAGCTGCCCTTTGAAGTACCCCACTGTAAAAGCAGTACAAGAAATCATTCAGCAGTGGGGAACATCATTACAGCAAATGTGCTGCATCAAAGGGTGGAGATCTGCAAACAGTAAACCAGAGTGTGGTAACATTAAAATGCAGCCTACCTGAGATTCTACCAGAAAACACCAAATAGAACTAGGCCCACAACAAAAAAAAGAGGCCATGTAGATAGCAAAGTATTTACAGTGACAAACCAATGACAGAAATTAGTACCCATACAAACATTACAATCAAAAAGTGACCCAGAGGTCTGTATCCTTGGTTAAGCCTATTGTGGGATGCAATTTAAATGATTAAAATAGTTTTTCTGTTGCAAGTTGATTAGTATAAAAGATTGATATTTTCCACCATTTTAAGGGTCATCCAATCAAATGTGCCAGTCTCTCGTATTTTCAAATTTTGTCACTAACAAATTCACTCACTAATGTTTCAAAGACTGCATAGCATCAATCTGAACAGAAAACTTGCGCGCACACATATTATGTTCTTTAACTTGCGACAAATGCTAAATAAATATCAACTAAAACATTTGAACAGTATTAACCACTCTGAAGCGCAGAGTAGCTTCTCACCTGAATAAGGCACTTGCTGACGTCGCTGGCACAGAGGGCTTTATTGCAGGCGGTGGTCAGTGACAGCCCAGAGAGAAAGAACAGGAGGGCAGCGGACACTGGAATCAACGCGTGGTGAGGCCTCATTTCGGCTGCTCCGAAAGCGAAAACACTACCTAAACCCAACCATAAACGGGACAATGTAAAGGCGGGCACCAGATTATCAATGGCAACAGGTAGATCAATTCTACTAACACTTACTGAATTGTGTTGAAAACTTCATCTTACCATTTGAACTTTATAATAGTTTATTTCCAGAACAACCAATATGTCCGTTAGTCCCTGAATATTTTCAGTAATATCTGACATATTTAAGTGCCTATCACCACACTGCTAACTGGATTCTTCCCAGAACACAATGCAGGAATAGGTATCCAGTTTCAATAAACCACAAATGGCAATAACAAGCACATTGAAAAGTAAATTGTAAATAGTAGTTTTGTCAAAACGCTATCACTTTGAATCAAGTTTCATCGGTTTTTGGTAATGTGAAAAGGCAAAACTATAGTTGACTTGTAACACAAATAGTAAAGAAACTACACAACCAATAGTTAAACTAGTTACGTGCATATCATGATTTAGATGCCTGTTTTGGCACGTAAAACAACTACATGCGAGAACTGAGCAAAACCGTAATTGCAGCTATTTAAATAAATCTCCCCTGCGTCTACTGCTTTGTTTGGACCAAAATGTGATTGCAGTAATAACCTTCTCATGACTGCACATTGGTTCCCTCCTGAACAGTGATGTTAGCACTGCTACACGAGCCGAGTGTTTCCAAACGAAAAGCAACGAGAAAGACGAAGTTGTCAGTGTTTAATTGTAACCTGAATCTACAACTTTGATAAGTTTCAGGCTCCTCTTTTTCATTCCTGTTTTTGAGCGTAGCAAGAACGATTACCATCACCTTTCTGGAGCTTTGGGGGAAGAAAGACATCCATTTACAATTCCTAAACTTACACCGACACACTGAGAGCAGTTTGCGTTAGAGCCTAGCCTACAACACCTTTATTGTTAAACTTACCTTGAAGTTGATCTTTGATCTCCCGCTACAAGTGATGGTTATTTGGACCCTTTTTTGTTTTCTCTCTACTTTTCAGGATGAAATCATTATGATGTTCTTCTGTCTCGATGGCGTGAGTTTCTCCCCATGCAGCACAAAGCCAGAGTGAGGCAGTCGGGAGCCTTAAAGACACACAAACTATTTTCCACAGAAGGCGCGCCGGAGAGCGGCCAGTCAAAGCAGGTGAGAAACTTGAAACTGATCCGATGGAAGAGGTGCAGAACTTTGCAGTACCTTTTTGAAAAAATATTGGATAATTATTTCACAAACACATCAATGGGGGCTCACTAATACAGCGTTATTTCCCCTTTCCTTTAGATAAAAAATGTAAGCCGCTAACTAGGCCTATTGGTGCAAAGTGAAGGAAATAGGTCTCATTTAAATACAATATAATCAACATTTTCTGTAGTACTTTGATACTAATATAGACAAATAGTATCTGCTGCTCCTATGCCGTAGATAAAGAACGGACAAATAGATTCCACTACTCTCATAGCCGAAGTTCTTGTGGTTCTCTTTATCATACCAATAGCACTGCTGGCTAAAATGCCCGATTTAATGTATTTTTGTTTGTAGTCTTATCTGAACCATTGTTCTGCATCTCTGCTTGGTGTTAAAAGGCCATTCACTGGTCTAATTTACGATGGTTACCCTCCAGGTCCACATTTTTGTGCAAATGAAGTGTAAAACAAACAAAAAGGGAAATGCATGGAAAAACGTTTCTACAAAGACGAATGTAAAGGTAGTATAGGTGTAGTCCCTATTCAGCGAATATACTATCCAAGATCAGCAGCTGCCGGAAAAGGAAGCGGCACATTAGTCACACGTTATCTTGCCGTTTTGTAAAGAAATGATTGATACGGGCTCCATATTCACTACCCAAAATATTCAATCAAATAAGCGATTAAGTAAACTGGCCGTTAGCTTTAAAAACCCCTTAGTGCCATATCAATGTATTATTTTATTAAATCAAAGAGTTTACAAGACAAAGCTTTTGAAATATGAGCTAAACAAGTACTTCAGATGCCTGCTGTTGCAATGAAATTCTGTCCCGTGACAAGTCTTCATTCACAAATTGAAGTGCATGTTGCCACCTACTGGTGTGACAAATACTAATAAGACTACTGGCATAGATTGTAAGACCGATTAACTAGACATGTCAACATGAAAGGCGTGTATTTATGCCAATATAGCAAATGATAAATGACTAAGGACTGTTAGTCGTTAATTACGTTTGAACTTCAAGAAGCACAACGTATACATAGTGCCTCCTACCTTGAAACTGAAATGTTTGCTGCATGTGGCTATCTTAAAATTTTGGCTTGTTTGGTATTACTGGATAAATATGGCCCTGTAAATCGTTTTAAAGGTAGTCTACAGGTAAATTGACAATATTTATAGCTAAGGAAATCACAGCAATGCACACAAAAATATGAAGATAAGTGATTAACCATTTTAAATTTAACAACAAATAAAGTTTATTAAATTATATATTACAAATATGTACATAAAATAACATGGAAATATCAAAATAGACACTATCATTGAACAATCGTTCAAAGGCATTATGTTGTAAAAATATAAATATATTTTGTAATCTAACTTTTAACTGTAAAACTAACATTTTTTCTGTAGGGAAGCAACAGTGAACTTGATTTTAAATTTACTCCTGGATCAATAGAAAAACAAAACGTGTGGCTCCATAGATGGTGCTCCAGGAAATAAATATTTTAGAAACAAGGGAACAGTAGACCTGACAACTGTGAACAGTACAGTTTTTTGATTTAAAAAAACAACAACCTGAAAGTACAAATCTGCAATGCATGCACAGCATTAAGGTCAGAAAAAAAAAAAAAGACTGCTGAGGTTTTAGAAAACAGAAAAAATAAACCTGACATATGCACACTAATTGGTCAACAATGGAAGATGGGATATAAAAAGCGGAACTTTGGTCCATTAAAGCAGACACATTTACAATCAAAATATTAATCTCTTACTGTTTTTTTCCCCCAAGTTAGATACAATTAACAAATTAAACAATTTACATTTGCTATTTACAAATACACATCTGTAAAAATAAGTTAAAAAAGCACAGTCTATACATGTATTAACACTTAAACTGAAAAACAATAATTATATAGTCATCTTCTCAGAAATCTGGCAGATGACAGGCATCCCTCTGGGTTATTTTCTGTTCTCTGCTCTCGTTCCTTGGGGTTTCACAGACATCAACTCCCAGCACTGCTGGGCCCATGGCTACATGCCTTGTAGTAATTGTCACCACAAGTAGCAGCACCCTGTCTGTGCCGTCACCTATAGAGTGAACGCAAATGTCATTAGGTTTGCTCCTCCTTCAGCAAACGGAGCACTGTACAGTGGGTGACGGGACAATGAGTGCGGTTGCATCTATGTGCACAATTTTCCATCCGCAGGGATTGCCAACATTCCTGGCCTTTTTTCCTCTTGCTAAAACAACCCAGAACGGGCAATCGTGTGGTCCTGTCGCACGCTTTCCTGTGATTAAGTGCTTCGCGTTTCGCCGCGTGCCGTGTCGCGGCCGCGGCTAAATCGGGACGAGTTCGAAGTCGTCGCTGACGTCCACAAGCGGGACGTAGAACTCGGGGATCTGGAAGATGCTGATGGACTTGTACGCGGCGGGATCCAGCTCCTGCAGCTTCAGCTGCCACTCCAGACGCTGCACGGCGTTGAGCGCAGCCGCCTCGTGCTGCTGCCGCATCAGGAGGCAGGTCTGCAGAGACACCAGGCGCCATGCGGGACATGTTAAACGGCTGCATTTCCCTTTTGTTTCAAGTTCAAGGGGAAAAAAGTCAAACCATAACCGTGCCGGAGTCAACCTGGAGGTGATCAATGTCAAGCCTGATTGATCAAAGTTGAACTCAATTTAGGTTTTCATCTTTCACAGGGCCCAACTTCTACAGGGATTTGCTATTTATTTGCTGCCATCTTCAGAAAGGAATAAACATTCTGAATATGCTCTTTACATGATTAGTATTCTTTGGAATTAACAGAATTTCACCCCCATTTATAATCTTCAGTTAAAATAGTGCCTTATTTGAAACATTTCATTCTCAATTAATGGTTTATAGGGTCTCATATATACTGAAATTTTCAATATATCATGGTGTATATGATCATGGCCGATCATATGAAACAACAGTTCATCTTAACATTGCAATTGTTACAAGATTAATTTTGACACCATTACGTGTTTAATGAGGGTACAGTACACTGCTCATTAAGGGGGCTTTCAAATTTTGTCCTTGTGGAAACCCTTTTAAAAAGACACTGCAGCATTTTCTAAAGCGATTATTTTTTCTTTTTAATAATCAGTGTAAGCTGCAATAATATCCATTTAATAATTTTCTATAATGTCATGGTAAAATAAAGACAAAATTAGTTTTTAGATGTGACACCACATTCAAACAGAATGCTTCAAATTCAAAGTCTTTGCTCCAACATGATATAATATAATATAGAATCAGGGTCATGGACAGCTTGTAGATGCATTCATGTAGCCATGTTGTTAAGTCTTGCAAGGACTTAAGTATATAATGATTTGTTGTGCCGGGCTAATCCAGACCTAAGATGCACTGCATATTGACCATGCTTACATGCACATCATTATTCCAAACTTATTTGGATTACTCAACTATCCCAGTTACGATACAGCACATGTAAACATCTTAATCTGAAAAACAAAACCTGGTTAAGCCCTTATTCTAAATTTGCGATATCCAAATAACATACAGTTGAAGTCGGAAGTTTACATACACTTAGGTTGAAGTTATTAAAACTAATTTTTAACCACTCCACAGATGTTAGCAAACTATAGTGCTGGCAAGTCAGTTAGACATCTACTTTGTGCATGACACAAGTAATTTTTCTAACAATTGTTTACAGACAGATTATTTCACTTTTAATTCCCACTTTAATTCCAGTGGGTCAGAAGTTCACATACACGTTGTTGACTGTGCCTTTAAACAGCTTGGAAATTTTCAGAAAATGATGTCATGGCTTTAGAAACCTTTGATAGGCTAATTGACATTATTTGAGTCAACTGGAGGTGTACCTGTGGATGTATTTTAAGGCCTACCTTCAAACTCAGTGCCTCTTTGCTTGACATCATGGGAAAATCAAAAGAAATCAGCCAAGACCTCAGAAAGAAAATTCTGGACCTCCACAAGTCTGGTTCATTCCGACTGAAGGTACCACGTTCGTCTGTACAAACAATAGTACGCAAGTATAAACACCATGGGACCACGCAGCCGTCATACCGCTCAGGAAGGAGACGCGTTCTGTCTCCTAGAGATGAATGTGCTTGTCATTAGCGAAAAGTGCAAATCAATCCCAGAACAACAGCAAAGGACCTTGTGAAGATGCTGGAGGGAACAGGTACAAAAGTATCTATATCCACGGTAAAATGAGTCCTATATCGACATAACCTGAAAGGCTGCTCAGCAAGGAAGAAGCCACTACTCCAAAACCACCATAAAAAAGCCAGACTACAGTTTGCAACTGCAGATGGGGACAAAGATCTTACTTTTTGGAGAAATGTCCTCTTGTCTGATGAAACAAAAATGTAACTGTTTGGCCATAATGACCATCGTTATGTTTGGAGGAAAAAGGGTGAGGTTTGCAAGCCGAAGAACACCATCCCAACCGTGAAGCACGGGGGTGGCAGCATCATGTTGTGGAGGTGCTTTGCTGCCCACAAATTTTCGATTGAGGTCAGGACTTTGTGATGGCCACTCCAATACCTTGACTTTGTTGTCCTTAAGCCATTTTGCCACAACTTTGGAAGTATGCTTTGGGTCATTGTCCATTTGGAAGAGACATTTGCGACCAAGCTTTAACTTCCTGGCTGATGTCTTGAGATGTTGCTTCAATATATCCACATAATTTTCCTCCCTCATGATGCCATCTATTTTATGAAGTGCACCAGTCCCTCCTGCAGCAAATCAGTTAGGACATCTACTGCACAAAGTAGATGTCCTAACTGACTTGCCAACACTATAGTTTGCAAACATGAAATCTGTGGAGTGGTTAAAAATGAGTTTTAATGACCTCAACCTAAGTGTATGTAAACTTCTGACTTCAACTGTACATTCGCAAGGTGTCTTACCTTAAAAATGCCATGGCAAGCACAAAGTCTTAATTTCTGTATTCAAAGAATTAAACATTGTCCAATACATGGACAGATCTGACAGCATTATATTTAAGGCTGCAGCAGACAAAATGAAAGATGTTGAGTTCAGTCGAACCACAGAACAGAGTAGACACAGGTGGAAGACCCTGAAAGTAATGTTAAGTAGGGCTGTCAACGTTAATGTGTTAACTCATGAAATTAATTTTAATTACAATTCTAATTGCAAGTACAATTGTTGAAGATAGGATGGTGGATGGAAAATCTGGTCATAGATAGGACGGTAGATGGGGAACCTCACCATAGATCTGTACTTATGGGGACCACCACAGCAAAAGTAAAAAAGTGTGATTAATTGCATTTTATAAGTTAAACGCATTTAACACACTAGAGTTGTTACATACTCTATGCAAGAAATACGCATAGTGATGCAAAGACCAGCGCAAGGGGTGTTCCTTGTGTTCTTACATAGCAAAGTGTTGTCCAAGTTGTCTGACGTGGCTTAAATGCGTGGTGCAATTCCATACGTTTATGTTAGAGGGACTAAATGTAAATGCCTACTACAAACAAAGAAATAATAATTTCCGGAGTAAACCGCTTTGAAAAACATATCTTCTCTTTTTTCTCATTGTGGCGGTTGAGTTTGATTGAGTATGTATAACAGCAAATATTAATCTACGGTAGCCATTTTTAAATAGCCCACTCCAAGGTTACCCCTCCTTCCAGATTAGCCAAGGCTGCCACCTTGTGGATTAGCAAATTATAACCTCAGATAGGGCTAAAAGAAACCCGGTAAGGGTATGGTATGTTTGCATTCCTTGCGTAGAGTATGTAACAGGCCTTACTCATTAAAAAGTTTTAGCATGCATAATGCATTAACATTGATAGCCCCAATTCTAAGACAAAACAATACAAGCAGTTCACACCCAGCTAATTTTAAACACTTGTGATGCACATGGAAGAATTACTAGGTTGCAAACCTTTAGCGCTCACAAAGAGTTGTAAATGGACTATTCAGCTAACCATGTATATGGCAATAAACTTGGGCTATTCCTTTCATGATGCATGTAACCGGCATAATGGGAATATGACCATAACCAGCATAAGGATCGTTATTCGGAATATGGTGTGCACGTAAACGTGATCATTGACCTTAAACTGTGAATCAATAAAAAGCTTTAAAACCTCAGAACAGCCAAAAAAGAATAACCTTACCTTCAGCTTATCAAACTTGTCATCAACGTCTTGTAACCAAGACATGAACTGCCTAGCATTGAACCGGTCCCTGACAGAGGTTTTGCAATCATCTCCCTAAGTCATAAATGGAAACAAAAACTGAAATCAAATGCAATAAATACATGTCAAATTTGTAATCAAGCATGAACGTACTTCACTCATAGCTGACTTTACAATGGTGCTACATTTCTGAACAATACAACCAAAGAAGCTAATGGATCAATCCCCCTAGCCTAAACTATGGCAGCATGGAGGAGTCCTGTTCTGCTCAGTTAACTATCAAAACTTACAGTGATTAGGTGCGTGTGTAGCAGTGCTAACCTGGACCTCCTGAGGCATGTTGTAAACTTCAGCATCCAGCAGGACTGTGCAGGCGCTGAAGGGAAGGGCCTGATTGGCTAGTGTTCTTGCCGCACGGTAATGGACACGCAAAACCTCTTGCTCATTGGAAAGGATCAGCTTCTCCTGGGAAAATGATTGGCATCTGCATTGGCGTTCAATCACAACAATAAGCTAAAACTAATCAACTTCCAAGTTTTAACTCAATTCAACTATTTAGCACAATGTTATGGCATGTCAAACAAATAAACAAAATTATAAAAAAGGGCAACACTACATTACAATAATTATGTATTTTAGCAAGAAATGCAGTAATGTTTTGGTCATCAGACCTCAATGCTGCTTTCTTAACAGTCCCCATTTGGTTATATCTGTTATTCATTAAAAAAAATAAAAAATAAAATAAAATCTTCTTCACAAAAAAATATTCACAAAATCAACTGCACATTAACAATGAGCAAAGGAAAAGTTGCTCTTTCTTACGGAAACATACCCGTTCAATGCTGTGTTGCAAGCGCAACTTCATACGAAAAGCCTCCTGCTGTTTAAACATCTCTTTTAGTGGTTCAGGTAATGAGGGCGGAGGAGTTATCTGTTACCAGGGGGGGGAAAAAAACATGTAAATATTTTTTAATTAAACCACATTCTATTATAATAACTTCCGTCTCGTTGCCACTACCTGACACTTTATGCTTGGCAGTTAATATTTGTACATATTTTCAGCTTGTACAACCTGGTTTTCAAATATATAGTAACTGGGGATCAATCTAAAAGAAACTTCAGCTGAAGTATCAGTGTCCAAAATGGCTTCTAAAAATTTTATTTGCTCAGGAAATATTTAACTCAAAAGCATTTCCTGGACTTACAGTTGGAATGCAGAGCTTGCCAAGTGGGTTTCCATCCAGGAGGTAGGATCCATTGAAGGTCACATATTCATCATAATACTGGGGTGCTTGTGGAATAACACTACACAGGACTTTCCGCTTCTCCTCAATCTTTCTGCGAATATGCAGGAACTCATAGTAGGGGTTGGCTCGTTCGGTCTGGTAGGGTTCAATCTCCTCCAGCTTGAGAGAGTCCACAATGGCTGCCAGAGACTGTTGGGTCTTCTCTTTAGGGTGCAGGATGGTGGGCCCTGTGTAGATGGACTGTGGCACCCGATGCATCCTTCGCTTCCGTGGATGGGGCAACTGGATGTCATCATCCTCATCCTCCTCCTCCTCCTCCTCCTCCTCCTCCACCTCCTCCTCCTCCTCCTCCTCCTCCGACAGCCTGGTTTTGGACTTGGCACCAGAGGAATCAGAGTCACCTTCTCCTGGCTGTGGAGAATAATATCCTGAGGGAACATTCCTGTGCTCTGTTGGGAAATCCCCTTGCAGGCCACTTGGTGAGGAGTCAGCTGTATCCCGCTGTGGTTGTTGGAAATTCTCTTCAGGTACAGCTACAAAGGCCGTCATCTCTTCACATGTTTCAGGCTGCACTTCAGCTATGTTACAGGCCTGAGTGCTGGTGTCTACAGGAAGACTTGTATTCTCAGCCATCTCCGAAGAGCCACTCCTCTCCTTGCTGTCTTGAGCTTCATGCAAAGTATTTTCTTCGGTTTGATGCATAGCACCTTGACAGGATTCCATGACAGCTGACAATGTTGAATCTGCAAATTCATTATTATCTGACAGAAGGCCACTTCGTCTCAATGATTCATTCGTGGGTCTTTGCTTAGTGTCCTTTGGAACAACACGGTCTGTGTTTTCTTGAGCATCCTTAGGTTCTGCACTGTTTGCACTGGCATTCAGGCTGGAGATCTCAGTGTTGTTAACCATCCCATGTGTTTTTGTATCAAATGAAACAGTAGCGAGACTTGTGCTACCCTCACAGTGGGTTCTAGCCCTTCTAGACAAATCATTGTACTGATTCTCCAATGTCTGATCCTCCCATTTTCTGTCTGAACAACAAGGAGTATCTTCCAATAAGCTGGGGTTTTCTTTCTGTTCAGAGTCCTTCTCAGCTCTCTGCAACAAATCCACAGGGAGGTCTGTGCACACGTCCTGATGTTCACCACAGCAGTCAGATACTTTTCCATTTGAAGAAACGTGCTCTTCAGAGAGAGGGAATGAACTGATTCCCTTTGTATCCACAAGTAGAGATTCCTTAGTTTCCATAATTATGTGTTCTGAGGTTTTTGTTCTAGTCTCTTCATCTTGAGGACACTGCACAGCTCCTTCAAACCGAAGATCAGTGACACCTTGCTCCTTTGTTTCTGTGGCTGTCTGCAGTGAAGTACCTGCTTGGGACACGCTGGCATGTTCACTGTCAATTTTATCTGAATCCTTTAACAAAGGTTCAGTTCTGCGTGGCTCAGAAACGAGATTACCGTCACAAAGGAAATTAAGAATTAAATGGGTTCCTTCATTTCCAGTGTCTGTTGGAGTCTCGGTGCTGCAATTCCTGAGGCTTGGAAGCAGAAATCCCGGACTGCTGCAGTTTTCCGCTCTGCTTTCTGGCAGACAAGTTTTTGAATCCTCTCTACTGGAAAGTGCACCAGACCAGCTGAGTTCATGAGTTCTGCCATCTGTGGATAAAGGTTTGCCATCTTCATCCGCTGTTGAGCAAAGGGGCTCTTGCCTGCTGGACAATGAGGTCCTATTCTGTAGAACCCCATCAAGAAAACCATCACATTCATTTTCATGGACAGCAGAGGAAGACTGTATAGTGCACAGCTGAGAACCTAAACCTTCCTGCACAAAACCAGAGTCATATTCAGCTAGGGGCCTTGGTGTAAGCACTGCTGTCTGGCTGGAGTCCTCTGAACTAACCACTGAAATCATAGACACAGATCTGGACATTAAACTAGACGTGTCACTTTCTGCCTTTGCAACATATGCTACACTTTTTGTGTCCATAGATACAGATCTTGTATTAGTGGCTTCCTTCAACACCTTCTCTTGACTGTGGGCCTCAGAAACATCTGAGCTCTTGGACCGAAGGAGCTCTTTGCTGAGGCAGGGCTCACCCGGTGAGTTTTTCACCTTGTCTTTATTCTTAAGCTTGCTGAGCTCTGCCACTGGTTGGTGTTTCATTCTCTCCCTTTCTTTCTGCTTGATTTTCTCCTTGTGTTTCCTGTGCCACTGCTCAATTTCCTGATCTTTCAGGCTCAACATTCGCTCAAAGCTAGTCTGCATGAGATCATCATTAACAAGTCTTTTCTCTTTTGGTCGAGCATCCTTGGGTGCAGGTGAGGATTTTGATTTGGTCCCATTCTCCTCTGCTTCATTCATTTTTAATTTATTGGTTTTTGTTTGCTGAGACTTATCCTTATGCCCGTCTCTGTGTCTGTCAGCATTTTTGTCCCTAGTCCTCTTATCTTTCTCTGGAGGTCTCAAAATGTCCTCCTTCTGTTTTGTCTTGTCAGGGGGAGTCTTACTGTTTTCACATATACTGCTCCTTTTCTCCACAGGGAAAGTTTTCAAGTTTGAGCTGGAAGAAATAATGTCCTTTATTTTATCTTTTTTCTTTTTCTCATAGTCTTTCTCTTTTTCTTTTACTCTGTCAAGTTTGCCTAGATCTGCTACTGCTACTTTTTCTGAAGTTTTTCCTTTCTTATCTATGCTGCTTTTCTCTTTATCTTTGATCTCTGTTGGATATCGCACCTTCTCTTGCTTCTCTTTCTCATTCTTTCGATCCAATTTCTCTTTGATTTTTTTGTTGTCTTCTGGCTTTTTTATCAAGAAGATAGCTTTTGATTTTTCACTCTCCTTCTGATTTTTCTCTAAGGATGAATGGGAGGAACCAGATGTTGCCTTTTCTCTCTCTTTCAATTTGTCTGTGCAGTTCTGGAGTTCACTTTTGTCCCCTATGTACTCAGTTTTGAGTTTCTTGTCTCTGTCAGAATGCTTTTTATCCAACTTTTCAGACTCCCTCTCCCTTCCTGGCAACCTCTTCTCTGTTTTTTCTCGAGCTCCCTTCTCTGGTTGGTCTTGTAGTTTGTTCTCAGAATTGTTCTCAGAGATGGGATTGTCTTCCAGTTCTTCCCTCACGCCAGTATTGTGAAAAGAATCTACAGGCCCCAGGTTGGAGATATGACAGTCTGTCTTCTCTTCCACTGTTTTCAACTCTTTCCCCTTTTCCTCTCTGCATAGCAGCATTTCTTCCTTCTCCTTTTTAAAATCTTTGTCCTTTTCCCGGTCTTCTTTCCGCTTCTTGTCTTTGCTGCGAGAGTGTTTTTCTTTTGCTGTTCTCTCCTCTTTTACCAGGGGCACATCTGTTCCCTTTTGGAGGGAACCACTTTCAGGCATTTCATTTTTCTCAGGCATCAGTTCCTCATTTTCATCGCTTTTGAAAAAGTTCTCTTTCCAGAATGCTCTGTCAAACTCGAGATGCCTGTGGCTATCTTTCCTGGCATCTCTTTGTCTGTGTTTTTCCCTCTCGATCTCATTCTCCTTCTTGTTTTTGTCCTTCTCAGTGTCATTCTCCTTCCTGTTCTTGTCCATCTCGGTGTCATTCTCCTTCATGTTCTTGTCCTTCTCTTGATGTTTCAGTTTGTGTTTCTTGATGACTTTGCCTTCTTTATCAGTCTTCTGCAAGGTACCTTCAGCATCGTCCATATTCTCCCCTTCCCCATCAAAGCCGAGATCTTTGTGGTGGTACTTGCTCTTTTCTTTATGTTTTAAGCCTTTACTACAGGAGCTCTCTGATGAGTTGTAAGGTTCCGCATGGTGGTTGTGTTTCACGCTGTCCATCTGACTGGGACTGTCTCCAGAGGACATGCACAATTTAGAATTTTCCTGTTTGAGAGGGCCAGATTGCTTGTCACTGTGGTTATGCTTGGGAGACTTGATTGGCGACAGAGGAAAGAGATGGACAGAGTCTTCATCTTTAGGGCTGAATGACATTGTGAAGGAATCTTCCTCTGTAGTCTTCTCTGGGGTCTCCAGCCCGGGCACTGTGGTGGAAAGGAGCAGGCCTTTGCAGTTTCCCTTTCTGTCCTCTTTTAGCTCTTGGTTATCCTTATTTTTGCTTAGATTTTTGTTAATACTGGCTTTTCCCTTCTCTTTCTGTTCTACAGAGAGGCTCAGTTTTTTGTTCCTCACTTCAGCATTGTGCAGCTCTATGGTAAGTGAAGGAGGAGGAGAGCTCTTCCTCTCTGGGGAAGTCTCATCACTTGAGCTCCCAGAGCTTCGGTACTGGATGCGGGATATTCTTTGCTTTTTTGACTTGCAGGTACGTGGAGCCTCACTCTTCTCCCGGTTGACCACCAAATGGTTCCTTTCAATTACATCCTTCCCTCGCTGTCTTAGCTCCCGCTTCAAGAGGTGACTGTCCTTCAGTGCATGGCTGAGATCCTCCTCTTCCTCATCCTTGAATTCATACTCATCCAATTCAGCTGTTGTTTTTGTTGCATGTGTCCGTTTGCTGCCCTTTTCGGTGTCTGAGTAGTCCATGTTGTCATCAGCACTGGAGGGGCCTTCAGAATCTGTCAAATAGAAGTACGTGTCATTATAGGTCAAATTTCCTTTGGATTTCAAGCACACGCTACATGATGAGACCTTAATCAAGAAATACTGGGTTTCCAAAAATATTCTGTAGTGTAGTAAAATGTCAAGGAATTACTACTTCAAAATGTTATCAAATAATAAAATTTGTGAGGAAATACATAGTGTGGTTAACAGATAGTCTCTAACAATGTGAGATTGGTTTGGCTTAACCTCACCTGAGGAACTGTCTACTGAATCTGACAGCTGCACTTCACCCTTCAGCAGCCCCTCCATCTCCTTGGAGTCGGCCACATCCACGGGACGGTCTCCATGGTCATTAGCCTGGAAGGCATTGCCACCATGCCGCAACAGCAGTCTCACAATCTTCAATCAGGGAAATCAGATAAACTGCTGATTTAAAATCAATCTGTATATCATCTATATATAACTGTCAATGAAATCATGCATTATAAAATGTACCATATTCCAGTATACAGACCGGGGCTAGATACATACCTAAAAGTATTTTCAACTTTTGTTTTTAATCTGTGCAATTTAAATACTTCTGATACAGAACTCTTTGTATTCGCAATTTGAAATATCAATTTAGATTTAAAAATGTGATTTCAAATATAAATATGAATTTACTAATATAGTTCACCAGGGTAAGATTTCCCTGTTCCCTTCATCTGGTTACTTGGACTATGTTTGGATGTTATAGATTTACTTTGTGCTGACCTATATTCTCTGTGGAAGTACGGCGGCGGAGCGAACGTGGCCATTGCAACTTGTTGCTCTTCTTTGTTGTTGTAGTCGACCAGTGCCGGCACTACATTCATAGGTAACGTAAAGTATCGCTCCGCCGCCGTACTTCCACAGAGAATATAGGTCAGCACAAAGTAAAGGATTCAATGATAGTTTGACTTCAAAAATGATGGTATAAACACTCAAAATAACCCCAATAGACTGTCGTCGTATTTTATTTGCTTTAAGTGCACTGTGGAGTGTTTAAGTGCGTTTGGTAGTGGATGCTACCGGTTACCATAGAGTTGCGCTAGCATTAGCAACGTGTGTATGTCCAAAAGAAGGGACAGTATGGAATTAGCTGAAAATGGTTTCCATCAATCAACTACATCATAGGTAAGTCGTAATTGAGATATTATGTCCAAAATTCCAAACTATCCCTTTAATGTTAGTCAGCATATGGCTCACTCATCCTTTGATCAAAAATCCAATGCGTCTCATGTGACATGGTTGTTGTTTGATTGTTAGTAGAGCCTAAAGTATTACACGGTGCTATAATAGACAGGAATTACTGAAGTGCCTCAACATCAGCACCATTAAATACAGTGTTCAATGAAATATCTGCAGGTTTAGAACTCATTTAACCCCCCCCCCCCAGTATGTGATTGCCGGACATATTTGTGTAAAATTAAGTGAATAAGCTTGGTGTGCAGTAAGAAGAGAAGCGTACATCTTTATGTCCACTGCTGGATGCATCATGTAGCGGAGTGTCATCTTCAAGCCCCTGTGTGTTGACCTCTGCTCCAGTGGCAAGCAGGACTTTTGCCACATCATAATGACCTAAGTTGCATGCTTCATGAAGTGGAGTCCACCCTAGGAAACAAAAGGATTGACTTCTATGATGGAATTTTGCTCACACTTATTAATAACTGCATCATACATCCTCAGAAATACATTGTTGCTCACGAGTCAACTTAAATCCATATGATACAATATGAAATGCTGGGATTGGAGAAGATATAAACAGTTCTGACTGTAACCTTGGGTGTAATTTTCCAAACTGCAAAAGAAGTTGGCCTAAAAACAAAAAACAAATATTTAAGAAAGTATAATGTAGACAATGACTGGGCTTATTTGATTTGGCTCTTCATATTACAACTGGAAAATCAATCTGAGAATTGGACCGTTTATTTTAAAATATAACCTGCCAGATAAATCTAAATTCAACAAGTTACTGCTAAAAACATGGAACATGGATCTATTATGGGGAAGGCAGCGGAATTTAGGCTAATCCAGAATTGAATATGTGCCTCTTCCTCAGCAAAACATTTGTTTTGTGTTAAGGCTATGACGAACAGCACTGGAATGGACAGATTTGAAAATTACATTCCTGGTTACGTCATGGACAAGATACACAAAGAAACTACAGTATACAATCTATATGAACCAGTTTTCTTTGTCATTCACACATTAGGCCAGTGAAAAGCCAAAGTCAGACGGGTAGCAAACCGACTTCAGTCTTTGCCATCATTGTCTCCACACGATCATCTGCAGCCTCACCTGCAAAGTCTTTGACGTTGGCATCAGCCCCCAGACCGATGAGCTCCTTGACTTGCTTGACATCCCCCCGGATGGCGGCCATGTGTAGAGAGGTCTCGCCTCTCTCATTCCTCTTATTAACCTTATCCTTCTGCCGAGACGGCGTAGAGCTGGAGATCTTCTTTTGCACTGGTGCCGCTTGTGAGGGGTGACTCGGGGTGGAGTCTGAGGTGAAAAAGCACGAAAAGCAATTATCAGCACCACACTAATCTTCACAATAAAGAGCCATATAAAGGACCTTTTTGCTCAATGAATAATCATCACTTTTGACTTTTCACATTGTTATGATTTTAGCATTTCAGGGAGCAGTTAAGTTTGAGCCTGGGAGTGATCACGGTTTCAATTTTTCAGAGAGCACCAGTGATGTTCAGTTTGAGGTCAGAAGAGATCTTGTTTTGTGAGGAGTGATATTACATGGCATTACATTAATTTATCAGACACTCTTATCCAAAGCAACATATATAGGCGAAACAGAAGTGAATTCAGACGCACGTGATTAATATAATTATTATCAGACCTAGGCTAGCTAACAAAATTTCCATACCAACAAGTTAACATGCAACATCAATAAAGCACTACTGCAAGCTAACCACGGTAACTACGAACCAAAGTATGAATCCCAAATCTTCAGTCTGCATCGGAAGATAGCTAATGATGCAGTCCTGAACACATTGTAAAGTTCCACCGCTGTGGGGCCAGTACAGACAGGCATCATGACTGGGAGCAGTGACCATACAGTGAGGGGATTTAGACGCCTTAAGGCTGCTCTGCTCCATTTACTGCCCTACAGGCCGGCATCAAGGTTTTAAACTTGATGCGAGCTCTAACAGGTAGCCAGTGATGTGAGATGAGGAGGACACATGGGAAGAATGAAGACGAGACGGCGGTATTAGCTGCAGGGGATTTGTGGTGCAAACAGGGCGACCGGCGAGAAGGGAACTGCAAAAGTCCAAGCACAAGAGTATAAGGGCCAGGACTAGGAGATGTGATGTGTTTGGGGCCTATTTCAGTGTCTCAGAGAGGAGCAGTGGTATGAGTTTCAGGCCTGGAGAGACTGGTTTTGTGAGAGGCAGTGATATGCGTTTGAGGCCTGGAGATTTCAGCGTCAGTAGTTGGCAGTAGTTTGAGGAGGCAGAACCTGGGCTATTGTCTCTTGCAGTCATCTGCATTAGAAGTGCCATCTGTTTCCGCTCCGACCGAGGATACCCGAATAGAATGTTCACCGGAGTCGGCTTCTTGCTTCCCGTTTCTTTCTTGATTTTCTTCTTTTCTGGACCATCTTTATCTGTAAAAATAATATTGCCAATTCAGGCAGATCACTTGAGTCAGAAACATAATAAACTTCCATCTTTTCCCCCCTCCAAATCACACACCACATCACCACAAGATCATCCAGTCAAGAGTACATTCCAGGACACCCCCCCCCCCCTTTAAATCAGCTTACACCATCAACAAGCAGGCTTGAGACAGAGCTGCAGATGCATGCGCCTATACAGCAAAGGGAGCAGGTTGGCTGAAAGAGGGATGCTGGGAAACAGGCTCTGTTACCTGTGTAAATCCCGCAGGGAGGGCTAAATCTTTCCCCCCAGGTTTCACTTGAGTGTCCTGGGTCTGAATCTACAGCGCAAGCATAGAAATTGGAAAAAGGACGAGAGCAGGGAAGGAAAGCACTGCGTTAAGATAATGATTGAGAACAATGACATAGGCTGGGAAGCGCAGAAAGGTCCGGGGCAACATTTTGTTCACCCCAAGTCTGGCTAACAGTGAGACTGGTATCACAAACAAAAGTATGAAGAAAGGCCACAGATGCTCAGTTGGAACATGTCCTGGAGATATCTTGTGTCACATAAACCAATGCTTACATTTATTGTTTATAAATGTGATGCTTTCATATCTTGTTTAAATACTTTTTTTCTTTTTGCTGCTCTCGAATCTCTTCGATTCTCCACTAACAGCTTCACAAAATACATAGGGCCCTATCTTGGCGATCTTGGCGCTTAGTCTAAGCGCATGGCGCTAAGTCCATTTAGGGCGTGTCCAAGTCTACTTTTGCTATTTTAACGGCGTGTTTTTTGGGCGCTAAGCACGGCGCAAGGTGCAACTGGGCTGAACCTAGTCTCTTCATTAATTATAGGTGTGTCTTGGGCGTGACATGCAATAAACCAATCAAAATGTCATATCCCATTCCCTTTAAAAGCCTGCTTTTCCACCTTGGCGGATTGCTTATGATGGCGAAACAGACATGCTCGTGCGTGTTTAGTGCGATCAAGGAATCGGCTATATGGATCAGTAGCAGTGGTAGTATTATGAGTTCCCGGTAAATTCCTGACAGTGCTGTTTACTAAATATATGCTGTTAAATTTTGTTAAAAGCACCTGCAACAGCTGAGAATAAGCGACCAATTGCTTCCTTCTCACCTTAGAAAACGCCAAATTAGCCTGCTTGTTTAACAAATTTCGTTTGATTATGCAATTAACTCATGTTCAAGCTTCATCCGAAGGCTACCTGCATTCTAATTTTGATTAATAACATAACTAACGTTATTTTGCCTTAATGATGGCACTAAATACAACAAATCTGTCAGGTTGGCAACCCATAGGTTCAGCATATTTTCCCTTGTTTTATAATGTCCTGCTTATGGAAATGTGACCGACCTGTTTAACTGGTAGCTTAATACTTTAAAACGATTCACTTTCCCAGGAAGACCGTGAAAAGTGCGATGTACAGCAGGGGAAACAGACCTGCTCCTGTAAAGCGAACATGCAGATAATGGAATTAAAATTAATTGTAAATTAATTGTGTACCGTGCTGCAAATTTCATTATTAATTAGACGCTTAGTTCTCTTTAAAATCTTTTGTTCAAGTTATGGAATAACAGGTGAAATCAGCGGGGTTTTAATAAGCTGAGGGTATGGAAACCTTGTCACTGTAATTAAAAAAATATGAAGGACGAAGTATAGCTAAGGTTAGCCTACAATTCAGTTAACATGACATTTATCTCCGTTTTTTAACCATAGTCTATCGAAAAAAACATTATGCACAGCGAGTCCGCTGTAGCCTAGGCTATTTGAAAAACAATAAAAGCAATATTCACTGGACAAGGTTTTGAACTTTTTTCAGTCACAAACCATTGTATTTACTTACAGGCTGTATTCCTAGATAAACAGAGCTGTATTGTAATGGCATCTGAAGCGCATTTTCAGAACGCAAATGTCCGTCTATTGCAGTACGCGAGTTTTCCATTGAATGACAATTCATGCATTAGGTGCAAATGACAATTTGCGCATTAGGCTTGATATAGGTGTTATCAGCTCCTTTTTAATGGATAGCCATTGTCGCACATCGCCTGGATGTTCATGGAGTGGGCTGAGAGCAATGTAATGTGGCATCGTTTCCCTTCGCTGAGGGAAAGGTATGTATGGAACCTTTTATTATTATGCATTTTTGATATAGCCTACACAATAATAATATTTCACATTGTGATCTAGATATTTTAGTCATGCTTGTGCACGCCCCTGTGTGTAACAGACAGGAGGGTATGCGCGTTGTGCACACGCCTATGTAGACGCACTTATATGCGCCGTTAAAATAACATGTAAACAACTGCGACATGACTTTAGACCAGGTTTGTGGTGGTTCTAGCGCATGCGCTTTCTGCTGGCTCAAGATAGCAATACGCCAAAAAGAATCCTGGCCACTCCTCATCTTAAGACCAACACGCCCAGTTCACTTGTGAAGGCGCACAAAAACATGCTAGTTAAAGGACGTGAGCGCTAGGCGTTATTATGGACCTAGCGCAGGGTGTAAGATAGCAAAGACACTTGCGTTTGGGTTAGCGCCGCTTTGCGCCGGGTGTAAGATAGGGCCCATAATGTGATACATATTACATATGTAACGTCAGTTTTTTTTATTTTTATCCACAAAGCATTTTGGATTTTCACTTTCATGAAATGAGTGCTCTGTAGGGCATTATTATTAACAGTCTGACCATTTAACAAATTTCCAACAGGACATGATTCAACACAGTAGCTGCAAAACAAATCAGGGCCAATGAGCGTGCAAATGCAGTACCGGCAAAACCATTATATAACGTTCGCCATCAAGAAACATGTTCTACTGTCCCATAATGTAAAGTATACAATTTTTAAATGGCAAAGGTGTGAAACAGTATTAGATAGAAGGAGATGTAAAGAGCAGAAGCTCAAGCGCTGGAGTGAGAAGTTGAGAGCAGTTCTGCAGTCAGCCACAGGGGGCAGCCAGAACACAAAGAAAAGCAGCAGGATTACCAGTGTCAGAGTCCCGCTCCTCGTTCCTCTGGGGACTGAGGGTGAAGGTAAGCTTGCGTTTCATGGAAGACTTTGGCTTTATTTCCTTCTCCAACAACTCGCTCCCCGTCCAACTTGGGAGTCTTGGTGAAGGAAGAAATTTTATCTTTGCTCTGGAAGAGTGAAAATCAAAATATATACAACTTGCACAAAGGACTCATTCGATGTCAAAATCTGTTCATGCTTACATATCGTGGAAACGTCAAACCACAAGGTTAAATAGAAATTATTTTAAGAGACAAAATGCAGCCTGCTTCTGAGAAATATAGATGACGGAAGATTGATACAGCAAATACAGACTTCTGTTAAGTTATTACTCAGTGTCTTACCAGCAATAATGTGTCATGTCCAATGAAAAGGTTAGTACACTCAAAACTTGGAATGGAAATTCATTTCTGCAGTGTTTGAGTCTTTAATTGTATTTATCCTGGGACTTGGCTGTGGTGAAGGAATGGTATCAAGTGCACTACAGACTATAGAACTATAGAATATCACTGTACAATATAATGTTATATTTCATAAATAAATTATATTGTGCATATATAAATAGCAAAGTAAATAAAATCAGGAAATTAACTGAAATCTAATTAACTGAAACATCCTCATAGAAACATTGTTTTTCAGACAATTGACATTCAGTTGACTGAAGTGGAAGGGAATGGACCCCAAACCTGATAAAATCATATGCTACATTGCCTAATACAGTACCAGTCAAAAGTCACTGATTCAGGAGAAGAAACCCTTCAGGTTATCCATCCATATCTACTGTATTTCTGGCAGCAGAGTGATGGTTTAAGGCTTGTTTGATAAGTCAGACCCTTGATGAGCCATTTAGCCAACCATGTGTTCCATACTGTTCCAGTGTAATTTAAAGCTAAATCTAGTCCCACCCCCAATTACCATAGAGATCCATTCAAATGCAGAGGTTATTATATCGCTTCTAAGAGTACCTGGAAATAAAATATCAGGAGTGTTTTGATATCCTTTTATACAGTCATGATGGCATCACCTTTTTTACCTGTGGAATACCTGTTTACCACAGAAGTTGTTTGAGAGAATGGCAAGAATGTGCAAAGCTGCTATCAAGGCAAAGGGTGGCTACTTTGAAGAATCTAAAATATAAGACTTTTTTAAAATTTGTTTAACCTTTTTGGTTTTTGCATAATTTAATTTGTGTTATCTCATAGTTTTGATGTCTTTACTATTCCAAAATGTGGAAAACAGTAAAAATAACGGAAGAAAACCTTCTATGAGTAGGTGTGTCCAAACTTTTGACTGGTACTGTACATTTCAGACATATTCAACAATTAAATTGAAGTTATAAGACTGCTTATATTCTCAGTCTGCCCACCATTGCACTTGTCTTTTAAAACATAAACCTCTTCTGTACTGAAGGCACTTCTATAAAGATATAGCGTAGGCTTATGACCATTAATCATCAGCACACTTTACAGCTTAGCTATATGATTAGGGACAGGAGGGCCACTATCCTCCACTGTGGCACCTTCTCCAATAGACCAGGGTCACAATGACTAAAGAAATACCACAGTCCAAAAGCCACAAATTAAATGGGTTCTGTACCAAACGTGGTCCTGTAGCTAAAGGTGGCCTGGCACGCCTTGTGCGGTGAAACCCTGCAAATGACTGTGGTAAGTACTTCTCTCAGCATGATAAGCTAAAAATATCAAATCATACCGGCCACGTTACATGCTGCCCACTTTCTTATTATGGGCCTCGGGATCCTCTGCATGTCGTCTATTGAGTTTCAGGGGCATATGGCCCAGAGGATCTCTGCTGATCAACAGGAATGCATGCAAAATGTCACTGAAGCTTTTGAGCTCTAAAGGACAGTTCTGTATGAGTGAAACAGAATTTATAGAAGGCAAATGAAACCCATTTGGAATACACATGAATAACAGTACAGTGCCTCTATAGCACCACTCCCACTTAAATTCCATTTCAGCTGGCTCAGCAGCAAAAGGCACTCTCCTTAGCACGAGTCAAGGCTACCCTGCTGATCCGTATATAAATAAAGGCTGGAACACTGGTCTGAATTCCAGATTGGGTGGGGACAGTGCCGTTTTAACTTTGAGAAAAATGCTTTCCCACAACTCCTCTGGTGTGATACAGCTGAGTTAATGGTTGACAGAATTGGTAAAATAAGTACTGTAGGTTGCCATAGGTAAAAGTATCAGTATAGCAAGTAATAAAAGGCGTGAGTGCAATAGTGACTCCTGTGGTCAATGAGGCACTTGGTATCTGCGTATAAGCTGTGCCAACTGTGCAGTCCAGTAATGCACGATGACGTGTGCCCTCCTAAACTGACGGAGAACAGCACATGAAAGGGACAGAAACTGAATTCTGAATTAGGGGAGACTATAAAAAATGATGGGTCTGAAAGTTTTAAACAAATATATTTATTAACTGGATAGCTAAGAAAATGCTATATTTAAGAATGGCTGGCTGTACTCATTACTGAGGCTATATCCCTTGGTATTGTCTCCTGAAGTTTGGCAGTGAAAGCACAGCTGGCAGTTACCTTCTTCCCTGTTTGTTTTTCCACCATGGTGCCGTCTCTGTCGGTCCCAGGTTTGGCCATGGTACAGCTGGTGACTAGCCGCGGTGGCTACTCCCCAGGGTGCTCATCATGTGCCTGGAAAAGAAAGCCCCACTTTAGTGCTGCGTTATCACAGTCTTCAGTTAGCGCACAGGATAAAACATAGCCCTACATGTGCCACGCTGGCTCCCCTGCCTTGTTTCGTACAGCCAAGTCACTGAAAGGCAGGCAGCTGGTTAGTGCATTTCTCAAAGCAATCGCTGACGCAGAGGCCTTGTGAGCCAACTGAAACCAATGTCTCATTACTTCAGCAGCAGGATTACTTTACTTCTTAATTATCACGGACAGTTTAATGCAGCTTTGACACCTACATCTGGGAGCCACGTGAAGAACCGAAAACCACAAAACAACATTTGAATTTTTATCAGTTGAGAAATACTGAACATTTTACTCCCACAAAGTCAAAGCAAAGCCAAACACGATCTCTCCTTCAAAAACAAAAAAATGTTTTGTCTGATTTAATTAGATAATATCTATAATAATAAAAATGATTTACTTAAGATAATTCTACCTTCTTCCTGCCTGAAACTCAATCAAACCTTCATTGCTGGATGTGGAATGGCATTCACAAATACATAAATTAAAGATTAAATATTTTCCTCCAAAGTGAGTCCCATTACTAACTTGGTAGTTCTATATTTTTTGGTTCATTTGCACTCCCCAAAAATTCCCCTTTCATCTCAAAAGTAGAATGCACACAGAGTGCATGCCTGCTTCTACTCTTACATACAGAATGAAACAATGGCTATGAAAGAGACAAAGTCATTTGTTTTTTTGGAAGATTAACTTCCATCGCAGTCTTACGTCAACTCCAAACCAGTCAAAGACTTTGATGCCACCCCAACAACAGCACTCAGAGCTCAACATAATTATATTTACTAAACAAAGAATTAAAGCCTATGAATGCAGATTGCAGCTTTCGCGCTGGAGTCGGAATGATAATGTTCAGCTCCTCGGAGAGAAGGCGCCAGCCTGCTGGCCCTAGTTACTGTACATACTCGGTACAGTCTGGATGATTGCATTTTCAGAGGCAGATTGCAGTCCTGCTACAAAGGTCCAAATGCTCTCCTAGCAACCAGGTTTTAAACCAAGTTTAATACAGGTTTGATTTTTTTTGCAAGGCTTCGTGTTTTACCAGTCTCATCACTGGACAGAGAGAAACCTTGCGTCGGTAAAATGAAGATTTGCTTTTTAAACGGAGCGAATAAACCTGCGTCGGCTCCCTATGAGACTTGTGCCGAAGCCTCTCATGACATAGAAGTAGCTGGATGAGTGATTTTAAAAGGTACAACAGCCTTAAGTCCATCAACAGCTAAAGGCTGGATATCATTACTGTTATGAAACTAACCAGATGGTATCCTTCTGTTACATATGGTGTGTGGCTTTTTTCTTCAGGCTCGCTGTCCTCTGTTTAACCCAGGCACCTCATGTGATCGGTCTGCACCAATCAGGTGTGTGGTCTGAGTGCCATGATTATGAAAAATAGATTTTAAAAGTACACATCAGTCTGAATAATCTATGCACCCTACAGCCTTACCTATGAAAAAAATAGGCTATAGTCTACAGACCCTCTGAAACGTCCTTATCCTGCATTGCCTACATTCATCTGTCAGTACTGGCATAACCAACAGTCTAACTATAGATACCATGCTACTTCACATCACACAGTGCTGGTTGTAATAAAACAAAATGGTCAACCATTCCAGCTATATGTACATTCATAGTGTATCCTGGCTAAATGGAGTTTTAAACAAGGAGAGTCATACTACACTTCAAAATATTATGCACTGAAAAAATTATTACTTGAAAGTACAGTATATATGTGTCATATAATATGGAAGACAGAGGAAAGATAACATAGCTTCATGTCCACTTTAGATTGTCTACTGTTGAGAAGTAGCACACAACAAGCTATCTAGACAGACATCTTTATTTTCTACCTGCAACTTTGTCTCCCTTCTAGCACAGGACTACAGCGCTCTCAGGACAGTAACAGATTTCACAACTGGGAGTTTGATTCCCCACCATGGCGCCCTCTGTGCTGTGATCCCATGTCTATCTTTAACCCTCTATGCTTCCCCTCATCATTATTTTATTTTATTTTTTTAAATAAGACTGGCTGATCTCTTTAAAAAAGTAAAATAAATGTTACTAACTTTACTTCGATTTACTAAAGGGACAAAAATGTGTCAAATTGTTACCACCTGCAAAAATTTGTCAGAAATGATCAACTAAAGAGGTGTAAAGACGATTGTGTGTGCTAAAATTGAAAGATACGTTGATTTCTCATTTTTGTGGGTTAGCCTGAATGAATATGCAAAATTGGGCGTCCCTACGTTATTTCGCTAAATAGTGGGAGGTGGTCATGCAAATAGATTACTTTAGCACGTGTAAAGTGATTTACGAAAGAAGTTTGGGAAAGGTATCTGTGGGTGCATTTTAGTACAAATGGAAAGCAGGTATTAAAAGACAGGGGATCGATAAGATGACGGCTGTCATTGTAGCAAGACACGTACGGGTGTGTTTGGAATATCCATAACGGAACGTTCTGAATGATTGTGTAACAATGGTGGCTAATTAACTGGCCCATTCTAGCTAACTCTCAAAAAATACAAGAGAATTTGTGCATAGCCTACATAGGCCACATCATAAGCAGTAAGAATATTTTTTGTAATCATGAAGCAAATCGTGTTACAGAATACAAGAGTAACTAGTATTTGAATCAAACAAGCAATAAAACGTCTATTATATCAAACAGTGAATAACAAGCAAATCAAAACTTTATAAAAATAAAATGATCAAATGGAATTGTGATTTTATGTGACACTTACGGCACAAGTAGGTTTAGTGCTAGTAAGCATAGTTATGATCATTTCAGTCCTGACAAACATCTGTAACCCCTGGCAGAAACGAAGAGACATCCAGTTCGTAATAAACCGCCAGCTCATTCAGTGTAACAGTAGTCTATAACCTACACTAAAAAAAATACCATGAAAATGGCAACATTGCTGCCAGTCTATTCCAAACACGCAAAATCTCTCATTTAAATATGGCCGTTTGCGGCTGGAGTAATTTACATAACAACTCTAGTTGATCACCAGCAAAGTGTGAAATGATAACGCATGCAAATACTTTGGCTGCACCTGCAAAATAACAACCCTTATTTGGGATCTTAGTAAATCGACCCTGTCGATTAGTGAAGGTTTCATTTGGAGAGTGGTGCAAGTCCATGCTCTCCAAAATCATAGGTGAATAAGAGCAAGCAAGCAAGTACAACAGTAACCACACATCTCTTTGGAAGGAATATCTTTCATGCATTTACTTCAGTTGGGCTATTCTTTATGACATCAAATATGACCACTGGCATCTCCAAAATGAGCGCTCATACAGATGCATGAGATGTGCAGTCCTCCGGTGCAGAAACTGCACAGCTTGGCTGCTGGACTGCAGACTGAAAAGGCACATACTCGTACTTTCAAGTTTGATAAAATGGTGTTCAAAAAATAAATGAAATATCATGAGGGAGGCACGAGCGTTACTATATACACCTTGTGTGTCAATCCTTACTTAAAGGTTGTATCAGCGATTTTGGGTGGAAACATAAATGATCACATTCATCTGATTTTTCCTCACGATCCGCTAGCTGCCCGCCCCATAAGCAGGCCGTCAAAAAACCGCGTCTCTGTAGGCAGCCTATGCTCCGAGATCGTACACAAAAACAATGGTACTACCAACTACTCAAAACCAAAATAAACAGTATTCCAACCAATCACAATGATCTGCACAAACGTGACGTCACTTCTGAAGCGAAATCCCAAACAAACATACTTATGAATAATTATGTCATGTTTTAAAAAATAGTGTTCAAGCATCCAGAATTATAACCACGTTAATAACGTTTGTAAGAAACCAAACCGTTTGTAAATCCGTCAAGATTTCAGCGAGATAAGAGTATTAGCGTTTGTGCAGATCATTGTGATTGGTTGGAATACTGTTTATTTTGGTTGTGAGTGGTTGGTAGTACCATTTGTTTTTGTGTACGATCTCGGAGCATAGGCTGCCTACAGAGACGCGGTTTTTTGACGGCCTGCTTATGGGGCGGGCAGCTAGCGGATCGTGAGGAAAAATCAGATGAATGTGATCATTTATGTTTCCACCCAAAATCGCTGATACAACCTTTAAGACTGAGGCACAAAACTCATTCAGTCAGTAGTTAAAGGGTTAGTTCGGAATTTTGGACATAATGTCTCAATTACGACTTACCCATGATGTAGTTGATTGATGGAAACCATTTTCAGATAATTCCATGTTGTCCCTTCTTTTGGACATACACACATTGCTAATGCTAGGAAAGTAGTAGCATCCACTACCAAACGCACTTAAACACTCCAAGGTGCACCCAAAGCAAATAAAATACGACGACAGTCTATCGGGGTTATTTTCAGTGATTATACCATAATTTTTCAAGTCAAACTATCGTTAAATCCTTTACTTTGTGCTCACCTAAATTCTCTGTGGAAGTACGGCGTTAGTTTAGTAGCTAGGTAACGTAAAGTAGCCTATAGCTCTGCCGGCCAAAAACAATATCGCGCGTGTGTATTGTTAACTAACGTTCAGGTAAGATGGTATTTCGGTGTGTATTTCAAGGTTGTTCAAATCATGCAAAAAAAATGGGCACCACAAAGTTTTCACCGATTTCCAGTGGAAGATCAACAAAGAAAACAGCTATGGCTTCTTGCTGCTCGCATGGATGTCACCAATTGAGACTCAAAAAAAGTTTGTAGTGACCATTTCACGGAGGATGACTATGTGAAAATCAAAAAAGGACGGGCGGGACACCCTCTACTGAAGGAGACTGCTGTGCCATCACCTGTTTTTCTTCATGCACCGAAAACAACTGACGAGCAGGTAACTAATAAATGATTGCATGCGTGATCTATCTATTCAGCTAGCTAGCTAGCTAGCTAGTTGCCACGATTGGGAAGTCATGGAAGTGGTCAAACTTTTCCTGCAAATTGGTAGCCAGTGTGCTTGCTTGTATATGCTGGCAAAACGGATTGTGTCGGCAACTGTGGAGTACAGCAGATAGCCTACAGGCAGATACCCTGGCTAATCTACAGCTAGCTCCGCCGCCGTACTTCCACTGAGAATTTAGGTGAGCACAAAGTAAAGGATTCAACGATAGTTTGACTTAAAAAATGATGGTATAATCACTGAAAATAACCCTGATAGACTGTCGTCGTATTTTATTTGCTTTGGGTGCACCTTGGAGTGTTTAAGTGCGTTTGGTAGTGGATGCTACTACTTTCCTACGAGTTGCGCTAGCATTAGCAATGTGTGTATGTCCAAAAGAAGGGACAGCATGGAATTATCTGAAAATGATTTCCATCAATCAACTACATCATGGGTAAGTCGTAATTGAGACATTATGTCCAAAATTCCGAACTAACCCTTTAAGAGAACAATGAAAGCATTATAGTGGCATTTTAGCAGCATATTTATTACTACATGCCCTACGTGCACTTGAGCTTATATCAAGAACATCTCTTCATATCATTAACAAAGAGGCAAAGGAGTGTGTTTGTGCGGTTATGAAAAGGAGTTTGCACAAGCTTTTCCATTATAGTTATAGACAGTCATCGGTCTGTGGAAACTGAATTTGAGTTCAGCATGGTGCTGATCTCTCATGTGACAACAGACCACTCGGCAGCAGTGTAACTTTCGTGAATTTAGGCTACAAGGATTGAAAGCAGTTTGTGGAAGTGTTGCTGTTGTGCGATTTTGAACTTTTCACTCCTGACTCAGTGGACGGATACACGACCTGACAGGGAAGAACTGGTGTGTTTGCCTCTGGCCTTCTACGACGTGACAGTGAAAGACTGGTGCGTTTGCCTCTGGCCTTCTGTGCTTTTGCGGTGCAAAAAATAAATGCACTGTAGCTGACAGAGGCATGCATACCACTGAACTGTCAAAAGAGTAGATAACACTACAACTGGAGTGGACACATCAACTTCATTTTAAATCTAGAAAAAAAATCACATTAGGCTTGAGAGAGAGAAGGGTGAGAGAAAGAGAGACAGAAGGGCAAGAGAGAGAGAGAGAGAGAGAGAGAGAGAGAGAGAGAGAGAGAGAGAGAGAAGGGCAAGGTGAGCAGAGGGAGCTGAGAGATGCGTGAGAGTGCAGTAACCCAATCCCATGACTGCAGAGAAAAGGGAAGAGCTATGGATAGCACAGCACAGCCCACTAGAGAGCATGCAGCATGGGAGACTGGCCAGAGAAGCTTGTGCATCACATCAAACAACTGTGCTTCAAGCTGGGAGGGTGTAAAGGGCAACAGCGTATCCCCTTGAACATTATGAAGTTAGAAATCTTACTATCCTTCACAAGTCTACACAGAAAATAAATTGCAGTGCTTATTTTACATGCATTATTCAGAAGGTATCTTGCTGTACCCAGAGGGCTATTGATCTTCCAAGTTTAATTTTCCATCCTTAACACCACCATAGAATATCAATTTGCTAGCAGGCCTTACCCAGCATGCTGCTCCTCAAAGCATTAGAAGCTCAACAATATTGCATTCCGTGGACAAGCATTCAGGAGACAGTATTAACATTAAAAGTGCATTTTTTAAAAATCATTCTAGTCCAACCAGGGGAAAAAAACAGGACAAATGCCAATGATAATACGAGGTTCCATGTAGGCTTGGGCGATATGACGATGTTATCGTGCAACACGATATTAGTTGGCCACGATGATCGTCCTCACATGCTAGAATAATAGAATGATATGTAAGGGATAACATACAGCGAGCGAGTCAATTGTTTCAAAATAAGCCTCGTCAGGGTGCCCCGACACAAAGCAGAGGGGTCCTAAATCACCCTGAAGGGACATATTTTGAAACAATTGACTCGCTCACTGTACATTATCCTGCTTATACCACAGCTACCTGGCAAATAAATTGTGTATCTGCCATAAAAGCATGTTTAAATAGATTTTATTTGTGCATTTCTCGCATCCGACAAAGGACTTTCTGACAACAGCTTTGAGTATCCTAGCAACCACAAACATGCTAGCTCACAATGTTTTTATTTACAGCCCTGTGGAATTTCAATGATCTCTCAGGTATATATAGGCATCTTGGAACAAAAAAAACAAACAGTTAAGGTAGACAGAAGTCAGTGATCCAAGTCTCGTGTTTTGGATTCAACCTTCATCTTGGAAATGTTCAATTTGTCTCAAATTGTGGTAAATTTTTAAAGTGAGTGAAAAATGAAATGGTTTAGTTATGAGCTAGTTATGTAGCTATGTTAGCTAGCTGTCTAGCTTCATCCAGGGTGGTAGGCTATACTACAAAGCAGGATTACTAAGTCAGCTGGATAACTGCACTGAGTAACAAGTTTTCACCCACCGGAACAAGGAACTCACCAGCCATTTTCAACATTTTTAAAGCCACATTAACTTTTACAATATAACACAACCTAGTGGCTGCTAGAGTAGAAATCTTACCAGTCACAATCAAACTTTTACCAGCATTTGGCTGGTGGCGGGTCCTAATTTTACCCTGTATGACCCTTCCAAATATTGAATATGGATGCACTGAAGTAAAAAGAGCCGTTCTGGATTTTACTCAGTGCAGTTATCCAGCTAACTCAGTAATCCTGCTTCATAGTATACCGCCCAGGTCTTCGCGCCTTTTGTTATTTGTCCATGTCCACTGCGTTGAAGAGTTTTCTTTATAGGTGTCACAGAAAGTTCCGCTTCTGCCCAGGTATCAAAACTTGTATTTTTTCCAAAAATATGAAAACAAATATAAAATAAATCTCCCATATTTATGATTTGTGTTAATATCTTAAAAGTTATGTCTAGCTAGTCTTCTGGCACCAGGTGTCGCCTAGAGAGATAACGATAGAGCACATTTTGACCGGACTACTTGGCCTTGCAGAGTGCGGAGGGATATAATCAAGCGTGAAACAGTCATTTGACCAATCAGAATTGAGTATTCAACAAAGCTATGGTATAATCACAAATAAGTATTTTCTCAGCCTCACATGGCCCGACGCTTATTTTGAATTGTGAATGCCAGCAGCCAGTTTTTGATAGACCTAATGGACAAGATTGTACCAATACTCTTGGTGCAAATCACATTAAAACTGTGTATTCTAAAAGACCACCAGAGACATTTGATTCAATAAGATATTGTTTAATCAAAAAAATGTAAGTGCGAAATTACAACAATAATTTAAAAAAATGTTGGTTTTTTTATTTTTTTATTACATTTTTTTTTTTTTAAACAGGCAGAACATATGCTGAGAACGCCTTCTGATACTCGTAAAATAGCGTGCCCCCAAACCGGAGCGACAAATCACAGATCAACACCGTGTACCCGTCCAATCTGCCTGCCGGGCTGGACAAAGAGAACAAAACTAGCTAGCTAACAATGGACCAATGAAACTCTAACCTTAGCTTCTAACAATAAAAACAGAAGTGGATATAGCATGAAGTGGAGCTTGTGTTAGCTGTCACTCAAGTTTGGTTACAACCTGCTGAATTTGTATTGTAGGCTATTTGTATAGGCTGCTGTCTAGGAGTACATTTTATTTAATCACGTTTTTTGTATTTACCATTTCACCCTAATGACATGTCAGCATATTTCATTCACATCAAACACCAAAAGCAAACTTTTTATTTAATCAGTTTGTCATTCTTTATTTAGGTTGCTACTTAGTAATTATTCATGTTACTTTGTTCTATTTCTGACATGGCATTAATGGTGTTAAAAATCCTGTGTTATTGAATAAAAATACTCAACACTGATTGATTTGTTTTATTGATCTCAGCTGATGGCTATCGCCTATTATGTAAAATAGCGCTTAATGGTGCCACATTGTGGCCACTTATGGGTTTTGCAACATGACTCTTCTTTTTTCTTTTTTGGATGATAACATTGTATATCATTGGTTTTCTTAAAGCGATATCGTCAGTAGGGGTACTTCAATATCACCCAAGCCTAGTCCCATGATTTCGCTAATATAGTGCCGACAAGTTACATCGCTCTCAATCAACAAGGCAGAGACAAGACAGTAAGGTCCAGACCATCACACTTGACCACCCTATTGACTGGCCAGTTTTATACAAGAATTATCAATTATCATTCCCCCGTGTGTGCACCATACTCCACCAGGAAGGTCAAAAAAGCTTTCATTCATAGCTAACAATGCAACAGGCTGTTCACTTGAAGTGTTGCTGGCACTATCTCATTCTGCTGCATCAATGAATATTACAGAGCAATACGCCAGTGTGATCATTTGACTGGTACACAATGACTGCACAGCCACCTTCTCACAGCTGAGGTACTGTGTGGCAGGCTGTTGAAACCTACCATTTCTGATGCACAGAAATTAATAGTGCGAAAAAGATCAATAGGATGACTAAGACTGATGCATGGCTGAAATTCCTGTGAATTTCTGTGTAATCCATGAAGATCCGAGAGAGCAGGCACCAGTGCCCTTACTTGATTGATTTTCAAACATACTGACATTCATACTGGCACGTTACAACTGATAACTTGGTTTATCAGTTTTAACGTGGTTTTTGAAAAATGCATCTTAGTCTAATAAACATTTTTTATCATCACACCAATCTACATTATACTCCAGAGTACGATTTATTCTCTGACAATTCCACAAACCGATTATACACGTTATAGAACTCTCAACTGAACGGGTAATGAACAATATGAATGTGGCCAGACAGCAAGCGAAATAGTGTGTAATAAACAATATGAATGTGCCAGACAGCAAGTGAAATAACGGGTAATGAACAATATGAATGTGCCAGACAGCAAGTGAAATAACGGGTAATGAACAATATGAATGTGCCAGACATTAAGTGAAATAACGGGTAATGAACAATATGAATGTGGCAGGACAGCAAGTGAAATAACGGGACAGTTGAGACATCTCTTAAGCTTGTTCTAGCAATAATTCACCAAACCATCTGAGTACTCCATTATGGCCATACACCTAAACCATCCGAGTACTGCATTATGGCCATACTCCTAAACCATCCGAGTACTGCATTATGGCTATACTCCTAAACCATCTGACTACTGCATTATGGCCATACTCCTAAACCATCTGACTACTGTATTATGGCCATACTCCTAAACCATCTGACTCCTGCATTATGGCCATACTCCTAAACCATCTGAGTACTGCATTATGGCCATAATCCTAAACCATCTGAGTACTGCATTATGACCATACTCCTAAACCATCTGAGTACTGCATTATGGCCAAACTCCTAAACCATCTGAGTACTGCATTATGGCTATACTCCTAAACCATCCGAGTACTGCATTATGGCCATACTCCTAAACCATCTGAGTACTGCATTATGGCCATACTCCTAAACCATCCGAGTACTGCATTATGGCTATACTCCTAAACCATCTGAGTACTGCATTATGGCCATACTCCTAAACCATCCGAGTACTGCATTATGGCTATACTCCTAAACCATCTGACTACTGCATTATGGCTATACCCCTAAACCATCTGACTACTGCATTATGGCCATACTCCTAAACCATCTGAGTACTGCATTATGGCTATACTCCTAAACCATCCGAGTACTGCATTATGGCTATACTCCTAAACCATATGAGTACTGCATTATGGCTATACTCCTAAACCATCTGACTACTGCATTATGGCCATACTCCTAAACCATCTGACTACTGCATTATGGCCATACTCCTAAACCATCTGAGTACTGCATTATGGCTATACTCCTAAACCATCTGAGTACTGCATTATGGCTATACTCCTAAACCATCTGAGTACTGCATTATGGCTATACTCCTAAACCATCTGAGTACTGCATTATGGCCATACTCCTAAACCATCTGAGTACTGCATTATGGCCATACTCCTAAACCATCTGAGTACTGCATTATGGCCATACTCCTAAACCATCTGACTACTGCATTATGGCCATACTCCTAAACCATCTGAGTACTGCATTATGGCCATACTCCTAAACCATCTGACTACTGCATTATGGCCATACTCCTAAACCATCTGACTACTGCATTATGGCCATACTCCTAAACCATCTGAGTACTGCATTATGGCCATACTCCTAAACCATCTGACTACTGCATTATGGCCATACTCCTAAACCATCTGACTACTGCATTATGGCCATACTCCTAAACCATCTGACTACTGCATTATAGCTATACTCCTAAACCATCTGAGTACTGCATTATGGCCATACTCCTAAACCATCTGACTACTGCATTATGGCCATACTCCTAAACCATCTGACTACTGCATTATGGCCATACTCCTAAACCATCTGACTACTGCATTATGGCCATACTCCTAAACCATCTGAGTACTGCATTATGGCCATACTCCTAAACCATCCGAGTACTGCATTATGGCCATACTCCTAAACCATCCGAGTACTGCATTATGGCCATACTCCTAAACCACCCGAGTACTGCATTATGGCCATACTCCTAAACCATCTGACTACTGCATTATGGCCATACTCCTAAACCATCTGAGTACTGCATTATGGCCATACTCCTAAACCATCTGAGTACTGCATTATGGCCATACTCCTAAACCATCTGACTACTGCATTATGGCCATACTCCTAAACCATCTGACTACTGCATTATGGCCATACTCCTAAACCATCTGAGTACTGCATTATGGCTATACTCCTAAACCATCTGAGTACTGCATTATGGCCATACTCCTAAACCATCTGACTACTGCATTATGGCTATACTCCTAAACCATCTGAGTACTGCATTATGGCCATACTCCTAAACCATCTGACTACTGCATTATGGCCATACTCCTAAACCATCTGACTACTGCATTATGGCCATACTCCTAAACCATCTGACTACTGCATTATGGCTATACTCCTAAACCATCTGAGTACTGCATTATGGCCATACTCCTAAACCATCTGAGTACAGCATTATGGCTATACTCCTAAACCATCTGAGTACTGCATTATGGCCATACTCCTAAACCATCTGAGTACTCCATTATGGCCATACTCCTAAACCATCTGAGTACTGCATTATGGCCATACTCCTAAACCATCCGAGTACTGCATTATGGCCATACTCCTAAACCATCTGACTACTGCATTATGGCCATACTGTATTAAGTAGAAAACTTAATACAGTATAATGTTACGGTCTACCAGATTTAACCAACACTGGAATTACAAAGTCACTGGATAAGCAGAGCAGCAATAATTTACCAAAATGACTCATACAAAAAGATACACAATATTGCATAATGCTTCTGATCCACAGGTCTGTCCACAAGTAAATTTTAGGCAGGTAGGGACCTATAAAACCTATTGACAAGCGGACCAATCAGTAACACAACCTGAATATGCATGATGTCTTAATGCTTCCAATATCCTGCCCTATGTATGATACCTTGCAATAGGTCAGGTTGAAGTTTAATTCTAAGAGTGAATTACTTCTCAAGGTTTTTTTGTTTTTTTTTTGCTGTCCAAGAGCAAAAAAATATAAATGTTATGAGTCCCCCTCCAAGAGCAAAGAATGTTATAAAATGTTATAAAATGAGTCCCTTAGGCTTTACAGTAAAGTGCCCAATATGAATCCTACAGTACTTCCATTAATCATATCTTACCTGACATCTACTGGCAGGGAATTATAACAGCATAATATCTTTAACCAAAATAGACACCCATTAATCACTGAACTGGCTACAATGTGAAGCTGCGTGAACAGACTGATGAACACATTTACATTTTTTACATTTTACAACACGCATGCCTTTCATATTTTAACCCAGCAATCCATCATTATTTCCATTTCACATAACTTAACAACTTAACATATCAAAAAAGTATACCCTGGCAAACAGTGCATGAATTATGTTCTAATGAGAACAGCACATATTTTCACAGCAATGCTTTCTGTTCTTTGCAATTTGAACCTAGGAATGGTCACCTATTGCAGTTTGCAGTATAGTATGTCTGCAGTGCCTGACCTCTGTTGCACTGTGTGGAGCGCTCACAGGAAGCGCTCGGGATGACAACAAACCCACATTCTCCTGCTAGCGAGCACATGCAGGGTTGTGCAATCATCAGGCTCCGCTGCCACCTGTCAGTATGCAATGTGAATTTGTGGTCCACTTCCTGGAATGCTTCAGTGGCAGACAAACAGAGCAAATGCAATAAGAAGCCAAAGGCTGCGTCTTTAACCCTCAAGCCATGATTTTGGGAGTAGAAAAGGATGCCTCCCGCCTTAAGAGCCGTGTCAACCTGTGGTCATCAAGGCGAGGTTTGAGTGTAGTATTGAGAAACAGTGGTACTGATAACAACAAGCACGCTAATTTTCATGTGTTCTTTAATAAAGAGCTAAAACATTTCTGACTGTACTACATCTTCACCGGACAACCAAATCATGACAGTATCATAGCAGCGAGTCACTATGTGCCTATAGTCACTTCCAAAACTGTAGTTGCACAATTGGCGTAGCAGCGCCCAACTAATTATTTTAGGGTATTGATGTAAAAGGGCCATTTTTACAGCTCCTTTGAACGTCACTTCCTTGGGCCCCAGATTGATTTCTTGGTGATATCATGCTAAGTCACTAAGTGAGAGGCCATACAAAGGCCTTTGAGGGCGAAGGGGTAACTTTAGAATGCGTACTATTTTCGAACCACAAGGAATGGTCATTTCCAGCACTTGTTGGAATAGGATACAGTAACAAGAACCACCCATTACCTGGCCTGTTGTGTCATTTCATTTAGCTTCATAACAAATCACTAAATTATTCAGACCAGGATATACCAATGGATTGAAAAAAGACCAAAGTCTAAACATACTTATCCTTTGCCTCTCAAAATTGTGGGTCAACAGCTGTTGCAAAAGATACATTTTTAACTATGTGCAAACACCAACTACACTCTGCACTCTCAGGTTGCAAACACTGTGCTAAAACAAAATTAAATATGCAACAGGCAAGACAATAAGCCTTCAAATAAGCCTGATAAATTAAAAATAATGCAGTTTCACAGATACGTGTGTTATTTTGGTAGTGCAGGCCTACAATAAAGAGGATGCATTTCAGTTGTTGAGGGAACTTTCAGTGCTTTTCATCATATACAGTTGAAGTCAGAAGTTTACATACACTTAGGTTGAAGTCATTAAAACTCATTTTTAACCACTCCACAGATTTCATGTTAGCAAACTATAGTGTTGGCAAGTCAGTTAGGACATCTACTTTGTGCATGACACAAGTAATGTTTCCAACAATTGTTTACAGATTATTTCACTTTTAATTCACTATATCACAATTCCAGTGGGTCAGAAGTTTACATACACTAAAGTTGACTGTGCCTGTAAACAGCTTGAAAAATTCCAGAAAATTATCTCATGGCTTTAGAAACTTCTGATAGGCTAATTTACATTATTTGAGTCAATTGGAGGTGTACCTGTGGATGTATTGTAAGGCCTACCTTCAAACTCAGTGCCTCTTTGCTTGACATCATGGGAAAATCAAAAGAAATCAGCCAAGAAAATTGTGGACCTCCACAAATCTGGTTCATCCTTGGGAGCAATTTCCAAATGCCTGAATGTACCACGTTCATCTGTACAAACAATAGTACGCAAGTATAAACACCATGGGACCAGGCAGCCGTCATACCGCTCAGGAAGTTCTGTCTCCTAGAGATGAACGTGCTTTGGTGCGAAAAGTGCAAATTAATCCCAGAACAGCAGCAAAGGACCTTGTGAAGATGCTGGAGGGAACAGGTACAAAGGTATCTATATCCACAGTGAAACGAGTCCTATATCGACATAACCTGAAAGGCTGCTCAGCAAGGAAGAAGCCACTACTCCAGAACCGCCAAAAAAAGCCAGACTACAGTTTGCAACTGCACATGGGGACAAAGATCTTACTTTTTGGAGAAATGTCCTCTGGTCTGATGAAACAAATATTGAACTGTTTGGCTTTAATGAACATCGTTATGTTTGGAAAAAAGGGTGAGGCTTGCAAGCTGAAGAATACCATCCCAACCGTGAAGCACGGGGGTGGCAGCATCATGTTGCGGGGGTGCTTTGCTGCAGGAGGGACTGGTGCACTTCATAAAATAGATGGCATCATGAGGAAGGAAAATTATGTGGATATATTGAAGCAACATCTCAAGACATCAGCCAGGAAATTAAAGCTTGGTCGCAAATGGCTCTTCCAAATGGACAATGACCCAAAGCATACTTCCAAAGTTGTGGCAAAATGGCACAACAAAGTCAA
Organism: Synaphobranchus kaupii; assembly: GCA_029718625.1. Lineage (NCBI taxonomy): Eukaryota > Metazoa > Chordata > Actinopteri > Anguilliformes > Synaphobranchidae > Synaphobranchus > Synaphobranchus kaupii. Next base: position 38,015,255 of record CM056377.1, on the reverse strand, counting down.
GATATTGGAGTGGCCATCACAAAGTCCTGACCTCAATCCAATTGAAAATTTGTGGCCAGAACTGAAAAAGCGTGTGCGAGCAAGGAGGCCTACAAACCTGACTCAGTTACACTAGTTCTGTCAGGAGGAATGGGCCAAAATTCTTATTATAAATAATACTTACAATAAAAGTTATTGTGAGAAGCTTGTGGAAGGCTACCCGAAACATTTGACCCAAGTTAAACAATTTAAAGGGAATGCTAATAAATACTAACAGAGTGTATGCAAACTTCTGACCCACTGGGAATGTGATGAAAGAAATAAAAGCTGAAATAAATCATTCTCTCTACTATTATTCTGACATTTCACATTCTTAAAATAAAGTTGTGATCCTAACTGACCTAAGACAGGGAATGTTTACTCGGATTAAATGTAAGGAATTGTGAAAAACTGAGTTTAAATGGATTTGGCTAAGGTGTATGTAAACTTTCGACTTCAACTGTATTACAAATATTGATTTTGACAATGGGCTATGGACACTTTCACCAGATTACTTACCGCTTGAGTGTACTCTTCTTAAGCAATGCAAAATGTAGATAAGCACTGATTTTATCTAATAGAATATTAATTACCTACAATTACTGATTTTATAGATGCATGAGTTTCGCCCATTTTTTCAGTTCTCTTATAGGCAAAGAAAATAGGTTGAAAAACATTGTCTTTGGACAAATGTGTCACTGAAATACGGTAGGCTAAATATAAAAATATATTTGGTCAGAACACTCTTGAAAATGAGATTTTTAATCTCAAGAGGTATCTCCTGGATAAATAAAAATAAAATAAAATAAAAATAACAAATGGCAATAAAATTACAATGGATTGGTTCATATAGCCTAATAATTTTGTCAAATGACAAGAGAATTAGAAATTTGCAACAACAAAAGTATTAAAACGCTTAAAGATTGTAAACAAGTCTGACTTTAGATTCCTAAAAGAAAAATATTAATTCAGTGCTCAAATTAAGTATCCATACATTTTAAGCTGCATTGCTAAATTGAAAATCCCTGTAAAATGTAGTTTTAAACAATTGTATTTGTAGTAATTTAGTATCAGGCAGGTTGTTGAAGGATTTTTTCTTGGTCAATTTGTATGCAACAACATTGGTGTTCAGTTTCACTGATGCAAATGACTGCAAGTGCATTCAGAAAATGAATAATATTAATGAAGAAATAATTTATATATATATTTTTTTTTTAAATGACATTCAATGATAATTTGTCTCACGAAAACAAAAAAGCTCTATCCCTGAAATAACAGGTTGTATGTAAATAAACAGCAGAAATAAAAGCGCTATGACTAGGTAATCAAAATTAGTACAATTTGTTCTTGAGAATTTCTGTAGCACTAGCTACTCAATATGTACCCTGCTAAATGATTAATAGTAAAAAAAGCTAAAGTGAGAAATTGGATAGTGGGGACGAATTTATTAGCCTAAATTAACTAAATAGCTATGAGCATCAGCTGTCGATAAGGATTCAGCAAGGTATATTAAATGAAGGTATAATGCTAGAATAAATGTGCTACTGTATGTCTCAAAAGCTGCGCCAATGCAGGAGTAAGTAATCATGCGTCACCCAGCTTTATCAAGCAAGTAGTTCTACATGACATTTGACAGGGGCTTTCCCACATGCATATAAACAGCATGGGCTCAGGTTCCACTTCAAAAAAGAGGAAGATTAAGTTCATATTTATACTAGAAAAAGCACAGAAACCAGCAAGGTTTTCAAAGGCCTCAGTAAGAAACTAGAAACTCCCACTCCAAACTACTACTTGTGCCAGATATGTCTTCCTTGATGCATGTTTAAAATTGAATTGCAGCATCAGTTAGGTTTCACAAACACATGCTAGTATGCACTGAAAAATCCCACAGAATGTCAGTTAAATAACAAATTGCTATATGCAACAGGGGGCTCTCACAGTAAATCCCAGTTGCCCAAAGGTCAATGTCCAACAGGTCAACAGTCTGATTCACGACCCACGACTCCAGACTTTGAAAAGCCAGTAACACTCCTTTCTATGACCTCTGAGCCCAGATGGGCATACATGGTCTTGAGAGATGAGACAAACAGCTACCTCTTAAGGAACTGAAGAAACAAGTTCAACAGCTTATTAAATACTAAAGTTGATCTTCTATGGTTTTTTCCACCTTACATGTTTACAACTGACAATTACAACATAAACATTACTGCAGAGGTCTCCCCATAACAAAATAGCCTAAGTATGATGGCAGTATTGTGCACAGTCATGCATGCACACTCCCTTTGGAAGATGTGGGATTATGCAAGCATGGTGACCTAACAAAGTAAATTCTCCTGTTTTAGTAAATCAAATCTTCGTAGAAAAAAAACAGCCCCAGAAAGCAACAAAGACTAAGAAACTACTCTAAGTACACAACACTAACAACTTTACTTCAATAGTCTGGTGCTGGAGTCAGGTTTAACCAAGCACCTTGTGTGACAAAAGAACCACAAATCATTTTATATCTACTCACATAAAAACTTATATCAAATTAAAAATCTCATTTTAATTTAAACACATGTGAACAGTATGTTTGTCTTCCCTCACCAGAACCCCCATCAGTTACAAGCCATTCACAGGCTCAATATAATTGTTATGAGTGTGATTCAAATTAATAGCATGCAAATAGCAACATGAATAGTAGGTTATTGTGCTGGGACATATATACAGATCCTTTCCAAAAAATTAGAATATCATGGAAAAGTTATTTTTTTTCCATAATTCCATTCAAAAAGTGAAACTTTCATAGATTATAGATTCATTACACACAAAGTTAAATATTTCTAGCCTTTATTTGTTTCATTTTTCATAATTTTGGCTTACAGCTCCAGAAAACCCCCAAAACAGTATTTCTAGAAATTAGAATAGTGTGTCGAAAATCAGCATTTACTTCAGTTATTTCAGAGAATGAGTACTCCACTCATTCTCTGAAATAACTGAAATGCTGATTTTCGACACACTATTCTAATTTCTTGGCTTGACTCGAGGAATCCGACAGTTGTAGCCCATGTCCCGGATACGTCTGTACGTGGTGGTTTTTGAAGCACTGACTCCAGCCTCAGTCCACTCCCTCTGCATCTCCGCCAAATTTTGGAATCGTCTTTGCTTGACAATCCGCTAAAGCCTACGGTCATCTCTTTTGCTTGTGCACCTTCTCCTGCCACATTTTCCCCTTCCACTAAACTTTCTATTGATATGCTTGGACACTGCACTCTGTGAACAGCCAGCCTCCTTAGCGATGACCTTTTGTGGCTTACCCATCTTCTGGAGGGTGTCAATGATGGTCTTCTGGCCAATTGTCAAGTCTGCAGTCTTCCCCATACTGAACCAAACTGAGATAAACTTTGCAGGTGTTTTGAGTAAATTAGATGATAGTGTGACACTCAGTCTAAAACATTCATTCTCTGAAATAACTGAAGTAAATGCTGATTTTCGACACACTATTCTAATTTCTTGAAATACTGTTTTGGGGGTTTTCTGGAGCTGTAAGCCAAAATTATGAAAAATTAAACAAATAAAGGCTAGAAATATTTCACTTTGTGTGTAATGAATCTATAATCTATGAAAGTTTCACTTTTTGAATGGAATTATGAAAAAAAAAAAACTTTTCCATGATATTCAAATTTTTTGGAAAGGATCTGTATATGCATGTTTAAATGCATAACAATATTTTTTCACCCCAAGTTTATTAATTTACACTTCAATTTGGCTCTGTATGTCTATGTCTATGCATCCAGGGCACATTCATACAATTTTACTTCTGGAGGTCAAGGTTAATATCAAAGGTTAAGGGCCTGTGATTAGTTTACACTTGTTTGAAAATGAATCTCCTGAACTCTGTTATTAAACTATGCATAGTCATTGCAGGCATGGGCACATCCGTAAGAGGATGTGACGGAGGTATTTCTGAGTTAATACTTAAACTCAATATGTGTGCTGCCATCTAAAGAGTTCAGATTGAGGAATGAGAAATATGACATTGACCTTTCAATTGCTACAGCACAGTAACTTTATTCAGCAGCTTCCCGACACAATCCACCATAAGCCTTATTACTCAGAATGAGGTACTACTATTTCCATGTTTATATACTTGGAAAAGTAACTATACATGTTTATTTTTTGGCTTAATGAACACTTTTAATGAAAATGTAAAAGTGATTGCAGGGGTCTTTAAATCTTCTTTGTAATAGCCTACCTAGTTAACAGAAGCATACTTGTGCTACACAATAGCCTCAGGATTCACAAATTGAATTTGTAAATTACATGTCCTCTGCACACTGAAGAAGACACCCCAGTCTTTTTGCTACCTCACTACCACCCTCACCTCCCTCCTACTTGTTATTTAGAAAAACCCCTGTGACACACAAATTCTCCTAATGCAATAAAGGCAAAGATGACATATACTCTTCAGGTGGGAAAGTGTGTTTCCCCTAAGAAGTGGGCATTATATCAGACACACTCTACACATGTGACCATTTCTATAGCAACCTGGAGAAGACATCTTGGCCAGAATATTCCACAACTTGTCTTTGTAGCTGGGCTTATGGGAATGATTTACAGCTTTAGCAATGTTTCACACTTTCCAATCATTTTATATTTTCTCTGCAAGGTACCCAGGCCACTCAACCTAGAGCTCAATCTTGAAAATATGTATTATTCAGTTAAACATAACGTGGGTACTTATGGTGTATTCAAATGAACTCGGAAGTCCGAATATTTCCGACTTCCGAGAAGAAAAAACTATTTGAACATGACAATAATGTCACGTTCAAATCGTTTTTTCTTCTCGTAAATATTCCGACTTCCGAGATCATTTGAATACACTATTACTACAAACAATTGCACATTATGACATCAGAACAGACTACATCTACATATCAAAGGCACAATTTCATTATATATTATTGCCCTCCACCTGCAACAACATCCAAGTTCATTATAAAAAGCAGTCCAATTGCCACCATGTTACCAAAGACTGTCCTCCCTGTTTTAAAACAAAACAACCACACGAGTTTTAGTGAACACTCTCAGAATCCTGAACAATCCTGCATTAAAAATAAGAAGCAGACTGCATTTCTGAATGATCTCAGACCTGGCCATGCATGCGCAGGTGCCCAGCTCAACCACACCTAACGTTAATCAGACAAATCTAAAAGACGTATCGAGTAACAGTCACTTTCAGGATTCAGTGTGTTTAAATACACAGGACATTACGTTTGCATTCAATTTTAATGTTTCTTGTGATATTGTGTAGCTAACCGTTATCTAACGTTACCTACGCCATGTGTATAAAAAAAAAAGACAGTGATGACTTTGAAAATGCAAGTCCAAAATAACAAATCATCTTTTAATAGAACAAACTGACTATCTTAATTAAAATGAACGTGTGACGATTTCTAGTAAACGTTACGCACCTACCTAACAGCTTCACTTTAATGAAAGGTTCCTTTCATCAGCTAACATTAACTAGTTGCAAACGAAACGTCAAAATATCTCGTCTAAATCCTAAAAAATTGCATGTGTAACGTTAGTTCGGCGAGCGGCCTCGTACGTTTTAGAGGTAGCAAGTTAGCTAGATAGCAAAATTTAGCTGCTAACGCGGTACGTGCGTTACATCATTATTTAATGTTAGCTAATGCACATTGCGAGCCAGCTACAGTCTATCTAACCATCTAAATTTGCTACCGAGATATAACATTACTGTATAGGCTAGCTTAACGTTATCTTGCACAGTAGCTCGCTAGCGCTACGGTTGATATAACTTGTGCTGTAACAAAATAGTGTCGGCAGCAAAGAGAAAGGGAATGACTGCACTCATCAACCGACTTAACGTTACACTGTCTACGCTGTCGGGACGGTTCTAAGTTACATTTTCAGCAGTAACTTAGCCAGCCAGCGATTAAATGGTTGGTTAATTGACATAGTTAGCTTACTACCTAACGTAATGCAGTACCTTTCTTAGTCGTGAAGGCAAGTAGCTACTAGCTACTAGCTACTGTTACTGCGTACATAGTTTTCCAATGTAACATTCACTTGTACTGGCTAGCTCGATGTGAGTTACGCGTGGCTGTCACTCGACACGCAGTCAGCAGCTACTCTACGCCTGTACCAGAATTATGGCGGTAAAGACGATTTCATAACTTAACCATCCATACAGAACTAGCTAGGTAGCTAGCACTCTAGCAAAAATAGATAATAACGTTACAAACCTCACCTTCAATCTTCGCAGTCCTAGACCCAAAGGCTGTCAAATTAACTCTGAGATTTACTAGCTAACGTTAGTAACATTACATACATGCAATTTGCTGTAAGCTGCATTACTACTTGTGCTAGCAGCAGCAATGACATGTTCTCGCAATAACTAGCACGTTCTTGCGTTAGTTATTAGCTAACTTAGCTAGCATATCCATTTGATCTTACCAGGGTCAGTTAAAAATTAAGTTTTTTTGCTTACCTTAATAGTGCGCTTAAGATCCTGCTAATTTATTCATTTACATTAGTGTGTTTTAATGGTAGCTATTAACTGCATGAATGCATAGTATTAAAAAGAAAAGCACGAGCAACACACCCCTCTAGCTTGTCACTGGTTTGAAAACACATTACCCCGTCGTGTCGTCGTTCCGAGCAAGACAACGCAGACAAATGCAAACCTTTTGCTCATTGGTGGAAATGTGAGCATGTGATCAAATTAACTGAAGGCTTCATACAGTTTCAGCAGGTCTACGTTCATTGGGTATTAGAAGGTATGTGCACCACCTCCTGTCAAATGGATGATTTTAGTAACAAGATTGCTCGACTAATTTCAATTATAATAGATAACGCTGATATTAACCGTTCTGAACTTTTTACAGGTGGATTATACTGAGCGATACATTTATATTTCGTTTAGAAGCTTAGCAGCTATGACGCCGAGGATGACAGCGTGAGGTGACGCATGCTAATTGACGTCATCCTTTCCACTTGTTTTCTGCAGTGTGACTGGAATGTTCTCGAACCTGATGGAGAAAGCGGGGCACAGAACGAAGAACAGTTCAGAGAAAGAAATAATGGGGCCGTGAAGGAACGGTGGTAGCTATTTTAAAACGGATTTCATGTAGTCAGTAGTCACTGTAATGTCATGCTCGAATGAGGCTCTGGGTTCATTAGATTTCCGTGAGGCAGTCGCTTACTGCTTTGTTGTTCTCGTGCAGTGTGTGGCGCAGTACTATTTCGGATTGTGGTGGAAAATAGTGCGCGTGCGTGGTTGTGACTGTTTTGTTGCTAAACCCGAATCGAAGACGGCAGGAAATCGGTATGGGGGGATGGGAAATGGCTAGACAGCTACTTGTGGGATAGAATGGAAATGACAGCTATGAAAAACGCGGGGGACAAGTCCCCGTAAAATGTTTCCAGATGGTTAACCAAAACCTGAACAGCAGCTGTGTGTTAGCATGGTAATCATATTTGCAAAGCAGGCGCGTTTGAACATTACTAGGCTGCTCACTGTAACTTTGGGAGTTGGCTTTGTAAAAAATGTCTAAAATTTTGTTGCGCTTTCAAGTATTTAGACTCACATAGAATGCAGTGTTTGTGCGCAATGTTACATTTGATGCATCAGTAGTGAGTGATTCGATGGAAGTAAATAAGTGAAAGTTGCTGTAGTACAAGACTACCTCAAATGAAACCAGGCTATTCTGCTTTTATCGCATGTTGTTCGTTGACCCTAGAACCGAACGCAATGATGCTCTAGTCTAGACGTTACGTTTTGCAGTATGCAATCATAAAGCAAAACCTTTCAGAGGGGTGGTTCATCCCTAAACTCTAAAAAATATATATTTACAGAAAAATTAAGTAGACAGTGAAGCACATCATTCTAAATGAACTGTTATGTAAAACAAACGATTGTGCATGTTTGTATTGGAAATAAAATAATAAACTACAAATACTTGTATATATTTAAAATTTTGCTGTTTGGAAGAAAATATGGAAAGATTCAAATGTGTAATGCAAGGTTGTATGTGCCAACTTTTCAAAAGAAAAAAAATGTTTAAAATATACTGGCAGGTCAATGTACATGCAATGTGGACTGACAGATGCCTCCCAAGGGAAGAATGTGCTTCTTATGCATTTCAGATCAGCAAAGCACAGGTTCCCGTATGCAGTGGCCTTAAGTTCCCGCTTATTTATTCATTTACGTTAGTGCGTTTTAAAGTAATGAGTGGTTGTACATTAACCAAAATGTAAAACCAGTTATGTTCTGAATTCCAAATGGAGTGTCAGGATATATCATATGACTAAACCTTAATGGGATAATATAGGAATCATCCTTGGCCTAGAATTGTTCTATTAATTAACAGACAGAGGCATCATAATAAAAGACAAACTGAGAACAACCTACAAATTTGGATAACCGAAGACATTTTATTTACATTGTACTCAAACTAATCTTTGAGGATAAGGAATACACCAGTGAAGTACAGGACGATTACATTTTTGGAACAACATCACTACAGATCAGCTCTCACTCCAAAACCAGGTCCATTGGGGGGCTCTGTCAAAGATGTCAACCCACCTGCTGGTTCACAAGAGAAACGGCCATTTCTAAAGAGGAAACAAAAAAAGAATAATAAATGGTTATGTAACATGTTTATATGCTCATTTTCCTTGTGCCAATGATGTGCACACATTTTAGTTTAACAAGTGAGATAATCTGTGCTGTGTATTCACAAGTGATGTTAAAAGAGACAGGCACCCTCACTGCTCAGCCCTAGACCAAGTACAGTCAAATTAATCTGTACTGTGAATTTCCAGATTCCAGATTTTTACTAAACTCCAATTAGTCTTGAGTTGGGAATGAGCTGTTTTTAAAAAAACTAGAACTGGTCAAATTCCTCAAAGAGTGAGAAAGGCTTGTGTCCTAACTTAGTGTGCCACAAGGCTGTGTTCACAAAAGCAATGCTTTAGTATTTCGTATACCTGGGTCCAGGTGGTGGCGTTCTCCCAGCTTTCAGTTCATCAATGATGTGCTCAATGTCCTGAGGAAGAAGGTCTTCCTAAAATGTGGAAGACAGATTTCAACTTGGGTAGAGGGACGACAAAAACACGCAGCCTTAAGATGCAAGCTTTAGGCTCTTCGGCTTTTTTCCGCTCCAGTGTTACACGATTACGTTAAGCACGTAGACCTCTCAAGCTGTAAGAGAACTCATTTACATTACGTCACTTGTTAGTCAGTCCAATCTTTAAGTCGGATTTCCTGGTGACAACCTAATTTAATGTACTTTGTAATGTTGGAAGTTAAAATGCACATCCCCAAATACAGTATTTAATAATTACAAAGAAATAATATGCACTTCTTGTCAAAGTGATATGGTACAAGCAGTTTAAATGAATGCTCTGTTGAAACATCTGAATTCTTCACTGGAGAGATAAGTGCATAAACATTAGACTTTCCAACAATGTGCCTATATGTGTACACTTCAGTCCTGTTCAGCTGTTGCTATCTCTGAATAATGAAGTGGCTCCAAGATGCTGAGTTACTCACAAAATAGTTATCATTGATCTGGACCATTGGTGCATTTACACACGCTCCAAGGCATTCCACCTCTATTAGTGAGAACATTTTGTCGGGTGTAGTTTCACCAACTTTAATGCCTGTACACAAAAGAAACACACATTGTTAGCCTGCATTGTATTGTACAAGTGTCTCATGAATTTAGATGATTTACAAGTTGCACCACTTCCTTTCATGAGGTGAAAATAAATTTAGCCTGCTCTCGACATGCAGGCGTCTACTACATCAGTGCTCTAAAAGACTAGGACTATTGGTTAAACTGTTCAATCCTTGATTCAGCTTAGCGACAGCAGACACACCATAAAATCAGCTGCACAACACATATATTTTCCTGTCAAATTAATATGCCCAGGGACAAAAACCACTCGTGATATCAAGTAACTTTATGACCAGTACAAATGTGTAATATTTTTCTTTTATAGCTGCACTTTTCAGTTTTCTTGCCTCAGCTGCCCTGTAGCGGTAACTGTTCATTTTCCCTGTCCCTTGTGCACATTTCTGTACATTTGCATGGGTTTAGAGGGGACTGAGAAACCTGAACTGGACAATGACAGAACTGGGCAATGATCAAACATCTGCATGTCTAAATGGCAGCCACACTTGGAACAGATGTCATCACAGTATCCACTAAAGGTTTCAAGCAATCCCAAGGCAAGGCAATAGAACACATTCACAGTTTTTATAGTTCCCTCAAAGTGTCGAAACATTGAAAATATTTAGGGCATGCAAAACAGTACAAAAATGCCACCATAAAGTTTACACAGATAACATAACACTAAAACCGTCAAAGAAACATCCTTGCTACAAAAAAATGTATATACGCTAAGCCTCCCCATAATTAACTGTCATATTTCATACCAATAACAGAGACATGAAAGGCCATTAATTAGAATAGGAGTAATTAAAATTACTTTTGTTATTCCAGTGTGCCAAGGCTCTAGCCAAGTACAATTTATTGAACCACTGGAATGTTGAAAACGTGAAAATAATGGCCTTAAGCTTCACAATATCAGCGGGTATCAGTTCTCACTGCAGTTCCTCTTAACTAAACACAACTTAGCTATTGCCTCCAAGTCAGTGAACAAAGCTCGATATGACCATTGCCATGCTGGCATCTTACCAAGTTTCTTCTGGATGGCCTCAAGGATACTATCAGAATTGCACAGCATGCAGGGTGTTGTTGTGCAGATCTGAATGTGGTATTTCCCCACAGGATTACGCAAGAACATTGTGTAGAAGGTGGCTACTTCATACACTCTCATAGGGGGCACGTCCAGCACCTCTGCTACCTGCAATGAAGAGCAAAACACATCAGAGTGTTCTCATGACTTGGGAAATCCAATCAAACTCAAATACATATTTAACACCCTAGGTTGTTGTAGTTGTAGATGAGAACTACCTGCTCAAAGCAATGCATCGGTACATCTAAATGTGGGTATATCTAAAATTTCAAAAATGTGATGGGCTACTGGGTGGTTCATGCCGTTAAGGCACTGTTCTAGCGCCTTGATGGGGTGGTACTGAATCCAGGCCGTGCCAGTGACTGTGGCTGGCAAAACACAATTGGCTCTAGCCTAGCTCACGGACGGGAGGGTTTCAGTCAGCCAAGACGACAGCATCTCACTGTGCACGAGCGAGCCACGCTGCTCAATCAAACACCCGCAAGTCCGCCTGTTAAGCTGCACACAAAGCATCTTCTTCCGACTGAAGTTCGTGCTAGCCAGACATTAGAACCGGAGCGATAAGCGGTGATTGGCATTGCTTGCTTCGGAGTAAAGCGTGTGCTTTTCTGCGCTCTCTGAATTGATAGCGAAAGGTTGCAGCACTGAGCACCGATCTGATTGGGCAGTCCAAATTGGGAGAAAAGGGAGAAAAGGCATAAAAACATCTGACAAACAGGGGAATGCCATTAACCATGTGGGGCGACACTGAATGAAAATGTGTTAACTGAGGTTCTTAATATTAAGAAGAGCAATACTGTCCCATTCGCTTCAGAAATCCTGTCAAACTCTTCAGCCAGTGGACATATTTAATACACAATACCCTTTCCTATTATTCCCTTTTTGACAGTGCAAACATCTGTGTGTCCATCTTAATCTTGTGAGCAGCGTGTATTACGTCGAACTCTAATTAACATTGATCTGATGGAGGAACCATGTTTAGCAATGAGCTCCCATTACACAGAGCATTCCTACAGAGACATGTACGCATACTGATCGTGCAGATGCCTCCAAAGAGTAAGACCTCAATGAGGATACAACCTGGCTTAGCTGACTGAATGCATTTAGAAATACAAGTTTTAGTGTGCTGGAACTTCTAAGTTGAGCACACCAGATGTGCATCTTCTAATGCTTTGGAGGCCCTGCTTGGCTGGGGCCAGGGAGGAAAGAAGCACAATGCTCTTCCAAAACTAATACAGAACTTGCTCAGTTTTCCTGGAAATACGGTCGTGTGATAGTGTACACGCACTGCTCAAACCAGAAAATGTTTCTACACATTAACCAAATAGGCCTTATTGTATTTCTTGACCAAAATGAGATGCTTTTGGGACACTAGGGTCCTTACACTTATTAAAACCAGCTTTTAAGCTTTTATTGTGCAACTAAAATAATGTTCTTCAATGTTTCATCAGCTAACCAACGCTACTAAACTAATGCTAAACTTATCAACTGGAGGTAAGTCATAAACAAAGCCCATGAGCTTTTATTGTGCAACTAAAATAATGTTCTTCATTGTTTCATCAGCTAACGAACGCTACTAAACTAATGCTAAACTTATCAACTGGAGGCAAATCATAAACAAAGCCCATGAGCTTTTATTGTGCAACTAAAATAATGTTCTTCATTGTTTCATCAGCTAACGAACGCTACTAAACTAATGCTAAACTTATCAACTGGAGGTAAGTCATAAACAAAGCCCATGAGCTTTTATTGTGCAACTAAAATAATGTTCTTCATTGTTTCATCAGCTAACGAACGCTACTAAACTAATGCTAAACTTATCAACTGGAGGCAAATCATAAACAAAGCCCATGAGCTTTTATTGTGCAACTAAAATAATGTTCTTCATTGTTTCATCAGCTAACGAACGCTACTAAACTAATGCTAAACTTATCAACTGGAGGTAAGTCATAAACAAAGCCCATGAGCTTTTATTGTGCAACTAAAATAATGTTCTTCAATGTTTCATCACCAAAGCACAGCCAAATGATCAAACAAAATAATGCAGCCTAAATAATTTATATAATCTAGAGCAAACAAACTCTAGTGAACTAATGCTAAATTTATCAACTAGAGGCAAGTTATAAACATAGTACCTATAAGCTTTATGTGAGGGTTTCCAGCACCGTAATGTTTGGAAATGGCAGAAAGTGTCTCAGCATGTCTGAGGGTGCTTACCCACCTATTTGCTTTTGTCCATATCAGGGTTAAGTTATTACTTTGTTGCATTTCTTCACTAGGTTAGTTTAGGTTTCCCATGGTTCAGTTTCCAAGTGAACCAATATTTGTAAACAAAAGCAATGCTGTCATGCAGGACGTTCATTTATTGGACAGAAATTTAACAGGGTAAGCTCAAAACAAAAGGGTAATTTCTCAATCCGGTCCAGGGACAATTGTGGAGCATCAACCACATGTGTTCTTATGATTTATACGTTTGCTTTGATAGTTACCAGTTATGAACATTTGAGGAAACTGCACAATACGAGTGACTGCTGAGACTGCAAACATTAAACAACATGTATTCCTTTAGACAACAGATTAGTACTCAACACCCTCCTTCCTCCTAGGTGTGAAAACTACCTTAGAAACATCTCTCTGAACTACTTTGAAGGGCAGAGTTCCCTGTATGTAGACTGTACCTTGTTCATGGCTGAGATGGGTAGCCATCCATGCTGCCTCTGGGCCAGGTCTAACACAGGAATGGTAGCTGCTTGTTTGTGTCCCTCTGGGTAGTTCTTAATGATCGCATCAATTCTCTGTGGCACAGAGAGGTATTATTATGCATGGAAAAAAACACAGGACTTTTATTTCCATCAGCACAACTGGAGATTGCAATTTAAAACACACAACTAAGACAAACAGAATCTGACCAGAGTAGCGTACAATATAGCCTAGTACTCAATGTAAGGAATTAGACAATCTGGAAATTTGCAAGCGATCAGGTGTGAAGTTAACAGCATGCTTTCACTGACCGGACTTCCTTTTCAAATCAGGTCCAGGATATACTCAAAACAGTGACCAGACCTTTGTCGGTGCCGATTCGCACTTTATTTCTTTAAATCTGTCATTTCACTACTGATCTGGGTTGTACGTACCTGAAGATTCTCTGGATTGAATTCAAAAGGGGTATCGGGGTTGTTATCCGCAGTGTCTCTGTGCTGCAACAGAGGGAATGGAACATTTATGAGCAAAGAAAGCTTCAATACCGTGTGGATACACATATGGTTCTGTTCAACCATTCAGATAAGATGCTTATGGGATACGCCTGTGCAGGTCACTCCAGACTCAAGGCCACAGGTGGCTAGTCTGCTCCCAGGCATTCTAGCCAGTATGCGTGTTAGACATATTAAGTAGCAAAAATAATGTATTATGGTTGTCAAAAGCATGGTTTCTTTTAAGTTGCACAGGAATTTGTGCATTACATCATTACGCAAAGTGTAAAATGTGAAGGTACCAAGTGAAACTGTGCTGGATCTGAAGGTCACGGTAAGCCTGTAGGTTAGAAAGTTCACTTATAAGTGCACAATATATACCCTTACACTTGGTGACCAAGCCAATTCTGATTTCACTTATAACAACAATGCCTTTTATTAACATATTGGCAAGATTTGAAGGTTAAGTGAGTGACAGATGAAAAGAAATGGCTTCCAGGCACTTGCATTGATATTCACTATATGCAACATAACCGCCAAAGCCAATTGTAAATGATATGCATTGAAACACTTGTCACCACTCAGAACCTCCCTGGCACACCAGATTTAAATGTCCAACTTTCTTTCCAGAAAGAGAAAAGAATGTTTCCTGTTATTTACAGCTTTGAAGTACAGCCAAAGCGCTGCTTTCCAGCTGTGACAACTCTACTGGCCTTTTCACCCCAGAAAACTTTTCAGTAAACAAGCCATTGAGTAAGTGGGATGTTGAGTGAGTGAGTGAATGAGGGACACTACTGTTTTTAGGGCTCTTTCCCGAAGGCGCAGACAAAAGAATATAACTCCAGTGTTCCCCGATTGAATGAAATCATACAGTAAACTATTTGCACAGTTCAGTTATCTCAGCATCAGTAGAAAGCACTCTGGCTTCCTACTAGCCTATGAGACAAAATATCTACATTTATTTTAATATATGGGAATTTAAAATAACTAAATAAATAAAAGCTTTTGCAGGAAAAGCAAAGTTTTCATTCAATTGCCATATTCTTTGTCTCTTTGATAAGAATTAAATGCACATGAGAGAAATAACACTGCAATTTGCATGTTTTACCCAAAGTATAACGTTTTACAGAGACAATATCGCCCATCCTACTACAGGGCATGTAAAGTGCTGAAACAACAGTATAGCCAACATAAACCATGCATTCATCTATTCATTCCACCTGAAACAGGCACTGTCAACAATATTCAGTAATCTTTCCCTCAACAACCTAATAGCATTTAATGCAATGTACATCACAAAATGTAAATGCATTCCCATTTTAATGGACAGCAACACATATATTGGAGTTTAGACTTAATACAGGGTATATAGGGGGAAAAATACATCTGCATAAAATGAGGGCAACACATAACACGTAAAGCAGAGGCTACCACATGGGCACTGCTCATCTTATAAGCAAATAATATCCCAGCAAGTTTAAGGGACATGTATAACCTCATCAGAGTGGCTCTACTAATACAGCACTGGAAACAAAAACAACCATCACAAAAATACAATAGAGCTAACAAGGCATTCAGCTAATAGTCAAAAGCCTATTTTAATTTAGCCTCTCACCAGGCTGATTTTGGACTCTGATAAGCCTCTGTGGTTGTGCACTCCTAGATACACAATTTCTGTACCAACTAAAAAGAGATTACCTGTATCAGTGACTATGGCCTGCAAAAATACAGTAGGGCCAGGCCAAGCGTTAACGGAGGGTCACTTTTGCTGTATTTTGCCCTAGTACTCCTGTTCTATCCCAGGCTGAGTAAAATAACAACTGGTATTATATAAAGGCTACCTTAGACTACAAACTGAGGGAAAAAAGTTTGGGGGCAAACAACTTCTTGGGGGTAAAATTTATAAATAAAACTGGCCGGTAATGGAGGGACGCTTTTTTCAGACATGCATATCATACGGTTCCTGAGGTGAAAAGGGTTATCTTTCTCTTTCATATTGTACTAATACCACTTAAATATGAACATGCAAAATGGTAAGCCACTTGTGCTGCTCAATTTTTATGGGGCGAGGTTTAAAGTCAGATGGTCATGGTAACGTAGGGACATTGACAAATGGTAATGGAGGGACACATTTTCACCCCCCTCAAAATCATAATTCTGCCAACTTTTTTAAAAAATTGGTTATACTACATCAAGACACATCCCAATAAGCTTTCTTTTGGAATGTTTCCCCTCTCTAAGTAGAAAATTCATGTTAAAAAAATTGAATGGAGGGACAGGCCGAAATGAGAATAGAGAAATTTTTTAATAGCTTGTCAAAAAAATTCTGTGACTTTTTATCCTAAACCATTCACTCTACTGGGATGCCTACTCATATCATTAGAGAAATGCTATTTATTCATACTTTATTAAAAATAGTTGCTTGATAGAATCAGGGGGAAAGTGCATCTGTTCAAGTTCGTCAACCCCAATGGATTCAAAAGCCCATAACCTTTTTTCTAGTAGAGATAATTCAATTCTTTTTTTGTTCTGTACACCTTGGGATGTTGGCTTCAAGATCAGGCAGATAGAATAGTAATTTCATAATTTTTCAAATTTTACTACTGATGTATGTGATGTTAACCTCCCCTTGGCCTTGCCCAGTACCTATCAGTATCAGCTCTAAAGTACGTATATTGTAGGCTATATAATATGATACTCTGGAAATTCAGGCAGTGTGCTAGAATTATTCATTTAAACCGAGCAACACTGATTTGTGAGATTTGTTTACAAACTGAACCACTCCTTAATATGAATTTCATAACCTTGGAATGAATCTCTCACTTCATTCTTGATTTTCCTCACAGAGAGATAATGAATACTGACTGGGCTCAAATGCCTTGGAATGACTTGTTAGCATCTCCCTGGCTTTGTTTACACAAAATGCAAAAAATCCCAAACATCCTGCCTTGCTTAGGCCCTTTGTGTCGAGTTATCTGGATTGGACCATATAAGGTCAAATGCTGAAACTCTATTATGCATTGCACACTTGTGCACACAAAAAGTATTTATCCCAAAAGAAGAGAACACCAAATGGAAACAGAAACTACTGAGGTCCTTTCTTCTGAATGTTAGTTACTGCCACCGTAATTGTTTGCAGCTGTAAATATTGAACAGAAAAGTGCTATTCAATCACTTGAAATTAATAATCATAATCACTATGGTGTACTATATCATGCTTACAGAATTCAGAATGATCTTCATGGTTTCTAATCTGCAGTCATCGTGTTCAGCTGGTTCAAGTAATCTCGGAATTGTTTCATTTAAATTATTACTGGACTCAAATTCACCTCAGATGCTACTCATATAGAAAGAGTTGTGCATGTTCCAAAAATCACCATTTGGACAAATAGTGAGACTCACCACAAAAAGAGCTCCACCGCCTCCATGGCGGACTGCCGACTGATGCAGACTCCGAATGTGTCTAGCCTGTGGACAGTTCCAAAAATACAGTCAGAGAAAATGTGCACTGCTCAAACCAATATAACACAATGGTATGATAAACACACAATGATAACACATACACTTTGTACATGCTCAAGAGGGCAGAAAGAAAACATAACAGGGCAACATTTCACTTGGTTTGGCGCATGATAAGATTCACACCATCAAATCTCTTCCTATAAATACATCTGGTTATTACAATAACTGATATTTATGACTAGGAAGAACAAATTATTTGACTTAGAAATCTGAAGCTTAAGTGAAAGACAGATGAAGAGGATGTTTCCAGGCACATATTGGAAATACACAACCCATGTTGCCACACTGAACTATAACAGTTTGTTTGTCTTGAATTTAGGATGTCAATGACAGCATATGCACAACCAAATTGTATGATTTTCGAATCATGAGTAGCACAGCACGTGTGCGTCAAGAACCATATTAGCATCTACATAGTGTGTGTGCCAATGATGGCCGTTTAGCACCCACAAATAAAAACAAACTAGAGAAATTTTTATTTATTTTTGCCAACAACTCATACCCAAAACAAAATGAAACGCAGTCTTACTATTTGTATTTACAGGGTCATATTTATGTAAGAATAAGATAAGTGGGCACAGTATCTTCCCCCACTCGGGGGGTAAACTGGGCAGGATTATGCAAAAGAAAAATTAAGTAAAAGTGTAACGTTACAAGTAAATTATGATCTTGGATTAATTCTCTTTTCTTTGCTTTTGCAAGCGTGTTGCAGTACTTCACCTCCCTGTGGTGTTTCTCTGAAAAAGCTCAGTAGGACAAACTACTTAACCCTGGATACTAATTTAACTGTAATTTGTGGCACTCTTTCCTAATGGACTTGAATTTTTTAACCTATGCACATTGTGACAGATCGCTCGTTTGCGTTAGCCAAAAGTATAACGATAGCTAGCTATAGAAGTTCGCTAAATCGCTACAAAAGGCAAACATGCAGTAACAACAATAACACGATTTACTAGTTTAACTAGATGGCAAAATCTTGAATATTGCTCACTCCTAGACACTTTGCTAGCAGTCATCTGTCACACAAGGAACGCTAAATGAGTGCAGTCGGCTGATGTATAGTTTTAGTTAGTTAGCCAACTGGCCTTAGTTTAACGTGAGAAAATGCTTGCCGTATTTCCATGCCTATGAAAAAGCTAGATTGAAAAAGATAGACTGCAAATATAAGCCACTAAGATCACTTTTTTAAGAACTAGCAACGTCCAAACACGTCATATAAACTAGTTAGCTAACGTTAGTGAAGTGAAGGTCGCTTCCATTTTCCTTGCCCTTGGTTTATCTATAGCGCTATTAGCATAGCCTTCTTTTAGGCCGCTATTTCCACACGCCAATGACAACAGACAGACCCGATTTATTTGTTTAAAAAAATAAAAAAATTAAAAGGTTTAAAAAAACATATCTTAAGCATTGTTATGATCTTAACGTCTCATACATACCGTTTGAGAAATTGCCGTTCGGAAAGTCGAGGATAACATTTTTGCTGTTCGCCGTTTCCCCCTGCTTTTCCTCCGCTAGCTAGCTAGCTAGTTTTCAGTAGCAACGCTGACCCTGGTTGACTGCACTCACTGCAGCCGCAGCTCAAGAATCGATTTTCCGTTGTGCTATTGAGCGTGCCTGGTGTGCCCAAGCATGTGTAATCAAGTGCAGATTAGTCCTAAAATCTAAATAGATACTGAAATAGATTGGGTTTTTATATGAATGCAGATTTTATTTAATTGAACTGAAATAACCCACTAAATGGTATAGTTCCTCTTTATTTTTGAACTTTATTTAGCATTATTTATATATATATATATATATATAGTTCTTTTTTTCTGTCTAAGTGTGCTGTTCAGATGTCCTTGACTAGGCCCCATTTCCCAAAATTATTAGAGTAAAGATAATCCCATTTTATTTAATATTACTTTCATTGTTTGTTTGTTTTTCATCATTTGTTTTTTTTTTGTCGGTTTCACCCTCTATCTTTATTATCTTTTGTAATATGTCAGTAAATTTTATTCATTTTTAAAATTAATAAAGCACAAACACGAAACACCCAAAGATGATCTTAACTCTAAGATGGTTTTGGGAAATGGGGCCTCACGCCTAGGTCTACTCCAGACTCTAGCTGACTTCATAGTACATGTAATGCTGCTGTAACTAAATCACTGAAGAGGGATTCATTAACTGTCATTTTTCAGTTATGGTTTGTTGAAAAGCCAGGAATAAATTTTCTGAGGAAGATCTTATTATTATCTTCCATGGTGTTATCAAGATATCTATGTAGACTACACTTGACTCATGAAGTGATTTACAGAAGGATACATGTGCCATACTCCCTCTTCCCACCTCTTAATTCAAACACTTTAAAGAAATCCACTGAAGAATCAGGCAGGAAATCAATAAACAGTTGTTTACTCGCCTTTCGTAAGCTCTGAACACTGATTGTTGTGTTGCCACTGTACAAATAGTTTATTCCTTGTTTGAGGTCTTAGTAGCCTTGTTATATTTCTCAAATTAGAAAAGGCTTTTGAAACGCATTTGTTGTACAACTATATAACATTGCTGTATTTAATCAGTGATGAATAAATGCGTGAGTTACAACACCTAGACCTAAATATTCCCAAACTACACAAATAGCAGGGTACTGCACATTGTATGCAATGTTACCTCTCATTCCTTTGTAACGATAAGCTTGCTCTTATTTTTCAGTATCCTGGAAAGAAAACACTACCTACACATTTTATATGCTTTCTCAGGTCAGCATTTTCTTTTACGTGTACAACAGGTAACTTGATTTTGGGAGTCAAAGGGAGCCTTTGCACATCCAACAGTCCTTGGCACACTGGGATAGATTGCAAGTCTATTTTAATACTGCAAACATTTTGAGACAGGAACAGGCTTTTTCAAATGCATTGAGTGAAAAGCGAGTTATAGACAGGCTACTGTTGCTTATGTTGAACCCTGGGACTGATGTAGTAAACCGAAAGGAATTGATGGTGACAGGAGCCATAGAATACTTGTGAAAATTAGCAATTTGCACCACCTTCTGGCCAGTAATGGAAAGCTCCAGTAATTGCTGTGATGTCTAAAAAGCATACAACTGTGCACTTACGTGTGTCAGTGCAGCCAATTGGCAAATTTCCTTAAAAAACAACCTCTATATAAACACCCCAATGAGAATGGGAATCAAACCCATGCGTGCAGAGCACAATGGATTAGCAGTTCATAACCACCCGGTTACCTCATCTACAACTCTAGTAGTTGCGTGTGGCTGTTGCTAACCGTAGCTGTGAGTTCAAATACACTATCATGGTTTCTTTCTTGCTATAATAAGGTCTTGATTAATTATTAATGTTTACAGCAGAGCAGGACAAATTAGGTCACTACAAATTTTCAGTGGGGAAAAAACCCGTATTATCCACAGTATGTGGTAATACGATCATCATTCACTTGTTAGGGAATACATAAAGGAACTACAGTATATCACTATATCAAAAGTCAGGCTTGTGAGAAGAAATTATGAAAAGCATCTGAACACAAAGAATTACACCAATTATAATCAGTGTGGTTTATTTATTACTTGTTAACTTTATTAAACCTGCCATAACTATTGTTTAGAATTGTCTGTGTGAATCAAAGGGCTTCCCTGTTGTAGGCAGATAGTGGACTTGCTCAACATATCATCAAGACTCCTTGTACAGCAAGATTGGCAAAAAATGTCTCCACAATTACACAGCTGGGGCCACATGTATAAACAGTGCAGAGCAGAAAAATGCCCTCAGAATGCTGCGTAAGTGAGTTTCCATGCAGAAATTCAGATGTAAAATAAGATAATCTGTGTACCTCTGCACACACTGCACACAAGTTTTATACATGTGGTAAGATTGACTAAAAATGTCTCCACATTACACAGCTGGTCTTGGGGTTTCAGGTAGAGAGCAAAATGTATTCCCTTCCTTCAGACTGAGCAGTAACAAGGAGTCATACTATACCATTTATCAGTCTGAAATACCTGATGTGAGAGCTCCTAAATTAAAAGAGAAGACAAGCTTTCCACTCCTAGTAGATGAAGTGTTTTATTTTAGTTAGAACTGTGGATCCTGTTGCATTCCTAGATTATTAATTCAATCACATATTGAAAAGGAGCCTGTTGGTCTAGAGGTAGAATCTTTTGTTTGGGGCATAAGAAATCCTTTCACTCATGTGTTGACACACATTAAATGTTTTTCACTATTTACAGAGAACAACATCTATGCAGAAAACCTCAACATATACACACCCGTAAGATGAAATCATCCATCTCTTTAAATGGACAGCTGAACATAAAAGCACTACTAATAACTTTGTGTGAAGCCTTATCATACATAAATGTATCAAGTGTACATTTCCTTACTGCAAGGCTCAGAGGCCTTGCTTAAGATGTAATGTGTCTGCATTTGACTTACAAGACATTGAACAGTCAGAGCTTTGATATTATCTGTGTGTATTGAGGGATTCAGTGAATTGCATCTTGAGTATTTGTAATGTTGCTATTATTATCAACGACAGAGTGCAAGATTACATTAAAGAAAAACACAGTGCATTCATACTGTCAATGCATGTCTGTGTGTAGTACCAACTGAATATTATTGCAATATAGAACATTAGCAAACATGCATCATTCACAAAATATACAACTTCTACTGAATCAAAGGTTATTGTTCTCAAAAAGGAACAAGGTAGCACATCCAAGAAATAAAATTTAAGAAAAATCCAATTGCTTACATTTATTTTATATATCTTATTTGTTGGATGTACTACCTTGTTCCTTTTTGAGAACAACATTTGATTAGAATTTTTTTTTAGGGGTTTAGCACTCCCCTGAATTTTTTTTTTTCTTTAATTCCTATAATTTATCCGTTCCTATTGTTCCCAGTATTGTCACCGGCAGAAATATTCTATAACCCATCTTAAAATCTTTGTAAAATTAAATATACTGCTAATTCCTTTGGAAAAGAGAATAAGAACAGAATATAAGCAGGAAAGCCACTATAAATATGTGTTCAGTTTATTTCCATATAACCATTATAACCAGTCTTAGTCCTACATAGATTGTTCTATTTGAAACACATTTTTCCATCCATCCCTTTGTGTTTTCCGCTTCAGCCATAATAACTGTAAACAGAATTTTTAAAGATACAATTATGTACATAAAAATTTAAATGACACAAATTGGGTTTACAACAAAATTACAGTACGTATTTACGTTCACAACATTTTATTTTTACAGTGTATTCAACAGCTCACATAATGAGTCATGATAAATTATCGCAGCTTGTATATACATGCACTAAAGTGCTAAGGTCTAAAAGGCATGCAGATCAATATATCAGAGATGCATACAACTGTTTGTCGATGTGCATCCGATTCAGTTTCCCTCTCAGTTCTGAGATAATGAAACGCATTGGTCAGAGAACTGAACATTCATCATACATCAGCAAATTTATGACATCATGTATACCTGCTCCAATGAAATTGAAGCAGTTTTTTTTATTTTTATACAAATTTCCTATCATTAAATTGTTTTTTGTAGCTTAAGCTTCATAAGGTAGAAACATAAATGGTGAAAGTTTTAAGGTAAGATGAAAAATCATTTCTAGGAAAAGTAAAGTGCAAATGATAATCAAAATTAAAACATAGAAGGACAAACTAATTAATGCAGTCCAGAAGACACCTGAGACAACAAATTAAATGATGTTCTACAGTTACTTTTTAGACTAGAAAAAACCTCTGACAAACCCATAAAAATAAAGGGAAGATATATATATATATATATATATATATGCATGTGAAAACAAACATGTACACACATACACACACATCTTTTTACAGTCAAGAACTCAGGTTTTAACAGGCACGTTTCTTAGATTTGTATTTATTTTATTTTTTTTAACTTGTGGCACAGCATATTTCTGAGTTGCCAGTTGGTGTACTTTTTATTTAAAAATGTTCACCCAGGACATTATGTCACACTCATACGCCCGGTTCTTAGTCCACCTCCGCACCAGAGATTCTGAGGCATGGGTGAAGGTGAGGCTACAAAGGTGAGGCTGGAGAGTGATGGTGAGGAAACTTCACACCAGAGTGTTGTCTTGGCCAGGTCCTTCAGTCTGCGGCAGAGACAGACAGAATTCCACTGGTGGGAAACAGAAATTCCTCTCTGATTTGGGCCAGTTTGGTGAGGAGGAAGGGGAGCGGGCAGCCCAACGGGACGGTGGCCGCTGATTAGCTGGTCGGGCAGGTCTCAGAAAGCAGGACTCCAGCGGTGGAACAACAGGAGAGCGTGGCAGTTCCTTTCAAAGAAAAAGGACAATATTATTAAAAACACAAAATGCTTTTATAGATATCACAGTCCACACTCAACTCACATAAGTATACCAATACTAACACATAGAATTGCTTGCCATTTCAATCTCTTAAGAGTCTAAACATCAATATTTGAACAAAATACAAATTGCTGTCCTGTAATTCAGTCACCGGAAGCATTTATCTATCAAATAAATGTTCATTTAGCATAAAACTAATATGTTCAATGAGTCCTATATTTGCAAACATAAGCAGGCTGATGGTAACAGGAAGCAAGGAGGCATAAAACAAAACATATTTTCTCCATTATTTAGTTTTGTTTTAGTGGAAAAGGGTCTAAAATAAATGGCATGGAGAGTATGATCAGTAACACACAGCAGAAATAAAACACTCATAACAACAACATTGATCCTGTTTGCATATACAGTTGAAGTCGAACGTTTACATAGACCTTAGCCAAATCCATTTAAACTCAGTTTTTCACAATTCCTGACATTTAACCCTAGTAAACATTCCCTGTCTTAGGTTAGTTAGGATCACAACTTTATTTTAAGAATGTGAAATGTCAGAATAATAGTAGAGAGAATGATTTATTTCAGCTTTCATTTCTTTCATCACATTCCCAGTGGGTCAGAAGTTTACATACACTCTGTTAGTATTTGGTAGCATTGCCTTTAAATTGTTTAACTTGGGTCAAACGTTTCGGGTAGCCTTCCACAAGTTTCTCACAATAAGTTGCTGGAATTTTGGCCCATTCCTCCAGACAGAACTGGTGTAACTGAGTCAGGTTTGTAGGCCTCCTCGCTCGCACACGCTTTTTCGGTTCTGCCCACAAATTTTCGATTGGATTGAGGTCAGGACTTTGTGATGGCCACTCCAATACCTTGACGTTGTCCTTAAGCCATTTTGCCACAGCTTTGGAAGTATGCTTTGGATCATTGTCCATTTGGAAGAGCCATTTGCGACCAAGCTTTAACTTCCTGGCTGATGTCTTGAGATGTTGCTTCAATATATCCACATACTTTTCCTTCCTTGTGATGCCATCTATTTTATGAAGTGCACCAGTCCCTGCAGCAAAGCACCCCCACAACATGATGCTGCCACCCCCATGCTTCATGGTTAGGATGGTGTTCTTCGGCTTGCAAGCCTCACCCTTTTTCCTCCAAACATAACAATGGTCATTATGGCCAAACAGTTACATTTTTGTTTAATCAGACAAGAGGGAATTTCTCCAAAAAGTAAGATCTTTGTCCCCATGTGCAGTTGTGAACTGTAGTCTGGCTTTTTTATGGCTGTTTTGGAGTAGTGGCTTCTTCCTTGCTGAGCAGCCTTTCAGGTTATGTCGATATAGGACTCCTTTTACTGTGGATATAGATACTTTTGTACCTGTTTTTGTACCTGTTTTTGTACATCTTCACAAAGTCCTTTGCTGTTGTTCTGGGATTGAGTTGCACTTTTCGCACCAAAACACATTCATCTCTAGGAGACAGAACGCGTCTCCTTCCTGAGCGGTATGATGGCTGCATGGTCCCATGGTGTTTATACTTGCGTACTATTGTTTGTACAGACGAACGTGGTACCTTCAGGTGTTTGGAAATTGCTCCCAAGGATGAACCAGACTTGTGGAGGTCCACAATTTTCTTTCTGAGGTCTTGGCTGATTTCTTTTGATTTTCCCATGATGTCAAGCAAAGAGGCACTGAGTTTGAAGGTAGGCCTTACAATACATCCACAGGTACACCTCCAATTGACTCAAATAATGTCAATTAGCCTATCAGAAGTTTCTAAAGCCATGACATTATTTTCTGGAATTTTCCAAGCTGTTTAAAGGCACAGTCAACTTAGTGTATGTAAACTTCTGACCCACTGGAATTGTGATATAGTGAATTAAAAGTGAAATAATCTGTCTGTAAACAATTGTTGGAAAAATTACTTGTGTCATGCACAAAGTAGATGTCTAACTGACTTGCCAACACTGTAGTTTGCTAACATGAAAGCTATGGAGTGGTTAAAAATGAGTTTTAATGACTTCAACCTAAGTGTATGTAGTAAACATCCGACTTCAACTGTACATACACATATAATGCTTATATAATTTCATAAAACTTTTCCCTCCAATTGAGTGTTTTTTAAACAACCCCCATCCCTTCTCCCCAATTTGGAGCCCCCAATTGTGCCTTGAGTTACTACTGTCCTAACTGGACCTGCAAAAGGACCACTGCAGCTGAAGTGAGTGTACACTGAGCTT
Source organism: Synaphobranchus kaupii (assembly GCA_029718625.1). NCBI lineage: Eukaryota > Metazoa > Chordata > Actinopteri > Anguilliformes > Synaphobranchidae > Synaphobranchus > Synaphobranchus kaupii. The sequence goes on along the minus strand of CM056377.1, from coordinate 37,989,180 downwards.
GCCCAGAAGCCAGTTTCTGTTCACACAGCACTACAGAAGTGCTGGGACTCATTGGAAGAGAGGCAAATCTCTCACCGATGACTACAAGAAATTTTATTTTGATTCCTTGTTTTCTTATGTACTATACGTAAAATATTGTACCTCTGCATTTACAATGAGTATTTAATGTGCTGCATTTGTTACTGGTTTATAATTTGGAGGAGCAAATGCAGCAGTAACTCTGAGAAACCTGGCTGAATTAAACCCACGCTTCCCCCATGGTATGAAACCAACTTTGTCATGTGGTCAAAGTTGGTTAACGCCATAGCCTAGGTTTCATCCTGCAATGGCTGCATTATTTGGCAAAGCCTATACCTTTAGCAAGAAAATTTACAATTTGAGCCACTTGAGAGTTCCAAGTGTTAGATTTTTTTTAGTAAATAAAACCAAGTGCTAAAATGTGAATCTTTCATAATTATCGATAGCTGCATACATAACTTAAACAAGTCCATCTCTCTGTTCTATTAATATTGCGGTTAGGAGTTATCAATTATAAAAATGCATAAAAGTGTAGAAAATGAGACAAGAAAATAACTGTTAGTTATTGTCAAAAGGATGACATAAAAAACATATTTTAAAAAGTTTTATAGAGTTTTAGTAATTTTATATGCGTAACAGATGAATAGTGTATTCACATTTTGTACATTAGATACAAACAAGGTCTGTGTATGCAATAGCCTAACAATACAACTTGTTCACAAATTTTTAGAACAGAGTCTATAACTATTATATGTGTGACCTTGAAGTAAATAAATGTCACCAATATAGCCCATAAAGTAAATTTAGTGATTTACACGGTGTGTGGTCATATTTACCCTACAAGCAATTTGTTGAAAACGAATTTGAAAAAAAAAAAACATGCATACAGAGCACAACAAATGAAAAATGTTGCCGTCACCACTGCACTGCACTGGCAACACTCAGCCACATTAAGGATGTGCCACATCAACAGTTAGTTAATTTGTAACACTGCCAGTCATTAGAAAAACAACACAAAATGTGACAATGTGAAGCAAGTGTTACTGCCGTCTTCAGCTTTCCTGAAGGATGACAATGATGGGGAGTCAGTGTTACAGTTGTGAGGGGACTGGGGGAAATGCAAACAATGGAAGACACAGTCACGCAGCACCCTCAAACAGCAGTCTGACAGCAACCTATTGGATTACAAAGGTGTCCACCAGACAGTCAGCTCTTGACTCAGACCAGACTTCAAGGCCCACCACCCGAGATGCAGGAAACCGTCTTTCCCCAAAACATTTGCTGAGCAAAGAATTATTTAAATTTTGAGGACAAAATTACAAGTGAAAATTATTTTCCTGCAATTCTTCTGCTCTTTCATTCCCTGTACATTAGGAAGAATATGACCAAGAGAGTCATTAAAGTCTTCTGAGAGTTTTATGAAATTTATGAGAAACGGAATGGTTGACTAGTTTGCCAAAGGACCCAAAGGAATTTCCATCACCACCACATTGATATGACATAGCAGAAGGAAATTGACAAATTGAAAAAAAAAATGTTCATGTTTCCACTAGGATCCATTCCACTATGAATCCATAGCTTACATAAATCAATGGGTCTGATGTCAAGATAACCCCAGCGAGTGAACTGGCCTCCCATTGATACATCATTCAAGGAAATATCCTTTCTTTCATTTACAACCAAACAACTACAGGCTACAATGACTCTGTAGGTCAATAAGCTCTTATACAAGTTGCTGAGAGAGCGTTTTAGCGTACGCCGAGAAACTGCCCATGCACACAAACACACAGCACACATAAAAATGTGACCACTGCTTTTTCTGTCTCTCATCCTGGCGTGATTTTGCATGTGGTGCGGGTTCTTGTTCATTGTGGACCCACAGTGTGTTCAAGAAGATTTGCGGACTTACAGCAGCGGGACAAGCAGGGTTACAGTCCCCAGGGAGCGGTTAGTAAGACAGTGTGGTTCTGGATAAGATCGTACATAAAAGAGATGTCCCGACAGGGCAGAGAGGAAGAAAGAGAATTAGAGTAAGGCCATTTATCACAGATGTGGAAAAAGAAACAACTTCAGGCCTGGAGGACAGTGAAACAAGCTACCAAGAAAACCAAGGTTGCAGTCCCCACCCAAGGGTGCAGTTATCATTGTATTACCCTTATAGAGGATGGTAAGAACCAGCCTCATTTAGGTGGATTGTCCCTGTGGAACCTGCAAGAGGAACAGTGTTTGAGGGCTTGTGATACATGCCCTTCTCCACACAGTGGGAAATGCCACACATACAGTGCAATACCGAAACTATAGCTCTCCACAAACTACAAGATTAAAGGTTGTATCAGCGATTTTGGGTCGAAACATAAATGATCACATTCATCTGATTTTTCCTCACGATCCGCTAGCTGCCCGCCCCATAAGCAGGCCGTCAAAAAACCGCGTCTCTGTAGGCAGCCTATGCTCCGAGATCGTACACAAAAACAAATGGTACTACCAACCACTCAAAACCAAAATAAACAGTATTCCAACCAATCACCGACAAGGGGTGGTTGATACTAATACGCTAATACTCTTATCTCGCTGAAATCTTGACGGATTTACAAACGGTTTGGTTTCTTACAAACATTATTAACGTGGTTATAATTCTGGATGCTTGAACACTATTTTTTAAAACATAACATAATTGGCTCTGAGCTGGAGCTGGCTCTGTTTGTTTGGGATTTCGCTTCAGAAGTGACGTCACCAAAAATCGCTGATACAACCTTTAAGCCAGTTACATGAGCGGTAAATGTGACTCAGTCACAAATACCAGGCAAATAATATTTTGTATTTGATGCTTGTGTTATCCCCCAGAAATTGGCTCTTCCCTTTTGGTACTGACTGGTTATTTCCAGTGTAAACATTAAAGGCACTTGTTTCATTAAACAATGTCCCCTTTGAGACCACTCTAGAAGAGGCTGGAAGATTGCACATAACCAATACTTTCCCACTGAGGTAGTGTAACATGACAATTTCATTTAGGAAGGTTTGCTTTGCTGCTGCTTCACATCGAACGGTGGCACTGTCATTAATTTTTATTACGTGTAGCAGGACGTTGGTGAAATAACCCAGTAACAATAATGATTTTGTGTAGTTTCCCTCTTATTTCAAGAAAACTCATAAAGCTACATATATTTATTTATTATTATCCATTACCAAAAGCTTTTAAGCTTACGGATTAAAAAAAATAAACTGGTATAAAATAAGCTTTACACATGAAATACCAATGCTAGTGCTTATTGTATTAATTATGTGACTGAACAGTTTGGGAATTATAAAGAATTAATCAGGGAATTAATGCCTTAATCAGAGGGTGTGATGAATTCTTCAACGCTTGTCTCGAAAGTGCATATTTTTATGTGAAAATTTTTGTAAGGGCATCTACCTCAATGGATCCCTGCTGTGATTTCTCCCCGTCACATGGTCTTCCATCCTTGCTGAAGCTGGCTTGGTTGCCCAAGGGCAGCCTTTTATCATCCCTGAAGGCCTGCTCTAACAGTCTCTTATTCAGTATCCTGGCAGCATTTTCAGCAATGTTATAGCCTGGAGGAGCTGACAGGTCCTGTCTTATGGTCATAACCTCTGGGGTTTTCTCCCCCTGAGTCTCTACAATCAACTGAACAGGACTAGGGGACCTGCCCCCAACATTCCTCAGTAAGTCCTGGACCACGCACAGGCCAGACAGCTCTGCAGGATGGGACCGGCTGGGGGACTTGCTGAACTTCGGCAAGGCATCGTAGGCCAATGGTGTGTGGTCGATGATGTTGAAGAGGCTGGAGAGCCCGTCGTTGATGGTGGTGTGGACTGGGCTGTCCCGGGTGGTGGTGGACCGGGCCCAAGCCGACTCGCTGTTGCCCTTCTGGGGCGTTGTTGGGGCGGCGGCCTTGCTGGTTGCCTGGTCTGCCTTGGAGGGGACTTTCCGCAGGACCTTGGGGGAGCCGTACTTCGGAGAGCAGCACTGGCGCTCAAATTTGCTTTGCACGACGGGGGAGAAGGGCATCTTCCTGAAGTTGCGGGATGGAGAGGAGATGGGCGTGGAGCCCCCCTTGGGGGTTAAGCACTTGTGAGGACTGCTGGTGAGGTTTCGGAGGGCTTCGGTCTGAAGGCCCACGCTGATGGTCTGGGTTGTCTGGGTTCCTCTGGTAGTGAAGCCGTTGGTCTGACAGGCGGTGTTCTTAAGGTGGCACTCCGCTGGGCTGGATCGGATGGCGTTCCTCACCGAGAAGGCCACCTCTTTCATGTCGTCGCTCAGGTTCCTCGGCAGCTGGAGCTCATGGAGCGACGAGTTGAACCCCATTGTGGGGCATACGGGGTGTTCGGTGGGGTGAAGCCCGCTCTCTAACAGCTCCTTGTGGTGTTTTGGGAGTTCGCAAGGCCACCCCCTGAACACCTCGTCCACCTCTCCTTTGGTATTGCCATCTTTTGCTTTGGTCACTGTGAAAACCAGCTCAGGGCCCACTGCGGGCCTCTCGTCACTCTCCGTCTTGCAGCTATGCGCGGGACTGTGGAAAACCATGACCCCACAGTGGTCCGCCCCCACACTGTTCCTCAGGGTTTTCTGGCAGTTCTCCGGGCTGCTGAACGTGTTGGTGGTGATGGTGGCGCTTGTAGTGAGGTACCATGATGCTGGCTGGAATGCTTCTGAAGTCGGCTCCACTCTCCTGTCCTCTGTCCAAGCCTCCAGGGGAGGGTCCGGGGTACCGCTCGCGCCCGGTACACTGGGGAAGTCCCAACGCTTGCTGTTAAACTCCTCAATGTACTTCAGATCATCGGGTGACAGGGGTGGAGTCACCTCCTCCCTCCCGCTGGACCCTTGAGCGCTTTTCTCAGGGAGGTACGGAGAACTGTCCATCAAACGCTGGAACTCACTCATGGAGCACACCGATTTTGCCCTGGGCCATACAAAAAGGATTAAATTAGACTTCCAATAGATTAAACAATTAAATTTTACTTGCATATAAATTACATTCAGAATTTTATCATGTACCATGGAACAAAGATTTCATGTAATTCTTAAATTATTTTAAAAAACCATATTAGAGTATGTAAGACAAACTATACAGTATATCCAAAAACATATAAACTGTATTATGAAATACATAATTACATTAAAAAATATTAACACAACTAATGCTGAGCAATAATCACACATACACATACTCATACTATACTCCTCATCGATTACCAAAATTATTTTAATCGGTTAGGTGTATTTGAAAGTTCCTTTAAAGCACTTTAAACTGATTAAGCAGATTATTCAACAGTGTACTAGGACTTCATGGATCCATAATCCCTTCCAAATTAGTAGTTTATAAAAAATTTAAAAAAAACTCACACAAAGAAAAATAAAAATCAACAAAATCAATAATTACACAAGCATAACAACCCCTCATGTCACATTTAGTATGCAACAAAATTGAAGAGGTACCTTATACTTTCCCCACTTATTTTGCTTGTATTGGCAAACTACGTTTGTGTTATTTACATTTCCCCTTGTGTAGCGTCTGTGGCATGAACAACACCTTCACTATGCAAGACAGTTTAATGCCCTGTCTGACCGATCACATTACTACGGCATCAACAAATTATTTCAGAAGGGGCTAACTCCATGAATAACAGGTGATCTGATATCCACTTCAGACAATGCATTGAAAAAAGATGACCATGATGCAACAAAATGGAACCACTGACCAGCTTCTCTCTAGGACAGTTTCTGCTGCAACATATTGTTTTTTTAGCATCAAAGTAACCAGGGTGATTCAAAGGTGAACCTGAAATATAGATGCGTATCGTGTCATTCGTGTCCATACCTGAGGAGACTCCCGCTGCGAATTTCTTCATTATGATATGCTGATAAGCCTTTTTGATCTGATATTTCATTCAGAGCCTGAGAGTAAATAACAATCATAATTTGGTAAAGCATAATATTATCATATTATTATCATAGCTGTCAGTCAGTGAGAAGACCTTATGAGAAGCATAAATTATAATCTGTCATTTGGAATCATATTTGTATATTATATATATTAGAATCTGTGATGTAAACGATCAGAGCATAAAGTCCTTATTATAAATTATTTGAAATGTTGATATAGCATTTGTATGAATTTTTACAGTAAGCTTTGATTTACGTATTCAGAATGTATTTTACGACATCATAGCAGGCACATCCTGAATATACATTTCTCACATATTTATTAGCGGTAATATCATGCTGAGCAATAGATCTTCCGTTTAGAGACACATTTTCATTAAAATGACTCGACAGTGTTACCTCATTTAAGCATGGGAACCTCTTCTCGCTCTCCAGACAGGATGGAGGGGGCACGTTGCTGTCGCTCAAGGTGTCCAGATACAAGGCATCCAAGAAGAGGTTCTCAGTGGGTCGGAAGGTCTCACTACCTTTCAGCCTCACCGCCTCGAGCCTCCTGTCCGAATCGGGGGCTTCCGAATCAGAGAGGGAACAAACCGGGGTGGAGGTGACAGCGTGGGGAGACCTGGGGGGCTCGGGGGAATGAGGGCTCCTCTGGGGGGACAATGGCCTGTGGTCTTCTTCGGTCAGCTCTACGGGACATGGACTCTTCCCCTCCCTCTGCAGCTGAAAAACAGCAGAGATGCACTACAGACATAATAGCTTTGGACATCATGCGAGAGGAAAACATTCTCTAGGAATATAGTCACATATGTGCACTGTCCAAAAAAAGGTGGTTCGAAAGAGTAAGATATACATTGAAATATCTTACAATGCACATTTATTACAACCTTTCCTCTGCATGGGGGGGGGGGGGGGGGGTATAGAAAGGCCTGATATTATGCTTAAAACAAAAAAAAAATGACATTAAGTTGTTGCTTCTGTCATTAAAATAAAACTATTTTCAATATGGACACCTACTTCAAAAGTTTTCTTTTAATAATGGCATAAGTGTCTGTGAGCTTATTTCCTCTTGAAGAGAAGCAGAAATGAACACGTTTCAGAATCAAAGTTCAGTATTCATGTATTCCTAAAAGAATGTGTTGTAACCCCAAATTAAATTATTTAAAACCAGCCAATGTACCAGTACCACAGCATACCTTCTATAAGTACTAGCCCAGGTTTCTGACAGGTTTACATTGTGATTTTACCTTTTGATTCAATATCACAAGGGAAGCACAGTATGTGCCTTTTTGACTTAAAAGAAATAAAACTGCATTCTCCCGGCATCCAGGGATTTGGACTACAGACTTTTTTTATTTGGGTTATAAAATGACTTTGAGATGACTTCCTAAGCATTATTCATTTTCCCTTATCTAGGACAACCTGAAAACTACCTCTAACATTCACTTTTGAGGTTTTGTTATTGAGGCACTCAAGGTGCAATGCCAAACTCATGGATAGAACTCCAATACCACCTCACTGGGATGCAAACTCTTTAGTCTTGACTATCATCTGGAATGGAGTTACCTGACTGATCTACAACCTCCTTTGCTCACTGAAGACCCACTTCTTCAGACAGTACCATGGCTCCCCTGACCCTCATTATACGCTCTTTAGCTCTATTTGGATTTCCTTTAGGGAAAGTAATGTTATAGGTACAGTACCAGTCAAAAGTTTGGACACACCTACTCATAGAAGGTTTTTTTTCCGTTATTTTTACTGTTTTCCACATTTTGGAATAGTAAAGACATCAAAACTATGAGATAACACAAATTAAATTATGCAAAAACCAAAAAAGGGTCAAACAAATAAAAAAAAGTCTTATATTTTAGATTCTTCAAAGTAGCCACCCTTTGCCTTGATAACGGCTTTGCACATTCTTGCCATTCTCTCAAACAACTTCTGTGGTAAACAGGTATTCCACAGGTAAAAAGGTGATGCCGTCATGACTGTATAAAAGGATATCAAAAGACTCCTGATTTTCTTATTTCCATCTTATTTCCTGATATCTTATTTCCCGATATCCTATTTCCAGGTACCTCTTAGAAGCAATACTATAACCTCTGCATTTGAATGGATCTCTATGGGAATTGGGGGGTGGGACTAGATTTAGCTTTAAATTACACTGTAACAGCGTGGAACACATGGTTGGCTAAATGGCTCTAAGTCATCAAGGGTCTGACGTATCAAACAAGCCTTACACCATCACTCTGCTGCCAGAAATACAGTAGATATGGATGGATAACTTGAAGGGTTTCTTCTCCTGACTTATTTTTCCATAGAGTTCAATAGGAAAATTTGTCAGGAGAAACAACCCTTCAAGTGATCCATCACTCTGCTGCCAGAAATACAGTAGATATAGATGGATAACTTGAAGAGTTTCTTCTCTCAGGAGAAGAAACCCTTCAAGTTATCCATCCATATCTACTGTATTTCTGGCAGCAGAGTGATGGTTTAAGGCTTGTTTGATACGTCAGACCCTTGATGACTTACAGCCATTTAGCCAACCATGTGTTCCACACTGTTCCAGTGTAATTTAAAGCTAAATCTAGTCCCATCCCCAATTCCCATAGAGATCCATTCAAATGCAGAGGTTATTGTATCGCTTCTAAGAGTACCTGGAAATAAGATATCAGGAGTCTTTTGATATCCTTTTATACAGTCATGATGGCATCACCTTTTTACCTGTGGAATACCTGTTTACCACAGAAGTTGTTTGAGAGAATGGCAAGAATGTGCAAAGCTGTTATCAAGGCAAAGGGTGGCTACTTTGAAGAATCTAAAATATAAGACTTTTTTTTATTTGTTTAACCCTTTTTTGGTTTTTGCATAATTAAATTTGTGTTATCTCATAGTTTTGATGTCTTTACTATTCCAAAATGTGGAAAACAGTAAAAATAACGGAAAAAAAACCTTCTATGAGTAGGTGTGTCCAAACTTTTGACTGGTACTGTATATACGTGTAAAGATAGTTCTGGAGAGTTCTGGAGAAGACAGTTTGCTAAGTGATTGTAATGTGAAGTAATGTAATGCCCCTTCAGGACAATAACAGGACTTGCTGTGAGCTCTTCTGAGATGGCATCCATACCTTCTCCGTCTTGCGATGTAGCTCTCTCATCTGCCAGTCCCAGTCCTGTCTCTCGCGGTCAAAGCGCTCCAGCAACTCCATCTTCTCCCTGCTCCACCTCTTTTCGCTGTGCTGCAGTTTCCAACGCAGGTCCAGGGTGGCGCTGTGGTTCTCGGCTAGGAGTCGCCTGTGCTCCTCCCGCTCCTCATTGAACGCCTCTCCCAGGTCGTCCAACTTTGAGTCTCTTCCCGGATCCAGCTACACAAGTCCAGAAGGGAAAAAACCACAAATTATCTGTGGTATAGGTACAGGATAACATCCTAGCTTTGAGATTCAAACGAATCATATATCATATAGGCGACAGGGTAATGAACATTGAATGGCCCAACTGAATTCTATAACACTTTCCTGCAATAGACAGGCATTTAATGAAGAAAATGAGCCTCCAGTTTCTTTACTTTCCAATGGTCATTTTAGTGGGTATGAGTGTATTCAGTGTGTGACAAGCTTTACTTTTCTCACCGGGTAGCCTAAACTCAAACTGTAGCAAAAATCTAAATTAAACAGCATTAAATATTCCTAAAACTCTGCACTGAGTAGAGAGAGGCTCTGGCGAAGCTGTAAAATAATAAACAAACACATAAATTACAATAAATCACAATATTTACAATAAATCGAATTAATTATGTCTGATAACATGCGCTTTAGTGCTATTCTCAGTTTCGGCTGTTTTAAATGCTCGCAGTAAACACCCAAAAGCTACTTTAATCGGTATAAGAACTGAAGGCTGCAAAGTTAATCAACATTTTCCTTTGTTGTCTTCCTCCAAAACACTTCTTCATTTATATAAAAAAAAGAATGGGAAATGAGGGGGCTCCTGAGTTCACCATCAGGTAAAGGTTTATTCCAGGGGTGCTTCCTTAGCCTAGATAAAATTTGGATTGTGTCAGATATGGAGTTAAATTTTTGGGTCAGAAGTTAATTGACCATGAATTGAACTGTACCTTCCATCATGTTTTGAGACCTCCTTGTATTCATTCATTAAAAAACTTTTCATTTCATCATCTTCATTCCCCATTTTTGGAATGTCCAAATGAAACTCTCCCTCTTCCAGGGTTACGCTATGGCACTCATACATTGCTCCACAGGACTACTGGTCCCAGGGTTACGCTATGGCACTCATACATTGCCCCACAGGACTACTGGTCCCAGCATGGTCAACATTTAATTATTTTGTGGCTTTCAGATTCCCAGATGTACAGCAGGCTGCGTGCTACCTTGAAGTTATGCAATGAGATGGATTCAATCTGTAATTGGCAGCTTTTAGAAAATGTTGACCGATTATATAAGTATAACATAAGCACACACATTTGTTCACATCTGCCACCCTTTTGACTTACTGAGACTGAACAAGAAAATAATATGAAACAATATATGAAGCATTTCAATAGATCCCCTGTGAAATTTCTTCTATGTTAGCAGTTAATAAATGAGCACCACGTGTTTAAATATACAGCAGGTCAACATGAAATATACGTATTTGAATGTAAATGTGTGCCATTGTTACCCTAGTCCACACGGCTCTGCGTGGACCAAGATTAATTTGACTTCATTACCTCGTTTTTACCCTCGTCCGTGTGTTTTTGTGTCCGTCTGATAGCAGGATATCTAAAAAAGTTATGCACGGATTTGCACCAAATTTGGTGGGAAGGTTGGTCATGGGCCGAGGAAGAACAGATTAACTTCCAAGGCCAATTGCCCAAAAGGGGGTGTGACAGTGTGCGTGGAATATCGCAAAAAGGTGCATAACTTCACCAATTAACACCACCAATCTTTGACCAAAGGTTTGTCATGGGTCAAAGAAGAAAGAACTGATGAACTTCTGACACCAATTGGCTGAAAGGTGGTGTGGCTGTGGGTGTGGCCTATTCACAAAAACGCACATAGCTTCTTAACGGATTCACACAACACCACACAACTTTCACCAAAGGTTTCACATGAGTCAAGGAAGAACTGATGAACTTCTGACAAAAATTGGTTACATAACAATAATAACAAGGAACTACTAGGCATGTCTGCTTACATTTTTTTTCATGTCTTAGGTAGCCCTGTGGGATGTTGCCAGACTTGGCGGAGGTCTGTGCTCTACTGAGCACATTTTCTAGCTTAGGCTGTTTTTCTGGCTTTGCCCGACAGTGAAAACACATTTATCTCTTATCAGTTATCTTATTGGAGGAGACTCTTCAGTCTGTCTGGTATAATCAGCACATGAGGAGGACAACACAAAAGAACAGTTTATCTTGTTGATTTGTTATACCATGTGAATACAAATAAATCAAACCAAACAAAACAGGTGTAGGTGCAAATGCAAATGCCACAGTGTTTGATATGCTTCATGAAGTAGGTCCTAGGGTCCATTAATATGGCTTCTGTTCAGATTGCCTAGCTCCAACCCAGTGGGTGCCAGGTAGCTCCGCCCCTGTACAAGTGAGACCGTACCTGCTGCACGTGGCATTTCATCTCCGCCCACTTCACCTCCCAGGAGGCCTTCTCATTGGCATAAGCCTGCTGCAGCTGGCTGCGGCGCTGCTCCTCGTCCCGAAGCTCCAGGCGGAATTCCTCCAGCAGGATCCGCAGCGCGTGCAGCACTCGTCGGCTCTCGCTCACCTGGCCGGGACGGGGAACGAGGTTCAGTTCCTCCTCTATCCTAAATGAATCCGGGCTGAGCTTTCCACATATCTCCCTCTCAGTGGCTCTCAGTCCCACTCAGGCACAGCAGAGATATGCTGCTATCTCACTTAAAACTCCCTTCTCACATGCACCATGTTAGCCCTGATGTGATAGGTAAAACAAAATGACAACAGAACTTAAACTACAACTTGCACTCTGTAGTACATTTGAGTGCTCTGACAATGAAAATGATGAATGATTCATGCTTTGTGTTGAAACAATGGCAGCAGTACTAATCTGATGATTGGAATGCAATTTAAAATATCTCTACCTTCCTCAGGACATTGTATTTTCCTTTTGCACTGTGTTGCTACGTGTCTGTACAACCAAGAAGCAAAAATGAAATACAATATTCAAAATGAGCCCACTGGTCTCCTTGCTGCAGAGGGCAAACCCTTTTTATTTGGTGATACTCCTCCATTTAGAGCACTATGGGTTTGATTTACTAAGAAGACCTTTCGTTTTGTGTGTGCGAAACCTTTTAGCACATGCAAAACCAATAACATGACCGGTCATGGAATTTGTTTTTCGCCAATCATTGGTTGTGTTACTAGTTATGTGTGTGCTAAAAGGTTTTGCACACATGAAACGTCTTAGTAAATCAAGGCCTATGTTTCCCCACTGAATCATAGAAGACTGACTAAACTGACTAAACTGTCCATTAACAATTTTCTCTTTTTTTCTGGGTTAACAGTGTTTGCAAATGGCATTGTAATGGCAAGGCAGTTCAACTGCACAGGACTCATGGAACATGGAAGTGAGTCAGACTGTGTTTCATTCCGTTCTGATGGTGATGGGCTCATATTTCCTGTTTCCTCGGAAGAGCACTCAGGCACTCCCGCAGTCTGCGCTCTGCTGAAACTGTACACTGTGTGCTGGCTGGCAGCAGCCACAGAGGTTATGTATAGAGTCCTGTCATTGCATATCTACCAAAGAGGTGTCAGAGCACTAAGCTAGGTTACTGCTGTAATGCTGGTAGTTTGATGTGAATCTCCAAAACCAGCCCCCTCTTCTCTTTCTCCTTCCAAATATGCGATTCCACTGATTAAATTTGTAACGTGATTTCATTTTATATCAGTGGTATTATTTAGTAGTAATAGTATAAATGTTTTAGGAGGAGATTACCTCAAGGAAATTCAAAATTGAAAGTTGCAATAAAAAAAGACAATAGAGAGTCCAATGTGTTTGATGTGGGAGTTAGTTATTAAATTTCACTGCTGTTGGGGATTATTTCGCCAGTTTGTCAACTAGAAAAAAATGGAATGAAACAGAAATAAAGTGACACTTTTACTTATAGAAGCCAGCTGAGAAAGTGAAGGCACGATTGTGTGCACACCTTTTTTTCACTTAAATACTTGGTTAATTAATTAATTAGTTTCTTTTTTATTAGTCCATTAGTCACAAAACTGAACAGATGCAAGGTACAAGGTCACCAGTTCTTCCAGGTTTTGGTGTAGCTGTTTGTAGCCTTTTTACTGGACCTAGACACATCAGGTATGACAATTTAGAAATGGGACAACACTCTATAGATCCAGAAAGTCACCTAAATTAGTTAAATATGAGCTCCACTTTAGAACACAGACATGCTTTATCCTTTTCTAATAATTTATGTTTATTAGATACATTTGCATCCTTATACAAAGCTGGAGCAAGTGAGAACTGCTGTTTGAGACCTTTGGATCAGTCATGTTTCAGTAGGAAGTGTATTGTGTCCATTTAGCCACACTTGTCTTGCTGTGTGTCCCTATTTTCTCATTTTAAGAAAACCTGAATAGTCGATATGTCTATCCCTGTTTTCCCCCACATACTCTAATGGTGTAAGGCCAGTGATGCATTGGCCTTTGGAAGTGTACGATGGGATCCTGTCCACCTTCTGTGAGTCTGTGCTATTGGCTGTTGGGTGCATCCCGCACTCCGTACCTGTCTTTGATGCTGGAACAGCTCCGGGCTCTGAAGAAGGGGCCCCTGATCAGGACAGTCTCCCACGCCATACAGGAAGCAGTGTCTGTCCTCGCCCTCTCCCTCCACCTGCTCCATCAGACCACTCAGCTCTGACATACTGTCCAGCTTCTCACACTGAAAATAGACAGTAACACCTGCTTTAAACTCTCTGTTTAATTCACAGAAGACATGGACCCAAACCAGAAGGTTCGGAAAAATCAAATCCTTACACTAATCACAGGGGTTTGGCATTGTTTGCAAGCTGACTGCTATTCATAACTTTTTCACCAGCTCTCGGTTACTTACTGTATTTTGTTTAAACAATTGAAAAAGGATGTATACACTAGTAATATTGTACCAAATAAGACATAAGATATTATGAAATTCTGATTAAACACTTGAGCGATGCAAACTAAAACAAGGTTGTATAAGAGTACCCTCTCTGAATTATTGTAAAAAAAAAACAATAAAAAAAAACTACCACTCTGGTTAAGTAATAATGAAAATCTCTGGGGCCCGTACGCCAATCTCTCCTCACCTCTGAGAAGTTCTCCTCCTCGCCTTCGTCCGCCCTGCAGCCCTGTCTCCAGTGCCTAAGGAGCCATCGGAGCTTGACGTAGAAGAGGAAGGTGCTGTGCCTGAAGAGACGCAGGTCCTGCTGAAGCAGGGTCCTCTCCTGTACCCAGGCCTGGTCCTGCTGTCGCAGTCCCTGAAGCTCCTGTAGCACAGAGACACCAGGTCACTTCTCTCTCTCTCTCCACTCTGAAACGCTTTTGCCACCGATGGTAGGGATCATCTGCAGCTGCAGGGAAGCTTTTTGACGGTTTCTGTGTCTGCTGGGTGTCGTTTTGCCAGCCAGACTCATCATTTACTCATTGCCTGAATGCATATTATTGGTCAAGCTTTGGGATCATAGAAATCGCAAGTTAATTTATCGTAGACATTTGTTTTTCCATTTGCTGACCCCTCTTCTCATGACAATGTGTCTTGCAACAACCACCTGTACTATAAATAGGCTGAATAGACTTGTGGAAGATATAAGGGTCACACCTTGACTACTGAGGGTGAATAGACTTGTGGAAGATATAAGGGTCATTCCTGTATTACTGAAGATGAATAGACTTGTGGAAGATTGAAGGGTAATCATTATCTTTAAGATATAAGGGTAATTATATATTATCTGAATTACTGAGGGTGAATAGACTTGTGGAAGGTTCATGAGTGTACCTGCACCATGCGTCCACAGTAACCCTTGTGCTCTTCCTGATGCTGCCTCTTCTGCTCCAGCGGGACCAGGACCTCTCTTCCCAGATTACTGACCTCAGAAAAAGGGGCATCCCGGAGCTGCGCACCCCCCAGGGAGGGACACGGAGTTACTTTCAGTACACACCCCTCCGCCGTCAACCCCGCCCCCCACTGCACATTCCAGACTTTTCTCTACAGCTTCCAGATCTGTCACACAGATCTGTGTTTCTGGTGTGGATTTTCCTTGGCCAGTATTTAAAGTGATTTTTCACATGACTGTCCCTGTGTTGGCAAGACTTGCTGAGTCACTGGCTCTTGCTTCCCATGGCATGGACACCAGACAAACCTTTGACACGGTATCATTTTCGTTAAGAGTAAAAGATACAGAGGCTTTCTGTACAGTCGTTTCAGGTGTGATCTTATGAATAACTGGACGGTGAATTTTGAGTGTGTTTACATTTGATGTTCTCATCTAGTGCCATAGCTCCACAGAAGCAATGTGATGACTGTATTCTTCATTAGCAAAGAATATAGTCATCACATATTATCATAGTCTTCATTAGCAGAAACTATTCTGAACTGAATGGCTCATCCCACATCCCACTTCACAGCCCACAGTCAGCTATGACTAACGGTGGTTGCCATGAGAATTCATATTTGACCATCTAACCATTAACCATCTACACTGCCTGGCCAAAAAAAAAGTTGCACACTCTAATATTTCGTTGGACTGCCTTTAGCTTTGATTACGGTGCGCATTGGTCGTGGCATTGTTTCAACAAACTTATGCAATGTCACAACATTTATTTCCGTCCAGAGTTGCATTCATTTTTGGCCGAGATCTTGTATTGAAGGCGGGAGAGTTGAAGCACTCCGTAAAGTCTTCTCCAGCACATCCCAAAGACTTTCAAAGGTCAGGACTCTGGTGGCCAATTCATGTGTGAAAATGATTCCTCATGCTCCCTGAACCACTCTTTCACAATTTGAGCCCGATGAATCTTGGCATTGTCGTCCTGGGATATGCCTATTGATGGGATAATTCAGTACATTCAGGTACTCAGCTGACTTCATTTTATTGCTGCATAACATTGCTGAGCCTAGACCTGACCAATTGAAGCAACCCCAGATCATAACACTGCCTCCAGAGGCTTGTACAGGGGGCACTATGCATGACGGGTGCAATGGTGACTTTTTTTTTGGCCAAGCAGTCTATGTCTGAGTTAAAATAGAACACTAGTCTGAGTTGCCAGGTCTGAGAAATACTGTCGCAGCAAAGTACAAATTATCAACTAATTATTGGGTATGTAAAATTAATCCCGGTTAAAGGATTAAAAATAGACTACTGTTGTACAATATCATATTATACATTCACAATATTACACATTCTACAGACATTAATCCTGACAAAGATCTGCAGGTCATCTGAATACAGATGTAGCACAATAACTTTCACTCTGTAAGACGATTACATTTTCATTAAGGTATACAGTCAAGCATGCAGAGTATTGTCCTGACAGACCCACTTTTTTTAAACAGGCAACATACTGATTATTTACTCTGTAAATGTTTCACAGCAAGTTCAGAAAAAAGTTGGTGGGAAATGAAAGAAATCGAAAGATAAAAACAAACATCACCAAAAAAATCATAACACTTGCAGTAAGTAAGCAGTGGCAGAGAGAGCAGAGGATTTTGTGAGGGGTAAAACCAAAACAAAAATAGAGGAGGAATGAAGTGGAGATCATATTTCGCCCATGCGGGTGACTGCAAATCCAGTTGCACTTTCTGGATCTATAGCGTGTCCTCCCACTTCTAAATTCTGTCATACCCGAGTCGCCTAGACACATTAAAAAGATTACAGGCAGCTACGTAAAAACCTGTAATTTAAAGAAGGAATTTAATACTGTAACTGGTGACCTTGCAGTCCATTATGTCTGTTATCTGTTCAGGTTTTTCTGACTAAAGGACCAATAAAAAGCATTATCTGACTGCATTAAACTCCAACTTGCTACTCACTTGCACAAACAAAGCCCAGGTAAGTTGAATTGGCTCTGATATTATCAGTTCATAATCTTACCGGTACCTCCCAATCCCTAAAGTCACCGATGCCAACAATGACTGCTCCTGACAGCCTGAGATAATGTTGGAAAGTGCGAAGTTTGAGGTATTGAGGAAAATTGATGAGGCACTGACCTCCACACATAAACCCTCTGGCCTGTTGCATATACTGTGTCCATCGGCTCCCCTGCTCTGGTCAGAGCCCTGATGACCTCGCTGGGTCTCGGGCTCCGCGGCACCGTCCTGTCCTAGATGCCACTCCGGTTCATCCCTCAGACCGGACTGTGGGAGGTGGGGGGTGTGGGGTCAGGGGGGCGTGGAAGGGACAAAGGGGCGGGTGCATGGGCGGATCCGTTAACGAAAAGGAAGGACGGGGAAACACAGAAAATAAAAATGGGTAGAGGACCACAGGGGGGGGGGGGGGGGGGGGGGGGGTTAACAGGAAGGAAACAGACAGACAAACAGACAGACAGGGAGGGGAAAGAACTACAAGACAAAGAAAAGCGTGAAGAGAAAGACTAACTTAAAGACGGTGGCGTAAGAGAGAGAGGAGAAGAGAACTAAAACGAGGATGAGCAAAATCATGGGCTGAAACATCTGGAGGGGGGGAAAACAAAGAGAAAAAGAGAGGAGAAAGGAGGAGAAAGAGAGGAGAAAGGAGGAGAAAGGAGGAGAAAAGAACGCAAAAACACCGGTTATGAGGCGCATGCAATGGGGGATACATGAGTCAAAACCAACAGCTGGCACAACAAGCATGGTAAAGTTAGAAGACACTAAACGCATGTCAGTGCGTGGTGCCATGCAGCCAAGCAGTGCCCAAGTGAAGCTTTAACTTACAACCTAACACTTGTTGAATGAACATGCGTTAGCTTCAGTGCACAGCAGCAGCGAAGCACTTTAATCATAACGATGCAGGGTGAGTGGACAGCAACTTCCATTCTTGAATCAGTGTAGACATCATTAAGTTGTGAGCAATGTCCCCAAACACCACCCCGATGCTTACATATGATGTTGGTTCAAGCAGAGAACAAAAGCCGATTATATTGATAATCAACTGAATTTTGGAAAATCTGGATCCAGCCATGAATAATAAATTTTCTATTTATACGTCATGTACAGGAATATCTACTGATTTTACATGTGAACATTTAATCATTTAGTAGCATTGTAAGTATTGCCAGGTCCTGCCAGTTCTGAGTATGGCCGGTGCATTGAGGGAGCGGCAAAATCTGGCCAAAAGTTGGGTGGGTCTCGGCGGGGAGATTCGTCGCACACATAGCTGCCCCGTGTAGTGCTGGAATTATGGTCGGGATCATGAGGAGTCACGCCTTAGAGAAGACGTGGCGACCTCCTTCCTACCGCCGGCCAACGGGATTGTGTAGCGGCGAATTCTCAGCAGTACACAGGGAATTGAAACGGAACAGGGTACAATTGATGCCAAATTTGGGGAAAAAAATAATAAAATGAAAAGACACAAACACAAAATGTTTCACCTTTAATTTATAAAGAACAAATATGGATTAGAAGGTCTTGGTTCGTATGCTAAATGCCAACTGAAGCTTAAAGAATAGGTTTTCAAAACAAAATACATTTTCAGAGAACTCAAACAAATGAAAACACCAGCTGGATACATTCTGATCAGAAATCAAGATAAAAGCTTTTATAGAAGATGATGCTCTTTCATTTCAGCTTTTTTAACGCGTGGGCATAAAGCCAATGGAAAAAAACTACTGAAAATGAACAGGGCATGTGAACAACCCTCTAGATAGAACACCAGGAATTCTGCCTGGAACCCTCAGCCTTTCCGGAACACTGTAACGCACATTCTCACAGGCCTCCCCACGCTGGAAGTTATTTGCTTGTCGCCTTCGCTTTCGAGCGCTAATCCCCACACCTGGGTTCAAACAGTATTTGTTTTGGATTAAAATACTTTTCTGCATTTGACTAAGCTTGTCTGGTGTATTGGAACACATGAAATAATCCCAAAAGTGTAAACCCCGCCAGAGACCCTAAATCTCTGACCCCGCCCATATGCTCCTTCTAGCAGGCTCAAATGCTCCAGGCAAGATCAATAGAACACAGAAAAGTATTTGAATGCCAAACAAATACTATTTGAACCCAAGTGTGTTCATCGCATCAGCAGAAAGCTGAGATCAGCACCAGAGAGCCTCCAAGCGCCGAAGGTCAGGTTACTGAAACTATCCTTGAGCAAGTAGCAAGGCGCGTGTGGAAAAAGCCAATGAAAAGAGGCAAGGGCATTAGCAGCAGAGGCAGCAGAGATAGCAGCTGAAGGTCAGATCAAGCTGAGGAGGTTGGGGCTGGGGATGGGGAGGGGGGTGAGCTGTGTGGGGTGCAAGTCTGCACTGTGTCTGTTTATGATGACTTGACAAGGCCTCCTCTACTGATTTACACAACCAATCAATCCTGGTTACTCATGGTAACTCAATGTAATAAAATAAAAATACAGAATGCATTGACAATGGCAACTTGATTGGTAGCTTAGCTGTGTTATTAGCTACTTAAAAAGATAATATACAGATAGATTAGGTTTTATGCTACTGTATATACTTTAAAATTGTATTGATAGGACATCACTGTATAAAATATAAGTCTTTTTTTTATTACATTTTAAGTTTAGAATTTTATGATAAACATTCAGATGAAGACAAGCAGGCTTGGAGACATAATTTGTATCGACAAAAAAATGCTTGACAGGTGCTGAGCCTGCAAATAAAATCACACATGACAAACCAGATGGCAGCGTATTCCTTCGTACGATAGCTGTTTCCCAAAATTAATGCACAATTACAACCAGGTCTGAAATTTGAAACTAGCAGGACAATTAAAGTTAGGAGTTTTCACATTTAAGATGAGTTCAAATTTGAAATCAGATTAAAGACTGTAATTGTTAATTTGTCTAAAGATAAATGGTAACATGAAAAGTATTTACTTCAGGTAGATGAATTTCAACCATTTAAACTTCATATACTGCGGTATATGTAAAAGTTAAAAGGCTGAGCAATTTTTTTAATAAAAAAATGGCTTTGAATAGGCAAATGGTTCACTGTAGATAATTGCATACTTCTATCTTTGACATTTCTGTATGGGCTGTTCTGCCACTATTAAAGTATCTCAACCATTTTGAAGATGAATAAAACAAATCAACATGGCACTCGTTTCTGAAATAGCAACACTTAAACAATTTGTGTAATGAGTTCTCTACTGCTGAAGCCATAAAGCTGCTGTTCATTGCATTCAGTTACATTCCATACTGTGATATGCAAAGAACACTTCACGAGGCCACAGGCCAAAGTGAGGGTAACTGCATTCTGACACAGCCAAGAGGAATGTCATTTTAAATATCAGGCAACAGAGAGCAGAGCATCTTCCACTGTCATTTTATTTTCCACATCAGAGCCACACTTAAGATTAATAGAATGACATCTGGCTGATACTCTTCGAAATGGGAGTAAACAGACACTGATTTCACAAGGAAGCTGATCGTATTGAAAAGACATGCCAGAACATGCCATCTTCCCACGTCAGTCTCATCATACCTTTCACTGATGAGCGTTCGCCATTTACAGGCTGTCTTACGTACTGTATCGCAATAACAGAAGCAGCATGTTGTTATGTTTACACGTTGCAGGTGGTAGCGTATGGGGCCTTTGTACATGATGGCTTTGGTAAAACAAGAAGAAAAAAGAAAAAACTAAAACTTACCTGGAAGTCAGTGATGAGGTCCCTTCCCAGGGTTCCGATGGGAGAGTCGCGCGACATGGAAGTGACCCCGGACAGAAAGCTGGTGGACTCTGTGAGGTTGGGCATGGGAGAGAAGTCGTCCGCGTTCTCCCCAAGACCCTCCCTGAGGTGGTCCACCTTCTCCATGAAGTCTCGCAGCTCTGTCCTGAAGGCCTTCATGCGGGTGTTGATGGCGTCCAGCACCTGGGGCTCGACCTGGCCCTCCGACGTTTCCATGTCCTCTTTAGCTTCCTCTTCCAGAGACTCCCCGCCTGTCAGCAGCACCTTCCCGTCGTAGATCAAACTGTCCGTGTCTGTGATGAGGCGGTCCACCGTTTTCCCAAGACGCTCCGCCTCCCGCTTCATGTTGGCAAACGACTCAGAGTCCTCTTTCTTCTGCCGGGCCAGCTCCACCATGGAGAGCCCGCTGACCCCTGGAGGCTTCCCGCTGCCAAACCCGGACGTCGTCTCGAAGTGGTCCTCCGAATCACTCTCCCCCCCGACCGGCCCCTCCCGCCTGGGCTGCGGAGGCGGCGTGGGGCCCGCCTCCTCGCTCTCCCCCTCCCTCTTCCCGCCGTCGCTCTCGGCGACGCTGTCCCTGGAGCCGGCCGCCCGGTGGCCCAGGTGGGAGGCCAGGTCATAGCGCTGCACGTTGGAGATGAGGACGCGGTTCTCGTACTGGAGCTTCATCACCTTCCCGCTCAGCTCGTTGATCTGAAGGCGGGCGGCCTTCAGCTCCTCCTGCAGAGCGCCCCCGGGGCTGCCATTTCCGTTCCCAGCTCCGCCCCCGGGTCTGGCCCCGTCGTCCGCCGCCCACCCGCTCTCCTGGCCGGGCCCGAACTTGAAACGGTTCAGCTCGGAAGTCAGCTGCTTGTTGTGGTCCTCGATCTCCGAGATGGATCTCCGCAGGAGCTCCGCCTCCTCCTCCACAAACTGCAGGTGGCGCCGCAGCTCGGCGGCCGAATCCAGGGTGTCGCCATAAGGGGAGGTGGGGACGCTGGAGAGGGGCTCTCTCCCCAGGCAATCCTTCTCATACTGGCAGCGGATGTCCTCGTTCTCCGCTCTCAGGCCCCGGTTCTCCACCTCCAGCTCCACAATCTTCCTCCCCAGGATGTTGGCCTCCTCCTCCACCAGCTTGAGTCGCAGTTTCAGCTCCGCCTCCCGGGTGCTGGGCGGGCCTCCGCAGTCGCCGATGGGCACGGCGCTGTCCACGTCGCCGTACACGGACTTGTACTTCTGCAGCTCCTGCTCCACCTCGTCCTTCTCACGGCCAAGCTTGGCCATCTTCTTGCGCATGAGGGCCGACTCTTCCTTAGCAAACTGCAGCTGGCACCTGAGATCAGCACTGTCCTCCTATGGGAGGGAGAAAACACACACACAGAGGGCCTGTGAAACAAAGCCTGGACCGCAACAATACTCCTGATACTTCCTTTACAAACCAGGGCCTGGAGTATGCATAGCAGAAAAATACATGTATCTGAAAGGTACCAAAGAAATATTTGAAAGGTGTCAACCAAATAATCGAAAGAATCATCTCGAAGTTATGTTATTTGTGTAACTGAAAAGCCCACAGCTACGAACCAACATCAACCAAAGGAAAAATCGGAGTAGAGGGACAGGCTCGCAGGATGCAATGCGGAATAAAACACCCACCTGGGCAGTGTATTTCTTTTCTTTGTACAGTTCCCTGCTCCCTCTTCTCTTCTGGGAGCTCTGCGATAAATGGACAAAAAACTCAATAAATAAAAATATGTGGCACAACAGACTAAATGCCACTGAACAGGTATTCAACTACTTCAAATTGTATAAAACATGCCGTAAGAAATATATGAAATATAATATGACATATATTATTCCCCATATAGGGTTTCTGAAGTCTGTGCAATAAAATGTATTCTGGGGAGGATGGCTCGACTCTTCATAAACCCTTCTGGATGTTTTGTGGGATGACTGGATTTAGAGGGAAATTAATCTTTGGACGGCTTTACATAATTCAGTGAGATTAAAGTTATATATAAATGAATGTACATATTACAAAAGTCAAAACATGCAGTCCATGAGTTATTACTTTACTCTTCTGTTTTTCAAATAATAATCTTTTCAGGCAATTCAACTCTGCTTTAAAAGAATAATGTAGTTGTTGGAAAATGCTATTCCTTATATGACATTTTCTGAGAAGCTACTGGTCAACAGCATAAAAATTCTAACAATGTCTGTTGTGTTTTATGAATGTTGGTGTTTCTTTGTTGACTAAAATGAAATTCTGTATGAATAATATTGCAATGTATGAATAGTATTATTATTTTCCCAGCCTTGAATGCAGTCCACACCATTTTTTTTATTTTTTACAAGTTTGACATGCCTGATTCCCTCCCTAATTTTGACTGTCCAGTTAGGTATTTATAGAGGTGTTCACGCTGTGATCTTCACAGCTGATTAGGGAGAGTATGGACATCCACGGTTCTCCTCCGAAACACGTGGTGACATCAGCCGCTTCTTTTAACACCGCCGTCTACAGGCCAAGCTTGCGCAGATCTGAGTTGGAGGTGGTCGACTGACCAGCAGGGGTCACTAGAGAGTGATGAAACATGGACCCAGAGCCTACTGAACCATCCCATCCCCGGGTGATGTCATTGCCAGCAATGGCATGGTCGGGAATTGATCAGAGTCCTTGTGGTTCATTCATGCAGTAGAACAGAGCTTTGACAGAGCAAGCCACCCAACAGTCAGTCCACACCATTTCAGTCATTGTTAAAAAAAGAGAATAAAATCAAGTGTCCTTGAAAACGATAAAGTGTAATGCAGATAGAATTCAACCTCTAGACTAGAAGGATCATTTTACAAAATGGCTAGACAGTAAGAACATTACGAGGAAGGAAACATACATGAGGAACCTGTTTTTGGGCTGTAACATGCATAAACTATACAAAAGGTCAACGTACACATGCCTGCTCAAGGGATAGCCTATATTACCTAAAATTTGGTTACAAATCTGAAAAAGCCAGAATTCTATCAAGATTCTATAATGAAAGATCTATAATGAAACACTGCCTTCTTTTTCAAGTAAAGACATCCATGCCCCCGGAGAAAGCTGAGAACTCAAGTATTTTTCCTGTTTCGGGTTCATAATGTAAGACCAGTATGCTTCGCTACTCACCAGGCTATTGGCGATGCCATATTTGTTGTGGTCATGTGGAGAGGCCACTGTATGGCAGACAGCACTGCCTTTATGTTGAAGTGCCCACAGGTCTTTTAAACAGAGCAGAAACAGCCAATATGAAAGGGAGTGATGTGCTGCGATAGCATGCCTCGGCGGCCATTTAAACCTGGGGTCAACGAACGGTCAAGGCCCTCAGCCTCCCTAATGACAATATTTTGACTATGTGACCAATACCTTTGGGAAAAGTACACTAATGTATAATCAAATAAGATGTAAGAGTGTAGCCAACTTTGACCATGAATCTCAATACTGCATATAAAAGCATATTTATAATTTAAGTATGTCATATATGAAATAGATTTCAGTTAGCGCATTCAAACATGTAATTAAACTAGCCAGTACTGTGATTTACTTACTTTCAATGCCACTTGTTCAGCATGGTTTCGACGTGCATCTTGCCAATCACTCTAATGACTATCCAGTGGGCCCCAACCCACAGAGTGGGAACCGCTTATTTCAATGCTATCCCCTGCCTTCACTGAAATTGCTGAGATTCTAATGGGTATGGGATCCTTATTTCTTTTGTGGGTTTTTTTCACCCAAAGTTTTTATTTGCTAAAGACCACAGATTGTGAAAAAGCTTCAGTACAACAAAAATTGAGATTTCACCTTAACTGACCAAACCTTACTGTCAAGAAGGCTGCGATTGCAGTTTACCTCAGCCTGTAGGCATGGTTGAATCATTTATGGCGAGACAGATGGAAAATGTCGGAGTGACCTCATTATGAGGAAGAACATTAATGCAGATGACACCAGCAGCTCGGTAAAACACAGTACGGAGACACAAATCGATGACGTATCTAGGCATAATGCAACTGCAGTTCCCTAAGCGATGAGCAAGGCCAGCACTTTGGCCAACACTGAGTTATTATTATGATATATTAGGGCGGCATATGCTTCGCCCAGTTCCACCCCACAATTTGCTGATGGCAGAGGATGGGGTGGGAAGGGGGAGAGGTGGGACTGAAGGTAGAATCATACTGTAGTATATGAATCAACACATACATATATAGTGCCACGATATTTGTGCCATTGTTCCATAGCCTTCAATGGCACAAAGCTGAAATAATTTCTTTTTTCCTTTTTTTTTTTTTTTGCAGACCACCATCCACCTCAGGCACAGTACATACACTGTTTTTAAGCCTGGAACTTCCATTTTACAGAGATCATATACTCTGTCCAATTAGTGTGTGACGTGTGGAGGCAGGTACGTGAAATAACGAGCAGTGTGTGCGTGTGTGTGCGTGTTTTTTAAAGTTTGTACTGCATGTAAGGTCTGGTGATGCATTTGTGCATGTTTGGGTTCTGTTTGTGATTGGGTTGTGTGCGTGTGAGGTTTGAGGGTGAGGTTTGAGGGCGAGGTTTGAGGGCGAGGTTTGAGGGCGAGGTTTGAGGGCGAGGTTTGAGGGCGAGGTTTGAGGGCGAGGTTTGTTGGTAGGCTCGCGTGTGAGGGGGGGTTTGGCTGTTTGACTACGAGGGTCAGCTCTTCTCCCTCAGGCCTGGGCTTCGCTGCTCCGCTCGGCCCCGTCAGACAGCTGGCATCAATTCTGCGATCCTTGACAAATGCCTCTAATTCTTGCCCTCGTGACAGGGGTAAGCTCTCAATAGAGAGACAGGATTAAGGACCTTATGCAAAGCTCAGAGGAAGCCTCATCCTGTCAGTGTCTCCCTCCACTACACACGTACAGAGTGACCCCGAGACCAATGGGGCGATAATGAGACTCTTTACGCTCTAAAGAGGTGGAAATCTTTCACAAATGCCAATAAGAAAGACTGAACCGGAGAGTGACGAGCTATGACAGACTCTGACGCAGTGCGCAAGCGGCCATTCTAGGCCATTTCCCAGCCGGCAGGAACGGTCAAGCGTGTTTTTTCCCCATGCTTTTCTCCCCCGATTCAGACACCCAATTATGCTCCCGCTACGATGCTCCTCGCAACCTCCGTTGTCGATTTGGGAGAGAGCGCAGAGGAGCACGTGCTCTCCTCTGAAGCGGGTGAAGTGGGCTGCCGCTTCGTACCACACCACAGTCCACGAGTCGAGCGCGCACGGGCATAACTGTTTCACATTGGCCGCGCATAGGCGGCAAGTGCCGTTGACATCAATGGAGAGTCGTTTTCCGCTTTGCGCTCTGGTCAGCGGTAAGCGCAGCGCAAGATCCACTGCCTGCGCTGCGCTCAAAGTTCAACCAAATTCAACTTTGACCCCTCCAGTCGCTGACCTTTCAAAACGCAGCCAATAGCTAGAGAGTGGGCGGTACTGAACGGACCAACTTCGCGAATGCAAAATGGACGAGAGATTGATTACGTGCGTGACCGAATTCCCAGTGATATATCAGTCGAACTTGCGGGACTACCGTGATATAAATTTAAAAAACTGTGCATGGCGAAACATAAGTTTTCAGTTGGGGCTACCAGGTTTGTAACAAATAAGCACTACTACATTGATATCTACCAGATTATTACCAGGCTGCGCTAGCTCGCTACGTTAACTATCGATAGCCAGGATGGCATTCTATATTACGGTCAGCAGATAAGTGTTTTTTGTT
Source organism: Synaphobranchus kaupii (assembly GCA_029718625.1). Lineage (NCBI taxonomy): Eukaryota > Metazoa > Chordata > Actinopteri > Anguilliformes > Synaphobranchidae > Synaphobranchus > Synaphobranchus kaupii. Next base: position 37,962,673 of record CM056377.1, on the reverse strand, counting down.
TGTTTAGAACGGTATACATTTCACGTTCGAAAGCAATTAGAAAAAGTGGAGAAGAGCAGAGACCCTGAAAACGAGTGGCCAGCTCTCTCCCTGTCCTGGTTCAATGTGGATCACGTTAATGTTGTGGGCAATACTGAATGAAATTAAATCACATGTAAATAATAACCGGATTTTGTGCTTGTATTTGTGCTTGTATGTGTAGAGGAAGAATGACTGGTATAAAGTCGCTTTTAAAATACCCGTCCCGGATACGGGTATGTATTGTTTTTGCCGCTTCGCTCTCTGCTTGCGCTGACCATAGCGGCAAGATGGCGCTCTTGCGCGCCCGATGTGAAAGTAGGTTTGCTCTCTGCTTGCGCTGACCATAGCGGCAAGATGGCGCTCTTGCGCGCCCGATGAAGTCAGAGGAAAGCACGTCATGCGCAGATAAATACGAGCGGGCGCCCAGTCGACCAGTGGCGGCCACCGGTGTGTAATGATGCGCCGTCCTCCCAGCCGACTGAATCGCTACCATCCCTGGGTGGTAATTAGAGCCAATTGTGTGTTGCCTTGTGCAGTCAGCTGCCGACTGCATTTGGCATTTGCATGGTCTGGATTTGGACTATTGGGTCCCACTCCCATGCATGCACTAGAACAGTGCTTTAACAGAATGAGCCACCCCGCAGCTCAAACACGTGCTTCATTGGGTACGTTTACATGCACACTAAATACTCCGATCTGAACCCGGTTATGGCAATACTCTGGTTACTGAAATGGTCATGTAAACACCTTTATCCGATAATGTAAGGTCATAATCCGTGTTTTCAAAACCCGATTAACACCCCTGGTTTTTTGGCCAAACTTTCGATTTTTTGGAGCATGTAAACACCTTTCTCCGGTTTCTTTCGGCTTTTCAAAACTACGCATGTCAGGCAGAAGAGGCGGTGTAACGTCAAAATGATTCTACCCGTCAACATTGGCTATGCCTGGGGTTCCTTCAGCATCTCACTTCCAGAATTTTATTATTAAATTTGCATTTCACCGGTGAAAATATATTGTTCAGTGTTACGTGCTTGTGTTTGTACTAGCTAGTTTGTGGCTAGCACATTAAATAACTGAAATTTTCGGGAAATTCGCCAGATATAGAGATCGGTAAAGCTAGCTAGTACAATATTATAAATCAACCACTACTAGCAATTAGCTATAAATAAGTAGCTATAATAATTACTAGCTAGCTATAATAATAATAATAGCCTACTAACGTAAATTTTTGACGGGCGGATCATTTTTGTCCTTACAACGGGAAGCAGTTAGCTACGTTTTCCACAGAGCTGATTATGGAGAGAATCATGTAAACGCGGCTTTTGGAGTAATCACATTTCTTATGTCCATGTGAACGCAAGTTAAATACTGGCGTAAGCTGATCGTTTCCAGTAATCGGATATTGCTGTGCATGTAAACGTACCCAATGTGATATCACTGTTCAATGCAGAATTTTATTTCCTGATCTGTGAATATTGCAAATTAAAATGGGATAAATTGTACCACAGCTCAGCAGGAAATGATTATTCGGGACATTTCTATATATCAAAGCTCAGTTCTTTTAATGCTGCGCAAATCCATACTGAATAAAGAGGCAAACACGTAGTCTGTCAAGCCATTGGACATGGAGCCGGGAGAAACAATCACAAGAAACATTGAAATGTAATAAAAAGTCTGAAATTTCAAGGAAGGCAAAGCTGACGAAAACAATCATATTGTGACTTAAGGCATTTGGAGAGAAGCTGTGTCGATGTGGAAGTTGTTTACATATACTTACAGACTTCAGACATAATTGCTGTTTGTTCTTAATATAGCCTACAAGTCACATGCACTGCAGCTGGAACCCAAACAATGTATAACACCTTGTAAGCCATATAGCTGCAGCAGTAACTACAAACAAAATGACTGAATATTCACCTCTGAGAGAGGAAGGGCGAGAGCACCATGTGTAATTATCCTGGCGGCTTGCATTTTCTCTGTTGCTTCGGAGATGACACGGTTTCATCTTCCATCCCCGGTGACACGTGCAGACTCCACACAATACAGATGGGACTCATTCATCGCACCTGTCAGTTCAGTCCCTAGTAATAATAAGCCTATAACTGAATCTGCTTAATCCCAGAAGCTGGCACAGTCCCATAGGCTGCCTGTGAGAAGTCGGTACCCAGAAGGCACTTGCTGACAGTTTATATTCGAGAAAAACAGTCTTCCCTTGTCTCCAAAACTTGGCGCATTTTAAAATACGCTGGCTACTAAACCGCTTCTGCGGACATGAGTTGGACACTTCAAGAGCACCTCAACAAGCAGACTTACGGGGATTTTATTGAAGGGGGGGTCACTGACTCAAACCCTCCCATCCCTGGGCCATGCTAGACCCAACTGTGTGTCACCTTGTGGAGCTTCCAGCCACAGTCAGCACTCGCGTGATCCGGATTTCGACACCAGACTGTGGGGCCCATCCATGCACTAGAACGGTGCCTTAACAAGAAGGACCACTCAGCAGCCCAGATAACTCTGGGAACCCTTTATTGGAGGACATATAGAGTTAAAAGAACAAAATAGAAATCGATAGCAAAAAGCAACAAGGCTTTTTAATTCTGACTTGTAACTACTTTGATGAAAGATAAACACATTGCAGCCTCGGAAAGGTAATTGTCTTGGGCAGACTGATCTCGGTTATCAAGGGGTTGTCAAATGTTTCCCAGAGAACTGCTGCTTAAAAAGCTCTCCACGCACAGTCACTTACTGCATGCTCTAAGTGCCCAGCAAATGTGTCTAATTGAACCTAATTATTGATTCAAAATAAGAAATTAAGGGTTCGGGCCAAGTGAACACTACAGGCTGTGAACTTTGGTTACCAACCCTTGACTTAATTTACAAATGGAGAGCTGCTGTAGGCAAAATACTGACATTAACAGAATGATCAGCCATTTTCATTAGAATGGCAAGCAAATAACAATGTTCTGTGCTTTCCCTTCAAAGAGATAACATGTAAGAGCCTAACTTATTTACTGCTTATTCAAAGCAGAATATCAAACGGGTACAACTATAAGCCTAGTCTATTATGCTTCATGACATTGCACGCAGTGAAAATATGGGTCAACCCATAATGGAGGAATTTTCACAAAACTTTTTTTAAAAAAAATCACTGTCAGCATTCTTGTTTTTCAATGTCACAATTGCAACTTGATTGAATATTTCTGTTCAGGTGGAAATAGTAATTGAGTAAATCAATATGCACAGAGAAACAGAGCAGAACATATAAAATACAATGAAGCAAACATGGCTGTCAGCAGGGGGACTCATTGAAAATCCTCATTAAGGTGTTCAGACCCTTTAATGACATTACATTACATTACATTGCATGACAATCACTTAGCAGACGCTTTCCAAAGCGACATACAATAAGTGCATACAGAAGGTCATCGAAGCAGCTACAGAACAGATAAGACAAAGCACATCCTTCACGTAACGTAGCAGCTATCCCTAGTAATGAACATTGAATGTAGTTCACACAGTAAACTCTGGGCAAATCAGCTATACCTTCTAAACTATAACATCAAACAGTTACAGACAGAACACATGGAACAAGTACTATGAAAAAGGTCCTATATTGGTATATCAGTCAAATGGCACATGGCAATGAATCTAGTTTCAAAAGTGGTTGGCCCTAGTTTAAGCCTTTACCAATACGGCACATTTGTACAGTATACTCATTTAAAAAGTCAGCTAAAGGCCGTCGCGCGGTACAACGGTAAGAGCGCCGACTTTCAGTCGGTGCAGTTGTGCTCCGAGGATCGGGGTTCGCGCCCCGGTCCTGCCAGATCCGAGCATGGCCGGCGCCCTGTGGGAGCAGCAATTGGCGGCTGCTTCCGGGTGGGGGGAGGGGCTCGGAGAGAATCGCTGCATGCATAGCGGCCCTGGGCGAGCTGGATTCACGGTCAGGAGCTCGAGGAGTCGCGCCCTGTAGAGGACGTGGCGACCTCCTTCCTACTACCAGCTGACAGGGTTGTGTAGCGGTGGTTCTCTAGCGGTTGCTACACGGGGGGAAATTGAATTAGAATAGGGGTTCAATTGGCTACTAAATTGGGGGGAAAATCAGAAACAAAAATAAAAAAAAATAAAAAAAGTCAGCTAAACATTTTGTGCATAATACCATTTGAACCAACTTGTTTGAGTATTAATTGCAGCTCTTCAGTGTACCAACTTTGCATTGGACAGTCAGGTTATGTAATAGACAGGTAAAACCTCAGGTGCATCTAGAATGTTCTATCATCTGCATTGTGAAGAACTACAAAAATGCTGGTGCAACAAATAATTCTGCAGACATCTGCTTGGGTGTTCCAGCAGGGAACGTAAGCATGTGGTGTTGTCTGAGGAAAGAGTACAGCCTTGGCCGCCGGTATCAATCTACGAGCAGACGTCGAGATTACTGCAGGCAAGCAAGGTCTTATTTGCCGACAAACTCATTATTGCTACCTGTCAGGTGACAAATCAATCATAGCTTAAAAGGGCTGGTCTCCAGCAGCAGAACTGTTACAATGTGATGTGCAGTGACCCACCGTGTAATTGTAGTAATCCTTAATTAAATAACCGGAATGATCTAACAGATGTAACAGATATGGTGATCGCTAATGACACAGCTGTGTTTATCTGTGGCGATGCATGTCACACAAGCTTCCTGTGTGGGTCTTGACTGAACAGTAAGTATAGTGTTGACTAACAAGACTAACAAGGAGTAACAAACCTTGTGTCCAGAAACAGACTGCACGTGGATACTGAAAAATGTACCAAGAAGAACACAAGAATCCATTTCACTCTTCAATTCCACCCTGGTGCAAAATATTCGCATTACAATTAATTATTTAGTCGGAAACAGGCCTATCCTGATTGGAGCTTTGAACTGCAGAGCACACTATGAAGTAAAAATACAACCCAGACACAAATCAGCAAGTATGCCAACAACAAACAGCATTATAGATCACAAATACTTGAAAAATGAAATGTTACCTATCACCCACCCAAATATCCAATGTGATACACACTGTTAACAAGCAAAAATGCTGAGCAGCGTGCAAAGTACAAACTGCGATTTAAACACATGCTTCACATTGACGTTGTAGTGGCCACTGTGAACAAAAGCTGTTTTGCATCGACAGAAAGGAAATCAATTTGCTTGAAAAAACCTCAGATGCAGAGAAGGATTTGGCAAGAGCGAGTTGCTTGATTTACGGCACACCAAGCGCTGTGGTGGAAAAGAAAGACAGAGCGCCTGGAGCAAGTTAGGGTGCTTCTCCCTTAACTTCGACACGCATGCATTTTTCCCTCCTACAGAGGGCAGAATGCTGGTTGGCAGCATTGTGCTCTATCTGTCCAAGCCCCCTACATGTTCTCTAACCACTAATGGAACACCACACTGGGGCTAGCTGTTGAAAGCTTGGCGGTTTGTGAGTGACTATTTTGCCAGTGTCTGTCTGGGCTGGATGACATTAGCAAAAAAAAAGAACAGGTTTCATTGCATATGGTTTCTGGAAGCGACAGATTTATTCTTGTTTGCCAGCATTCCACTACAGGGATACCTGCGGATGCTGTTTTATGAATAGAGAAAAATGCAAGTCATGCAGATGAACCTGTCCCTTTGTTGCATGATTACAGGCTGTAGCAGTGAAATTCTATGTACGGCATATTCGGAAGGGAAAAGGGAGCATGGAGGAAAACTCTCTTAGAAAACGAAATTGCTCATACTAAACCTGTTACATGTTTCATTGAAAGTAGGATACCAAGGAATTTTCTCTTTTATTTGAAAAAAAAAATCCCAGATAGCATTCCATTCTCTCTTTTTTCACCATGAGTAACTATTTTCAAAATTTCTTGCAATATGTTTGGATTTGTTTCTTTCATTGTGTTATGATACTGAAAATATGCTCACTCAAGATGGCAGCCTAAATAAAAAGATGTTTGTTTGTAATGGAAGAGAATTTTTCTCAGTTCCCCGAGTAGCACTCTCACTCAGTCTCGTGACAATGAAGATGCGTTGTAGTGGGCTTGGGTCTTTAGACAAGCGCGCCCAAAGCTAGATACATTACTCATTCTACCCAGCCCAGCGGCTCATTAATCCCGTTTGTGTGTGTGACGCCAAAGTGGCCCTTGTTGTTGTGGTTGTTATGGTTACAGGAGGAGGGTAAACTGTTGGGAGACTTGGCTGGGAATCATCAAGAAGGTCAAGCATCTACAGCTGGATGAAAAACAAATGTATTGTAAGGCAAGCATAAAGCCAGCCCACGGTTTACACGATTACTTTGATTGCTTTATCATGTCAGACATCTGCATCCTTCTTACCTACTCTTTTCCCCCCCACTTCTGGGGAGCTTTTGGCATCACACACACACACACACACACACACACACACACACACACACACACACACACACACACACACACACACACACACACACACACACACACACACACACACACACACACACACACACACACACACACACACACACACACACACACACACACACACAAATTCTCTTTCTGGGTACTGAATTCCTCACTGGCTGTGATCGTGGTCCTATAACATGCGATTCTGCTGCCTCTGCTGAACATGGGAACGGGTTGCCAGGGACACGGACACGGACACGGCCGCGTATCCCCGAGGTTGCTAATGCACGCCTTTGTGCAGTGCGGCACACTAGCATCACACATGCAGTGTATTTTTAAACTCCCATCTCAGCACTCACCAATAAAAGCACCCGAGCCATGACCATCTATTCCTGCGCCTCTGAAGGTCACCCTAACCCTCCGCCCCCACCCCCCCCCCACCCCAGCTCCAGCCGCCTGCACCCCAGGTGGGCCTCCCTTCTCCGTCCTGATTAATAAGAATGCGCACAAAAGCACTGTCATGCAGGCGGGAGCTCCCTTTCTCCGAGCATAAGGGAGACAAACGCTCCCTCCAGACGCTACGCCTTCGGGAGGACACCCCTCCCCTCACAGGCCAGCTTGGCCGGGGACTGGCTGCCACCTGCTCCCCGGGGCAGTGCTTAGTTCCATGCGACTGGCTGCGGCGGGGCGCGATAGGCTGACAATCCTACGTATGAATAGAGCCCTTAGGGAGCGTACTGCTGCATGGGGCAATAGTAGGGCATTAGCGCAATGATCATAGTGCAAAGTTGTCGACCAGCATAACCAGAATATTATAACTGCGTTGTTCCTCAGTGTCAGAGAAACAAGTAGTGTCGTGAGCGATACAGTTAAACACAACACATTGAGAATTACAATACATAGTAATATTACGAAATTGTGGAAAACATAATAGCTGCCTAACAGGAAGCTTAGCGTGTCATTGTTACTGAATATAAGACTTTAGCCTGTCTTTAGTCTGAATCTGGCCACTAGATATTCAGAGGCAATTATGTTGCGCATATCTGTAGTGTTCTAAAACCAATGCTTGAAGCTCTTCTTTCAGTATTATCTATGTTCATGTAGAAACTGTGAACAAGGCCCATGGAACCTGTCAGCTTGCAAAATGTGAATCACCTGGGTGTTGCTTCTGCTGACTAACTCTTGAAGATAAACTCAGCACTGACTGCAGATTCCGTTGGGGGATGAACTGAACTAGCACATCCATTGCAGAACAACCGCATCAACCCTGCAGTACAGCTTGTGACCACACTTAAATCCGGAAGAACAGCATTGTCAGACACATTCCTGATCTGGGAAAAATGTCCTCCTTGCACTCTCTGTATCTAATTCAAAGAGATAGCCTTTCTCATGGTGAGATAGAAGGGGTTGAGCATTCAACAGGAGACAACAGCTCCAGGTGCCAGGATGTCTAAGCTTAAGAGATTAAACATTAGAGTCAGCATTATTTTCTACTGGAATGGCTGATAACCGTCACTCAGTTACATAGCCACCCATAATGCAACTGGAGTCTGACTTTTCATTTATAAAGTCCTTAGTAAACGAAATGCAGCTATTCTGAGGCCAGCCCATTTGTATTCATCACCAGGCAGGACGAGTGCCCGTTTCCCTATAGTCTGAAGCAGCTTATGCAGTTTTCACACCCTTCTCCGCAGACATCAATATTCATGTGTACATTCCAAATCGTGGGTTTATGTTTTCTTTAGCCCAGTACCGCTGTGTAATCCTGCAGTCAACTCCAGGCTCCCCCCATTAGAGGAGTCAATTTGGCCAACTATGAGTCCTTTCAAGACACTTAAAAAATCTGTTCTCCTTGCCGAAATAGGAAAAAGAAAAGCCTATTTATTATTTCCCTAACGTAGTATTCAGCCTTCTGTGTTAAGGAGCCAAGGAAAAACCTGACAGATGCATACGCTGCATTTCATCTCACTTTATGCTACAACTCCTTTACAACATCAAATGCTTGCAATTACAAAACTTGATTATTACAAAACTGTCCACAACTTACAAATCTAAATTCTAGATAATGTTACCTCAACTAAAATATTTATTAAAATGTGTTTAATCATACGAGTTATATGAAACAGACACTTTGAAAGGGATTTCTTTCCACACAATTGAATATCACGTTGCATTCAGACACATACCTCCAGGAGCTCATTAGTGAAAGGAGGGCAGTGTTTGTGTACATCAGCATGTGGGTGAATGTTTCAATTAAGGCTTCTTTGAATAGAATCCCTTAAAATCACTTAGCATCATTTCATATTCAAAACCAGAATGAGTGCTTAGTGGCTTGTATGATCAAATGCTCACAACCTGTGAATGACTAAATATATTCCTACCATGAAACGATGCATAACCAATGTAAACATTGCCGTGTCCTGTAAGTAGGCCACTCAGAACTGCCAAGAGTACATCTGTAATGAGAGTGAGACCTTGAAGACGTGCTTTTATCTGAAGATGCCTGAGAGATTCAATTCTGCAAATTAATTCACTTTTTGTGACTCATATTTTTATACAGTCTATGCTCATAATATGCAATAAACGTAAAAATGGAAAAGCTTCTTTGCTTAAACTCTTAAGAAAGACAAATCGCTATGTATTCAATGAGTTTTATGAACATTTATGAAAACAGCTAACAGCCTCAGGAAAACCATGTGAAAGCCATGAACTGTAATCAGATTTCATAAACTTCAGTAGGTATTACATTAGAACTGACTATGAATTCACTGACAGTTTAATATTTTGATTTATTCTGGGAAATCTGAGAGAAAAAGAATGTTTTTTTTTAAATAAATTTGAGGGAATGAAAGATTAAAAGTGCTGTCCATGCTGACTGAAGACGCATAACTGCACTCTGTGAATCTGTGGTTCCCTAATAAATCTAGTGAAATCTTCTCCTGATACACAAACCTTTGTTTATATTAAAAAAATATTTTCCCTGGAGGAACTGGAAAAAAGATGTACAGCCCTTTTCATGGCCCTGGAATGTGCCCAGTGTTTTAATGGCACAAACCCAAAGACCTCAATTAGATTTTGGCTTCCTGAAAAGGTATGTCGGGTGACTGAGATCACTGCTAATTTAGTAGCAGCAAGGCATACAAGTGATCAGGGAGAGTAGCATACTGTAAGACCTGTGCTCTCACCAAGATGGAGGATTACAGCATTGTCTTTAGCTGTAACAGTAATACAGTCATGTGGTATCAAAACCTCCTCTTAAAAGGTAAATAGTTTCCTAAGGGTCTTAGCTGGAAGAATTACCAGATGATATGAAAGGCATTCAGGAAATGTAGCATTGTCTGTTGCTTTAGGTACACTAGCTAACGTATACTCTGAAGGCATTATATATTACACAATATGCATTCAGGACCATGACAGGAAAAACAAGCTAGGAAACTAGCTGACTACACCATTAAGCCACCGCTCATTTACAACCTCAAACATCAAAGTCTGAACTCTACCCTATGTACCTTAACTCAATATTTTAGAACTGTTTTGAAGTTAGGAAGCAAGCAAAATCAACGAGGATCATAATCAACCTATGCTCCTCGCATACTTGCACTCACCACCCCACCTTACAGTGAGTAAATAAAAAATGTTTACATCATGCATGCTTTAGAAAAATAACAAGCTTCAATTAAAAACACAATCTGGAAACATATTTCATTAATACAATAATACAATTCATTGACTTCATATTCAAATCTAAATTTCTGAGGTGTTACATGAATGGCAAATCAAACACAATGTATTTGATGCAATGGGCTCCCTGTTTATATTGCTAATATTTCAATCCAAATAAAGAAGTGAGGAAGGAAAAGCCCAGATACTGTGATGGGCCACAGGGGTTTTGTTCTGACTCAAAGTCAAATTTCATGATTGAGTAGTGAACGCGTGGCACAGAGGGTCCGGGCATAGTTTGGCACCTCTTCCCGTCAGCTCCTGGGCCGTGCGAGGAGGGCAGCCAGGCTGGTGAACCTGAGAGCAGAGGAGCGTAGTGTCTGCTGAATCTCAGCCCACACTGGCTCACAAACAGGCAGATTCCGCCCGCGGGGGCCTGTGGACTAATGCCGTCTCTCTAGCTTTGACATCTGGGACTTATGCAGTTGTAGGCCTGAGACAGAGACCACCATTTACCTGAGGAAATGCCCAACTCACCGGATGAAATTGCCGAAACAGAGAACTCACCTAGAAAACGGATGTGGAAAAACCTACGGCGTTCTACAGCGGTATTCCTGAAATAGTCTCTGTGGGAGGCTTGCAGTTTTCCACCCTTTATGACGCAATTACATCTGGACAAAGTAGAGAAGCTGAGTCCCTAGCTGAATCCTTATCTGTGTGGAATCAAAGCATGCTTTGGCACACAGTCTTTATAATTCTTATTGCAATGAGGGCCAAATTCACTAAGTTCATATACACTAAACTATCTGAATAGCTATACAGGTTTAAACTAAAATGTATACTAGTATGAATACAAGTATGCAAAATTGTACTAAATTTAGAAATATAAAGTACAGAGGTGTCTTTATGGTCTCCTATTTCATTGATTTAATTTTTGTCTTACTCTGCAGTAGTTCTGGCTAAATTGACTTTAAGACAAAAACTTGTCAATCTGTTCAGTTTTCCAGAACAAATTCGTGACTAGTTCAGCAAGAAACTATTCATCTGCACAGCTGGAAATGGTGATGTAAGAGGCAGCGCCTCAGTTACGCCCTGTCGTGCCTCTCAGCTGAACTCCGGCCAGCCTCTCCGGGACTGTTCGCAGGACATTTCTGCCTAAGACGAGTGACACTTCTCTCATTTACACGTGTGTTACATTCTCCTTTATGCCGGTAACGCTGAAGCCATGCCCCGCCGGTGCGCGGGGGCCTGGGTGTGCTAATCTGCTCCCCAGACTCTCAGGGTGGATTAGGACATCCAGGCCACGGAAAACCCTCTCGCATGCGGGCGAGGCATCCCCCGCCTCGGGGCTGAACTCGCTGGCCACGCAAACGGGCAGGGGACAAACAAAGGGACCTTTTTTATCGTCCTGAAAGGAACACGGGCTCTCAGTCCCGGCTCTACCTCTCAGGAGCGGTCCCAGCTGGTTAATGATGTGCTCCATTGTCATGCCCTGTCATGGGTCAGTGAGTTTCAGGCTGCCCCGCTAATGAGGGGGATGGGCCTAGGACATGGCCCTCTGCTCTTCTTCCCCCTCCCCCCAATAGACCAGAAGCACTCTGAAATAAGCAATGGAAAAATCTCACTCCCACATAATCTGGGTAGAAGCGGAGGTTTATTAATAGAAAAAAAAACTGACTTATCTTTTCAGAAACAGGTTTAGATGAGAACATGAGATTTCCACTCTCCAGTGACAATGTCAACATTTTAAGGTTTCCCCCTTTACTTTGGGAGGTCTGTCATTCTCTCCTTCCTCACATTTGTATTAGTGAAAGAGTAAACTTTAGTGGATTATTGAAAAGTGACTCTGTGAAAAGGAACAAACTTACACTGCCTGGCCAAAAAAAAAGTTGCCGTTGCGCCCGTCATGCATAGTGCCCACTGTACAAGCCTCTGGAGGCAGTGTTATGATCTGGGGTTACTTCAATTGGTCAGCTCTAGGCTCAGCAACATTATGCAGAAATAAAATTAAGTCAGCTGAGTACCTGAATGTACTGAATGACCAGGTTATCCCATCAATGGGCATATTCCAGGACGACAATGCCAAGATTCATCGGGCTCAAATTGTGAAAGAGTGGTTCAGGGAGCATGAGGAATCATTTTCACACATGAATTGGCCACCAGAGTCCTGACCTTAACCCCATTGAAAGTCTTTGGGATGTGCTGGAGAAGACTTTACGGAGTGGTTCGACTCTCCCGTCGTCAATACAAGATCTCGGCCAAAAATGAATGCAACTGTGGACGGAAATAAATGTTGTGACTTGCATAAGGTTGTCGAAACAATGCCACGACGAATGCGCGCCATAATCAAAGCTAAGGCGGTCCAACGAAATATTAGAGTGTGCGACTTTTTTTTTGGCCAGGCATTGTATATAACAATGATCACTCATCCACTGCACTCCATGGGTCCCAAGTGTTTTATTTATAGTTAATGCTATCCATGGGAGAATGGCTTCATGAACACTAAAACAGGCAGAGCCATCATATCCTGGAACCAATAGAACCAAAGAAGCCAACTGTATTGTTTATCTGTCGAGAGCAACATCTTTTGATTGGTTCAAACAAGTCTGTGATTGACAGCTCATGGAAGCAATATCGATTTTTTAAAATGCTAATTAAGATTAAGTCTCCCATCACAGGTTAATGTGCCAGGTACCTGCAGCTCACTAAGCACACATGGAATTATCCCACATATGAACATCTGAGCGGTGCCTAAGTTGGCAGCCCCATACAATTCAGCCCATCTGAAAGTGTCCAGATGGTGACCTAGTTGCATGTTCAAAATGACATAACTTTTGTTTATACAGACACTTAGGAAGACACTAACAATGCACAGATGTCCCAGACCTACACTACCAAGGCCTCAAGTGGCTCAAAACCAAAGTATGTAATGGGTCAGAAGACTCACAGCCAAGATGCCCATCGACAGCTGAAAGGGTAACTTCAGCTACAGGTATGACCTGAATTGGCTGTGTCATTGAAATAATAAGAAGACTGTTCTAAGCAATAAACATTTATAAACATATTTTTTGCGCAGTTTTGTTGCATTAAGGAAAATGTTTTGTACTAAACTTCCTGAATACCACGGGCTCCAAACAATGGGCAATTCTACAAACAGAACTTGTTTCCAAAAGTGTTTTCTGAATGAATCACTGTTATCATACAAACTGATCTCAGTATCTGAATGAGGCAATAGTACATACCATTCCTGTTTCTAAAATGCAGCCATACATTTATCCAAGTCTGCAACTTGTAAGAACCATGTGGGATTAAAACTACTGAACCTTCCTCATACTTACATGTGACAATCAAGCTAACAAATTAAAAAAATACTCAATAGCCGCTTTGACACCTGGAACAACATGGAACATTCCGGCAATCTAGTGCCTTCTTTTGCTCACACAACCAAGGACTATCAAGTATTTTACAGGATTGGCAGCATTCACAGACGATGTTACCAGTAGGCTAATTAACTAAATTGAGTGAGTGAGTGAGAGAGACAGCGTGGTTCCCTGCAGAGCGGGAAAGACGTCTGCCCTCCCAGACACACACATCTCACTGATGGTGTTAGAGGGAAGACGTAAACTAGGACAATGAGATTCTCTCATCTTTCATTCCCCGAGAGAGAGAGAGAAAGAGAGAGAGAGTGAGACAGATGGGGGCTGGAACCCACTGGCTGTTCCTTCCACATACTGTATGTGGGACCGGGGAACAGTAAGTACCTCCTTTCCATATCACTAATTATTTCTTTGTTTAGCAGAAGAAGTCCCTCACACAGAGAGAACAGCGCTTGCATATCATTGAACGTCAACGTCTGGCTCTTTACTCTCGCAGCTGCATCAAAAAACATAATCAAATCTGCTTCACGAACTGACTGTAAACCTGAAACAGTCATTGCCCACCGCACTTCTTTGTCCTTCACAGAGGTTGTAAAAGATGCATTGACCACTGAGGGGATGGTCCCTCGACAAAATATAACGTGAAAATCAACGTACATTTTTACAGAGAAATACATATCTACTGCAGCCACCAACAAACAATAAACCATTTGATTTAATACAGAAAATCACAATACATAAGAATACCGTCAATGCAAAAACATGCAGAACTTTTATAATTGTAGACTGACGTTGAGACTAAGTGCAGCCTGTTTTTTGTTTTTTTTTACGTAGTGTAGTGGTCCGCTCCTGAAGCTGCCTGGCTGCTCCATAAATAGAGGAATACTGAAAAAAGACGCTTTAGCGAAACACTGAAGCGTGGGTACTGAGGACACACAATCAAAGCATTTCATTCCGTCAGATTCTAGATTAGGCTACTGTGTGCTATGTCATTTTACACCCCTCCTTTCCCCATCAGAAATCGAAAGGTTAAATTCAGTATTCTTAACAATGAATCTGATGTCCCATTCAATCTTTCTTTTGATTTTAATTTGAGAAAATATTATGACAACCTAGAAAGGAAGCACCGATTTTCCATACAATCACTCAAATTATGCTTTAGCCTTCTCCGTTATGGTATAACACAGTAGATGTACAAATGTTAAATCTTATCTTGCAGTGAGCTTAGAAGCACTCACCCTATTGTATTTATTGCTGCTAGAAGCCATTCAGCAAAATTCTCTTGAATCAAACAGTCATTACCAAGACATAATATAGCAGATCTCAATTCCCTTTATTTGAGTTATCCTCTCAAATATTCAATACGAACGCCTACCGAGAAATATTGAGTACCATATTTTGAAAATTAAATCTTCTGATATTTATTTTCTTTTTTTCTAAATGTGCATGTTATTAAAGGAAGTTATTTTCTATTGGGTCATGAGAACATACACGTCTGTCATATGTCCGATCACTTCTGTACTAATGACCAAAGTGTGAATGAGAATAAACTCACTCTATCACAAGTACACACAAAAAACGTGGAAACATGATCATATTTAACCTACTGCATATTATATGCGAAAACACTTTTTCTCACTGTTTATATAGCTACTGCATGCTAGGATGTGGAAATTCAGTCTGTCATCTGCAGCCATAAGCTGCCACTTCTGCCTGTCATCTGTACTAATGAAAAAAAGGATATCAGTTGTTAACATATTTTACTCTGATTAAGAATAAACTCGCCTCTTCTCCTTGCCCTCCTCTTCCTTGTTAACCCTAGATATGCATGAGCTGATTTCTAGACGGCCTCGTGGCAAGTTTTCCGGCAGCTGCTGGATGACTCTGATTCTGCATTCTCTACTTCCCCTGCAGGTGCGCACAATCAAAACAGATTTCAAGTCTACCAGGTGAGAAGCCTGAACTAGCTCCACACCCTCTATCAGGCCAAGACACTGAGACTGGGTCCACACCATCAACCAAGCAAGCAGACCATCTCCTCTACCAGGCAAGAAAACTGCCTCCCCACAAGACCCGCTGAAATGTTCAATTTCCTTCGATTTCAGTTCATTACTCGGATGTATCTTTCAAATGATTAATATTTAACAACTAGAAAGGACCGTCTATTACAACAACGTAGAAGCACGGGCCAGCATTCTGCAGCTTTCATATGGCAGTTAGATTACACTTGTTTACACTTGCAGTTTTACTTGGCAGTCTTGCTGCAAAGCATTTGCTTGTTGACACGAACTAGGACACAAAGCGCAATTAAACCGTAAGCTCGTAGTTCATTTTTCCCCCTGAAGGCTGAAAGTGATAATAGGTTACTATGGCAGGTTTCATTTACGTGCATTAGCACACAGGCTTTCTCGGCCCAATCAAGGACACCGTGTAATCTGAGCAGAATCTGAAACAATACATAACACATCATTACAGAGCACTGAGCTGCCCTGTTATTCCCCAATATATCTGAATGAGAAATTTCACTAAAACAGCTTAATTAAATGCAGAAACAATAGCCAGTTATGAGAGACTGGTTTTGACACTACAAATTAATATCCGGAAAATTGGAGTACAGCGCAAGAGTGTTACCATTTGCATTTGTGATGTCTTAATTGTGAAAACTAGAAGGAAAAGAACCAGGAGCTATTTTTGTACAGCGTGTGGAGGAATCGCACAGATCACATGATGCTGTCATAAAGATATGGGGACTGTTTCTGGGGCACGCCTCTGAGGACCAGAGGGAGTCTAAGACTCATTGATAATTGTTTAGAAGATGACAGCTGAACCATCACACACAGACAAATAAGTGGGATACTCCAATGTAGCACCATATCCTCTGTGTTGTAGACTGTCTCTCAGAACAGATGAATAGATTTAACATTCTACTGTCCAAACCCACAAAGCACTGCACCCAACACAAGCCGTTTCTCAGTCCCACAAGTCTCAGTCTGGATACTTCCAAAGTAGCAGACATGGTCTAAGTTTATCCTTCTAGACCAACTCTTGTTTCCTGACTTGAATCTTTTTTTGGGTCATTAAACCTTCAATGTACACATAGACATAGTATTTCAAGTGAAACAGCATAACCTGGTTTGGCATTCATCTTTTGGCATCCCAGTGCCAGTACGATTTGCTGCCAAACTCGAAACAGAAAACAAAAGCTCCCCAGTACCACTGGTCACAAATTACAGCAGTCGGTTTTGCCACCTTGTATTCCAATGTAAATTCTGCATGCCCACCACAACCCTTAACAACTGCATCCCAGCAACAGCGATTCGATCCGTGGAATACTTCTTTCTGAAAATGCCATCCAGTGCAAACAACACATCTAATATGAACAAATTAACCATTCTCATGCCTGATGCTCAAACACAAATGTTACAAAGGTTTTACAACAGCTCTGCAGTTAGAGCTGAGAAACAGATTCATAGTAGAAAAAGTCCTGTGTGATCTAATTGCCTTAAAAATATTTCAATCATTACTGAAGTCACAATTTATACAGCCTTGGCCCAAGTATCTCTCTCCTCTCATTTTCCATTGGTCTATGCTGACCCGAATAACTCAAACCCCTCACCTTACCACCACCACTGGAATACTGAAATGCTAAACGAACTTGCCACTGATGTCCAAAGGGGTCAGTTAAATCCTCATGGAGAACAACCAAAAAATGTAAACCTAAACAGCTAGGAACGGGCTTCCTTACCATATTTAAACCAGACATAAATACTACTTCATATGTTGTTTTCCAACGAAAAACCAGCAAAACACAACATCTAAACAGCCTTTATCTTCTTGATTGGAAAACGGTTCAAACACAGATGGACATCATCTGACTGGATAATTCGCGAAGCTATAATTGGCTATAATTTCCATCACTTCTGGACAGCCCATGTGACAGAAATCCAATCGCCCATCAAATAGTTGGGACAGCTGATAAGAAGCGTTTAACACCCAACCAGCCAGACGTGGTCTCCTGTAGCCTCTGTCTTACCTCCTTCATCCTCTCCAGCTCGTTGTGCAGTGCCTGCTTGGATATCTCCACCTCGATGATCTTCTGGCGGAGGAGTTCGTTCTCGTCCTCGGCTCGCGTACGCTTGTCCTCCATGTTCTCCAGCTCATTGTGCAGACGCACAGAGACATCTTTAGCAACCTGCGCGAATGCACACGCGTTCACACAGAGACAGAAGAACGTGTTTTTACTGTCCCCGTTGTGTGTGCTCTTGTTTGTCTACAAAACCTCCCACCTGCATTCGCATAAAAACAACCCCCCCCTCTCCCAGGACCTTCTCCTAAAGAACAGGTAAGAGGTATTTTTTTAAATAATTATTATTATCATTGTTATTGATATTATAAGGACAAAATATATGTACATGATTTTAAATAATAACATTGGTTGGAAATAAATAGGTGAGTTAATATTTCAAAATCTGTAACTCTGCATGTACCGTGGCCTGCCCTACAAATCTGAGTGCTGCGTCCTTTCCCGCTCCATTTTCTATTTTAGTTCTGCTGCCTCGCAACAGATTCTGTATGCTTTGTTTTTTTAAATATTTGGTTATTATTATTTGCTCTGTATTTATTATTTTGTTATTATTATTAGTATACAGGTTATTTAGACTAGGGTTGTCACAATATCCGATAATGTCGTTGCTAAAGGCATATCAACGATATGAAAATGGGATACCCGACCGCCCACACGCATGCACTGACCTTCAGGTCCTGCTCCAGGTTCCGCACCAGCTCCCCGTCCACCAGCCCCGTCTGCGCCACCTTCAAGCTCTTCTGCTCGGCCTTGCGCAGCCGGTACTGCAGGATGCGGCAGTTCTTGTTGGCGCGGTCCAGATCGCGCCTGAGCTCCTGCAGCTGGTAGACCTCCTCCTCCAGATAGCTGTCTCGCACCTCCTCCATCTCTGCTCGCAGCTCGTCCACCTCATCCTGGGAGGGCCACAGACACATCTCAGCAGGCTTTTCACACAACTTGGCCAATCTACCACGTAAGCTGCAAGCCATTACCAAATAACACTGCTTATGCCACTCAAATCCCACTGGTAGCACAGCAGCGTCTTGCAAATAACTCTCAAAGCGTCACTCCTGTTCTAATGACGGGTCATTTTCTACCACTGGGCACCCCGGCACAAGTAAACACTGGCAAAGTTAAACCTGCTAGTGTCATCAATCATAATTCCACGATGTCGCTAACGAACAGCGATTCTCGTTTTCATCCACTGGTAGCAACCTGCTGCAGTGCTCTGATTTTCCATGCTGTCTTCCAATAAAGGTAGCTGTGGCCGTACATACGCAGAGAAGATATAGAGAAAGAATAGTTTTCCACAGATCGGTGGAATTCTGCAACAGCGCCAGAACAATTCAATGAAATGAATTACAAAATGAATAAACCTTCCAATTAAATATCTTTGTACCCTGTTTTTATCCACACCCAACAGACAACTGGTTATTTATCATTGTGGAAAAGCAATTTTGCTCCAATAATGCAGTTAAATGCATTAATTATCTTGAATCTGGATGGGAAACAAAATTCATTACAAACCCACGTAACTCAAACGACCACTCACTGGAAGGGAGGAAGACAAGAACACCTTTTGTGTCAAACAGTTGAAAATTACATCAACCTATAAAGTTATTCGCATCAAAACATTTTGATTAATTTCAAACAAAGCTTGCACTGTAAAACCTGTCCAGCATTCGACTGATGAGATTTATGACTTGGCAGCTGCAGTCGACATTCTCCAGTAATTACATTCGGATTGGGATATTAATTATGTTGTGATTGGTTCTATTCTTCTAACTTGTTAGAGCACTTACTATTTCAAGAGGGCAGACATATTGCTCGGCCCTTCGTGCACGACAACTCACACAGCCCGTGTTATTACGCCTTGGGATCTGTATAGCTTTTCATATTAAGGGCCCGAGGCCCATTCTGCGCTCATTGGTCTGACCTCTGATGCCCTGGAAGCTGCCTGTTCCCTCCCATTAGTTGGCTAGGCTTTTTTTCCTAAGGCACATCACTCATTTCCTCCTGCTTTGCACGGACATTTTGATTGGGTTAACTGTTCATTAAATTGCCCCTCTGCTCGGTGAAAGGCTGGAAAGGGGCCGTTTGACAGGCGGCTGAGGGCAGAAAAGGATGGATGGATGGATGTGGGGTTCGATGAAAAGAGAAAAGCGGGGAGTGAAGAGTGGAAGAACTGACGTGCAAAGGGAAGGACAAATTGAGCGAACGGAGGGAGAGTATAAAGAGAGATGTGCCGAAGGGAATGAAGGCTAGTTTTCTCAAGTTACAATTCCAGAAGCTAGTCACCTGGCAAGATGAATACCTATGTGACTGAGCACTTCTTTTTTTTGTGAGAAATTTGTTGGCCACCACAGTACCTGTTTTTATGAGGGTGTACAAAAAACTATTTGTTTGGGGTTTATACTGGCACGCACACACACACACACACACATTTATGATCTATAGATAAAATTATTAGGACAGCAAAACAAACAAACAGGCGTAGGAAGTATTGTCACATTATAGCACCGTTTGATTCATTGGACCACTTAACTCGGTCATTTGTGAAATTTTACCAGGTGCTTAGACCCAGAGACATATCAGTTCCCTGCGACACTTTGATTGCGTCAGAATGCAAATGACTTGTCTGGAGTGCTCAGCTGCTCACGGGGGCTCTCACAATGCGTGAGGATCTGTCTATTGTGCATCGGATACAACTGAAACAAGGAAGCATCCTCTTGAGGAGAGGGAGGAGAGGAGGGACACAGCTGGCAGACCAGACGAGGAATCCCCTGCCATTGTGCTCGTTGCTACATCTGGGAGTAGTTGACTGTTATCAAGTCTTCAGGGAAAGGCCCCCATTGTGAAAACAACTGCCTCCGTGCAAAGAGCCACCAAAAAGCCAATTAACGCACTTCTCCCCACGACAGAAGAAAAACATTACACGCTGCTGAATACATTTATGAAAGTACTGAGGTTTAAATCCATTTTGCTTTGGAAGAGAAAGTTATGAAAGTACTGAGGTTTAAATCCATTTTGCTTTGGAAGAATACAGCACTTACTGCTCTCCTCTCACAGCCTTGATAGGTCTCAAACATAATTTTTTAAAACTAATACTTTTATTTCCCTTTCATAAAAGCTATTCTGATATTCATTGACCTATTTAAAGTCTGTTTTCAATGTAAATAACAATGAATAGTTGTGACAGCCGATTCTGCGAATGGCAGACGTATGTATACTTGTACACTGCAGTGATGACGAGGAAGCATTATACAGTAACACAGACACAAAACGATGCCACACAGCAGCTCTGCAGTGTTACAGCACAATACTGTACAGGAAACATGGCAGTGTCCCCCTGTTCACTGGTTTAGTTTCTCTAATGCCAGCTGGCCACGGCTTCCAGGGGCAGTTAACTTTGATTAATTAAGCTGGCACACATACACACACACACACACACACACACACACACACACACACACACACAACAGCAACAATGTAACAAAATCTCAACTAACAACTGTGCATGTGAAATAAATTATACACCAATATGGCTAAAGCTTTCATGTTATTGACAGTTTGTACCTGGAGATCTTTGTGGACACAAGCATCCTTCTTCAGTTTCCCTCTCCTAATCTATTGCCTACAAAAACAAAACCTGGCACCTGCCACCAAAAAACTACTGACTGAACCCTTTGTTTTCCCTTGTAACTTGTACACTGTACATGTTATACTTGAGGAACAGTCTTTTTTGAAAATGTTCAGTAGACAGAGTGCCGTTAATGCAAAACTCTGACCACCTATTCACAAAATAAATTACACAAGTTTGCCACAAGAGGTAAAAAGGAAACAAAACCTAAATCAAATTTACATCTTGTTTGTATTTGCAAATGCTGGATAAAGGCTTGTATTTGGTTCCTTTAAGCATAAAATGTTATACTTCATTTTTATTGTTGTTAGATTTTCTATTAGATAGCATACTGAACTGGATAAACTGAAATGATTTATTATTTATAATATCATATTCCCTAAAATAAGACATACTATTTTACACTATGTCGCCTCTGGCCAAAATAAGTAATAGTAGGCTAATATTGACGTGTAGTTAGACGCGTGTGTTAGGCTGATCTTAAATAATTACGCGTGAATTGAAGCAGTGCATTTGGAGAAATGACAGGTGCCTGCCTGCGTCAGTGAAAACAGTAAGAACAATAACCAAGTAGGTAGCCTACAATCAGAGAAAAGGGGAACCTATGGCATGTGCTATGTAGGCTACTATAAACGTTTGACATAGCTAGTATAGGCTAAACATAACAGCGAAGCTGAGCCTCGTCCCCTAGGAATCGATGCACAAGACAAATACTTAGTCCTACACTGTCGCTTCATTTTTAAACAGTGGTCATAACATTTTCCCGCATCGAAGCCAGCATATTGTGTTTATTCGTGTAATAACCTCACCATCGTGTCCACTAGAGTCCAATCTTATTGGAATTCTGATGCAGCAAACCCCCAATTAAATTAGCACAAAAAAAAAGAAAAACACTGCAAGCGAATCCAACTTTTAAATAGATAGGCTATCTGTTGCTACTTATTTAGCCTACCTTGAGGTAGTCATTTTCTGAACGAAGGTCTTCAATTTCCCTCAACAAATCTTCTTCGATTGACTCGTTTTTTCCTTCGAGTGCATATTGTGCAGGTGTAAGTGACTTCCCCAGTTTAGGATCCGATTTAGATTTATCCAGTGGTTCTTCTGTGCTGCAGTGTCCTTGTATGAGCAAACCGGGCGATAATCTTTCTTTTGCTGTCGACATGGTGCATGGTTCGACGATGCGAGGAAGGGGTTGAGACCCTCCACAGGGCTCTGAAGATGATGCGCCCTGCAGTGGATTCTCCGCTGCCGGCGGGTCCCGGTCGCTAGACCCAGAGCCAGAGCCAGTGCCAGATTCCGCATCGCTGTTTGCCGCTTGTATGAGCCTTTGTTCATCGGACAGCGGCTCTGAGGGACAGTCGGACAAATCCGAGCTGCTGTCTGTGTGATTTACCCTGCCGAGACAGGTTTCTGTTGGCACACAGACAGGAGACCTGCGAGTCGACTCCACTACATGGGGAATTTTCCCCCTTTTCCCTTTGGTTGTGTTTTGACTTGGGTCGCCCTGTTTGTTGGCTGCTTTCTGTTCAGATGTTGCATGTTGGGTGACCTTAGGTGCTTTTTTGGTTGCCAAAGACTTGGTATTACTTTTAGTCGGAGTTGGCTTCTCTTTCGCTCCAGAGACTGGGCGCCGGGAAATGCGGCTTTGAGTAGCCAGTAGTCCTAGGGACGGCTGCTGTTGCTGTTTGCTCGACAGTTTGGGAGATTTAGGTGCTATTCCTGGTGGTCTGGCAGACGCGCGGGAATGGATATCCTTCAGGACAGGTCTTGCAGGGGAAGGTGCCCTGTTTAGGCGTTTCTTTTCCAGCTGATGGATATTTTGCTTGATTTCGCCGTTAGAGCCATTTGCACTCTCCATTATCCACAGACACTGAGATGGGGAGGGTGATGGAGGAACTGATCAATCCTCAACCCAGACAAATAACACCGACAGATCGCATCGGCAATACAGTTCTGGTCATCCGTTTTATTTCTCATCACGTCGGATTTATGCACATCCTTTCTTGTAGGCTAAATATTCACATCCAAGCGGTGGATCATTTCATCAGATCGTTGTTTTTAGCCTACCCGTATTCCTCTCCTCTCTCTCCTTGAAGAACCCCTGCAATTAATGTAACTTCTGTGATCAAATTGATGCAAGTCACGCATTCAATCTCCGTGGGTCCTCGTCTGATATTTCTATTTGATATAATCCAGGTTTATAATGATTTGCCCACGCCGCCATGTCCTATTCTCAGTCTTTATCCGACTAAATCAGTGCCCATCTTCCCCCCTTCTACTTCGATCTGACATGTAAAATCTGCAAACGTTGCGGTCCCTGCTTCTGACGCCTGTAGTTTCTGTGTAGCGCATGCGCTCTCTTCTCACAAACATGCTCACACACCCCTTGCACAGGTCATACGAGATCAGTCATACAAGCGTGACGAGCTGTCTGCATCCTCTTAGCCTACCTACTACTCGAAGTGAAGAGACTACACAAAATAGTATAACCCAAATGATTAATAAAATAGTTCCCATTTTTAAAAATGGTCCTTACAAAACTTCTGTAACAAGCAATAACCTAACTCAATATTACACATTGCCTGCCAGTTAATTAGCCTTTAATGATGCCTTTCTCAGTATCAATAAAAAATTAACACTGGTAGTCAACAACATAATTTGCAACATATATGTTCATAATATGTGTGAACCTATTATCATTGCAAGCGTTTTTCTTTGAATAAATGGACACATCAATTCAATTAAAATTAACATGGAATTTAAATGAATGATTGTAGTGTAAATACATTGAAGTAGTCCTAGGTGAGGAAAATTGACCCATTTAAGTGGTTCCGACTGTATTTTGCAGAATGCTTTCAGTAAACAAACCGTTGTCAGACAGAAACTGCACCACATTGACGTTCTGCTGCTCAATAATTTACAGACCATGACATTTATTCAGTGAATATGAAACATGAATGGACATACAGAAATAAAATGCTGGGATTCTGTTGGAAATAATACAAATTTACCAACTTTCAATAAAAAAACTGAATTCTGGCTGGTTAGCTTGGATAAAAATGTGGATAAGAACATATGCACCAATGGTGTTCTTTCCCATTGCATGGCAACTGACAATGAAGGGTTTTGTAGTTGTACAAGAATATTTCTCCATGCACCACTTCAGATCAGAGGAAACGTTAACAAGCAAACAATCTAATTTAGTCAATTAAAAATGTAAGTTTAAGTAACTCACTGCTCCTAATGCTGTGTTTTTGGCCAGTGAAGTCAAAATAAGAACGGTCTCATTTTATTTGGTTACAATAGAGCAGCACTGATGACCTCCATTTGTGGCCAAACCTCAAAAACACAGCAGACAACCTATTCCTGATCTTCATTGTGTGGACTCATTTAGTAACTACTTTTAACCCTTATGTTCCATTTACTTATAAGCACATGTGAAACTGTTCGCCTGCATGGGTCAAATATAACCAGGCCATTATTGGGATTTTAAAGCAATACATAAATAAAATGTATGCAAACATACGCAGGTTCTCACGCTCTCTCCCTCTCTCTCTATAATGTCAATTCCAAACAATATAAACAATTATTTATATTGTTTGGAATTGAGATTATATATACAGTATAGGCTATACAAACCCCAATTCCAAAAACGTTTGGACAGTATGTAAAATGCACATACAAGCAGAAAGCAGTGATTTGTAAATTCTTTTACATATATTTAATTGAAAACAGTACAAAGAAAAGATATTTAATGTTTTACCTTATCAACTTTATTGATTTTTGTAAATATACTCTAATTCCGAATTTGATGCCTGCAACACGTTCCAAAAAAGTTGGGACAGGGGCAAAAAAAAAAAAAAAGACTGGGAAGTTCAAAAACCCCTGTTTGGAACATTCCGCAGGTAAACAGGTGATGCTATCATGACTGGGTATAAAAGCATATCAAAAGACTCATCTTATTTTCAGGTACTCTTACAAACGGTACAATAACCTCTCTGCATTTGAATGGATCTCTATGGGAATTGGGTGGTGGGACTAGATTAAGCTGTAAATTACACAAAATAGTATGGAACTTGGCTAAATGGCTGTAAGTCATCAAGGGCCTGAGGTATCAAACAAGCCTCAAACCATCACTCTGCTGCCAGATATGCAGTAGATATGGATGGATAACGAAGTTTCTTCTGACGTATTTTACCAGAGTTCAATAGGAAATTAGTTTACAGCTTAATCTAGTCCCACCCCCCAATTCCTGTAGAGGTCCATTCAAATGCAGAGAGGTTATAGTATCCCTTGTAAGAGTACCTGAAAATAAGATATCAAGAGTCTTTTGTTGTTGTTGGGTCACAGACATCAGGAAGTCATGACATGCAAAGGATATGCGACCAAATATTAAATATGATACTTGACCCTTTCCCAAGCTGTTGGTTTAACTGAAATCCTAAAATGCTGCTTAGCACTGTGTTGAAATATGTGCAAATTAAACATGAAAATACTTTTATATGACTATTATATTCTGTGACCAATAAAAACAATTGGTCTGATCGTTGGCATTTTACTTTTTTGTGATGAGACTGACATCTAGTGGTCTTAGAGAAACAATGTTGGCAAATGTCTTATTGAAAATATGACATTGGATGCATGCATTACCTCAAAGCAAAAAATAAAAAATAAAAATTTCAGCTCACATTGGAATTTCCGAGTAATAAATATAAATTTTTATTTGCACTTCATTAGTTGGAGAATGCCACAAGTTATAAATATCACAAACCTGCTTAAAACATACCAGCATACTCAAAACATAAAACTGTTTAGTATATCATACAATGCAATTTGCAGTTTTATCTATACTATTAAAACATGTTACAATGCACTTCTGTAAACTATAGCACATTTTAAAAAGACTGCTTGTACGATGCATGCAATTTTAAAAAACCTTCTTCAGTGGGCTAAACAAATGAACTGATTTAACGGGCTATTTGTCCACATACTTGAAAGGGCATTTTGCTTTTAATACTTATAATGCATTCCACAGCTTCATCAACTGTCTTCACACACATTCTCTGTGCAAGTGGGATGAAAAGCAATAAAACAAATATAAAAACACAAAAGAACTCCTGTACAAACTGGAACAAAAATCTATATGAAAGGCTTAATCTTGTAGTGATGAGCATGGTCACACCATTGAGCTTTCAAAAAAAATTGTCCGATCACTTACTTCACACTGGTCCAACATTTGCTAGGTTAGAGAACTGAAGATGTCCACCAATCTAACATTTTTTCTGTTAACTTGGGTTCACGAAATCTGGCCAGTTTGACCACAAAACAGTCAATACACTGCTTTAATCCTAGCTAGAAAACTGAAGACCTCAAATTCAAATCCCTCCATAGTCATAAAGCGCAATTCAGGGAGAGTAGAAGGTGAGCCACAAATGATTAATTTTACAGGTTAAATCATTGAGATTTCTGGAAAAATCCAATCCTTTTTCCTTTTCAAAATATACATGAATACTTTAAATCACCAAGCTGGCCTCACTGTATGACTGGTCATCAATACACCCTTCGTGTTTATGAAGTCCAATGGTGGCTCACTCAAACAGTTGAATGCTGAAGATCAATACAGACAAGGTTATACTGTCTTTATACAAAGCAGATAAAAAGAAACCATTAAGACAAATATGACATATTCATTATCTACCTCTTCTGCTAGTACCTCACCAATAACCTTTATAAGTACTATCTCTACAGACTGGCTGTATCCAAGTACTCAGTAAGGTAATGCAGACTAACAGTCTGGTATTGATTAAAACAATGATAATTCAACCTTAGGAAATGAGCAATACCAACAAGAACACAAAATCTCCAACAGAAAAATTGCAGGCTAAAGCGACAAATTATTTTTGCTTTATGAAGTCAGTACACACTACGGTCTATACGGTTTTTGTTAATGTCCCTTTTTTAAGCATACAATAAATACTAGCCTATACTGAGCTTAGTGTCTTGAGAGGGCTAACCGAGAGTTTCAAAATACTTTTTTTTAAAAATTAAAAAAAGATTATTTTTGCATGCCTTTAGTAAACCTGAACTCAAGTCCAGGCCTCTGTCCAGTTGACATCTTCAGGGTGCAGGACAATGATCCCGAATAAATTAACATGTTAGTTTTTTTTGTGCTGTGAAATCGTACATTGGACTCAATGCAATGTTCCTCCTTAAACTTTACCCTTCCACCTTCAACCCATCCATGAACAGTTAAACTGATTGTAGTGCAAAATATAACACAAAAAATGAGAAGCACAAAATTATTCATGCCATTTCGCTCAGTCAATAACAAGTTGCAATTCAACTTATGTACTCTGCAAAACAATGTCCAAACTATACTTAGGCCCCAAGAATACACAAGGTACAATATTTGAATGGCTCCCTTTTAGTAAGAGACCAAATTCAGTCAAGCATCTAATGGTTATTTTAGATCTGTACATTACATTTTTTAGTGTTGTGTAAACCAGGGGAGTGCAGCTCTAGACTTGCAAGAGTATTCATAGTTTTCAGTCCAGAATGTCTTATTCTATTCATGTTATATTTAAGGGCCAAGTAACGTAACCACCTGTCCCTGGTTTTCAATCACAGACACCCATTATGTCAACAGTTTTTATCTGATGTTGATTTGAAATAACCATTGAACCTGAGAAATCGCGGTAATGTGATTGATACGTTCTGCTTGCTTTGTCTTGTCATTGTGATGGGAATCCAGCATTCAGTGTAAATAACTGAAGCTCAAGTCCTCATCTTTCAGATGATGGATGGCACCTTTTTTTGAATAGGTGCAGTTGAAAAAACATACTTCAAAGAGAAGGCTTAGGAGGACACCATTTCTTTTTCAATAATGCAAACAGATATGTTGTGTTTTAGGATTATCTGTGGTATTGGTTATAAAGCAGAACTCAGTGTTGACTGGGCAAGACACAGACAAGTCTGACCCCAAAACCCATTTCATGAAAACCTTCTGAAAAACTTCATGAAGTCAGACCAGTTGAATTTCTACTAAAAATAACATGTTATCTCTCATGCATTTCAGGTAGCTAAAGATAAAACAAATGCTTAAAGGAGTCAATCATAACTTAGTTGTACAGAAAATACCGTCTTCGGCTATGAACCGCATGTGGTCTACTGCAAATGAGTGGCCCGGCATTGAGCTTGATATATGAACAATGCAAGATGCCCATCCCGTTTAACTACTTGTTTTTGAGATTTGGAATTGATAAACAATATGTAACCGATGTAAAATATGACATAAGCCCTACGGAAGGCCGTGTACTGCACCAACACTTGCCGTTCATACGTCGCATGATCCCTTGGGTACATGTAAAATAAAAGGCAGAAAGTGGAGGGTGTCCATGAAGTCTAAACCTAATACTTTACGGGATCATCTAAAAATATGAGTGCTTGATCTAGCCTCACTCCCTAGCAGCCCCACCACTATGTCAAATGGAGCCAAGGAAGGAGCCAATCATCTCTACCCAAAAGGCACTGCCTCCTTTCTCTACAGGGCAGCATAGGATATTTACCCTGAAGGCACCTGCTGGATCTAAGCCACTTGTCCTGAACATGAGGTAGTCGGCAAAGGACGCGCGCGCGATGTGTGTGCTTGCGATTCTGGCACTGTGTGAAGTCTTGTACTGCTGGAGAGGAACATGCGTTGCGAAATGTCGGGGAGTATCTGGCAAATGGGGCGGCGCCCGGGGAAGCCGCCACTGCTCTGGACCGGGTTCATCCTGCCCCCTGGTGGTGAGGATGGCGGAGTGCAGGGCGGGGCAATGGAGGGGGGGCCCTAGCAGCAGCGCATTCGCGGGGGAGGGAGCTCTGGGGGCACTTCTGGCTCTGGCTGCAGTGAAAGGATGCTGCCGGACAACGCCTTGTTGGGAACTTCCAGGGGCATCTGCAACAACACGGGAACACGGACACCGCCCGCCATCGGATGACTTCTCTGCGTGTGCACTGTGCAGTGTGGACAACTCATGTTCCCAACACCACCGTGAAAAACATACCACAGTACATTTACAACATGCAACTGACATTCCCAGCTTTACTGTCAAATGCGTACAACAGTACGCATACATAGTTACAATTACACTACACAATAGTGTACACCACTGTGAAACGTATTAATAAAAACATCAATATGCTTCATCAACAAACATCTTCTCAATATCCAAATATCAACATATCCAAATTACACACACACGCACAGTTGACTACTTTAACTGAATGTGTGCACAAATGATAAAAAAAGAGATGTTGAGACCTTATGCTTGTTAGTAAGTACATTGCTGAGACAGCAATTTTTCATAATTTTCTCTTCAGCAGTACAGTCACCGTCAGTCCATGCATTAAAAAACCCATGTGCTAGGCTCTGACTACCAAAAAAATCTATAATTCATACCCAAGCACATACTGATTCTCTATAATGTAATGAAGTACCACCCCAGACACAGGTAAGCACTTTTAGCGAAGTAGTGTAGCATGATACAGGACTACAAACAGTGGTATTCCACTTCATAAAAAAATCATAAGGTTTGGGAACGGTACAAACCTTACTCAGGATATCATCCACCAGTTTCAAGAATATCTCATCCACGTTAAAGTTATCCTTGGCACTCGCCTCACAAAATCGCATCCCAGATATCCGTGAGGCAAACTGCAAACAACAAAACAAGCTTTTATCAGAACAGATAACTGTTAGATTTTCTAGTTTTAAAAAAAATGGTTTCTTAGTAAACCGAGTTATTGAACTGAACCTCTGAATGGTGCCCTGGTCAGGATCATGACAAATAAGATCATGTATGAAACCAACTAAGACCCTCTTCACTTTTTGACTTGACAAAATAAAGAAAGGTAATATTTATTACTATATAATAAATATACTAGATAATATGCTATATTATACCGTGTGTGTCCCTTCCTTTGCTGGCACCGGTTTGGGATGCACCTCATGTATGACTGACATGGGTGTTTAGTCGGAGCAGCCTTTGCTTTTATGTTTGTCAAGCAAAAACCGTCACTTACTCTTTCGCCTTGCTGTCGAGTTATTATTCTGTCAGTCTCACAGTCCAACTTATTTCCAACAACCAAAAGCTCAGCATCTTCTGAGGCGTACTGTGAGAAAACAGACAGACCAGAGCGTGAGACGCAAAGAAAACACCATTCTCCCGTTACTCAGCTTCACAGACAGCGCACCATCACACCCACTAAACGCGCTACAAGATTTCAGCTTTTTCCCACACCCATAAAACTGCCTGGAAGAAAAATTAGGCCATAAATAACCCTTGCAATTTTTTACAACCAATCAAACAATGCTGTGTTTGTAGGTCACCTCAAATTTACAGCAGACTGACAAAACAAGATTAGGATCGACCTGACTGCACCTCGGGTGTCTCACCCTGTGCCCACAGATTGATGGATTTTTTTTAATAGAATCAGGAAACGAATACAGGTACCAAATACTGTCAAGGCGCCAAAGACAAAATGGCAGCAATATTACAATCTTCACGCCTTACATGGGTCGAACAAGCATGTCCTCGCATCAGATAATGACAAGCGCAATGATGATTCAATAAAACGTATAAAATATTAAAGAGTAAGTACACCCACAGTCTCCACATACTAGACAATTTTAAAAATACTTTGCGGGGTGAGCGAGGGAGAGGGGTGGGGGTGGAGCTGTATCCATCGTCATTTGCATAAATTAACGTACATTGTACAAATTATTTCGTATAACTCGGTTCAAACTGTCAAACTAAGACATTGCACATCAAATATGAAACAAGATTCAGCAACTGCATGGCCTATTTCTCACCTCAAATATTTTCAGAAACATATTTTAGTGGACTATTTAGGTGGAATAAGAGAATTGACAGGATGCCACGTTGTTCCGGTTTAAAAAACGTGGAGGCGAAACGAAACGTAACGTAGCGGGTCTAACCAATCAGGTGCCGGCTGTTTCCATTGTGGTCGACAACAATTATCCATATGACGTAGGGGTACCTCCAAAGAGGTACTCTGACATCACGATTGGGGCGGGGTAGTGTGGGGAGCCGAAAGTAAATTTCAACCATTAGGGGCAGCACAAAGACGCTTTTCTACCAGTTTCTTTTGATATACAATATTATTTCAGAATTGTTGAAATAACGGAATGCATGAATAAGTTTCATTATAAGGTAGGCATACAAACATGTTTACAGTGGGAAAAAAAAAGTGATCTAGAGTGTAGTTACCCTTTAATAGCATTGTAATACAAAAAAGACTCCAGCTGTTGAATCAGCGTTCATGCATCTTGCAGAATGTACCTTGTCAATCATTTTCATCCATTTTGGCAAGTCGTCGAAGGTCTCCTGCTTGGTGATGTCATACACCAGCACAATGCCCTTGGCGCCACGGTAGTAGGCAGAGGTGATGCTGTTAAACCTCTCCTGCCCTGCTGTGTCCCTGTGCAGATGAGGCACAGAACACAGCAAACACGCCACCGTGCAATAAGTCCGACACGTTCAATTTCCAAACAATTCTGAGACAATACAATGCATTACATTTGATAATTTAATTCCCATTACACTAGAATACAACATAATGAATTACAACCATGGTAAAAATGGCGGGAAGGTAGCGAGACTGCTTGACTGAGTTACATTCACCTCAATGAATTAACTTTACAGAGCCAATTCAATTCAATAAAAGAGAGCCAGCTATGGCTTCAGTCCACAACACAAACCAATGGGACATTGGCTGGGTTGCGATATGCTTCTAATAGCCCGCTTGGCCCTTTTGGGGGCGTTTTTGCATTTACCCTGAACACACAAGGCCATGCTTGCCTAAAAGAGTCTCGCGGGCTACGAGGAGTGCAGAAGGTGTCACATGGCATAGGGTTAGAACAGAGCGGGAGCCGAGGATGCTGGGATGGGAGTGACATACTTGGAACGTGAGATGCATTCAGATTCAGCCGTCCTGCTGGTGGGCGAGTGGTAGGCGTTGGGGGGTGAGGTTAGTAGATGGACACACTGACATGTTATCGGAAGCAAACACGGTCACTCATTCTGTTATGTGATCTCTGCCACAGCATGCCCCCTGGACAAATCACAGTGGTAATATATGGTTTACGAATCGTGTTGTTTCTTATTGCATTATAGGGACGTTATATAATGGGAGAGAGGAACAACCTTTTAAAATGCAAAAACGCACACTTTTATGTATTACAATCCTGCATATGAACCTTTGTTGGGACCTAAGGTACAGTCAAGCCGGAAAGTCTGCACACCCCTTTCACCTTCTCCACGTTTTATTACGTTACATATTCTACAATAGATTGAGTTCATTTTTTGTCTCAAAATTCTACACAAAATAGCCCATAATGACAAAGTGAAAACAGGTTTTTAGACATTTGTGCTAATTTATTAAAAATCAAAATGTAAAATATCATATGTATCTATGTTGATATGACACCCAAAAGTGAGCTGAGGTGCATTTTGTTTCCACTGATACTGCTTGAGATGTTTCTACAACTTAATTGGAGTCCATCTGTGATAAATTCAATTGATTGGACATGATTGGGGATTGCCAACACCTGCCTATATAAGGTCCCACAGTTGACAGTGCATGTCAGAGCAAACTCCAAGCCATGGGGTCAAAGTCTCTCCAAGTTATCTGCAGACCTCAGAAACAGGATTGTGTCAAGGCATAGATCTGGAGAAGGGTACGGAAAAATCTCTGCAGCTTTACAGGTCCCAAAGAGCACAGTGGCCACCATCATTCGTAAATGGAAGAAGTTTGGAACCACCAAGAATCTTCCTAGACCTGGCCGCCCGGCCAAACTGAGCAATCGGGGAAGACGGGCCATGGCCAGGGAGGTGAGCAGGAACCCGAGGGTCACTCTGACAGAGCTCCAGCGTATCCTTGTGGAGATGGGAGAACCTTTCAGAAGATCAACCATCCAGGCAGCACTCCACCAATCAGGCCTTTATGGTAGAGTGGCCAGATGGAAGCCCCTCCTTAGTAAAAGGCACATCACAGCCCGCTTGGAGTCTGCCAAAAGGCACCTAGAGGACTCTCAAACCATGAGAATCAAGATTCTCTGGTCTGATGAAACCAAAATTGAACTTTTTGGCCTGAATACCAAGCGTCACGTCTGGAGGAAACCAGGCACAGCTCATCACCTGGCTAATACCATCCTTACAGTGAAGCATGGCGGTGGCAGCATCATGATGTGGGGATGTTTTTCAGCAGCGGGAACGGGGCGACTAGTCCTGATAGAGGGAAAGATGAATGCAGCTAAGTACACAGAGATCCTTGAAGAAAACCTGCTCCAGAGCGCTCTGGACCTCAGACTGGGGCGAAGGTTTACCTTCCAACATGACAACGACCCGAAGCACACAGCCAAGAGAACAAAGGAGTGGCTTCGGAGAAAGTCTGTGCATGTCCTTGAGTGGCCCAGCCAGAGCCCAGACCTGAATCCAATTGAACATCTGTGGAAAGAGCTGAAAATGGCTGTGTATCGACGCTCCCCATCCAACCTGACGGAGCTTGCAAGGATATGCCAAGAGGAATGGGCAAAAATGTCCCGAAACAAGTGTGCCAAGCTCGTAGCTTCTTTCCCAAGACGCCTTGAAGCTGTAATCACTGCCAAAGGTGCAGCAACCAAGTATTAGGCTAAGGGTGTGTACAGATATGTAACCCCTAAATAACCTATTTTTGTCAGTAAAATAAAATTGCATATTTTCTAAAAACCTGTTTTCACTTCGTCATTATTGGCTATTGTGTGTAGATGTTTGAGGCAAAAAATGAACTCAATCTATTGTAGTATAAGTCTGTAACGTAATAAAACGTGGAGAAGGTGAAAGGGGTGTGCAGACTTTCCGGCTTGACTGTATGTCATGTGAAAAGTCAGAAAATCACATACAATGAGAATTTTCAGTGTTCGGTGTAATGTACCTTGTGTCAGATGCCATTTTTGTGTAGTCGGCATACGATCACATTAATAAAAACTGCAGACTTTTTTCTTCAAGGCTCGCCCGATATATTGACCAAGGGAGTTTTAATGTACAGCACTGTATTACAAGTTTGAAAGTATTATATTATATATACAAATCATGAAGCTTAACAAAGGTGCATTCCAGCATTCAAGACATGGAGCAGAGAGAAACCTGCACTCAAGCTGAACCTGCACTCAAGTGCTCACTGTCCCTTCTACCATCACTCGTTCTGTTACAGTCCCAAAAGCATTTAAAATGCAATAACATATTTCACATCCGCTTTTAATTTGTTTGTTGGCGTTTTTACTGCAGCGATTCACGCGAGTTCCCCTTGCAAAGCACACCACATCTGGGACTGCAACACAAAATTGGTTCTTTGCCTTAACTGTTCTCCTAGGCTGATGAAAAATGCTTTGCCAGCAGCACATCACTTAACTGAAAAAAGGCGCCACTCATTCGCAGTGGCTAGGCCTGCAGTCACAAGTTGGGAGTCATGACATTTCAATTAGCCATGCCCAGGCAAAGCATTCCGATAGAATTTATGAAGGAGATGAATCACTCCATGATTTAGAATTCACTAGCACACACTTTTTTTAATAAATTGAGCCTGCAGCTGTCCCATCTTCTTTTTTTTACCTTTTCACGGTAAAATACCATGGGATAAATAAAGAAACAAAGAAAACAATGTTAAAACATCTGGTCTTTCCCAGTCACATACGACACAAGGTGCAACTTCTTGAAGTTATATCTCTGAGATGTCTTTTGGCAAGATCACCTTGCAAAAGTGGGAGTCATAGTTTAATAGCAATTGCCATAAAGGTTTTTTTCCTTCTTTGAGAGATGTCAGCATGGAAGTGCCTAATAAAGTGGGTCCACTGGGTTAATCTTTGCATTGAGTGCGGAAGGCTAATCAATTATGCATGCAGCATACATGCATAATTTTCAAAAGGTTTCAGGCCTACATCTCTTTTCGGAACAATAAGTGTACCAAACATTTCAATTAGAGCAGGACATGGCCTCGTTAGAATACTCATTAAAATATATTGTACCATCTACTAGCATTTTTCACATTCTGAGCCATTTAGAGTGGATCTAACTCAATGTGTCGTGTACTACTGCAAATATGAAATACAGGGTTATTGAGTAACTGTAAGCAACAAATAGGCCAGTAGGAATTTTGTAGTAAATGCTTGATCACGTATTCTAAAGATCAGAATACATGTAGGCTAATCAACGAACCATAAATGAAAACCCAATTAGCATGAAAGATTTTTCGAAAAAAAACAAAAAAAAACCTGATTGATCCAAACAGCATTGCATGCTTTCATTATAGGTCAAAGGTTAAATAACCACAGCTGTCATTGCCAAACACAGTAGCAGGTTTACGCATGCTGATGGTAAACTAATCACGGAAACACAAAACATACAGTATGCGCAGTGATCGTGCTGGAGGAAAGAGTGCTTTGGGATACTGCGATGTTCGCAACAGGCTGGGATGGAATGTGCACTGAGTTCATGTTAGGGAGCAGTGTTAGTTCAGTATGGGTGGGGTTAGGCATATGCAGGGCAGATCTGCACATCAGAGTCTAAGGAAAAAAATTAATAAACTGGAAGTCACTCGCCAGCACTGGCTCACTTACCAAATCTGCAATCTGATCTTCTTCCCTCTCAAATCTACAGTTTTGATTTTAAAATCAACTCCTGTAAAATACAGGACCAGGGAAGCAAAGGAGAAAGGAAAGATCAATAAGGGACTGAGAGCTTGAGAGGGTTAGACACCTGTTCTAGTTACATCTGCGCTGGTTCTTAAAACCACCATAAACTAGTTCCATTGAAAATTTCAAACGCAAAAATAGCTGCTTTTCAAGCTCAGCTGATCACATAACCCCTTTCCTACCAATGGAAGGGTATATACTATGACAAAAGAGTAAGTCACAAGCAGACAGCAATAACCTTTTTTCTCAATGCAATATATGAAGTGTCTGCTACTTTAGATTCATTGATAAAAATGAAATGCATTAAACAGGCCTAACATTTGACTAAGATTACGTTTTCAGAAGAAAAAGGGCACCATTGTGAGTTCATAGCCAACAGCATTTTGCTACCGTCATAAATCTACAATGTTTTACTAGACTGGGATTTTAAATGATTTAATTGATAAGTGGAAAACAAATGGAGGGGAAATACCAACGCAAGTTACTCTAGGTGTTTGTATAAATACGTGGGCAACATTCAGTTGGCGAGACACCAAAAATACATGTATTGGCACGGTTTTTAACTTAAACTGATTTGACCCTTCAATGATGAAACAACAGTTATGATGACAATCAAATTACACAAGGTGTCAAGGCACGATTAAACAAACTGTAACAGTCTCAGACGTCATATTCTAACCATTTGCAAAATTACTGCGTAATGTGAAGGTACGGATGTGTTTTGTGTCTAATCCTTTGCTTGTAGCTAATACACATCCTACGTGACACAACGCTGTCACAATTTGGCAGTTCTCATTTGGGGACTGGATCTCTGGCCTTCCAATTTCCAGCATCCGGGGCCGACATTATTGTACCAGTGCGTGGACATAGCCTATTATTTATAAAAAGGTTTCCCAAATAGGTTTCATGTCACACGTTGTGAAATGGGAAAATATCCTATTGCTTTGTGCTGGATTTCTAACTAACGTTACATAGGAAACATAGCTAACGCGATTAGTTGCATCCACAAAACGGCATGTGGTTGCATCCTCCCAGGACTTATTTGTCCAAATGACAGGAAGTAAGTACTAGGGGTGAGTCCCAATACTCGAAAAATGCACCCTTCCTTCCTCCATTACCACCTCCTCTCCTCCTTGCCCCGGAAACGGATCTTTGTGCTTTAATCTAATGTTGCTCATTACATCTTAATTACGTATTAATGGTTAAATATTAATTAATATCTTGATGCAAACCGCAATATCAGTTGCGTTGTATACTGTA
Source organism: Synaphobranchus kaupii (assembly GCA_029718625.1). Classification (NCBI taxonomy): domain Eukaryota; kingdom Metazoa; phylum Chordata; class Actinopteri; order Anguilliformes; family Synaphobranchidae; genus Synaphobranchus; species Synaphobranchus kaupii. Next base: position 37,925,534 of record CM056377.1, on the reverse strand, counting down.
CATGCAAATAATTGTACTTAAAACGTTCAGTTTTGCATACTTCCGGGTAGGAGAGGAGTGGAGGAAAGGAGGTGGGAGAATATTGGGACGCACCTCTGGTTAATCTTTGCAATGTGACCGCTCACTTCCGTTGCCAGCTGGTTAGCTCATACCCTAATGCTCTTATTTTACAAACATAAATTAGCCATTTGAGCGTCTGTACGACCAGCGATGCTTTTGCGTTTTCTCTGTGTGGACAGTTTAACAAGAACTAACGTCATATTGACTACTAACGCGTTACTAGTAGTCGCTAGATCATAAATACATGCATAACGATGATAAAGTAACGTTAGTCACAGTTAGATTCATTAGCTCAAACTTAGCTACTTGGCCTGAGGTTTAGGGAAACGAGTTGTGTCATTCTTTGATAATTTTAGCACTAGACTAAGACTATTAACATTAATTTATAAGTTAACGTTAAGATAAATTACAGATATGGTATTTGGCCATCCATCTTGATAATTTGCTGCTTCTCCTAATTCCGACCTTACCAACGGTGGACTTGCATGCTTCGCAGAACGTATCATCCGTGAATCTCTCCATCAGACTTGTTTTTCCCACTCCACGGGAACCGATTATAATAATCTGCAGTTTGTAATCGGCCGGCCTGGGCGGTATCTTCCTCCGGCGCGACTGGGCTCCTGTCAGAGCGGGGGACCCTCCAACAGAGCCACCTCTATTAATAATGCTCCCACCACCGCCTCTCCGCTGGATATCGTATCTCGAATCCATCAACAAATCCACATCGGTCTTCTCTAATATGTGGAACAAAACAATGTAACGTTATATGCCGCGTAGCAAACTTATTGCGCGTGTTCAAAGCAGTTGTCAAAACTTTTCCAGTTGTTGCCGTGTGAAAAAGGAAACTGGCCACAATGTTAGGTCAACAGTTGTAATTCCGGTTCGTCATTTTGGTAGGAAACACTCGTAGATACGATCTATGGCGACACCCAGCGGCCAAAGATTTTAGATGACAGCGACCCAGCAACCAATGTAGTACCAACAAAGACCTTTTAAATTAAATGAAGACACATAACGCCAGCTTAATCCCAGAGTTAGGAATCAAGGAGGGAAAAATATTACCTAATGACTTATCTATATTTACAAGTGAGATGATGGCTATGGTTATTGCATTACAATGGGTAGAAGGGTTATCACGAGGTTAAGGTTAGGACACACAGGTCTAAATAGTACACTTTTCTTGATAAACAAACAAACATGTAGATGGCAGATTTTGTGGTGAACAAGAAACAGTAATTCATGTAGTATACAGCTTCATAAAATATGTCAGACAGAGAGAGAGACCATAAAACTAATCTACATGAAGTCGGGGCACAATTTAATATATACAGAATTTTGAATATCAACAGGGGATACACGTATTACATTTCTGTTGGTGTATTTACATTCAACATGCTTAATAAATAGATTTTGAGTTTTTATTATTAATATATTATATATTTTAATTTTATTATTAGTATTTTTATTTTTTACTATTAAGCAAGGATATTATTGATTCCTAGTCCACACTCCAGACCAGTGGGTGGCGGTAAATGCACCACTAGTTGTTTTCAAACCGCCATAAAATAAAAAAGAAGAAGAAGAAACGCCAACTTAATTTCGTCCAGTGAGATTTGCTACTCGTGGGCACCCGTAGTCGAAACCTGTGACGAGCAGAGGATCTTCCGATGACCAGGGATAATCAACTGCAACCTACGGAATTTTGACAACTTCTTCCTATGTCAGGATATTAATTTAGATATATTCGCTGTTTTCATCATTACTGTGATCAGCTAAAAGGGCTGCCACGAGACAATGGCTGCTCAGAAGATAAACGAAGCACACGAGCATATCGCCAAGGCTGAAAAATAGTAAGGGAACGTTGAACTAGGTGTACCTCGACACCTTTTCGCAGCCACAGCCACAACGTAACGCAATTTTAGGGCTTCTGGTTAGATGCATACCTGAAGTTAATTTGTGCATACTGTGGCTACCAGCTAGTCGCAGTTGGTTGCTGGGTAGCTAACGTGTTAGCAGGTAACGTTAACGCTGGTGCAGAGAATTGGTTAGCCTGATTGCTAGAGCGCCAGCTGGTTTTGTAATGTTGTGAAGATGTCAGGCCGATGATGCAGCATGCTTTAGCCATTAAAATACCCTGGCTTATTGTATTGAAAACTGCAAAAATCGCCTATATTGTCAACATTGACAATGGGCTTATCGTAATGTTTGTAACCTGAATAGCTAATAGATCATTGAAAAATATTAAATAAATTAACAAAGTTATAGCGTAATGTCGCCATATGTTTGAAATTGTACAAATCATTTTTTATCATTAAAATAACAAACGCGAAAAGTTCACAAAAATCACAACAAACACATCTTCAGTATTGAAGGTACTCAGCAAGTATTGTACCTCAGAAAGCTCTCGAGTAGGTTTTTGAAGATTGTGGAACATACACCCGGAAACGTGAATTTCCATCAGGCTTGCATGACATGTTTTTAAGCATACCATCTCGTTTCAAAAGGTTTGGTCCAAAGTGGGCTTTTATTTCTGTATACAGTCATTTGGTGTTGAATCAATAGCCATACACTGTACTCACGTTTATTTTAAGTAAATCAGACAGGTAAATTTTGTGATGAAAATTGTGTGAAATTGTGAGTGTGTTTCTTGTAGTTTAAAGACAAGTTTCATGAAGTGGAAACCAGACTATGATAGCGCTGCTTCAGAGTATGCAAAAGCAGGTAAGAGTCAGTTAATCTCAATGCAATAAGATAATACAAAAGTTATGGACACCATTTGGCCACTAACACAGCAATGACACAGATGTGTAGATTTCCAATTCAAACTTAAAGGAAGGCATAGTGACTGACCTCAGTCACCAATTCACAACCTCACAAGCTGTTCTCTACTGGTAATGTAATTGCCACATTCTCTTACCTCAGCATCTTATGACTTATTACAGTCTGTGGATCTTTATTGAAACCTTCTGTATATACGGCGTATATACTACCGTTCAAAAGTTTTGAGAATGAAATAGAAAAAGTAGAAATAGAAATAGTAGTTGGTAACATTATCAATGCCTTGACTGTATTTTTTGATCAATTTAATGCTACCTTGTTGAATAAAAGTATCAATTTCTTTCAAAAACATAAACATGTCTCTGATTCCAAACTTTTGAACAGTTGTGTACATATTAAAGACCAATACAGTAGGTAACTCACTCATCAATACATTTATATATGGTTACTCAGTAACATAGTGACATTATAGTGAAATGACTTGTTCTCTAAACTTGAAGCCATTCTCTAGTGGACATGCACACCACAAATATTCTTTTTTGTTTCTGTCCTCAGCTGTTGCTTTCAAAAATGCCAAGCAGCTTGAGCTGGCGAAGGATGCCTACTTGAAGGAGGCAGAAGCTCACACAGAACACAGAGCGTATCCTTCCCATACAGCTGGCAGCTGTATATAACATGCTATTTTTTTAAATTGCAATACTTGTAAGCAGATGTCCTTATTTTATTTATACAGCGTACATTAGCATTTTTGTTACATATTATCTTTCTTAAAACACCTGAGTATTTACTAAAGTATTTAGGTTAAGTATGTTGCCCAAGGAGGCAGAAACCGTGTACACCTGAGGCCACACGTATAAACAGTGCTGAGCAGAAAAATGCCCTCAGAAAGCTGGGTAAGGGAGTTTCCACGCAGAAATTCAGATGTATAAAATAACGCATGCTGTGAGAATCTGCGTACCTCTGCACACGCTGTACGCAGTGTTTGGAGTCAGCGTGATACGGCGACTCCATGACCGAAAGGCAGAGGGAGAATATACAAAACTTTGCGAAAGCAGATTTCCGAATTTGTCCCTGAGTTTTATACATGTGACCCCTGGGATTTTAGCCTGCAGCCTGTGAGTTAAACCCAGTTTCTTATCCTGTCATTGGCTCTTTGTACAGAATATAACTGTTACCCAAATACAGTGTATTGGTTATATTGCAGCGTACACAAATGTAGTTTTGAGATCAATTTTAAAAGAAACAATCCTTTATATGATTATTCCTGTTCATGTGCCCAATGGAAGGCTCACCAATTTATGTACTGCACAGTTGTTTAGTTTGTCATGATTTAGAAATCATGCTTAATTTGACAGGATTATTTACCATTACGTCACATTCATGTACAATTTCAATCAGTAGATATTTAAGTCCCCAGCCCTGTTCCTGGAGATCTAGCATCCTGTAGGTTTTCATTTCAACTGTAATTTGGCACACCTGATTCTACTAATTAGCAGGTGAATGAGATCTCTAAACCTATAGGATGGTAGATCTCCCAAACAGGGTTGGGTACCACTGCTAGAGATTAAGTGTTAATTTAGTGGCAGTTTTTTCCTCCCATTTACTTAACTTACATTCAGTCTGTTCCATGCTGCCAAGTAAGTATATTCATTCCAATGTAAATATTTATTGTTATACCAAGTAGATTAATTAATACCCTGTACTAGCTTTCTTGCTTAACATTCCTACAAGTAGATGTGTTCCCCTTGTAAGCTATAGTTTTGTTTTGCAGAGCTCTTGAGCAAGCTGGTATGATGCTAAAGGTGAGTTTTGCAATTAATATTGTAGCTGTCTTCATTATTGTGAAACAATTTACCTTGCTGATAATAACAGCAACAGACTGTGTTTGATCATTTTGTGGATGATCATATGGGCATTTTAGAACTATGTTGTCGTTATTATATTACGTGTCATTGCATGGATTGTATTAGTGAATGAGTGTGAGCAGCAGCCTTTGACAGATATGTCTTACACACCAGGTACTTCTCCCTGTCAGACTATGACAGCAGTTATGTAGAAGTAGTATAGGTGAGCAGGACATAGTGTGTTGCTGCATTTGACGTATCAACATTGTGTGGCAGAGAATGAGGGAAGTGGACATGTTTTCTTTCTGTAGGACATGCAGAGGATGCCTGAGGCAATCCAGTACATTGAGAAAGCCAGTATGATGTATGTAGAGAATGGCACACCTGACACGGCTGCAATGGCTCTGGACAGGGCTGGCAAGTAAGTTGTAAATTGCTCCGGTTATATACAGTGCCCTCCATAATGTTTGGGACAAAGAAATTTTTTCCTTGATTTGGCCCTATAATCCACAATTTTAAATTTGTAATCAAACAATCCATGCGTGGTTAAAGTGCAGATTCTCAGCTTTTAGTAGGTGGTATTTTTTTATACATTTTGGTTTCACCCAATCTGAATCCAATTGAACATGCGTTTCATGTGCTGGAGGAAATTTAAGGCTACTAGCCCCAGAAACAAGCAGGAGCTGAAGATGGATGCAGTACAGGCCTGGCAGAGAATCACCACAGAAGATACTCAGCATTTCAAGCAGTCATTGCATGCAAAGTATATACAACAAAGTACAGACCCCAATTCCAAAAAAGTTGGGACAGTATGTAAAATACACATAAAAGTAGAAAGCACTGGTTTGTAAATTCTCTTTTACATCTATTTAATTGAGTACAGCACAAAGTAAAGATATTTAATGTTTCAACTTTATTGATTTTTGTAAATGTACGCTAATTCCGAATTTGGCAAAAAAAAAGACTGTTTGGAACATTCCACGGGTAAACAGGTGATGCTATCATGACTGGGTATAAAACGATATCAAAATACTCTATCTTATTTTCAGTTACTCTTACAAGCAATATTATAACCCCTATTTGTTCATATTGAACTCTATGGAAAAATAAGTCAGGAGAAACAACCCTTAAAGTGATCCATCCATATCTACTGCATATCTGGCAGCAGAGTGGTGGTTTGAGGCTCATTTGATACCGCAGACCCTTGATGACTTACAGCCTTTTAGCCAACCATTGGTTCCATACTATTCCCGTGTAATTTACAGCTTAATCTAGTCCCACTCCCTAATTCCCATAGAGATCCATTCAAATGCAGAGAGGTTATAGTATCGCTTGTAAGAGTATCTGAAAATAAGATATCAAGAGTCTTTTGATATCCTTTTATACCCAGTTATGATAGCATCACCTGTTTACCTGTGGAATGTTCCAAACAGGTTTTTTTTTTTAACTTCGCAGTCTTTCTTTTTTTTTTTTGCCCCTGTCCCAACTTTGTTGGAACGTGTTGCAGGTATCAAATTTGGAATTAGTGTATATTTACAAAAATCAATAAAGTTGATAAGGTAAAACAGTAAATATCTTTTCTTTGTACTGTTTTCAATTAAATATATGTAAAAGAGAATTTACAAATCACTGCTTTCTGCTTTTTTGTGCATTTTACATACTGTGGCAACTTTTTGGGAATTGGTGTTTGTACTAAACATGACTACTTTCATTTACATAACATTTATACTGTATGTCTCAAGCATTATGTGGAGGGGGGGTATGCATGCATAAAAAGTGCAGTAATTTCTGCATTGTGCAACTGTATATGGCCCCATATTGTTGTGTATTTCTATTTATTTATGGTGTTTACAGCGACCTTTACTCAGTGGAATTTACTCATTTACTGGATTGCTGCTGTATCAACATATGGATGAGTCAGCTGCTCATACATCATTGAGACCATGCTTGAAATACCATAAGCACAAGTTTATATACCAAGCTTACAATGAGTCAATCACATTTTGTTGGATTTTCCCATTATATGGAATTTTAAACATGCATTTTGAAAGTTGCTGCCTGGCATCGGCTTGCACTTATTTAATGTCTGTTATGGGATGCCTAACACTATTGATTTATCCTCTCTTACACAGGCTGATAGAGCCCATGGATCTAGAAAAGGCTGTGAATCTTTACCAGCAGGCTGCATCTGTGTTTGAGGTAACCTAGATGTTAGAAAAGAGCCCGCCTCATAGATCACAAACATTGTTCTTCTATTTTATTTTAAAAACCGATTACTTTAATTTCTTCATTACGAATGGCGTCAAAGTATTATATAAATGTTATACGTCAGATGTTGTATACTTGACTTACCTGTTAATTGTCTTGAATAAAATTTTTCTGTAGAGATGTACAGTATAGAACATATCTTGTAGAGTTATTTTAAATGTTACAAGTGACGTAAATGTTACAATATTATTTTTGTTTGTGGTATTTTTACGTTTGTGTTGTCAGAATGAGGATCGTCTGCGACAAGCAGTTGAACTTCTGGGGAAAGCCTCAAGACTTCTAGTAAGGCAACACAGGTAAAGCTAGTACACATGCTCCTCACCAGGCACGGCTCTAGCCTTTCTGCCTCCCTACAGGGCGCCACCGACTGTCATAGAGGAAAAGCATGGATAAAATTATTGAATTTTTAAATTTTTTTAACTCTCTTCCCCCTTCGTTTGGTGCCCATCCAGTCAGATGGCGCCCTTGATGACCACCCTTGTCGCCTGTGCCTAAAACCTGCTCTGCTCGTCACCATGCTTGCTACCCTCCTAGCCTCCTTTTTGCCTATGTCTAGATTCAATCTGCCCTGCCCCAAAACTTATTTATTATTTTTTTCCCTCTCTCCCCAGGTTCGATGAGGCTGCGGTGTCACTTCAGAAGGAGAAGAACATGTATAAAGAGATAGAAAACTACCCCACCTGCTTCAAGGTGTGCTGTGATCAGGATGCGTGTGTGCTTATTTGACAAAAAAAAAAAAATATTGTTCAGAGCTTGGACACTATAATATCCATCTGATTCTGGCATGATCATATTAGATTTACCCAAGAATTGGTGCACACCTGCACATTCACAATGTAGAGCTAGAATTTGAGGCAAAAATTGTAATTCCACTTCAAAATGATCTGTTGGCTAGTTTATATCAGCAACTGCAGCATCTTCAAGGAACAAGGGCCAAAATTGGGACAAGAACAAAAATTTTTACTTTTATATATGTAGTACATTTGAATCCTGTAGTGTTTGTAATTGTATACTTGCATTAGAGTAGCCTTATGTTTTAAAATAGCCTACTCTTGCACTGCAAATAATTAACAAGTGTTTCAGTCTTGTAATGAGACTTAAAATCTTAATATTTTCTACTTTAGAGAAAAATATATCTTGTCTTAAGTTACTTTTTGCTTGACAAGTAAATTATGGTATCCCACTGGCAAATCTTGACATGAGTAAAACTCACCCCATTGTCTTTTTGTCTTATTTAGCAAAACAAAGTAAGATTCTAAAGTCTAAATATAAGATTAAAATGCTTGTTAAGATTAGTTTTTTTTCAGTGCATGTTCCTTATGCATTTGTCCTCAGTATTTTGCATGTTATTGAATTAATATGAGAAAATATAGCTCTTCCATGATGCTTTATTGCAAATGCCATTGTATTTTGAGGGTTTACTCTATACTTGTTCCTATTTTGATAGAAAACAATTGCACAAGTGCTGGTTCAGCTTCACAGGAATGACTACGTTGCAGCAGACAAATGTGTCCGAGAGAGTTACAGGTACTGATTGAGATTATGTAATCGTTTTAGAGTGTTTTCAGATAGATTAACCTTGGCTATTAGCTGGAGTTGAATGCACTTTGTTTCCCTCCAGTATCCCAGGGTTCAGTGTGAGCGAAGACTGCATTGCCATGGAGCAGCTTTTGCAAGGGTTCGACGAACAAGATGAGGATCAAGTGTACCGTGTTTGTAACTCACCTCTAGTCAAATACATGGACAATGATGTGAGTAAACTGGTGTTGATCATCTGCTTGATACATGATCCTTACATTTTCAGCTGTGTTCAGTTTGATTGCTTTCTCATTCTGAGATGAATACTCCTTGGTAGTGTTAGAGGTGCCTTAGTTAAGCAGTGGTATAATGGAGGATTGAGATGTCTCGAAGACCTCTTTTCCAGTGGTCTTTCCGTCACCTCTGGTCATCTGTGAGGGAACAAAACATCCCACAGTAAGATCTTTTTTCAAGTATTTACAGGGAGGGGAGGTTTCTTTTTAAAGCCCGCTCATTGCCGTCCCTTTCTCTGTGTTGGAGATCTAAGAAATGACGATACTTTCCAAACTTGAAGAGATAGCGCACTATGGGAGAACGTAGTTGAAAAGCTTATTTTTTCCTGCACTGTTGTAACAACCTGCCTCCACCCTGTCTGTTGTCACTGTTAGTACGTGGAAAAACCATCACTAAATGCTTGATCATATTTTCATTCAGCAAAACGCATGCCTAGAGATAGACAGTAGCTTAGGGATTCATGATGTATAATGGCAGCAGCAGCAGGTTGTATACTTGTATTACCCCGCAGCGCTTGCAGTGATCTGTGTGGCCATTACCCGGTGTTTGTTCTTGCAGTATGCCAAGTTGGCAATCAGCCTTAAAGTCCCAGGAGGTGGAAAGAAGAAGAAATCTCCTACAACCCCTCAAGATGCTGCTGGTGGGGCACAGGGTGCCGAAGAGGAGGACGAGTATGAGGGGGGGCTTTGTTAACTCAGCCCCCAAAATGCCCTCTGCCTCATTGTACTTGCCCAGTGTAGTGTGTGTTCATTTCAGGCACAGACAGTCTATCTGCCTGTCCTGCTTATTCCAGGCTCAATGGCTAAATGGGATTATAAACCGATTATAAACTGAGCTCTCCCAGCGCATATCTGCCCAAACACTATTATTCACATTATTCATTATTCATCTTTGACAGAAGCATGAGAGTGTGCTACTCATGATTTTAAAAAATGTGTTTAAGATTTGCATTTGATGTTTAAATGTTTCTACACAATGCTCTAGCACTTTCAAAGTCAGTATAAGTAGACATTGAAAGCTCCAAAATAGCATGCAACACATGAATGATGATTTATTTTTAATTGACCATCAGTCCCGGTTAAGTCATTAATCCCAGGTTAAATGGTTTCCCAGTTCATTGTCATACCTGTAGCGGAAAGCATAATTTAAAATGCATCGGCTCATGGAAAAGCCTTAACTTAAACGTACAACAAAATATATTTGAGCCTGCAGTTTCATAAATGTATTTCCTGTGTCAAATGTATTTTTTTTTATTTTCGAGGATGTGATCAGGTGTAAAAGTAAAGTGGCTATTTTATATCATGTCTTTATCGATTCTGAAGTATTTGCTAATCAGAATGAATAGCAATTTAGTTGAAGGTGTATCATTTTTCTGTACAGCATCAAAAATTATTTTAAAGTGTTTATTATTTTGATTGTGGTGGTATCTGTTTAAAGCTTGCATTTACATATGGTAAGTGGTCCTGTATAAAATGTCAAGAAGAATAAACACTAGCTTGATGTAATGATTTGGACTTATTTGTTTAGTGTTATTAACTGTTTGAAAATGACAGTTACAAAGCAACATCGCAGGTGCAATGTACACTGAGGTGAACTGTATACGGTAGTATCAGAAGGATAGTTTATTCATTAAACAGAGATTATTGGTGTCTTGTAAGTGCTTTTCCAGGCAGCCTCTTTGTCTTGCTGCAGAATGGTGTGCATTATCAAGCTCAGTATGACATGCCTATTGAAGGGCCTGCAAGAGGTGAATTCTGTGCTTACAGGCGCATTTAACTTGTGTGAAGACACCGCTTGGCTGTGTATCATATCAGAGTGGATGAGACTATAGTGTCTAAATGCATCATGAAACGAGAGCAGAAGTTTCTTTATGGAGCCTTTTTATGTTCTTTAAATTGTTCTATTTAATTTCTGAGTGCTACACAATTCTAAAGCATAATTTGAAGGATTCTGCTGCAGATAACTTGGATTTTCATTCAAGTGTGTATATTTGGTGTTTCCTTTAGGGACCAACGATAAAGACCTTTCACAAATTTGTAGTAGTCAGGTAAAATGTGTAAATACACATTCGAGCAGGCCCAAGGATTTATATATTGAAAACATTACATTATTTGTTAATACTTTCTATTTTGTATGTATAAACCAGTTAAAAACGTAATATCAAGTGGAGAAGTAGTAGGCTAATGCATAATGCGTTTTAAATATTTGGAATTCACTTAGAAAAGCCCTTAGTCCAATTGCGGTGTTATAGCACAATGTAGTATGCGCACAGTCTGTTCTTACTCGAAAATTTTGAAATCGACTGTTGATAATTTTATAGCATTTAGCTCCATTCACCTCCATGTATTTTTCCAGATTCTACTCGGTTTAGCAGTGCCTCAGCACTGCTCCCTGATGCTCAAAAAAGGCCATTGCACTTTTTTCTGTTACATTGCAGTCACTGGAGTTGACCAGACTGAGTTGACGAGGCTTTGGCCAAAGAGAGTAGGCGGAGCAAGAGGTCCAACCTCGGCACCGGAATGTCTGCAGTTGGAACTTATTAGACACTAGGTGCTCACTGAATGAATGGAAGTCAATTGAGTTTTTACAAAACAGTTCGCTAAACGAAATCAAAAGTGTCAATTTTCTTAAGATTGTGTATGCCTAGGTTGTCAGGAATCAGTACAGTTGCTTACAGGCCGTTGTGATTTTGACAATTCAACGAAAATCAATTTTTAATCTGACTAGCGCCGGTCAGATGCGAGCCACTAATGTAAAATCTTTGGCGTAACGTTAGCAGCTAAGCTAACGTCAGACAGTAAAGACACTACTGCGCATGTCTGATCACTTCCTCTTGTGCGGACAAAAAATCCAATGGGGAAACGCCACAGAACTATATACGAATTTATATATATATATATTCGTATATAGTTCTGTGACTACAGCCCTGTGTGCGATCATCTGCGATGTTGAAATTGTGCGACGTACGGGTCAATAATGTCACGTTCAAATCGTTTTTTCTTCTCGTAAATCGGAAATATTCCGACTTCCGAGATCATTTGAATACACCATATGTTTCTATATCGTGGTAACGTAAAGCGCATTCCATAAAAGGACAGGGCAATAGCTAGCTATAGGCTACACAATGAAAATTACATTTCAACAAAAAAAGTTTTCAATGTAGGCTACACAAATGCCAAGTTACTCACGCTTACAAAGCACTGTCTATGGCTACAGTTGAAGTCGAAAGTTTACATATACACTTAGGTTGAAGTAATTAAAACTCATTTTTAACCACTCCACAGATTTCAAGTTAGCAAACTATAGTCAGTTAGGACATCTACTTTGTAGAAAGTAATTTTTTTAACAATTGTTTACAGAGAGATTATTTCACTTTTAATTCACAATATCACAATTCCAGTGGGTCAGAAGTTTACATACACTAAGTTGACCGTGCCTTTAAATTTTTAATATTTGGTCGCATATTCTTTGCATGCCATGACTTCTTGATGTCTGTGACCCAACAACATCAAAAGACTCTTGATATCTTATTTTCTGGTACTCTTACAAGCGATAATATAACGTCTCTGCATTTGAATGGATCTCTATGGGAATTGGGGGGTGGGACTAGATTTAGCTGTAAATTAGGCTGGAACAGTATGGAATACTTGATTGGTAAAATGGCTGTAAGTCATCAAGGGTCTGAGGTATCAAACAAGCCTCAAACCATCACTCTGCTGCCAGATATGCAGTAGATATGGATGGATCACTTTAAGGGTTGTTTCTCTTGACAAATTTTCCTATTGAACTCTATGGAAAAATAAGTCAGGAGAAGAAACCCTTCAAGTTATCCATCCATATCTACTGTATTTCTGGCAGGAGAGTGATGGTTTAAGGCTTGTTTGATACGACACTTGATGACTTAGAGCCATTTAGCCAACCATGTGTTCCATACTGTTCCAGTGTTATTTACAGCTAAATCTAGCTTGTCATTGTATCCTTTCAAACTCAAAGTGCTAGAGTACAGTACCAAAATAACAAGATAATCAATGTTATTCACTTCACCTGTCAGTGGTTTTAATGTTGGGACTGATCGGTGTATGCACTGCACTATTCAAATTAAAGCCACAGAAAGAACTTCAGGATTTATTGCTGAGTAAGTTACATATTTTACCCAGTATAACTAGACCTTTAATAGAGTAGATCTTGGCCCAAAGGAAATCATGTCTTTTCTGATGAATGCATACATTCCAGATAACATTAAGTCTGGTTTTTGGCTTCAATGGCAGTATTGGCAGTGTAATTTCACGCAATTATAATCATCAGCTAATTCATGGGTCTTGTTGGATGTTCCACTGTCTCCTGCTGCACCATGTTTTCATCGCATTCAGCTTGGCCGGCTTCGCCACGTTATCTTCTGTGATTCTGAATGTCCCATTACGTCTCAACAAACACAGAATCTACAATTGCTCCTCAACCCCCAATTGTTACAGTGACCCAACTCTACCAGACCAGGATGGGTACAGTTAAAACTAGTCCTCCAATCTACCAACTGAGCAGATGCACCAAAACAGAATTTTGTACCCTTTGTTGGAACCATTTTCTTGTTTGACACTTCATGATGTCATTTTTCATACGATGGTCACTCCTTAAATATAGACCCCTTCCTTCTTTGATTTTCTTGTTTCATTTGACCTGGAAGGAGCTAACTGGCTGATCTAACCCAAAGAAAAAAAGAAAAAACTCAAAAAAGTGACTCATCCAGAGTACCACAATATTGCAGTTACCCATATTCAGCATGTCTTTTCAAATGATCTGCTCACACAACTGAAAAACTTTCAAGAAGCAGTCAGTTAAATTCTATTTTATTCGTATAGCGCTTTTTACAGACACTGTCTTTGTGACGCGTGGTAAGAAAAACAGTCAAAATGGTGGCGAGAATGCAATGAGAAATCTCGGGAGGAACCTGGCTATAGAGGGGGAGCCCAATGTCAATAGTAAAGATAGGCTGAAAACACATTTTAATGGTTTATTCAGTTGCTGTTGAACATAAATGCATTGAGGGATCTATCAGATATAGGATCTCTTCAAAGAAAGCCTTGCAGGAATCCTGAATTATTCCAGGTATTTTCACAGATTTTTTGGCTCGTCACTGAATTGGATGGGAGTATAAATCAGAAACACATGATTTGATTACATGGTTTTGTATCAAAAACTATTTATCTTTGTATCGTACCTGTTAATGAATATTTAAGATAAAACTTAAAGCCCTTAATCCCAATATGGACCGAAACGCCACAGATCTCCACTGCCTTCAGACAGCGGAGATGAGGAACTGGAGGGAGTACAGGAAGGTGTAGTCGCGAGGTGAAGTCCTCGCTCCAGGGGCGGAGTGGCAGCTCCATGCCACAGTGAGACTGTGCCAGAGAACGAGGTTGTGGAGGGTTTGACACCGAGGGGTCTGGGTGGGAGCGAGTGTCTCCTGTGCGATAGAGAGGGACAGACAGGTAGAAGCAAATCGGTACAAATAAATAGCAGTGCGTAAAAAAAAAAGTTAAGTGCAAATATTTTTTAATAGCTTTCAGTTCCATATTTCAAATGTAGTGGAAACATTACACATTCAATTCCAAATCAAAGCATTAACAAATTTGATCAAGTCTGCGTTATTCTTTTACAGGAAGCAAAGAAAAGAAAAGGAATATTAATCTGTTCAAAGAAATAGCAGTGTTGACATTTTTCTCTTCAAACTCAAACACTTACTGTATAAACTGAAGAAATTTTTCAAGATTTAACTTCACTTTAAATTACTGAACTAATATTTAGTTGCATAACCATTGTTTTTGATAACTGCTGCATCTGCGTTGCATCGAGTCAACCAACTTCTGGCACCTAGAAACAGGTATTTCAGCCACAGTTCCTGTGAATTTTTGGGTTTTGCTTCAGAAACTGCATTTTTAATGTCACCCCACAAGTTTTCAATGGGGTTGAGGTCGGGGGATTGAGCTGGCCACTCCATTACCTCAATCCTTTTTGTCTGGAACCAAGGTGTTGCTCGCTTACTCGTGTGTTTGGGGTCGTTGTCTTGTTGAAACACCCATTTCAGGGACATTTCCTCTTCGGCATACAGCAACATAATCTCTTCAAGTATTTTGATGTATTCAAACTGATCCATGATCCCTGGTATACGATAAATAGGCCCAACACCGTAGTATGAAAAACATCCCCATACCATGATTTTTGCGCCACCATGCTTCACTGTCTTCACAGTGTACTGTGGCTTGAATTCAGTACCCGGGGGTCATCTGACGTACTGTCGACGACCACTAGACCCGAAAAGAACAATTTTACTCTCATCAGTCCACAGAATGTTACGCCATTTCTCTTTGTTGAATCGGTGTTCCTTGTCAAATTTTAACCGATTCTGCACATGCCGTTTTTTCAACAATGGTGATTTACAGGGGCTTCTTGCTGATAGCTTAGCTTCGATCAAACGTCTTCTGACTGTAACAGCACTTACAGGTAATTTTAGATCATCTTTGATCTTTCTGGAGGTGATGATTGGCTGAATCTTTGCCATTCTGACTATTCTTCGATCCGTTTTAACAGTAGTTGCTTGTTTTCTTCCGCATGTTTCGGGTTTTTGTTGCCATTTTAAAGCATTTGAGATAATTTTAGCAGAGCATTCTATAATTTGCTGCACTTCTTTATACGTTTTCCCCTCTCCAATCAACTTTTTAATCAAATTACGTTGTTCCTCCAAACAATGTTTGGAACGGCCCATTTTACTTAGCAATTCAGAAGGAAATATATTTTATAACAATGTGTGAAACATTTGCTTCCCTTCTTCCTTAATAAAGGACAATTAATGACACGTTTTTTCACAGAATGAATGAATTCTCTAATTAAACTCCACACTGCTATTATTTTGAACACGCCCCTTTCAATGAATGAGTCAATTACTCAGAACAAGCAGCGTGCATGTCATGACAGTTGGGTCTGTTGTTTTTCTATTACACCACTACATCTACAAGTAAATTATTTGCCATGCAGAAATATCACTACTACTACTAATAACAGTGGTTCATCAGGTTACTGATGTTGTACTGCTATTTTTTTTAAACACAACTGTATATGGACTGCTCTGCATTCCATACGGCCCCTGTATTTTATTGATAACTGACTGCATGATGTGTGGAAGTATGGAAGGTCAAATGTTTTTGAAAACATATGGATAGGGACTGCCTCCGAAACATGCATTTGTACATTAAGGTATATATTTGGAGTTTGTTGATATCATCAACAAATATTAATGCTTTTATCATTTCAAGACAAGTGGCAATCTGCAGAAATTATTCAAGGTTAATCATCAAAGCACAGGTGTTTTTTTTTCCTTTCACAAAAGCCCCCCAACCAATACCTACCATCCAAAGTAGTCTTATCCATTCACATTATGACAAGTTGATTTATCAGTACACCGAGATAGGTGGGAAATGATTTGTGTGTCATGACGAAACACCTCTCTTTCCTCATAACCAATACCAGGGGCGTAGGTTTAATTTGAACATTGGGGGGGACCATAAACAGTAAATTTTCTTTGTGATGATAATGGAGGGGGACACTAATAATATTCCATCCAACAGTAGCGAACCATGTGTGGGGGGGGGGGTGAAGTATTGTTGGGCACAAGGGGGGAACAAATGTGGGGGGTTTCTACAAAATCTCACACAGGGCGTTTTATTTATGAACATTTTGGAGATTTTATTTTATTTTTTTCCAAAGCACTAGGCGAGATTTGAGATGCTTTCATATAAAGCTAAAGCCATGGTAAGCTAATCAGTACATTCGTGGATAGTTTTATTACATTTTATCAGCTCTTAATCCAATCCCGATATGGATCGAAACGGCCGTTGTCCGCTGAGATACAATCCAGTGGAAGGACGAGTTTTGGGAGGGTTTTACACCGATGAGTCTGGGTGGGCACGAGTGTCTCCTGTGTGAGTGGGAGGGACAGACAGGTAGAAACAAATCGGTACAATAACAATCATATATGGACTGCTCTGATTTAGCTTAGCATAAAGATTTATGATTATTAAAAAAAAATGCATCAACATACCCATCTCTTCCAAGAAAGTCTTGCAGGACTCCTACATATATTTTTACACAGATTTTCTGGCTCGTCACTAAATTGAACGGGAGTACAAATCAGAAACACATGATTCGATTACATGATTTTGTATTAAATGCTATTTATCTTCGTATCATATCTGTTATTTAAGATAAAATTGTTCACCTTGAATCAAATTGCGAGCCCTTAATCCCGATATGGATCGAAATGGCTGTTGTCCGCCGAGATGCAATCCAGTGGATGCACAACGTCACAGATCCCCACTGCCTTCAGACAGCGGAAATGAGGAACTGGAGGGAGTACAGGAAGGCGTAGTTCGAGCTGAGGTCCGAGCTGAGGTCCGAGCTCCAGGGGCAGAGTGGCAGCTCCATGCCACAGTGAGACTGTGCCGGAGGACGAGGTTGTGGAGGGTTCGACACCGAGGGGTCTGGGTGGGAGCGAGTGTCTCCTGTGTGAGAGAGAGGGACAGACAGGTAGAAACCAACTGGTGTTTAGTATCTGTACAATAACAATCATGGGTATGGACTGCTCTGATTTAGCATAGTTTACCTCGTCTATCTTTGGAAAAGAACTACCCCTCTAGACTGGGCTGCTGGTGGATCCCAGCCTGCTGGTAGTCCTGCTGTCTCTGGGCACATATTCATGAGTAGGCGAGTGCTGATCTGGGATCAGTTTTGCCTTTTACATGTACATCACATTATACATCATTTTCACCTAACAATGGATAAGGTTAGGCTATGGACCAGGGAAAACTCATCCTAGATCACCACTCCTACTCAGAGGCTTCATGAATATGACCCGTGGCTGTAGTCCATCCCTGAAAAAGACTGCTGAAAAACACCTAAGGAAAAACTGGTTAAAACTCATAGACCGGATGGTCAAAATTTCAATGCTCATGGGCGGTCATTGGGACCATAACGTCTTTCATTTTGGATTATTCTTTTTTTGTCAGGCAGCTGCACAGAATAATGGATGTGCAGATACCATGTGGAAAACTTCTCTACTGGCTGTAGTTAGTTCCTGCTACTTGCTTGGCAAACTAAAAACGAATTTTACTTTGGTTGTTGGTGGACGATATTGATCATGCCAACCCTGAACCAGGGCCGGATATGCTGTTAAATTTCGTTAAAAGCACCTAAAACAGCTGAGAATAAGCGACCAATTGCTTCCTTCTCACCTTAGAAAACGCGAAATTAGCCTGCTTGTTTAACGAATTTAGTTTGATTATGCAATGAACTCATGTTCAAGCTTCATCTGAAGTTCATTAGGCTACCTGCATTCTAATTTTGATTAATAACATAACTAACGTTATTTTGCCTTAATGATGACACTAAATACAACAAATCTGTCAGGTTGGCAACCCATAGGTTCAGCATATTTTCCCTTGTTTTATAATGTCCTGCTTATGGAAATGTGACCAACCTGTTTTACTGGTAGCGTAGGTAATACTTTAAAACGATTCACTTTCCCAGGAAGACCGTGAAAAGTGCGATGTACAGCAGGGGAAACAGACCTGCTCCTGTAAAGCGAACATGCAGATAATGGAATTAAAATTAATTGTAAATTAATTGTGTAACGTGCTGCAAATTTAGTTTCTAATTAGACGCTTAGTTCTCTTTAAAATCTTTTGTTAAGTTATGGAATAACAGGTGAAATCAGCGGGGTTTCAATAAGCTGAGTGTATGGAAACCTTGTCACTGTAATTTTAAAAATATGAAGGACGAACAATAGCTAAGGTTAGGCTACAATTCAGTTAACATGATGACATTTATCTCCGTTTTTTAACCATAGTCTATCGAAAAAACATTATGCACAGCGAGTCCGCTGTAGCCTAGGCTATTTGAAAAACAATAAACAATAAACAATAAACAATAAACAATATTCACTGGACAAGGTTTTGAACTTTTTTCAGTCACAAACCATTCTATTTAGCCTACTTACAGGCTGTATTCCTAGATAAACAGAGCTGTATTGTAATGACATCTGAAGCGCATTTTCAGAACGCAAATGTCCGTCTATTGCAGTACGCGAGTTTTCCATTGAATGACAATTCACGCATTAGGTGCAAATGACAATTCGCGCATTAGGCTTGATATAGGTGTTATCAGCTCCTTTTTAATGGATAGCCATTGTCGCACATCGCCTGGATGTTGATGGAGTGGGCTGAGAGCAATGTAATGTGGCATCGTTTCCCTTCGTCGAGGGAAAGGTATGTGGACCTATGGAACCTTTTATTATTATGCATTTTTGATATAGCCTACACAATAATAATATTTCACATTGTTATCTAGATATTTTAGTCATGCTTGTGCACGCCCCTGTGTGTAACAGACAGGAGGGTATGCGCGTTGTGCGCACGCCTATGTAGACGCACTTATATGCACCGTTAAAATAACATGTAAACAACTGCGACATGACTTTAGACCAGGTTTGTGGTGGTTCTAGCGCAAGCGCTTTCTGCTGGCTCAAGATAGCAATACGCCAAAAAGAATCCTGGCCACTCATCTTAAGACCAACACGCCCAGTTCACTTGTGATGGCGCAAGAATACATGCTAGTTAAAGGACGTGAGCGCTAGGCGTTATTATGGACCTAGCGCCGGGTGTAAGATAGCAAAGACACTTGCGTTTGGGTTAGCGCCGCTTTGCGCCGGGTGTAAGATAGGGCCCCAGGTGAGGTTCAGAAGTTACCTCTATTGAACTGTAACATCTTGTTTGTGCTGCGTATAGCTTCTGCCTTACAAAGCATATGTCTACACTCAGTGGCCACTTTATTAAGTACACCTATATAGAACCGGGTAGGATGCCCTTTTTCCTCCAGGTGTCTTAGTGCTGGGCTAAATTAAAAACCTGCACCCACACCGGCCCTTTTTGGATAAGATTTCCCACCCCTGCTATAAAAGGATGCACATGGTTAGCAACAATGCTTAGGTATGCTGTGGCATTCAAATGATGCTCAACTGGTATTAAATTGGCATAACGAAACCCCGGAAGTAGTGTATCATACGGGGATTATAAATATACTATATTTAGAGAACATTTCGCCAACTTAATGACTTTCTCGTCCTGTCTACTCAACAAGCCTACCTAATAGTATGGAATGGTGCTGATTCATCACACCATTCTCTGTAAACTAGAGCAGGGGTTCTCAATCCTGGTCCTGGGGGACCCCTGTGTATGCTGGCTTTCGTTGCAACCACAGTTGCAATCCCAGAATTTTAACAAGCTGTTAATTTTTCTTAATTAGGTGCTTGTCATGTTTGGAGGAATTATTCACCCTCTTAAGCCACATTATATCAGAAATAGCTATGGATGCCATGTAGAATAAACACCCCATGTTCACATTGTGCTATATTATTTAAAAAAGATAAGAAAATTATTTAACAGATCCATTTAAAGACTGATTTGAATCAATAGGCTCCTAATTGGTGAAAGTGTGGACACATGGCCACTAAAATTAACCATTTCGTAGATAATGAAGAATTCAAACACAAAGCAAATGATAACGAGCCAAACCTGCATTGTCTTAAGCTTAAAGAAAAAATTGAGTTAAACACGTGTTCAACAACCTAATTAGGAGCCTATTGATTCACTTCACTCTTTCATTTGAGTGAAAATACATTATTTTGTAACCTTTTCTTATGTAATTGTTGCAATATAGCACAATAAGCACAATGTGAACATGGGGAGTTTGTTCTACATGGCATGCATAGCTATTTCTGACATAATGTGT
Source organism: Synaphobranchus kaupii (assembly GCA_029718625.1). Lineage (NCBI taxonomy): Eukaryota > Metazoa > Chordata > Actinopteri > Anguilliformes > Synaphobranchidae > Synaphobranchus > Synaphobranchus kaupii. The sequence continues at coordinate 37,904,937 of CM056377.1, read as the reverse complement.
CTTAAGTGGGCGAATAATTCCTCCAAACATGAAAAGCACCTAATTAAGAAAAATTAACAGCTTGTTAAAATTCTGGGATTGCAACTGCGGTTGCAACGAAAACCAGCATACACAGGGGTCCCCCAGGACCAGGATTGAGAACCCCTGAACTAGAGACTGTAGTGTGTGAAAATCCCAGGAGGGCAGCCATTTCTGAGATGATGGAACCCCCACTTCTGGCACTAACAATAATACCACAGTCAAAGCCGCTTAGATCACACGTCTTGCCCATTTCTAATGTAAACAGCTAAAACTCTTCACCATGTCTGCATGCGTTACATATATATTAAGTTTTAGCCACATTAATCGCCGTTTGTTGGAGGAGACTATTTGCATTCATAACCAGGTGTACAAAATGTGGCCACTGAGTTATTAGGTACCTCTGCTCGTTAATGCAAATAGCCTGCTCCTCCACTACTCATTATAAAAAGCATCCCTAAATCCATAAATGTTTCCAGCTTGAATCACTGCACAGAATTCAGGCTGTTCTGGAGGCAAAACTGGGTCCTACCCGGTGCATCTAAAAAAGTGGCCACTGATTGTATAGCTCAGCAATGTATTTCTCTCCTAGAACCACACACACACCAATAATACTCACCGAGCTGATGTGTGGACTGATGTTTGGATGTGGCAAATAAAAGGATTTACTTACAGTAGGGTAAGAAAGATGGTATTTCTTACTGAAAACCTGGGGCGTACTCCTGCCATCATAACTTCTGTACCTCACCTGGTATAAGATTATTCCTGCCTCTGTGAAACAGCAATAAGTGGTTAATGCAGCTTTCACAGAAACAAGGGAAACTGCATGATGCTATTTCTATTGGTCTTCTGCACCATTACCAACGTGTTATAAGCGTGACAACAGTTCCTATTGAAAATAACGAAAATTTCAGAAAAAATCTCAAAACCATTTCTTTTGCAGCAATTGAGGACAATACCCATGATTTACCTGGCCATTTTCTCCATCTCTAGCATCTGTAGCATTTCCTACCCCTACAGGCTGACATTGCTATCCTGAGTGGTGACCGACTTCTTGCCCCGGCACCCACTAAAGCAGCCGGAGAGTGTCTGCAGCCACCTCCTCAGGAAGCCTTTCTTCTTGGGGGGCTCCTCAGTGTGTTCAGGGACCTCCAGAGAGCTGCTGAGAGGTGTGGAAGATTTGCTTCCCTTCTGTAACAAGAGTGGGCACAAGAGTATTTCTACTTTGCGAGTAAATATGTATGTTAAAACGCGACGTTAAATAATTATCCGACAACACTAGACAAGACCTATCCATTTCTTTCACAGACCCGCCTGACATTTTAGTCACTGCGGACCTTACCTCTTTCTTCATGCTCTCATGGGCTGCCCGGCTAGTCCCTGCGGTGTTGGCTGGCATGTCTTCAGGGACGGCAGAATCCTCAAGGCTCAGGCTGTCTTTCGCACCCTGAGCGACCACTGGCTGCTTCTTGCGGCGGCGCGTTAAGAGGCGGGTGAAAAATGACCGCAATGACCGTCTCAGCAAAGTCCTCTTCCTCTTAGGGACCTCCTGGGTGGCTCCAGGGACAGTCTCCTCAGAGGAATCCTCATGCCTAAACAAGGGTGCCTGGGGCAGAGTCACACCTGCCTCCCTGTACCTCTGCAGCGAGAAGTTGTAGTACTCGCAATATCGCTCACAACCACTCAGGTGCTGCAGAGTGAGGAAAGGATGAAGGAGTGCCTGGTTTGGAGTGATTCTGTGGTCTGGCTCAAGAGTCAACATCCGATCCAGCAGTTCCACCATGCACTTGCGGTCAGCCCTCTCTACGGTATCTTCTCCCTGGAAGCCATGTTCTACATCCTCAATTGCATCCAGGGAGTCAAGTTTAGCCGGCACGCGCCTCCTCAAGCTCTTAGTCCCTGAAGCAAGTTCCCTCCCATTCCAGGGCCTCAGGTTCCACTCATATGCATCGCGACCAATTTGAATCCTGTCAAAAAACATCTTGGTCTTTATGCCCGCGTCAAGCATCCGGGCTGATGGCAATCCCCGGGTCCCAAAGATGGCGTGCAGCATCTCCAGCTCACATTTTGAGGGGAAAAGGCTGCGCCCAAGGGCCATTTGTCCCATCACGCAGCCCAGAGACCACATGTCAACCTTCGCATTGCACCCTGGAACACCCAGGATAACCTCTGGAGCTCTGACACATCTGAAAGAGGCAACAATTGCAGAGGTAAGTAAATAATTTGAAAAACAGAAACTATTCAAACTAGAAATTGGTGGATTAAAGAAAGCTGTAAATATTGTCACACAACTGCACAGTGCATTCAGTACCCTGAATTATACACCCATCTGTTGAGTGGACTGGAAGAGGTGCTACCCCCAAACAAAATGTGAATCTATACAATGCTCAGCAGCCTGGAAATTTCAGATTCAGTCACCTGGACTATGTTATTCTGGATGTTATTCTGGTTTCATTTGTATTATTTTTTCTCTGTCGGTTGGAACGCTCAATCAGTGCGATCTCATACTGCCCCACCCAAGCAGTGTTTGAACAGCTCTATAGCGCCTCAATCAGGGTTGCCAGACTGGGGGATTTTCACATAAATGTAGGGAATTAAAAAATTCATGGGGGAATTTTTAAAGAAAAAATGTATGGGAGTCAATGATAGATGGGGGATTTTAAAATGAGGTATGGGGGAAAATTGTGAGAAAAATGTATGGGACTATTGAAGATGGGGGATCTTTGCAATTTTTTTGGGGGAGGAATTAATTCAGGCATCTGGCAACACTGACCTCAATGCGTTTCAATTGGACCAATCCTAACCCGGCATAGGCCAGGTTAATGCTTTCCCAATTTTATTTTCCATGTAAACATTTTTTAACCCTCACTTTCGACCCATCACAGCCCACTATTATGTACATTAGGTAACAAGAGAAAAAAACGCCACAGACCCAATGAAATCCCAGCTGGATTATTATAATTATTATTTTATTTTTTTTACTTGCTGCTACCGAAGCTAATTCATTGAGCTAACTGTCGACAAACGTAGCCTACGGTATCGAAAACAGTTTGCTCTCATACCAGCAGAAATATTGAATCTTACAGATATACGAACCTGGGCTGAATATCCGGAGTCCACATTGAAGCCAGGTCATGGATGGTGTAATAGGAGCCAAAGTCGATCAGCTTCACTCTGAAGGGTTGGCGTCGCTGGTTAACGAGCATGATGTTTTCCTCCTTGATATCCGTGTGAACGATACCCATGTCCTTCAGTTTGGCCAGCGCTAAGAGTAGCTGGAGTATAATCGTCCGGATGTCCCAGACTTCCAGCTTATTGAGCCCGTTCCTCTTCTGGAACTCGTATAAGTTCTGGTCCATTGCCTCCTGCACTATGTAAAAGTACTGTTGGTCCACGAAAGCTTCGTAAAAGCGGACGATGTGGTTTTCCGCCTGGTCTGCGAGAGCAGCGAGAACTCGACTTTCTCGAATGTACATAGAGTAGTGTTCGCGGGAAACTCTCTTTATTGAAACCAGTTTTCGGGCCCTCCGCCGGCGGAATTTCGCGACATCGCCGAACATTCCATGGCCTAAATCGCATATAAAATAGTAATCTTCGTTCTCTGAAGATAACATTTTGAACGTTCCGGTCCTGTCACTTGACACCGTAAGACACAGTCTTAGCCTCACAGACGTATGGCAAAGAAGTTAATTCTTACTTGGTACCAGTAACTTTACCTGATTTGTGTTAAATAGATATATTTATAAAATTAAGTCTAGCTGACGTAACAATGGATTGTTGGCCTCAGAAGTCTGACGTAACGCAGAGCAAAAACCTTTGCCCAAATATGGATTTCCGGATCAAAGCGACGAATGGGAGTTTCACGTAATCGCCCCTGTCACAGTCAGTGATTTAAGCTGCCATTCGGCTAGCACAAGCTAACACTGCTGCCCATAGAAAAGAAGAAAAAAAACCCCACTGCTGCGCATGTTAGCTATATGCGTCACAGCTAGCGGTTCTGAGATCTCTGGTGAGACAAGTTTGTGCTAGCTAGTTAGCGAACTTTTATGTAACATGGCAAGTGTCAATGTGTAGCCTGTATTACTTCCATATAACGTTATAGCATTTAACAGAAACGGATACATATTAAAGCGATATGGCGAACCTGTGAATATTGGCAAGGCTATGGGATGTGTGGTACTATATCATACTAATTCACCAAAGAAAGACAACAACTTTAAAATTAATGTTTTAATAGATGCGTGGCCTTTTGCTGAATTCATTAGGTTACTAAGCAACGATAATAACGTGGAATTCCGTGCGTAGCCTAATTGCAAAACCGAGATAATGTTAGCCTACGGCACGTTGAGATTTTTTTCTCGACCTAACATTTAGGTCATGATGAATAAAATGATTGAACTGGCCTAATCGTGTTGTCATCATTCAAAGTAACGTTGGGCTATACAAGCAACTAGTCTACAGGTGAGCACGATAAAACTACACATATGTGAACCACCTTGAAAATTAATAATGTATTTTGCCCTGCTAACAAAATGACGTTGGTACAACGTCGTGTGTAGGGTGGCTAGTTGTCTCCGTAGGTTACGTGATTGAACATGAACATGCATCATTTGTTTCCCTTAGGCCTCACGCAGAAGCATTTGAATTTTACATTGTTTAACTCGCCAGATCAGATGCATTTGCTAGCTAGCTCTGTCCATTTGTATAACGCAAGTTAACGTTACACAACCTCTTCGTGCAAGGATTGCTAACTGACAAATGATCTGAATCAGCTCTAAGACTGAAACTTAAGATTTAGTCCTAGCTACACTTGGCTTAAAGTGGGAGTAAGATGCTTGATAACTAACTTTTAGGCGCAGCTTTAAGCCAAGACTTTTTTTTGCTCCTAAGTCAATTCTTACCAGTGTTCTTAAGAGTAATTCTGAGAAGCTTGATAAATACGGGCAGTGGCGTCATTTCAGCAAATATTAGGGTGCTTGAGATTTTTTTTAAAAACCCTTTTAAATAGTGGAGAAAATTGTGTTTTTGGTGACTACTAAAGAAAGATTGTTCCAAAATATATCTACCACTTCTCCACTGTACTCTACCACTCATTCACAGATATTCAAAAATATTAATGTGTCAAAGTTCCAGCCTGCAAGGAAACAATGTGAGGACTGTGCTAGGGGGTGAATACTTTTTCAAGGCACTGTAGGTCTCTCCAGTTTAGGCATTTTCATTACAGACCTTATCAACAATTCCTTGGTTTAATAAACACCAGTAATTCACCCACACAAAACGGTTTCATTGCTATTTAAACCTCAGTCATTTTTCATAGAGATGTAACATTTTTATGGAGACCAGGACAGTTTGTTTTTAATGTGGAAAAGGGAACAATAACTGTCTCTTTGACATCATTGAATTGGTTCAAAAACTAAGAGGTTTAGATATTTTTTATACAGTCGCCCATCTTATCAACATTGTGTAGCCTCAATGCTAGCGGAACTGGTCTGAAAATGAGATCATATGTATTCACAATAACCAGCAGACCGTGTAAGCACCATTGCAACCAAAAAAGCTAAACTACCTTGTTCATATATGATGTGATTTACTTAGCTAGAAGGTCAAAAACATCAAATGTCCACTCGGTTACATTTTTATATAGTTCGATATAGATAGCTAGCTCGCAATTAGCAGCTGACGTTAGCAGGCTAGTAGCTAGCTAGCCACCTGCTAGCTTATCTTGGAAATTTCAAAATGAGCTCACTGACTGAAATTTTCAACAATAAACACATGAATCGTCATATACTATTGATTAGATTAACTAGACTAGATATGCCAATGATGCTACCAAGGTTTGGGGAAATTAGAAAGCGAACAACCGCTTTTATTATCAATTGTTGAGTTTCTTGACATATTTTTTTTTTTTTTTTGAGTTTCTTGACATAGCATACTAACCTGTACAGCGAGCGACGAAACGCCTACTGACAGAAATTGCTACAGAAAGCGTTATTTTTGAGGATGGTCGGTAACACGCCTTCCCATTGGCTGTGCTTTCACATGTTATCACGCTGTCCGCATGCCGAAATATAAGGTAGCGAGTGACTTATTGCGAGGCGGACGATTTCAACTTTACAATTTGATTACGTTGGAAGGAACGTTAGCAGGGCAAGCAGCAGCACTGGAGGCTAGGGTGTGGCAACTGCCATACCCTGCCACACCCAAATGACGCCCCTGCGCAGAAGCATTTGAATTTTACATTTTTTAACTCGCCAGATCAGATGCATTTGCTAGCTAGCTCTGTCCATTTGTATAACGCAAGTTAACGTTACACAACCTCTTCGTGCAAGGATTGCTAACTGACAAATGATCTGAATCAGCTCTAAGACTGAAACTTAAGATTTAGTCCTAGCTACACTTGGCTTAAAGTGGGAGTAAGATGCTTGATAACTAACTTTTAGGCGCAGCTTTAAGCCAAGACTTTTTTTTGCTCCTAAGTCAATTCTTACCAGTGTTCTTAAGAGTAATTCTGAGAAGCTTGATAAATACGGGCAGTGGCGTCATTTCAGCAAATATTAGGGTGCTTGAGATTTTTTTTTTAAACCCTTTTAAATAGTGGAGAAAATTGTGTTTTTGGTGACTACTAAAGAAAGATTGTTCCAAAATATATCTACCACTTCTCCACTGTACTCTACCACTCATTCACAGATATTCAAAAATCCTAATTTAATGTGTCAAAGTTCCAGCCTGCAAGGAAACAATGTGAGGACTGTGCTAGGGGGTGAATACTTTTTCAAGGCACTGTAGGTCTCTCCAGTTTAGGCATTTTCATTACAGACCTTATAATCAACAATTCCTTGGTTTAATAAACACCAGTAATTCACCCACACAAAACTGTTTCATTGCTATTTAAACCTCAGTCATTTTTCATAGAGATGTAACATTTTTATGGAGACCAGGACAGTTTGTTTTTAATGTGGAAAAGGGAACAATAACTGTCTCTTTGACATCATTGAATTGGTTCAAAAACTAAGAGGTTTAGATATTTTTATACAGTCGCCCATCTTATCAACATTGTGTAGCCTCAATGCTAGCGGAACTGGTCTGAAAATGAGATCATATGTATTCACAATAACCAGCAGACCGTGTAAGCACCATTGCAACCAAAAAAGCTAAACTACCTTGTTCATATATGATGTGATTTACTTAGCTAGAAGGTCAAAAACATCAAATGTCCACTCGGTTACATTTTTATATAGTTCGATATAGATAGCTAGCTCGCAATTAGCAGCTGACGTTAGCAGGCTAGTAGCTAGCTAGCCACCTGCTAGCTTATCTTGGAAATTTCAAAATGAGCTCACTGACTGAAATTTTCAACAATAAACACATGAATCGTCATATACTATTGATTACATTAACTAGACTAGATATGCCAATGATGCTACCAAGGTTTGGGGAAATTAGAAAGCGAACAACCGCTTTTATTATCAATTGTTGAGTTTCTTGACATATTTTATTATTTTTTTTGAGTTTCTTGACATAGCATACTAACCTGTACAGCGAGCGACGAAACGCGTACTGACAGAAATTGCTACAGAAAGCGTTATTTTTGAGGATGGTCGGTAACACGCCTTCCCATTGGCTGTGCTTTCACATGTTATCACGCTGTCCGCATGCCGAAATATAAGGTAGCGAGTGACTTATTGCGAGGCGGACGATTTCAACTTTACAATTTGATTACGTTGGAAGGAACGTTAGCAGGGCAAGCAGCAGCACTGGAGGCTAGGGTGTGGCAACTGCCATACCCTGCCACACCCAAATGACGCCCCTGCGCAGAAGCATTTGAATTTTACATTTTTTAACTCGCCAGATCAGATGCATTTGCTAGCTAGCTCTGTCCATTTGTATAACGCAAGTTAACGTTACACAACCTCTTCGTGCAAGGATTGCTAACTGACAAATGATCTGAATCAGCTCTAAGACTGAAACTTAAGATTTAGTCCTAGCTACACTTGGCTTAAAGTGGGAGTAAGATGCTTGATAACTAACTTTTAGGCGCAGCTTTAAGCCAAGACTTTTTTTTGCTCCTAAGTCAATTCTTACCAGTGTTCTTAAGAGTAATTCTGAGAAGCTTGATAAATACGGGCAGTGGCGTCATTTCAGCAAATATTAGGGTGCTTGAGATTTTTTTTTTAAACCCTTTTAAATAGTGGAGAAAATTGTGTTTTTGGTGACTACTAAAGAAAGATTGTTCCAAAATATATCTACCACTTCTCCACTGTACTCTACCACTCATTCACAGATATTCAAAAATCCTAATTTAATGTGTCAAAGTTCCAGCCTGCAAGGAAACAATGTGAGGACTGTGCTAGGGGGTGAATACTTTTTCAAGGCACTGTAGGTCTCTCCAGTTTAGGCATTTTCATTACAGACCTTATAATCAACAATTCCTTGGTTTAATAAACACCAGTAATTCACCCACACAAAACTGTTTCATTGCTATTTAAACCTCAGTCATTTTTCATAGAGATGTAACATTTTTATGGAGACCAGGACAGTTTGTTTTTAATGTGGAAAAGGGAACAATAACTGTCTCTTTGACATCATTGAATTGGTTCAAAAACTAAGAGGTTTAGATATTTTTATACAGTCGCCCATCTTATCAACATTGTGTAGCCTCAATGCTAGCGGAACTGGTCTGAAAATGAGATCATAAGTATTCACAATAACCAGCAGACCGTGTAAGCACCATTGCAACCAAAAAAGCTAAACTACCTTGTTCATATATGATGTGATTTACTTAGCTAGAAGGTCAAAAACATCAAATGTCCACTCGGTTACATTTTTATATAGTTCGATATAGATAGCTAGCTCGCAATTAGCAGCTGACGTTAGCAGGCTAGTAGCTAGCTAGCCACCTGCTAGCTTATCTTGGAAATTTCAAAATGAGCTCACTGACTGAAATTTTCAACAATAAACACATGAATCGTCATATACTATTGATTACATTAACTAGACTAGATATGCCAATGATGCTACCAAGGTTTGGGGAAATTAGAAAGCGAACAACCGCTTTTATTATCAATTGTTGAGTTTCTTGACATATTTTATTATTTTTTTTGAGTTTCTTGACATAGCATACTAACCTGTACAGCGAGCGACGAAACGCGTACTGACAGAAATTGCTACAGAAAGCGTTATTTTTGAGGATGGTCGGTAACACGCCTTCCCATTGGCTGTGCTTTCACATGTTATCACGCTGTCCGCATGCCGAAATATAAGGTAGCGAGTGACTTATTGCGAGGCGGACGATTTCAACTTTACAATTTGATTACGTTGGAAGGAACGTTAGCAGGGCAAGCAGCAGCACTGGAGGCTAGGGTGTGGCAACTGCCATACCCTGCCACACCCAAATGACGCCCCTGAATACGGGCCCTGTTAAACTGGCTGCTCTTAATGAAGTCGAATAACTGTTAAATTAAAGCTGCTTGCCATAAGCGATCGTTAGCTTGCTAGCTAAATGTTAAAACGGCTTGAGTTGGACAAGTGCCCCCGAGTGTCTCCTGTGCGATAGAGAGGGACAGACAGGTAGAAGCAAATCGGTACAATAACAATCATACAGTTGTGCTCAAATAAATAGCAGTGCGTAAAAAAAAAAGTTAAGTGCAAATATTTTTTAATAGCTTTCAGTTCCATATTTCAAATGTAGTGGAAACATTACACATTCAATTCCAAATCAAAGCATTAACAAATTTTATCAAGTTATTCTTTTACAGGAAGCAAAGGAATATTAATCTGTTCAAAAAAATAGCAGTGTTGACATTTTTCTCTTCAAACTCAAACACTTACTGTATAAACTGAAGAAATTTTTCAAGATTTAACTTCACTTTAAATTACTGAACTAATATTTAGTTGCATAACCATTGTTTTTGATAACTGCTGCATCTGCGTTGCATCGAGTCAACCAACTTCTGGCACCTAGAAACAGGTATTTCAGCCACAGTTCCTGTGAATTTTTGGGTTTTGCTTCAGAAACTGCATTTTTAATGTCACCCCACAAGTTTTCAATGGGGTTGAGGTCGGGGGATTGAGCTGGCCACTCCATTACCTCAATCCTTTTTGTCTGGAATCAAGGTGTTGCTCGCTTACTCGTGTGTTTGGGGTCGTTGTCTTGTTGAAACACCCATTTCAGGGACATTTCCTCTTCGGCATACAGCAACATAATCTCTTCAAGTATTTTGATGTATTCAAACTGATCCATGATCCCTGGTATACGATAAATAGGCCCAACACCGTAGTATGAAAAACATCCCCATACCATGATTTTTGCGCCACCATGCTTCACTGTCTTCAGTGTACTGTGGCTTGAATTCAGTACCCGGGGGTCATCTGACGTACTGTCGACGACCACTAGACCCGAAAAGAACAATTTTACTCTCATCAGTCCACAGAATGTTACGCCATTTCTCTTTGTTGAATCGATGTGTTCCTTGTCAAATTTTAACCGATTCTGCACATGCCGTTTTTTCAACAATGGTGATTTACAGGGGCTTCTTGCTGATAGCTTAGCTTCGATCAAACGTCTTCTGACTGTAACAGCACTTACAGGTAATTTTAGATCATCTTTGATCTTTCTGGAGGTGATGATTGGCTGAATCTTTGCCATTCTGACTATTCTTCGATCCGTTTTATCAGTAGTTGCTTGTTTTCTTCCGCATGTTTCGGGTTTTTGTTGCCATTTTAAAGCATTTGAGATCATTTTAGCAGAGCATTCTATAATTTGCTGCACTTCTTTATACGTTTTCCCCTCTCCAATCAACTTTTTAATCAAATTACGTTGTTCCTCCAAACAATGTTTGGAACGGCCCATTTTACTTAGCAATTCAGAAGGAAATATATTTTATAACAATGTGTGAAACATTTGCTTCCCTTCTTCCTTAATAAAGGACAATTAATGACACGTTTTTTCACAGAATGAATGAATTCTCTAATTAAACTCCACACTGCTATTATTTTGAACACGCCCCTTTCAATGAATGAGTCAATTACTCAGAACAAGCAGCGTGCATGTCATGACAGTTGGGTCTGTTGTTTTTCTATTACACCACTACATCTACAAGTAAATTATTTGCCATGCAGAAATATCACTACTACTAATAACAGTGGTTCATCAGGTTACTGATGTTGTACTGCTATTTTTTTTAAACACAACTGTATATGGACTGCTCTGCATTCCATACGGCCCCTGTATTTTATTGATAACTGACTGCATGATGTGTGGAAGTATGGAAGGTCAAATGTTTTTGAAAACATATGGATAGGGACTGCCTCCGAAACATGCATTTGTACATTAAGGTATATATTTGGAGTTTGTTGATATCATCAACAAATATTAATGCTTTTATCATTTCAAGACAAGTGGCAATCTGCAGAAATTATTCAAGGTTAATCATCAAAGCACAGGCGTTTTTTTTCCTTTCACAAAAGCCCCCCAACCAATACCTACCATCCAAAGTAGTCTTATCCATTCACATTATGACAAGTTGATTTATCAGTACACCGAGATAGGTGGGAAATGATTTGTGTGTCATGACGAAACACCTCTCTTTCCTCATAACCAATACCAGGGGCGTAGGTTTAATTTGAACATTGGGGGGGACCATAAACAGTAAATTTTCTTTGTGATGATAATGGAGGGGGACACTAATAATATTCCATCCAACAGTAGCGAACCATGTGTGGGGGGGGGGGTGAAGTATTGTTGGGCACAAGGGGGGAACAAATGTGGGGGGTTTCTACAAAATCTCACACAGGGCGTTTTATTTATGAACATTTTGGAGATTTTATTTTATTTTTTTCCAAAGCACTAGGCAAGATTTGAGATGCTTTCATATAAAGCTAAAGCCATGGTAAGCTAATCAGTACATTCGTGGATAGTTTTATTACATTTTATCAGCTCTTAATCCAATCCCGATATGGATCGAAACGGCCGTTGTCCGCTGAGATACAATCCAGTGGAAGGACGAGTTTTGGGAGGGTTTTACACCGATGAGTCTGGGTGGGCACGAGTGTCTCCTGTGTGAGTGGGAGGGACAGACAGGTAGAAACAAATCGGTACAATAACAATCATATATGGACTGCTCTGATTTAGCTTAGCATAAAGATTTATGATTATTAAAAAAAAATGCATCAACATACCCATCTCTTCCAAGAAAGTCTTGCAGGACTCCTACATATATTTTTACACAGATTTTCTGGCTCGTCACTAAATTGAACGGGAGTACAAATCAGAAACACATGATTCGATTACATGATTTTGTATTAAATGCTATTTATCTTCGTATCATATCTGTTATTTAAGATAAAATTGTTCACCTTGAATCAAATTGCGAGCCCTTAATCCCGATATGGATCGAAATGGCTGTTGTCCGCCGAGATGCAATCCAGTGGATGCACAACGTCACAGATCCCCACTGCCTTCAGACAGCGGAAATGAGGAACTGGAGGGAGTACAGGAAGGCGTAGTTCGAGCTGAGGTCCGAGCTGAGGTCCGAGCTCCAGGGGCAGAGTGGCAGCTCCATGCCACAGTGAGACTGTGCCGGAGGACGAGGTTGTGGAGGGTTCGACACCGAGGGGTCTGGGTGGGAGCGAGTGTCTCCTGTGTGAGAGAGAGGGACAGACAGGTAGAAACCAACTGGTGTTTAGTATCTGTACAATAACAATCATGGGTATGGACTGCTCTGATTTAGCATAGTTTACCTCGTCTATCTTTGGAAAAGAACTACCCCTCTAGACTGGGCTGCTGGTGGATCCCAGCCTGCTGGTAGTCCTGCTGTCTCTGGGCACATATTCATGAGTAGGCGAGTGCTGATCTGGGATCAGTTTTGCCTTTTACATGTACATCACATTATACATCATTTTCACCTAACAATGGATAAGGTTAGGCTATGGACCAGGGAAAACTCATCCTAGATCACCACTCCTACTCAGAGGCTTCATGAATATGACCCGTGGCTGTAGTCCATCCCTGAAAAAGACTGCTGAAAAACACCTAAGGAAAAACTGGTTAAAACTCATAGACCGGATGGTCAAAATTTCAATGCTCATGGGCGGTCATTGGGACCATAACGTCTTTCATTTTGGATTATTCTTTTTTTGTCAGGCAGCTGCACAGAATAATGGATGTGCAGATACCATGTGTAAAACTTCTCTACTGGCTGTAGTTAGTTCCTGCTACTTGCTTGGCAAACTAAAAACGAATTTTACTTTGGTTGTTGGTGGACGATATTGATCATGCCAACCCTGAACCAGGGCCGGATATGCTGTTAAATTTCGTTAAAAGCACCTAAAACAGCTGAGAATAAGCGACCAATTGCTTCCTTCTCACCTTAGAAAACGCGAAATTAGCCTGCTTGTTTAACGAATTTAGTTTGATTATGCAATGAACTCATGTTCAAGCTTCATCTGAAGTTCATTAGGCTACCTGCATTCTAATTTTGATTAATAACATAACTAACGTTATTTTGCCTTAATGATGACACTAAATACAACAAATCTGTCAGGTTGGCAACCCATAGGTTCAGCATATTTTCCCTTGTTTTATAATGTCCTGCTTATGGAAATGTGACCAACCTGTTTTACTGGTAGCGTAGGTAATACTTTAAAACGATTCACTTTCCCAGGAAGACCGTGAAAAGTGCGATGTACAGCAGGGGAAACAGACCTGCTCCTGTAAAGCGAACATGCAGATAATGGAATTAAAATTAATTGTAAATTAATTGTGTAACGTGCTGCAAATTTAGTTTCTAATTAGACGCTTAGTTCTCTTTAAAATCTTTTGTTCAGTTATGGAATAACAGGTGAAATCAGCGGGGTTTCAATAAGCTGAGTGTATGGAAACCTTGTCACTGTAATTTTAAAAATATGAAGGACGAACAATAGCTAAGGTTAGGCTACAATTCAGTTAACATGATGACATTTATCTCCGTTTTTTAACCATAGTCTATCGAAAAAACATTATGCACAGCGAGTCCGCTGTAGCCTAGGCTATTTGAAAAACAATAAACAATAAACAATAAACAATATTCACTGGACAAGGTTTTGAACTTTTTTCAGTCACAAACCATTCTATTTAGCCTACTTACAGGCTGTATTCCTAGATAAACAGAGCTGTATTGTAATGACATCTGAAGCGCATTTTCAGAACGCAAATGTCCGTCTATTGCAGTACGCGAGTTTTCCATTGAATGACAATTCACGCATTAGGTGCAAATGACAATTCGCGCATTAGGCTTGATATAGGTGTTATCAGCTCCTTTTTAATGGATAGCCATTGTCGCACATCGCCTGGATGTTGATGGAGTGGGCTGAGAGCAATGTAATGTGGCATCGTTTCCCTTCGTCGAGGGAAAGGTATGTGGACCTATGGAACCTTTTATTATTATGCATTTTTGATATAGCCTACACAATAATAATATTTCACATTGTTATCTAGATATTTTAGTCATGCTTGTGCACGCCCCTGTGTGTAACAGACAGGAGGGTATGCGCGTTGTGCACACGCCTATGTAGACGCACTTATATGCACCGTTAAAATAACATGTAAACAACTGCGACATGACTTTAGACCAGGTTTGTGGTGGTTCTAGCGCAAGCGCTTTCTGCTGGCTCAAGATAGCAATACGCCAAAAAGAATCCTGGCCACTCATCTTAAGACCAACACGCCCAGTTCACTTGTGATGGCGCAAGAATACATGCTAGTTAAAGGACGTGAGCGCTAGGCGTTATTATGGACCTAGCGCCGGGTGTAAGATAGCAAAGACACTTGCGTTTGGGTTAGCGCCGCTTTGCGCCGGGTGTAAGATAGGGCCCCAGGTGAGGTTCAGAAGTTACCTCTATTGAACTGTAACATCTTGTTTGTGCTGCGTATAGCTTCTGCCTTACAAAGCATATGTCTACACTCAGTGGCCACTTTATTAAGTACACCTATATAGAACCGGGTAGGATGCCCTTTTTCCTCCAGGTGTCTTAGTGCTGGGCTAAATTAAAAACCTGCACCCACACCGGCCCTTTTTGGATAAGATTTCCCACCCCTGCTATAAAAGGATGCACATGGTTAGCAACAATGCTTAGGTATGCTGTGGCATTCAAATGATGCTCAACTGGTATTAAATTGGCATAACGAAACCCCGGAAGTAGTGTATCATACGGGGATTATAAATATACTATATTTAGAGAACATTTCGCCAACTTAATGACTTTCTCGTCCTGTCTACTCAACAAGCCTACCTAATAGTATGGAAGGGTGCTGATTCATCACACCATTCTCTGTAAACTAGAGACTGTAGTGTGTGAAAATCCCAGGAGGGCAGCCATTTCTGAGATGATGGAACCCCCACTTCTGGCACTAACAATAATACCACAGTCAAAGCCGCTTAGATCACACGTCTTGCCCATTTCTAATGTAAACAGCTAAAACTCTTCACCATGTCTGCATGCGTTACATATATATTAAGTTTTAGCCACATTAATCGCCGTTTGTTGGAGGAGACTATTTGCATTCATAACCAGGTG
This sequence comes from Synaphobranchus kaupii, assembly GCA_029718625.1. Taxonomy (NCBI): domain Eukaryota; kingdom Metazoa; phylum Chordata; class Actinopteri; order Anguilliformes; family Synaphobranchidae; genus Synaphobranchus; species Synaphobranchus kaupii. The sequence goes on along the minus strand of CM056377.1, from coordinate 37,889,367 downwards.
TACAAAATGTGGCCACTGAGTTATTAGGTACCTCTGCTCGTTAATGCAAATAGCCTGCTCCTCCACTACTCATTATAAAAAGCATCCCTAAATCCATAAATGTTTCCAGCTTGAATCACTGCACAGAATTCAGGCTGTTCTGGAGGCAAAACTGGGTCCTACCCGGTGCATCTAAAAAAGTGGCCACTGATTGTATAGCTCAGCAATGTATTTCTCTCCTAGAACCACACACACACCAATAATACTCACCGAGCTGATGTGTGGACTGATGTTTGGATGTGGCAAATAAAAGGATTTACTTACAGTAGGGTAAGAAAGATGGTATTTCTTACTGAAAACCTGGGGCGTACTCCTGCCATCATAACTTCTGTACCTCACCTGGTATAAGATTATTCCTGCCTCTGTGAAACAGCAATAAGTGGTTAATGCAGCTTTCACAGAAACAAGGGAAACTGCATGATGCTATTTCTATTGGTCTTCTGCACCATTACCAACGTGTTATAAGCGTGACAACAGTTCCTATTGAAAATAACGAAAATTTCAGAAAAAATCTCAAAACCATTTCTTTTGCAGCAATTGAGGACAATACCCATGATTTACCTGGCCATTTTCTCCATCTCTAGCATCTGTAGCATTTCCTACCCCTACAGGCTGACATTGCTATCCTGAGTGGTGACCGACTTCTTGCCCCGGCACCCACTAAAGCAGCCGGAGAGTGTCTGCAGCCACCTCCTCAGGAAGCCTTTCTTCTTGGGGGGCTCCTCAGTGTGTTCAGGGACCTCCAGAGAGCTGCTGAGAGGTGTGGAAGATTTGCTTCCCTTCTGTAACAAGAGTGGGCACAAGAGTATTTCTACTTTGCGAGTAAATATGTATGTTAAAACGCGACGTTAAATAATTATCCGACAACACTAGACAAGACCTATCCATTTCTTTCACAGACCCGCCTGACATTTTAGTCACTGCGGACCTTACCTCTTTCTTCATGCTCTCATGGGCTGCCCGGCTAGTCCCTGCGGTGTTGGCTGGCATGTCTTCAGGGACGGCAGAATCCTCAAGGCTCAGGCTGTCTTTCGCACCCTGAGCGACCACTGGCTGCTTCTTGCGGCGGCGCGTTAAGAGGCGGGTGAAAAATGACCGCAATGACCGTCTCAGCAAAGTCCTCTTCCTCTTAGGGACCTCCTGGGTGGCTCCAGGGACAGTCTCCTCAGAGGAATCCTCATGCCTAAACAAGGGTGCCTGGGGCAGAGTCACACCTGCCTCCCTGTACCTCTGCAGCGAGAAGTTGTAGTACTCGCAATATCGCTCACAACCACTCAGGTGCTGCAGAGTGAGGAAAGGATGAAGGAGTGCCTGGTTTGGAGTGATTCTGTGGTCTGGCTCAAGAGTCAACATCCGATCCAGCAGTTCCACCATGCACTTGCGGTCAGCCCTCTCTACGGTATCTTCTCCCTGGAAGCCATGTTCTACATCCTCAATTGCATCCAGGGAGTCAAGTTTAGCCGGCACGCGCCTCCTCAAGCTCTTAGTCCCTGAAGCAAGTTCCCTCCCATTCCAGGGCCTCAGGTTCCACTCATATGCATCGCGACCAATTTGAATCCTGTCAAAAAACATCTTGGTCTTTATGCCCGCGTCAAGCATCCGGGCTGATGGCAATCCCCGGGTCCCAAAGATGGCGTGCAGCATCTCCAGCTCACATTTTGAGGGGAAAAGGCTGCGCCCAAGGGCCATTTGTCCCATCACGCAGCCCAGAGACCACATGTCAACCTTCGCATTGCACCCTGGAACACCCAGGATAACCTCTGGAGCTCTGACACATCTGAAAGAGGCAACAATTGCAGAGGTAAGTAAATAATTTGAAAAACAGAAACTATTCAAACTAGAAATTGGTGGATTAAAGAAAGCTGTAAATATTGTCACACAACTGCACAGTGCATTCAGTACCCTGAATTATACACCCATCTGTTGAGTGGACTGGAAGAGGTGCTACCCCCAAACAAAATGTGAATCTATACAATGCTCAGCAGCCTGGAAATTTCAGATTCAGTCACCTGGACTATGTTATTCTGGATGTTATTCTGGTTTCATTTGTATTATTTTTTCTCTGTCGGTTGGAACGCTCAATCAGTGCGATCTCATACTGCCCCACCCAAGCAGTGTTTGAACAGCTCTATAGCGCCTCAATCAGGGTTGCCAGACTGGGGGATTTTCACATAAATGTAGGGAATTAAAAAATTCATGGGGGAATTTTTAAAGAAAAAATGTATGGGAGTCAATGATAGATGGGGGATTTTAAAATGAGGTATGGGGGAAAATTGTGAGAAAAATGTATGGGACTATTGAAGATGGGGGATCTTTGCAATTTTTTTGGGGGAGGAATTAATTCAGGCATCTGGCAACACTGACCTCAATGCGTTTCAATTGGACCAATCCTAACCCGGCATAGGCCAGGTTAATGCTTTCCCAATTTTATTTTCCATGTAAACATTTTTTAACCCTCACTTTCGACCCATCACAGCCCACTATTATGTACATTAGGTAACAAGAGAAAAAAACGCCACAGACCCAATGAAATCCCAGCTGGATTATTATAATTATTATTTTTTTTTTTTTACTTGCTGCTACCGAAGCTAATTCATTGAGCTAACTGTCGACAAACGTAGCCTACGGTATCGAAAACAGTTTGCTCTCATACCAGCAGAAATATTGAATCTTACAGATATACGAACCTGGGCTGAATATCCGGAGTCCACATTGAAGCCAGGTCATGGATGGTGTAATAGGAGCCAAAGTCGATCAGCTTCACTCTGAAGGGTTGGCGTCGCTGGTTAACGAGCATGATGTTTTCCTCCTTGATATCCGTGTGAACGATACCCATGTCCTTCAGTTTGGCCAGCGCTAAGAGTAGCTGGAGTATAATCGTCCGGATGTCCCAGACTTCCAGCTTATTGAGCCCGTTCCTCTTCTGGAACTCGTATAAGTTCTGGTCCATTGCCTCCTGCACTATGTAAAAGTACTGTTGGTCCACGAAAGCTTCGTAAAAGCGGACGATGTGGTTTTCCGCCTGGTCTGCGAGAGCAGCGAGAACTCGACTTTCTCGAATGCACATAGAGTAGTGTTCGCGGGAAACTCTCTTTATTGAAACCAGTTTTCGGGCCCTCCGCCGGCGGAATTTCGCGACATCGCCGAACATTCCATGGCCTAAATCGCATATAAAATAGTAATCTTCGTTCTCTGAAGATAACATTTTGAACGTTCCGGTCCTGTCACTTGACACCGTAAGACACAGTCTTAGCCTCACAGACGTATGGCAAAGAAGTTAATTCTTACTTGGTACCAGTAACTTTACCTGATTTGTGTTAAATAGATATATTTATAAAATTAAGTCTAGCTGACGTAACAATGGATTATTGGCCTCAGAAGTCTGACGTAACGCAGAGCAAAAACCTTTGCCCAAATATGGATTTCCGGATCAAAGCGACGAATGGGAGTTTCACGTAATCGCCCCTGTCACAGTCAGTGATTTAAGCTGCCATTCGGAGCTATGTCTGGTGCCGTGTTTCTCGGTTACAACAGCATAACGGTATCTCATTAGTATGCATAAGCTAGGGCTGTGATAGGCCAAAAACATCACGTGTGAGGGTAGTAGGATATGACGTCACGCGTCCCACTGCTTTTCTTGGCAAGACACGCCCTGCATAGCATTCAAGCGCTAGGATTGGCCAGGCGTCCATGCTCACACCTCGGGGTAAAGACGTGGTTCGAAGGGAGCACACGAACCGGAATGTACTACAAAGTAATAACCAAGATATATGTCGAATTCAAAGACCCCCTGGTTTTTGTGAGTTCGTGATTCCCGTACCCCGCCCACAACCCCTAAACATAACCTCACAGGAGTTCACGTAACTCGGGCTCATGCCCGAACTGTTAAGATAGTGGCATTTCGACGGTAGCCTACGCCAGGCTAGCCTACAATTTGACTGATTGATAACGTTAGTTTAAATGACCTATTGCGGCACCATAGCACCACTAGCTAATAGCGTTTATTATAATTATTATTTTACCTTATTTTACTTTTCTGGCTGTCTTCTATGATCTTGACGTATTTGACCGTAAGGGAGGTTTTAAAAGAACCGCCACACAGCCGACGGTAGGCTGCCGCCACTGCTATAACTATAAGTAGCCTACAATTTCATTGATTGATAACGATAAGTTTAAATTACCTATTGCTGCACCACTAGCTAATAGCGTTCATTGTAATTATTTTTATTTTACCTTATTTTCTTTTTCTGGCTGTCTTCTATTATTTTTAAATCTTGACCTATTTGACCGTAGGCAATTTGTAGTTTTTAAAAGAACATCTTTGCCGCCACACTACCGACGCTTACGTATCATACGTACGTCGTACGTCACCTCCTGTGGCATACGGTACCGTGTTTCTCGGTTACAACAGCATAGGTGTTGTAGGAAGCCGTGTTGTCGGCCTGTGACATACCTCGCCATTCGGCTAGCACAAGCTAACACTGCTGCCCATAGAAAAGAAGAAAAAAAACCCCACTGCTGCGCATGTTAGCTATATGCGTCACAGCTAGCGGTTCTGAGATCTCTGGTGAGACAAGTTTGTGCTAGCTAGTTAGCGAACTTTTATGTAACATGGCAAGTGTCAATGTGTAGCCTGTATTACTTCCATATAACGTTATAGCATTTAACAGAAACGGATACATATTAAAGCGATATGGCGAACCTGTGAATATTGGCAAGGCTATGGGATGTGTGGTACTATATCATACTAATTCACCAAAGAAAGACAACAACTTTAAAATTAATGTTTTAATAGATGCGTGGCCTTTTGCTGAATTCATTAGGTTACTAAGCAACGATAATAACGTGGAATTCCGTGCGTAGCCTAATTGCGAAACCGAGATAATGTTAGCCTACGGCACGTTGAGATTTTTTTCTCGACCTAACATTTAGGTCATGAATAAAATGATTGAACTGGCCTAATCGTGTTGTCATCATTCAAAGTAACGTTGGGCTATACAAGCAACTAGTCTACAGGTGAGCACGATAAAACTACACATATGTGAACCACCTTGAAAATTAATAATGTATTTTGCCCTGCTAACAAAATGACGTTGGTACAACGTCGTGTGTAGGGTGGCTAGTTGTCTCCGTAGGTTACGTGATTGAACATGAACATGCATCATTTGTTTCCCTTAGGCCTCACGCAGAAGCATTTGAATTTTACATTGTTTAACTCGCCAGATCAGATGCATTTGCTAGCTAGCTCTGTCCATTTGTATAACGCAAGTTAACGTTACACAACCTCTTCGTGCAAGGATTGCTAACTGACAAATGATCTGAATCAGCTCTAAGACTGAAACTTAAGATTTAGTCCTAGCTACACTTGGCTTAAAGTGGGAGTAAGATGCTTGATAACTAACTTTTAGGCGCAGCTTTAAGCCAAGACTTTTTTTTGCTCCTAAGTCAATTCTTACCAGTGTTCTTAAGAGTAATTCTGAGAAGCTTGATAAATACGGGCAGTGGCGTCATTTCAGCAAATATTAGGGTGCTTGAGATTTTTTTTTTAAACCCTTTTAAATAGTGGAGAAAATTGTGTTTTTGGTGACTACTAAAGAAAGATTGTTCCAAAATATATCTACCACTTCTCCACTGTACTCTACCACTCATTCACAGATATTCAAAAATATTAATGTGTCAAAGTTCCAGCCTGCAAGGAAACAATGTGAGGACTGTGCTAGGGGGTGAATACTTTTTCAAGGCACTGTAGGTCTCTCCAGTTTAGGCATTTTCATTACAGACCTTATCAACAATTCCTTGGTTTAATAAACACCAGTAATTCACCCACACAAAACGGTTTCATTGCTATTTAAACCTCAGTCATTTTTCATAGAGATGTAACATTTTTATGGAGACCAGGACAGTTTGTTTTTAATGTGGAAAAGGGAACAATAACTGTCTCTTTGACATCATTGAATTGGTTCAAAAACTAAGAGGTTTAGATATTTTTTATACAGTCGCCCATCTTATCAACATTGTGTAGCCTCAATGCTAGCGGAACTGGTCTGAAAATGAGATCATATGTATTCACAATAACCAGCAGACCGTGTAAGCACCATTGCAACCAAAAAAGCTAAACTACCTTGTTCATATATGATGTGATTTACTTAGCTAGAAGGTCAAAAACATCAAATGTCCACTCGGTTACATTTTTATATAGTTCGATATAGATAGCTAGCTCGCAATTAGCAGCTGACGTTAGCAGGCTAGTAGCTAGCTAGCCACCTGCTAGCTTATCTTGGAAATTTCAAAATGAGCTCACTGACTGAAATTTTCAACAATAAACACATGAATCGTCATATACTATTGATTAGATTAACTAGACTAGATATGCCAATGATGCTACCAAGGTTTGGGGAAATTAGAAAGCGAACAACCGCTTTTATTATCAATTGTTGAGTTTCTTGACATATTTTTTTATTTTTTTTGAGTTTCTTGACATAGCATACTAACCTGTACAGCGAGCGACGAAACGCCTACTGACAGAAATTGCTACAGAAAGCGTTATTTTTGAGGATGGTCGGTAACACGCCTTCCCATTGGCTGTGCTTTCACATGTTATCACGCTGTCCGCATGCCGAAATATAAGGTAGCGAGTGACTTATTGCGAGGCGGACGATTTCAACTTTACAATTTGATTACGTTGGAAGGAACGTTAGCAGGGCAAGCAGCAGCACTGGAGGCTAGGGTGTGGCAACTGCCATACCCTGCCACACCCAAATGACGCCCCTGCGCAGAAGCATTTGAATTTTACATTTTTTAACTCGCCAGATCAGATGCATTTGCTAGCTAGCTCTGTCCATTTGTATAACGCAAGTTAACGTTACACAACCTCTTCGTGCAAGGATTGCTAACTGACAAATGATCTGAATCAGCTCTAAGACTGAAACTTAAGATTTAGTCCTAGCTACACTTGGCTTAAAGTGGGAGTAAGATGCTTGATAACTAACTTTTAGGCGCAGCTTTAAGCCAAGACTTTTTTTTGCTCCTAAGTCAATTCTTACCAGTGTTCTTAAGAGTAATTCTGAGAAGCTTGATAAATACGGGCAGTGGCGTCATTTCAGCAAATATTAGGGTGCTTGAGATTTTTTTTTTAAACCCTTTTAAATAGTGGAGAAAATTGTGTTTTTGGTGACTACTAAAGAAAGATTGTTCCAAAATATATCTACCACTTCTCCACTGTACTCTACCACTCATTCACAGATATTCAAAAATCCTAATTTAATGTGTCAAAGTTCCAGCCTGCAAGGAAACAATGTGAGGACTGTGCTAGGGGGTGAATACTTTTTCAAGGCACTGTAGGTCTCTCCAGTTTAGGCATTTTCATTACAGACCTTATAATCAACAATTCCTTGGTTTAATAAACACCAGTAATTCACCCACACAAAACTGTTTCATTGCTATTTAAACCTCAGTCATTTTTCATAGAGATGTAACATTTTTATGGAGACCAGGACAGTTTGTTTTTAATGTGGAAAAGGGAACAATAACTGTCTCTTTGACATCATTGAATTGGTTCAAAAACTAAGAGGTTTAGATATTTTTATACAGTCGCCCATCTTATCAACATTGTGTAGCCTCAATGCTAGCGGAACTGGTCTGAAAATGAGATCATATGTATTCACAATAACCAGCAGACCGTGTAAGCACCATTGCAACCAAAAAAGCTAAACTACCTTGTTCATATATGATGTGATTTACTTAGCTAGAAGGTCAAAAACATCAAATGTCCACTCGGTTACATTTTTATATAGTTCGATATAGATAGCTAGCTCGCAATTAGCAGCTGACGTTAGCAGGCTAGTAGCTAGCTAGCCACCTGCTAGCTTATCTTGGAAATTTCAAAATGAGCTCACTGACTGAAATTTTCAACAATAAACACATGAATCGTCATATACTATTGATTACATTAACTAGACTAGATATGCCAATGATGCTACCAAGGTTTGGGGAAATTAGAAAGCGAACAACCGCTTTTATTATCAATTGTTGAGTTTCTTGACATATTTTATTATTTTTTTTGAGTTTCTTGACATAGCATACTAACCTGTACAGCGAGCGACGAAACGCGTACTGACAGAAATTGCTACAGAAAGCGTTATTTTTGAGGATGGTCGGTAACACGCCTTCCCATTGGCTGTGCTTTCACATGTTATCACGCTGTCCGCATGCCGAAATATAAGGTAGCGAGTGACTTATTGCGAGGCGGACGATTTCAACTTTACAATTTGATTACGTTGGAAGGAACGTTAGCAGGGCAAGCAGCAGCACTGGAGGCTAGGGTGTGGCAACTGCCATACCCTGCCACACCCAAATGACGCCCCTGAATACGGGCCCTGTTAAACTGGCTGCTCTTAATGAAGTCGAATAACTGTTAAATTAAAGCTGCTTGCCATAAGCGATCGTTAGCTTGCTAGCTAAATGTTAAAACGGCTTGAGTTGGACAAGTGCCCCCGAGTGTCTCCTGTGCGATAGAGAGGGACAGACAGGTAGAAGCAAATCGGTACAATAACAATCATACAGTTGTGCTCAAATAAATAGCAGTGCGTAAAAAAAAAAGTTAAGTGCAAATATTTTTTAATAGCTTTCAGTTCCATATTTCAAATGTAGTGGAAACATTACACATTCAATTCCAAATCAAAGCATTAACAAATTTTATCAAGTTATTCTTTTACAGGAAGCAAAGGAATATTAATCTGTTCAAAAAAATAGCAGTGTTGACATTTTTCTCTTCAAACTCAAACACTTACTGTATAAACTGAAGAAATTTTTCAAGATTTAACTTCACTTTAAATTACTGAACTAATATTTAGTTGCATAACCATTGTTTTTGATAACTGCTGCATCTGCGTTGCATCGAGTCAACCAACTTCTGGCACCTAGAAACAGGTATTTCAGCCACAGTTCCTGTGAATTTTTGGGTTTTGCTTCAGAAACTGCATTTTTAATGTCACCCCACAAGTTTTCAATGGGGTTGAGGTCGGGGGATTGAGCTGGCCACTCCATTACCTCAATCCTTTTTGTCTGGAATCAAGGTGTTGCTCGCTTACTCGTGTGTTTGGGGTCGTTGTCTTGTTGAAACACCCATTTCAGGGACATTTCCTCTTCGGCATACAGCAACATAATCTCTTCAAGTATTTTGATGTATTCAAACTGATCCATGATCCCTGGTATACGATAAATAGGCCCAACACCGTAGTATGAAAAACATCCCCATACCATGATTTTTGCGCCACCATGCTTCACTGTCTTCAGTGTACTGTGGCTTGAATTCAGTACCCGGGGGTCATCTGACGTACTGTCGACGACCACTAGACCCGAAAAGAACAATTTTACTCTCATCAGTCCACAGAATGTTACGCCATTTCTCTTTGTTGAATCGATGTGTTCCTTGTCAAATTTTAACCGATTCTGCACATGCCGTTTTTTCAACAATGGTGATTTACAGGGGCTTCTTGCTGATAGCTTAGCTTCGATCAAACGTCTTCTGACTGTAACAGCACTTACAGGTAATTTTAGATCATCTTTGATCTTTCTGGAGGTGATGATTGGCTGAATCTTTGCCATTCTGACTATTCTTCGATCCGTTTTAACAGTAGTTGCTTGTTTTCTTCCGCATGTTTCGGGTTTTTGTTGCCATTTTAAAGCATTTGAGATCATTTTAGCAGAGCATTCTATAATTTGCTGCACTTCTTTATACGTTTTCCCCTCTCCAATCAACTTTTTAATCAAATTACGTTGTTCCTCCAAACAATGTTTGGAACGGCCCATTTTACTTAGCAATTCAGAAGGAAATATATTTTATAACAATGTGTGAAACATTTGCTTCCCTTCTTCCTTAATAAAGGACAATTAATGACACGTTTTTTCACAGAATGAATTAATTCTCTAATTAAACTCCACACTGCTATTATTTTGAACACGCCCCTTTCAATGAATGAGTCAATTACTCAGAACAAGCAGCGTGCATGTCATGACAGTTGGGTCTGTTGTTTTTCTATTACACCACTACATCTACAAGTAAATTATTTGCCATGCAGAAATATCACTACTACTAATAACAGTGGTTCATCAGGTTACTGATGTTGTACTGCTATTTTTTTTAAACACAACTGTATATGGACTGCTCTGCATTCCATACGGCCCCTGTATTTTATTGATAACTGACTGCATGATGTGTGGAAGTATGGAAGGTCAAATGTTTTTGAAAACATATGGATAGGGACTGCCTCCGAAACATGCATTTGTACATTAAGGTATATATTTGGAGTTTGTTGATATCATCAACAAATATTAATGCTTTTATCATTTCAAGACAAGTGGCAATCTGCAGAAATTATTCAAGGTTAATCATCAAAGCACAGGCGTTTTTTTTCCTTTCACAAAAGCCCCCCAACCAATACCTACCATCCAAAGTAGTCTTATCCATTCACATTATGACAAGTTGATTTATCAGTACACCGAGATAGGTGGGAAATGATTTGTGTGTCATGACGAAACACCTCTCTTTCCTCATAACCAATACCAGGGGCGTAGGTTTAATTTGAACATTGGGGGGGACCATAAACAGTAAATTTTCTTTGTGATGATAATGGAGGGGGACACTAATAATATTCCATCCAACAGTAGTGAACCATGTGTGGGGGGGGGGGTGAAGTATTGTTGGGCACAAGGGGGGAACAAATGTGGGGGGTTTCTACAAAATCTCACACAGGGCGTTTTATTTATGAACATTTTGGAGATTTTATTTTATTTTTTTCCAAAGCACTAGGCGAGATTTGAGATGCTTTCATATAAAGCTAAAGCCATGGTAAGCTAATCAGTACATTCGTGGATAGTTTTATTACATTTTATCAGCTCTTAATCCAATCCCGATATGGATCGAAACGGCCGTTGTCCGCTGAGATACAATCCAGTGGAAGGACGAGTTTTGGGAGGGTTTTACACCGATGAGTCTGGGTGGGCACGAGTGTCTCCTGTGTGAGTGGGAGGGACAGACAGGTAGAAACAAATCGGTACAATAACAATCATATATGGACTACTCTGATTTAGCTTAGCATAAAGATTTATGATTATTAAAAAAAATGCATCAACATACCCATCTCTTCCAAGAAAGTCTTGCAGGACTCCTACATATATTTTTACACAGATTTTCTGGCTCGTCACTAAATTGAACGGGAGTACAAATCAGAAACACATGATTCGATTACATGATTTTGTATTAAATGCTATTTATCTTCGTATCATATCTGTTATTTAAGATAAAATTGTTCACCTTGAATCAAATTGCGAGCCCTTAATCCCGATATGGATCGAAATGGCTGTTGTCCGCCGAGATGCAATCCAGTGGATGCACAACGTCACAGATCCCCACTGCCTTCAGACAGCGGAAATGAGGAACTGGAGGGAGTACAGGAAGGCGTAGTTTGAGCTGAGGTCCGAGCTGAGGTCCGAGCTCCAGGGGCAGAGTGGCAGCTCCATGCCACAGTGAGACTGTGCCGGAGGACGAGGTTGTGGAGGGTTCGACACCGAGGGGTCTGGGTGGGAGCGAGTGTCTCCTGTGTGAGAGAGAGGGACAGACAGGTAGAAACCAACTGGTGTTTAGTATCTGTACAATAACAATCATGGGTATGGACTGCTCTGATTTAGCATAGTTTACCTCGTCTATCTTTGGAAAAGAACTACCCCTCTAGACTGGGCTGCTGGTGGATCCCAGCCTGCTGGTAGTCCTGCTGTCTCTGGGCACATATTCATGAGTAGGCGAGTGCTGATCTGGGATCAGTTTTGCCTTTTACATGTACATCACATTATACATCATTTTCACCTAACAATGGATAAGGTTAGGCTATGGACCAGGGAAAACTCATCCTAGATCACCACTCCTACTCAGAGGCTTCATGAATATGACCCGTGGCTGTAGTCCATCCCTGAAAAAGACTGCTGAAAAACACCTAAGGAAAAACTGGTTAAAACTCATAGACCGGATGGTCAAAATTTCAATGCTCATGGGCGGTCATTGGGACCATAACGTCTTTCATTTTGGATTATTATTTTTTTGTCAGGCAGCTGCACAGAATAATGGATGTGCAGATACCATGTGGAAAACTTCTCTACTGGCTGTAGTTAGTTCCTGCTACTTGCTTGGCAAACTAAAAACGAATTTTACTTTGGTTGTTGGTGGACGATATTGATCATGCCAACCCTGAACCAGGGCCGGATATGCTGTTAAATTTCGTTAAAAGCACCTAAAACAGCTGAGAATAAGCGACCAATTGCTTCCTTCTCACCTTAGAAAACGCGAAATTAGCCTGCTTGTTTAACGAATTTAGTTTGATTATGCAATGAACTCATGTTCAAGCTTCATCTGAAGTTCATTAGGCTACCTGCATTCTAATTTTGATTAATAACATAACTAACGTTATTTTGCCTTAATGATGACACTAAATACAACAAATCTGTCAGGTTGGCAACCCATAGGTTCAGCATATTTTCCCTTGTTTTATAATGTCCTGCTTATGGAAATGTGACCAACCTGTTTTACTGGTAGCGTAGGTAATACTTTAAAACGATTCACTTTCCCAGGAAGACCGTGAAAAGTGCGATGTACAGCAGGGGAAACAGACCTGCTCCTGTAAAGCGAACATGCAGATAATGGAATTAAAATTAATTGTAAATTAATTGTGTAACGTGCTGCAAATTTAGTTTCTAATTAGACGCTTAGTTCTCTTTAAAATCTTTTGTTCAGTTATGGAATAACAGGTGAAATCAGCGGGGTTTCAATAAGCTGAGTGTATGGAAACCTTGTCACTGTAATTTTAAAAATATGAAGGACGAACAATAGCTAAGGTTAGGCTACAATTCAGTTAACATGATGACATTTATCTCCGTTTTTTAACCATAGTCTATCGAAAAAACATTATGCACAGCGAGTCCGCTGTAGCCTAGGCTATTTGAAAAACAATAAACAATAAACAATAAACAATATTCACTGGACAAGGTTTTGAACTTTTTTCAGTCACAAACCATTCTATTTAGCCTACTTACAGGCTGTATTCCTAGATAAACAGAGCTGTATTGTAATGACATCTGAAGCGCATTTTCAGAACGCAAATGTCCGTCTATTGCAGTACGCGAGTTTTCCATTGAATGACAATTCACGCATTAGGTGCAAATGACAATTCGCGCATTAGGCTTGATATAGGTGTTATCAGCTCCTTTTTAATGGATAGCCATTGTCGCACATCGCCTGGATGTTGATGGAGTGGGCTGAGAGCAATGTAATGTGGCATCGTTTCCCTTCGTCGAGGGAAAGGTATGTGGACCTATGGAACCTTTTATTATTATGCATTTTTGATATAGCCTACACAATAATAATATTTCACATTGTTATCTAGATATTTTAGTCATGCTTGTGCACGCCCCTGTGTGTAACAGACAGGAGGGTATGCGCGTTGTGCACACGCCTATGTAGACGCACTTATATGCACCGTTAAAATAACATGTAAACAACTGCGACATGACTTTAGACCAGGTTTGTGGTGGTTCTAGCGCAAGCGCTTTCTGCTGGCTCAAGATAGCAATACGCCAAAAAGAATCCTGGCCACTCATCTTAAGACCAACACGCCCAGTTCACTTGTGATGGCGCAAGAATACATGCTAGTTAAAGGACGTGAGCGCTAGGCGTTATTATGGACCTAGCGCCGGGTGTAAGATAGCAAAGACACTTGCGTTTGGGTTAGCGCCGCTTTGCGCCGGGTGTAAGATAGGGCCCCAGGTGAGGTTCAGAAGTTACCTCTATTGAACTGTAACATCTTGTTTGTGCTGCGTATAGCTTCTGCCTTACAAAGCATATGTCTACACTCAGTGGCCACTTTATTAAGTACACCTATATAGAACCGGGTAGGATGCCCTTTTTCCTCCAGGTGTCTTAGTGCTGGGCTAAATTAAAAACCTGCACCCACACCGGCCCTTTTTGGATAAGATTTCCCACCCCTGCTATAAAAGGATGCACATGGTTAGCAACAATGCTTAGGTATGCTGTGGCATTCAAATGATGCTCAACTGGTATTAAATTGGCATAACGAAACCCCGGAAGTAGTGTATCATACGGGGATTATAAATATACTATATTTAGAGAACATTTCGCCAACTTAATGACTTTCTCGTCCTGTCTACTCAACAAGCCTACCTAATAGTATGGAAGGGTGCTGATTCATCACACCATTCTCTGTAAACTAGAGACTGTAGTGTGTGAAAATCCCAGGAGGGCAGCCATTTCTGAGATGATGGAACCCCCACTTCTGGCACTAACAATAATACCACAGTCAAAGCCGCTTAGATCACACGTCTTGCCCATTTCTAATGTAAACAGCTAAAACTCTTCACCATGTCTGCATGCGTTACATATATATTAAGTTTTAGCCACATTAATCGCCGTTTGTTGGAGGAGACTATTTGCATTCATAACCAGGTGTACAAAATGTGGCCACTGAGTTATTAGGTACCTCTGCTCGTTAATGCAAATAGCCTGCTCCTCCACTACTCATTATAAAAAGCATCCCTAAATCCATAAATGTTTCCAGCTTGAATCACTGCACAGAATTCAGGCTGTTCTGGAGGCAAAACTGGGTCCTACCCGGTGCATCTAAAAAAGTGGCCACTGATTGTATAGCTCAGCAATGTATTTCTCTCCTAGAACCACACACACACCAATAATACTCACCGAGCTGATGTGTGGACTGATGTTTGGATGTGGCAAATAAAAGTATTTACTTACAGTAGGGTAAGAAAGATGGTATTTCTTACTGAAAACCTGGGGCGTACTCCTGCCATCATAACTTCTGTACCTCACCTGGTATAAGATTATTCCTGCCTCTGTGAAACAGCAATAAGTGGTTAATGCAGCTTTCACAGAAACAAGGGAAACTGCATGATGCTATTTCTATTGGTCTTCTGCACCATTACCAACGTGTTATAAGCGTAACAACAGTTCCTATTGAAAATAACGAAAATTTCAGAAAAAATCTCAAAACCATTTCTTTTGCAGCAATTGAGGACAATACCCATGATTTACCTGGCCATTTTCTCCATCTCTAGCATCTGTAGCATTTCCTACCCCTACAGGCTGACATTGCTATCCTGAGTGGTGACCGACTTCTTGCCCCGGCACCCACTAAAGCAGCCGGAGAGTGTCTGCAGCCACCTCCTCAGGAAGCCTTTCTTCTTGGGGGGCTCCTCAGTGTGTTCAGGGACCTCCAGAGAGCTGCTGAGAGGTGTGGAAGATTTGCTTCCCTTCTGTAACAAGAGTGGGCACAAGAGTATTTCTACTTTGCGAGTAAATATGTATGTTAAAACGCGACGTTAAATAATTATCCGACAACACTAGACAAGACCTATCCATTTCTTTCACAGACCCGCCTGACATTTTAGTCACTGCGGACCTTACCTCTTTCTTCATGCTCTCATGGGCTGCCCGGCTAGTCCCTGCGGTGTTGGCTGGCATGTCTTCAGGGACGGCAGAATCCTCAAGGCTCAGGCTGTCTTTCGCACCCTGAGCGACCACTGGCTGCTTCTTGCGGCGGCGCGTTAAAAGGCGGGTGAAAAATGACCGCAATGACCGTCTCAGCAAAGTCCTCTTCCTCTTAGGGACCTCCTGGGTGGCTCCAGGGACAGTCTCCTCAGAGGAATCCTCATGCCTAAACAAGGGTGCCTGGGGCAGAGTCACACCTGCCTCCCTGTACCTCTGCAGCGAGAAGTTGTAGTACTCGCAATATCGCTCACAACCACTCAGGTGCTGCAGAGTGAGGAAAGGATGAAGGAGTGCCTGGTTTGGAGTGATTCTGTGGTCTGGCTCAAGAGTCAACATCCGATCCAGCAGTTCCACCATGCACTTGCGGTCAGCCCTCTCTACGGTATCTTCTCCCTGGAAGCCATGTTCTACATCCTCAATTGCATCCAGGGAGTCAAGTTTAGCCGGCACGCGCCTCCTCAAGCTCTTAGTCCCTGAAGCAAGTTCCCTCCCATTCCAGGGCCTCAGGTTCCAATCATATGCATCGCGACCAATTTGAATCCTGTCAAAAAACATCTTGGTCTTTATGCCCGCGTCAAGCATCCGGGCTGATGGCAATCCCCGGGTCCCAAAGATGGCGTGCAGCATCTCCAGCTCACATTTTGAGGGGAAAAGGCTGCGCCCAAGGGCCATTTGTCCCATCACGCAGCCCAGAGACCACATGTCAACCTTCGCATTGCACCCTGGAACACCCAGGATAACCTCTGGAGCTCTGACACATCTGAAAGAGGCAACAATTGCAGAGGTAAGTAAATAATTTGAAAAACAGAAACTATTCAAACTAGAAATTGGTGGATTAAAGAAAGCTGTAAATATTGTCACACAACTGCACAGTGCATTCAGTACCCTGAATTATACACCCATCTGTTGAGTGGACTGGAAGAGGTGCTACCCCCAAACAAAATGTGAATCTATACAATGCTCAGCAGCCTGGAAATTTCAGATTCAGTCACCTGGACTATGTTCTGGATGTTATTCTGGTTTCATTTGTATTATTTTTTCTCTGTCGGTTGGAACGCTCAATCAGTGCGATCTCATACTGCCCCACCCAAGCAGTGTTTGAACAGCTCTATAGCGCCTCAATCAGGGTTGCCAGACTGGGGGATTTTCACATAAATGTAGGGAATTAAAAAATTCATGGGGGAATTTTTAAAGAAAAAATGTATGGGAGTCAATGATAGATGGGGGATTTTAAAATGAGGTATGGGGGAAAATTGTGAGAAAAATGTATGGGACTATTGAAGATGGGGGATCTTTGCAATTTTTTTGGGGGAGGAATTAATTCAGGCATCTGGCAACACTGACCTCAATGCGTTTCAATTGGACCAATCCTAACCCGGCATAGGCCAGGTTAATGCTTTCCCAATTTTATTTTCCATGTAAACATTTTTTAACCCTCACTTTCGACCCATCACAGCCCACTATTATGTACATTAGGTAACAAGAGAAAAAAACGCCACAGACCCAATGAAATCCCAGCTGGATTATTATAATTATTATTTTATTTTTTTTACTTGCTGCTACCGAAGCTAATTCATTGAGCTAACTGTCGACAAACGTAGCCTACGGTATCGAAAACAGTTTGCTCTCATACCAGCAGAAATATTG
This sequence comes from Synaphobranchus kaupii, assembly GCA_029718625.1. NCBI lineage: Eukaryota > Metazoa > Chordata > Actinopteri > Anguilliformes > Synaphobranchidae > Synaphobranchus > Synaphobranchus kaupii. The sequence goes on along the minus strand of CM056377.1, from coordinate 37,872,113 downwards.
AATCTTACAGATATACGAACCTGGGCTGAATATCCGGAGTCCACATTGAAGCCAGGTCATGGATGGTGTAATAGGAGCCAAAGTCGATCAGCTTCACTCTGAAGGGTTGGCGTCGCTGGTTAACGAGCATGATGTTTTCCTCCTTGATATCCGTGTGAACGATACCCATGTCCTTCAGTTTGGCCAGCGCTAAGAGTAGCTGGAGTATAATCGTCCGGATGTCCCAGACTTCCAGCTTATTGAGCCCGTTCCTCTTCTGGAACTCGTATAAGTTCTGGTCCATTGCCTCCTGCACTATGTAAAAGTACTGTTGGTCCACGAAAGCTTCGTAAAAGCGGACGATGTGGTTTTCCGCCTGGTCTGCGAGAGCAGCGAGAACTCGACTTTCTCGAATGCACATAGAGTAGTGTTCGCGGGAAACTCTCTTTATTGAAACCAGTTTTCGGGCCCTCCGCCGGCGGAATTTCGCGACATCGCCGAACATTCCATGGCCTAAATCGCATATAAAATAGTAATCTTCGTTCTCTGAAGATAACATTTTGAACGTTCCGGTCCTGTCACTTGACACCGTAAGACACAGTCTTAGCCTCACAGACGTATGGCAAAGAAGTTAATTCTTACTTGGTACCAGTAACTTTACCTGATTTGTGTTAAATAGATATATTTATAAAATTAAGTCTAGCTGACGTAACAATGGATTATTGGCCTCAGAAGTCTGACGTAACGCAGAGCAAAAACCTTTGCCCAAATATGGATTTCCGGATCAAAGCGACGAATGGGAGTTTCACGTAATCGCCCCTGTCACAGTCAGTGATTTAAGCTGCCATTCGGCTAGCACAAGCTAACACTGCTGCCCATAGAAAAGAAGAAAAAAAACCCCACTGCTGCGCATGTTAGCTATATGCGTCACAGCTAGCGGTTCTGAGATCTCTGGTGAGACAAGTTTGTGCTAGCTAGTTAGCGAACTTTTATGTAACATGGCAAGTGTCAATGTGTAGCCTGTATTACTTCCATATAACGTTATAGCATTTAACAGAAACGGATACATATTAAAGCGATATGGCGAACCTGTGAATATTGGCAAGGCTATGGGATGTGTGGTATTATATCATACTAATTCACCAAAGAAAGACAACAACTTTAAAATTAATGTTTTAATAGATGCGTGGCCTTTTGCTGAATTCATTAGGTTACTAAGCAACGATAATAACGTGGAATTCCGTGCGTAGCCTAATTGCGAAACCGAGATAATGTTAGCCTACGGCACGTTGAGATTTTTTTCTCGACCTAACATTTAGGTCATGAATAAAATGATTGAACTGGCCTAATCGTGTTGTCATCATTCAAAGTAACGTTGGGCTATACAAGCAACTAGTCTACAGGTGAGCACGATAAAACTACACATATGTGAACCACCTTGAAAATTAATAATGTATTTTGCCCTGCTAACAAAATGACGTTGGTACAACGTCGTGTGTAGGGTGGCTAGTTGTCTCCGTAGGTTACGTGATTGAACATGAACATGCATCATTTGTTTCCCTTAGGCCTCACGCAGAAGCATTTGAATTTTACATTGTTTAACTCGCCAGATCAGATGCATTTGCTAGCTAGCTCTGTCCATTTGTATAACGCAAGTTAACGTTACACAACCTCTTCGTGCAAGGATTGCTAACTGACAAATGATCTGAATCAGCTCTAAGACTGAAACTTAAGATTTAGTCCTAGCTACACTTGGCTTAAAGTGGGAGTAAGATGCTTGATAACTAACTTTTAGGCGCAGCTTTAAGCCAAGACTTTTTTTTGCTCCTAAGTCAATTCTTACCAGTGTTCTTAAGAGTAATTCTGAGAAGCTTGATAAATACGGGCAGTGGCGTCATTTCAGCAAATATTAGGGTGCTTGAGATTTTTTTTTTAAACCCTTTTAAATAGTGGAGAAAATTGTGTTTTTGGTGACTACTAAAGAAAGATTGTTCCAAAATATATCTACCACTTCTCCACTGTACTCTACCACTCATTCACAGATATTCAAAAATATTAATGTGTCAAAGTTCCAGCCTGCAAGGAAACAATGTGAGGACTGTGCTAGGGGGTGAATACTTTTTCAAGGCACTGTAGGTCTCTCCAGTTTAGGCATTTTCATTACAGACCTTATCAACAATTCCTTGGTTTAATAAACACCAGTAATTCACCCACACAAAACGGTTTCATTGCTATTTAAACCTCAGTCATTTTTCATAGAGATGTAACATTTTTATGGAGACCAGGACAGTTTGTTTTTAATGTGGAAAAGGGAACAATAACTGTCTCTTTGACATCATTGAATTGGTTCAAAAACTAAGAGGTTTAGATATTTTTTATACAGTCGCCCATCTTATCAACATTGTGTAGCCTCAATGCTAGCGGAACTGGTCTGAAAATGAGATCATATGTATTCACAATAACCAGCAGACCGTGTAAGCACCATTGCAACCAAAAAAGCTAAACTACCTTGTTCATATATGATGTGATTTACTTAGCTAGAAGGTCAAAAACATCAAATGTCCACTCGGTTACATTTTTATATAGTTCGATATAGATAGCTAGCTCGCAATTAGCAGCTGACGTTAGCAGGCTAGTAGCTAGCTAGCCACCTGCTAGCTTATCTTGGAAATTTCAAAATGAGCTCACTGACTGAAATTTTCAACAATAAACACATGAATCGTCATATACTATTGATTAGATTAACTAGACTAGATATGCCAATGATGCTACCAAGGTTTGGGGAAATTAGAAAGCGAACAACCGCTTTTATTATCAATTGTTGAGTTTCTTGACATATTTTTTTATTTTTTTTGAGTTTCTTGACATAGCATACTAACCTGTACAGCGAGCGACGAAACGCCTACTGACAGAAATTGCTACAGAAAGCGTTATTTTTGAGGATGGTCGGTAACACGCCTTCCCATTGGCTGTGCTTTCACATGTTATCACGCTGTCCGCATGCCGAAATATAAGGTAGCGAGTGACTTATTGCGAGGCGGACGATTTCAACTTTACAATTTGATTACGTTGGAAGGAACGTTAGCAGGGCAAGCAGCAGCACTGGAGGCTAGGGTGTGGCAACTGCCATACCCTGCCACACCCAAATGACGCCCCTGCGCAGAAGCATTTGAATTTTACATTTTTTAACTCGCCAGATCAGATGCATTTGCTAGCTAGCTCTGTCCATTTGTATAACGCAAGTTAACGTTACACAACCTCTTCGTGCAAGGATTGCTAACTGACAAATGATCTGAATCAGCTCTAAGACTGAAACTTAAGATTTAGTCCTAGCTACACTTGGCTTAAAGTGGGAGTAAGATGCTTGATAACTAACTTTTAGGCGCAGCTTTAAGCCAAGACTTTTTTTTGCTCCTAAGTCAATTCTTACCAGTGTTCTTAAGAGTAATTCTGAGAAGCTTGATAAATACGGGCAGTGGCGTCATTTCAGCAAATATTAGGGTGCTTGAGATTTTTTTTTTAAACCCTTTTAAATAGTGGAGAAAATTGTGTTTTTGGTGACTACTAAAGAAAGATTGTTCCAAAATATATCTACCACTTCTCCACTGTACTCTACCACTCATTCACAGATATTCAAAAATCCTAATTTAATGTGTCAAAGTTCCAGCCTGCAAGGAAACAATGTGAGGACTGTGCTAGGGGGTGAATACTTTTTCAAGGCACTGTAGGTCTCTCCAGTTTAGGCATTTTCATTACAGACCTTATAATCAACAATTCCTTGGTTTAATAAACACCAGTAATTCACCCACACAAAACTGTTTCATTGCTATTTAAACCTCAGTCATTTTTCATAGAGATGTAACATTTTTATGGAGACCAGGACAGTTTGTTTTTAATGTGGAAAAGGGAACAATAACTGTCTCTTTGACATCATTGAATTGGTTCAAAAACTAAGAGGTTTAGATATTTTTATACAGTCGCCCATCTTATCAACATTGTGTAGCCTCAATGCTAGCGGAACTGGTCTGAAAATGAGATCATATGTATTCACAATAACCAGCAGACCGTGTAAGCACCATTGCAACCAAAAAAGCTAAACTACCTTGTTCATATATGATGTGATTTACTTAGCTAGAAGGTCAAAAACATCAAATGTCCACTCGGTTACATTTTTATATAGTTCGATATAGATAGCTAGCTCGCAATTAGCAGCTGACGTTAGCAGGCTAGTAGCTAGCTAGCCACCTGCTAGCTTATCTTGGAAATTTCAAAATGAGCTCACTGACTGAAATTTTCAACAATAAACACATGAATCGTCATATACTATTGATTACATTAACTAGACTAGATATGCCAATGATGCTACCAAGGTTTGGGGAAATTAGAAAGCGAACAACCGCTTTTATTATCAATTGTTGAGTTTCTTGACATATTTTATTATTTTTTTTGAGTTTCTTGACATAGCATACTAACCTGTACAGCGAGCGACGAAACGCGTACTGACAGAAATTGCTACAGAAAGCGTTATTTTTGAGGATGGTCGGTAACACGCCTTCCCATTGGCTGTGCTTTCACATGTTATCACGCTGTCCGCATGCCGAAATATAAGGTAGCGAGTGACTTATTGCGAGGCGGACGATTTCAACTTTACAATTTGATTACGTTGGAAGGAACGTTAGCAGGGCAAGCAGCAGCACTGGAGGCTAGGGTGTGGCAACTGCCATACCCTGCCACACCCAAATGACGCCCCTGAATACGGGCCCTGTTAAACTGGCTGCTCTTAATGAAGTCGAATAACTGTTAAATTAAAGCTGCTTGCCATAAGCGATCGTTAGCTTGCTAGCTAAATGTTAAAACGGCTTGAGTTGGACAAGTGCCCCCGAGTGTCTCCTGTGCGATAGAGAGGGACAGACAGGTAGAAGCAAATCGGTACAATAACAATCATACAGTTGTGCTCAAATAAATAGCAGTGCGTAAAAAAAAAAGTTAAGTGCAAATATTTTTTAATAGCTTTCAGTTCCATATTTCAAATGTAGTGGAAACATTACACATTCAATTCCAAATCAAAGCATTAACAAATTTTATCAAGTTATTCTTTTACAGGAAGCAAAGGAATATTAATCTGTTCAAAAAAATAGCAGTGTTGACATTTTTCTCTTCAAACTCAAACACTTACTGTATAAACTGAAGAAATTTTTCAAGATTTAACTTCACTTTAAATTACTGAACTAATATTTAGTTGCATAACCATTGTTTTTGATAACTGCTGCATCTGCGTTGCATCGAGTCAACCAACTTCTGGCACCTAGAAACAGGTATTTCAGCCACAGTTCCTGTGAATTTTTGGGTTTTGCTTCAGAAACTGCATTTTTAATGTCACCCCACAAGTTTTCAATGGGGTTGAGGTCGGGGGATTGAGCTGGCCACTCCATTACCTCAATCCTTTTTGTCTGGAATCAAGGTGTTGCTCGCTTACTCGTGTGTTTGGGGTCGTTGTCTTGTTGAAACACCCATTTCAGGGACATTTCCTCTTCGGCATACAGCAACATAATCTCTTCAAGTATTTTGATGTATTCAAACTGATCCATGATCCCTGGTATACGATAAATAGGCCCAACACCGTAGTATGAAAAACATCCCCATACCATGATTTTTGCGCCACCATGCTTCACTGTCTTCAGTGTACTGTGGCTTGAATTCAGTACCCGGGGGTCATCTGACGTACTGTCGACGACCACTAGACCCGAAAAGAACAATTTTACTCTCATCAGTCCACAGAATGTTACGCCATTTCTCTTTGTTGAATCGATGTGTTCCTTGTCAAATTTTAACCGATTCTGCACATGCCGTTTTTTCAACAATGGTGATTTACAGGGGCTTCTTGCTGATAGCTTAGCTTCGATCAAACGTCTTCTGACTGTAACAGCACTTACAGGTAATTTTAGATCATCTTTGATCTTTCTGGAGGTGATGATTGGCTGAATCTTTGCCATTCTGACTATTCTTCGATCCGTTTTAACAGTAGTTGCTTGTTTTCTTCCGCATGTTTCGGGTTTTTGTTGCCATTTTAAAGCATTTGAGATCATTTTAGCAGAGCATTCTATAATTTGCTGCACTTCTTTATACGTTTTCCCCTCTCCAATCAACTTTTTAATCAAATTACGTTGTTCCTCCAAACAATGTTTGGAACGGCCCATTTTACTTAGCAATTCAGAAGGAAATATATTTTATAACAATGTGTGAAACATTTGCTTCCCTTCTTCCTTAATAAAGGACAATTAATGACACGTTTTTTCACAGAATGAATTAATTCTCTAATTAAACTCCACACTGCTATTATTTTGAACACGCCCCTTTCAATGAATGAGTCAATTACTCAGAACAAGCAGCGTGCATGTCATGACAGTTGGGTCTGTTGTTTTTCTATTACACCACTACATCTACAAGTAAATTATTTGCCATGCAGAAATATCACTACTACTAATAACAGTGGTTCATCAGGTTACTGATGTTGTACTGCTATTTTTTTTAAACACAACTGTATATGGACTGCTCTGCATTCCATACGGCCCCTGTATTTTATTGATAACTGACTGCATGATGTGTGGAAGTATGGAAGGTCAAATGTTTTTGAAAACATATGGATAGGGACTGCCTCCGAAACATGCATTTGTACATTAAGGTATATATTTGGAGTTTGTTGATATCATCAACAAATATTAATGCTTTTATCATTTCAAGACAAGTGGCAATCTGCAGAAATTATTCAAGGTTAATCATCAAAGCACAGGCGTTTTTTTTCCTTTCACAAAAGCCCCCCAACCAATACCTACCATCCAAAGTAGTCTTATCCATTCACATTATGACAAGTTGATTTATCAGTACACCGAGATAGGTGGGAAATGATTTGTGTGTCATGACGAAACACCTCTCTTTCCTCATAACCAATACCAGGGGCGTAGGTTTAATTTGAACATTGGGGGGGACCATAAACAGTAAATTTTCTTTGTGATGATAATGGAGGGGGACACTAATAATATTCCATCCAACAGTAGCGAACCATGTGTGGGGGGGGGGTGAAGTATTGTTGGGCACAAGGGGGGAACAAATGTGGGGGGTTTCTACAAAATCTCACACAGGGCGTTTTATTTATGAACATTTTGGAGATTTTATTTTATTTTTTTCCAAAGCACTAGGTGAGATTTGAGATGCTTTCATATAAAGCTAAAGCCATGGTAAGCTAATCAGTACATTCGTGGATAGTTTTATTACATTTTATCAGCTCTTAATCCAATCCCGATATGGATCGAAACGGCCGTTGTCCGCTGAGATACAATCCAGTGGAAGGACGAGTTTTGGGAGGGTTTTACACCGATGAGTCTGGGTGGGCACGAGTGTCTCCTGTGTGAGTGGGAGGGACAGACAGGTAGAAACAAATCGGTACAATAACAATCATATATGGACTACTCTGATTTAGCTTAGCATAAAGATTTATGATTATTAAAAAAAAATGCATCAACATACCCATCTCTTCCAAGAAAGTCTTGCAGGACTCCTACATATATTTTTACACAGATTTTCTGGCTCGTCACTAAATTGAACGGGAGTACAAATCAGAAACACATGATTCGATTACATGATTTTGTATTAAATGCTATTTATCTTCGTATCATATCTGTTATTTAAGATAAAATTGTTCACCTTGAATCAAATTGCGAGCCCTTAATCCCGATATGGATCGAAATGGCTGTTGTCCGCCGAGATGCAATCCAGTGGATGCACAACGTCACAGATCCCCACTGCCTTCAGACAGCGGAAATGAGGAACTGGAGGGAGTACAGGAAGGCGTAGTTCGAGCTGAGGTCCGAGCTGAGGTCCGAGCTCCAGGGGCAGAGTGGCAGCTCCATGCCACAGTGAGACTGTGCCGGAGGACGAGGTTGTGGAGGGTTCGACACCGAGGGGTCTGGGTGGGAGCGAGTGTCTCCTGTGTGAGAGAGAGGGACAGACAGGTAGAAACCAACTGGTGTTTAGTATCTGTACAATAACAATCATGGGTATGGACTGCTCTGATTTAGCATAGTTTACCTCGTCTATCTTTGGAAAAGAACTACCCCTCTAGACTGGGCTGCTGGTGGATCCCAGCCTGCTGGTAGTCCTGCTGTCTCTGGGCACATATTCATGAGTAGGCGAGTGCTGATCTGGGATCAGTTTTGCCTTTTACATGTACATCACATTATACATCATTTTCACCTAACAATGGATAAGGTTAGGCTATGGACCAGGGAAAACTCATCCTAGATCACCACTCCTACTCAGAGGCTTCATGAATATGACCCGTGGCTGTAGTCCATCCCTGAAAAAGACTGCTGAAAAACACCTAAGGAAAAACTGGTTAAAACTCATAGACCGGATGGTCAAAATTTCAATGCTCATGGGCGGTCATTGGGACCATAACGTCTTTCATTTTGGATTATTATTTTTTTGTCAGGCAGCTGCACAGAATAATGGATGTGCAGATACCATGTGGAAAACTTCTCTACTGGCTGTAGTTAGTTCCTGCTACTTGCTTGGCAAACTAAAAACGAATTTTACTTTGGTTGTTGGTGGACGATATTGATCATGCCAACCCTGAACCAGGGCCGGATATGCTGTTAAATTTCGTTAAAAGCACCTAAAACAGCTGAGAATAAGCGACCAATTGCTTCCTTCTCACCTTAGAAAACGCGAAATTAGCCTGCTTGTTTAACGAATTTAGTTTGATTATGCAATGAACTCATGTTCAAGCTTCATCTGAAGTTCATTAGGCTACCTGCATTCTAATTTTGATTAATAACATAACTAACGTTATTTTGCCTTAATGATGACACTAAATACAACAAATCTGTCAGGTTGGCAACCCATAGGTTCAGCATATTTTCCCTTGTTTTATAATGTCCTGCTTATGGAAATGTGACCAACCTGTTTTACTGGTAGCGTAGGTAATACTTTAAAACGATTCACTTTCCCAGGAAGACCATGAAAAGTGCGATGTACAGCAGGGGAAACAGACCTGCTCCTGTAAAGCGAACATGCAGATAATGGAATTAAAATTAATTGTAAATTAATTGTGTAACGTGCTGCAAATTTAGTTTCTAATTAGACGCTTAGTTCTCTTTAAAATCTTTTGTTCAGTTATGGAATAACAGGTGAAATCAGCGGGGTTTCAATAAGCTGAGTGTATGGAAACCTTGTCACTGTAATTTTAAAAATATGAAGGACGAACAATAGCTAAGGTTAGGCTACAATTCAGTTAACATGATGACATTTATCTCCGTTTTTTAACCATAGTCTATCGAAAAAACATTATGCACAGCGAGTCCGCTGTAGCCTAGGCTATTTGAAAAACAATAAACAATAAACAATATTCACTGGACAAGGTTTTGAACTTTTTTCAGTCACAAACCATTCTATTTAGCCTACTTACAGGCTGTATTCCTAGATAAACAGAGCTGTATTGTAATGACATCTGAAGCGCATTTTCAGAACGCAAATGTCCGTCTATTGCAGTACGCGAGTTTTCCATTGAATGACAATTCACGCATTAGGTGCAAATGACAATTCGCGCATTAGGCTTGATATAGGTGTTATCAGCTCCTTTTTAATGGATAGCCATTGTCGCACATCGCCTGGATGTTGATGGAGTGGGCTGAGAGCAATGTAATGTGGCATCGTTTCCCTTCGTCGAGGGAAAGGTATGTGGACCTATGGAACCTTTTATTATTATGCATTTTTGATATAGCCTACACAATAATAATATTTCACATTGTTATCTAGATATTTTAGTCATGCTTGTGCACGCCCCTGTGTGTAACAGACAGGAGGGTATGCGCGTTGTGCACACGCCTATGTAGACGCACTTATATGCACCGTTAAAATAACATGTAAACAACTGCGACATGACTTTAGACCAGGTTTGTGGTGGTTCTAGCGCAAGCGCTTTCTGCTGGCTCAAGATAGCAATACGCCAAAAAGAATCCTGGCCACTCATCTTAAGACCAACACGCCCAGTTCACTTGTGATGGCGCAAGAATACATGCTAGTTAAAGGACGTGAGCGCTAGGCGTTATTATGGACCTAGCGCCGGGTGTAAGATAGCAAAGACACTTGCGTTTGGGTTAGCGCCGCTTTGCGCCGGGTGTAAGATAGGGCCCCAGGTGAGGTTCAGAAGTTACCTCTATTGAACTGTAACATCTTGTTTGTGCTGCGTATAGCTTCTGCCTTACAAAGCATATGTCTACACTCAGTGGCCACTTTATTAAGTACACCTATATAGAACCGGGTAGGATGCCCTTTTTCCTCCAGGTGTCTTAGTGCTGGGCTAAATTAAAAACCTGCACCCACACCGGCCCTTTTTGGATAAGATTTCCCACCCCTGCTATAAAAGGATGCACATGGTTAGCAACAATGCTTAGGTATGCTGTGGCATTCAAATGATGCTCAACTGGTATTAAATTGGCATAACGAAACCCCGGAAGTAGTGTATCATACGGGGATTATAAATATACTATATTTAGAGAACATTTCGCCAACTTAATGACTTTCTCGTCCTGTCTACTCAACAAGCCTACCTAATAGTATGGAAGGGTGCTGATTCATCACACCATTCTCTGTAAACTAGAGACTGTAGTGTGTGAAAATCCCAGGAGGGCAGCCATTTCTGAGATGATGGAACCCCCACTTCTGGCACTAACAATAATACCACAGTCAAAGCCGCTTAGATCACACGTCTTGCCCATTTCTAATGTAAACAGCTAAAACTCTTCACCATGTCTGCATGCGTTACATATATATTAAGTTTTAGCCACATTAATCGCCGTTTGTTGGAGGAGACTATTTGCATTCATAACCAGGTGTACAAAATGTGGCCACTGAGTTATTAGGTACCTCTGCTCGTTAATGCAAATAGCCTGCTCCTCCACTACTCATTATAAAAAGCATCCCTAAATCCATAAATGTTTCCAGCTTGAATCACTGCACAGAATTCAGGCTGTTCTGGAGGCAAAACTGGGTCCTACCCGGTGCATCTAAAAAAGTGGCCACTGATTGTATAGCTCAGCAATGTATTTCTCTCCTAGAACCACACACACACCAATAATACTCACCGAGCTGATGTGTGGACTGATGTTTGGATGTGGCAAATAAAAGTATTTACTTACAGTAGGGTAAGAAAGATGGTATTTCTTACTGAAAACCTGGGGCGTACTCCTGCCATCATAACTTCTGTACCTCACCTGGTATAAGATTATTCCTGCCTCTGTGAAACAGCAATAAGTGGTTAATGCAGCTTTCACAGAAACAAGGGAAACTGCATGATGCTATTTCTATTGGTCTTCTGCACCATTACCAACGTGTTATAAGCGTAACAACAGTTCCTATTGAAAATAACGAAAATTTCAGAAAAAATCTCAAAACCATTTCTTTTGCAGCAATTGAGGACAATACCCATGATTTACCTGGCCATTTTCTCCATCTCTAGCATCTGTAGCATTTCCTACCCCTACAGGCTGACATTGCTATCCTGAGTGGTGACCGACTTCTTGCCCCGGCACCCACTAAAGCAGCCGGAGAGTGTCTGCAGCCACCTCCTCAGGAAGCCTTTCTTCTTGGGGGGCTCCTCAGTGTGTTCAGGGACCTCCAGAGAGCTGCTGAGAGGTGTGGAAGATTTGCTTCCCTTCTGTAACAAGAGTGGGCACAAGAGTATTTCTACTTTGCGAGTAAATATGTATGTTAAAACGCGACGTTAAATAATTATCCGACAACACTAGACAAGACCTATCCATTTCTTTCACAGACCCGCCTGACATTTTAGTCACTGCGGACCTTACCTCTTTCTTCATGCTCTCATGGGCTGCCCGGCTAGTCCCTGCGGTGTTGGCTGGCATGTCTTCAGGGACGGCAGAATCCTCAAGGCTCAGGCTGTCTTTCGCACCCTGAGCGACCACTGGCTGCTTCTTGCGGCGGCGCGTTAAGAGGCGGGTGAAAAATGACCGCAATGACCGTCTCAGCAAAGTCCTCTTCCTCTTAGGGACCTCCTGGGTGGCTCCAGGGACAGTCTCCTCAGAGGAATCCTCATGCCTAAACAAGGGTGCCTGGGGCAGAGTCACACCTGCCTCCCTGTACCTCTGCAGCGAGAAGTTGTAGTACTCGCAATATCGCTCACAACCACTCAGGTGCTGCAGAGTGAGGAAAGGATGAAGGAGTGCCTGGTTTGGAGTGATTCTGTGGTCTGGCTCAAGAGTCAACATCCGATCCAGCAGTTCCACCATGCACTTGCGGTCAGCCCTCTCTACGGTATCTTCTCCCTGGAAGCCATGTTCTACATCCTCAATTGCATCCAGGGAGTCAAGTTTAGCCGGCACGCGCCTCCTCAAGCTCTTAGTCCCTGAAGCAAGTTCCCTCCCATTCCAGGGCCTCAGGTTCCACTCATATGCATCGCGACCAATTTGAATCCTGTCAAAAAACATCTTGGTCTTTATGCCCGCGTCAAGCATCCGGGCTGATGGCAATCCCCGGGTCCCAAAGATGGCGTGCAGCATCTCCAGCTCACATTTTGAGGGGAAAAGGCTGCGCCCAAGGGCCATTTGTCCCATCACGCAGCCCAGAGACCACATGTCAACCTTCGCATTGCACCCTGGAACACCCAGGATAACCTCTGGAGCTCTGACACATCTGAAAGAGGCAACAATTGCAGAGGTAAGTAAATAATTTGAAAAACAGAAACTATTCAAACTAGAAATTGGTGGATTAAAGAAAGCTGTAAATATTGTCACACAACTGCACAGTGCATTCAGTACCCTGAATTATACACCCATCTGTTGAGTGGACTGGAAGAGGTGCTACCCCCAAACAAAATGTGAATCTATACAATGCTCAGCAGCCTGGAAATTTCAGATTCAGTCACCTGGACTATGTTATTCTGGATGTTATTCTGGTTTCATTTGTATTATTTTTTCTCTGTCGGTTGGAACGCTCAATCAGTGCGATCTCATACTGCCCCACCCAAGCAGTGTTTGAACAGCTCTATAGCGCCTCAATCAGGGTTGCCAGACTGGGGGATTTTCACATAAATGTAGGGAATTAAAAAATTCATGGGGGAATTTTTAAAGAAAAAATGTATGGGAGTCAATGATAGATGGGGGATTTTAAAATGAGGTATGGGGGAAAATTGTGAGAAAAATGTATGGGACTATTGAAGATGGGGGATCTTTGCAATTTTTTTGGGGGAGGAATTAATTCAGGCATCTGGCAACACTGACCTCAATGCGTTTCAATTGGACCAATCCTAACCCGGCATAGGCCAGGTTAATGCTTTCCCAATTTTATTTTCCATGTAAACATTTTTTAACCCTCACTTTCGACCCATCACAGCCCACTATTATGTACATTAGGTAACAAGAGAAAAAAACGCCACAGACCCAATGAAATCCCAGCTGGATTATTATAATTATTATTTTATTTTTTTTACTTGCTGCTACCGAAGCTAATTCATTGAGCTAACTGTCGACAAACGTAGCCTACGGTATCGAAAACAGTTTGCTCTCATACCAGCAGAAATATTGAATCTTACAGATATACGAACCTGGGCTGAATATCCGGAGTCCACATTGAAGCCAGGTCATGGATGGTGTAATAGGAGCCAAAGTCGATCAGCTTCACTCTGAAGGGTTGGCGTCGCTGGTTAACGAGCATGATGTTTTCCTCCTTGATATCCGTGTGAACGATACCCATGTCCTTCAGTTTGGCCAGCGCTAAGAGTAGCTGGAGTATAATCGTCCGGATGTCCCAGACTTCCAGCTTATTGAGCCCGTTCCTCTTCTGGAACTCGTATAAGTTCTGGTCCATTGCCTCCTGCACTATGTAAAAGTACTGTTGGTCCACGAAAGCTTCGTAAAAGCGGACGATGTGGTTTTCCGCCTGGTCTGCGAGAGCAGCGAGAACTCGACTTTCTCGAATGCACATAGAGTAGTGTTCGCGGGAAACTCTCTTTATTGAAACCAGTTTTCGGGCCCTCCGCCGCCGAAATTTCGCGACATCGCCGAACATTCCATGGCCTAAGTCGCATATAAAATAGTAATCTTCGTTCTCTGAAGATAACATTTTGAACGTTCCGGTCCTGTCACTTGACACCGTAAGACACAGTCTTAGCCTCACAGACGTATGGCAAAGAAGTTAATTCTTACTTGGTACCAGTAACTTTACCTGATTTGTGTTAAATAGATATATTTATAAAATTAAGTCTAGCTGACGTAACAATGGATTATTGGCCTCAGAAGTCTGACGTAACGCAGAGCAAAAACCTTTGCCCAAATATGGATTTCCGGATCAAAGCGACGAATGGGAGTTTCACGTAATCGCCCCTGTCACAGTCAGTGATTTAAGCTGCCATTCGGCTAGCACAAGCTAACACTGCTGCCCATAGAAAAGAAGAAAAAAAACCCCACTGCTGCGCATGTTAGCTATATGCGTCACAGCTAGCGGTTCTGAGATCTCTGGTGAGACAAGTTTGTGCTAGCTAGTTAGCGAACTTTTATGTAACATGGCAAGTGTCAATGTGTAGCCTGTATTACTTCCATATAACGTTATAGCATTTAACAGAAACGGATACATATTAAAGCGATATGGCGAACCTGTGAATATTGGCAAGGCTATGGGATGTGTGGTACTATATCATACTAATTCACCAAAGAAAGACAACAACTTTAAAATTAATGTTTTAATAGATGCGTGGCCTTTTGCTGAATTCATTAGGTTACTAAGCAACGATAATAACGTGGAATTCCGTGCGTAGCCTAATTGCGAAACCGAGATAATGTTAGCCTACGGCACGTTGAGATTTTTTTCTCGACCTAACATTTAGGTCATGAATAAAATGATTGAACTGGCCTAATCGTGTTGTCATCATTCAAAGTAACGTTGGGCTATACAAGCAACTAGTCTACAGGTGAGCACGATAAAACTACACATGTGTGAACCACCTTGAAAATTAATAATGTATTTTGCCCTGCTAACAAAATGACGTTGGTACAACGTCGTGTGTAGGGTGGCTAGTTGTCTCCGTAGGTTACGTGATTGAACATGAACATGCATCATTTGTTTCCCTTAGGCCTCACGCAGAAGCATTTGAATTTTACATTTTTTAACTCGCCAGATCAGATGCATTTGCTAGCTAGCTCTGTCCATTTGTATAACGCAAGTTAACGTTACACAACCTCTTCGTGCAAGGATTGCTAACTGACAAATGATCTGGGCCCGTATTTATCAAGCTTCTCAAAGTTCCATTTTAGTCTTAAGTGCTGAGAATTTATGAAATTTACTCCTACTCTCAAACTTAAGTATAAAAGCACTTTATCAAATTGCTAAGAATCACTCTTACTCTCCCAGTTATTTAAGACGGAGAGGAAGAATGTTTTTGAATTGTTTGACGACGCGCAGTTAATCGAACGGTATCGTTTGGACAGAGCAGGCATCATCTTTGTCACCGACTTGGTAAGGGACGTCATCTCACCACTGAGTTTACGCAGCAATGCGTTTTCAGCTAATTTGCAGGTGGTGATGATGCTTCGTTTCCTTGCAACAGGAAAAATGCAGCAATGCTGATGATTTGGGGCCATCACAACCATCAATAAGCCAAATTGTCATGGAAACAATTATGGCACTTATAGCTCCACACATTGTCACGCGTTTCATCGATTTCCGAACAACACCCCACGTAATCCAACAGAGGCAAACACAATTCAGGCAAGTAGCCGGCTTCCCAGGAGTAGTAGGTGCAATTGATGGAACTCACATAAAGATCATTGCTCCCAGCGTAAATGAGAATGTTTATGTGAACAGGAAGCGGTACCACAGCATCAACACTCAAGTTGTGTTTGATGCAGAGTACAACATTTTGGATGTGGTGCCCAAATGGCCTGGGTCTACCCATGACGCACGGATGCTGAACGAAAGCGGACTGAAGCAGCTGTTTGAAAGGAACTTTGTGCCGCAGGGGCGTCACCTAATCGGAGATAAAGGATACCCTCTACGCAGGTGGCTGCTCACCCCTTTCCATAGGCCACTGACAGAAGCCCAAATCAACTACAACAGGTAGCCTATATATATATATTAGGGGTGTCGCGATTCGATTTGACTTTCGATTTTAAGGTCACGATTCGATTTTCGATATTTTTTCAGCACTATTTTTTTTCCCCAGCACTATAGTCTAACTAATGGCTATGCCATTGTTAGACTATCGAGTCTTGATTTGTAAAGAAAAATACTTGTTTCTCAATAAGTAACTTTTATTTGAATAATAACAATTATAAATAATAACAAAAATATGAGAATATTTAAACACACCTAAACAGTTAAGAGCTTTATCAAAACTAGACTCTAGAATAATAAACAGTTGAACATTTACCACGCTATTAACAATTTACACATTGGTTTTATGCCCTGACAACAGTCATTTACATTTACATTGTCGTCAAGGCAATTCATTCTGCATTAAATGCTTAAATCCAGCGTTCTCCACCACCGAATAGGGTCGCATGTCTGATGCTACAAACACTCCTATTGCGCTAGTTATTTCTTTAGCGCAAGTTGAATTTTGTGGAAGCTTGGCTCTAAATGAGAATGGAAGAGTTGCCTGTGTCAGTGTTTTTTTCCCAGTCAAATCTATTTCTTTGTGATGCCTGCGAATGTGTCCTGCCATATTTGACGTGTTGCCTGAGGTGGCGTATGGTAGCCTACTCGCGTGTAGCATAGCCGACACACTGTCGTTTTTTTGTCAATGACGCGTTCGTTGTTTATATAGGCTAACTCACGGGGAAGGCAAACTGTTGCCACACCGGTGACTTGAGGGAAGCAGGAGGATTTTGCAGTTCTGTTTCTCCATCTCCGACTCCGGCAGTGGCCATGTGTCGAAAAGTAATGCAGGCTACTGGTAAGCTAACGTTAACTAGCAGCTGTGTCTTCTTTGAAATATCGTTGTTTTTTTTTTCTTCGGACGCACGCCTGCGTGGACGAACAAAATGCAGTGGAAGGCGTCAAGTTTCGTTTTGTCGGAAACGCTTACATTAGAGATGGCCAAGTAGGCTACTTTTTTTTACATTTTACCCATCACATGAAAGGCTAAGAAGAGCGCGCGGGGGGCGGGGGTGGAGAGAAAAAAAAAACTTGGAGAATCGCGAACCAGCTTGTGATTTCGAAGTTCGAAATCGAACGCTCATTTCGATCGATTTTCGATTTCGAATCGGTATCGTGACACCCCTAATATATATATATATACAAACACACAATTATTTTAGTTTAAAACATTAATAAAATAGCCAGCACCCCGAGCAACATCAATCCAGCCTTCAGTTAACACTTCGCCAACCTCCACTTTGGGTACGCATAATAATGAATATATCACAAATACACACAAGTGTTTAGGCTGGCCGGGTCAGGCGACTCCCCTGCGTCTTCATTATAACTGAAAAATGAAATAATTGTTTGAAATTTTGAATATTGTAGTCATGGTTTTGATTTAACCAAAAAAAGAATGTGGATCTCACCTTTGTGATAGACTTTGAAGCTTCATTGCTGCAGGATCCTGGCTCCCCTCCATTACGGAGATGACAGCGTTGTCCTCCCCAAGAATGCGCTGCACCACCTCACAAAGGGCGCTCAGTGGTTTGCCTGGGGGGCCTCCGCCTGAGTGTGAATATCAGTTGTAATATAGTCTATAGTAAAGTAGTAAATAGGGTAGGGCTAATGGCAAAGGGCCTACGCATGCAAATGAGAAATAAATTAACTATACATACCTGTGCGCAAAAGGCTGGACTTGAAGGCGGCTGTTTCAGCGCGGCTTTTGCTCAGAATGTTGTACCATTTCTTCTCGCAGTCAGATGGTGACCGAATGCATGCAACTTGTGAAGCATTTAAATCGCTGGAGATGTCCTTCCATGCCTTTTTTTTTGTCAGCGCAGGTTAATGTTGGGCTGAACTTTCCTTTGATCACATGTTTGCGTTGTTCCACCAATTCAGCAAGCAGTAGTGCTACTTCCTCCAGTTCGGCTTTCTTTTGGACTCCACTGCTATGATATGATTACAAATCTAGGCTATATATATATAGGCAAGTCTATTAACAGCACACCTGTTTCAAATTTATAATTAAGAAATGGTTGGAACGTGTCGGAAATGTTTTTATCTTTAATTTCCAATGTGTAGGCTATATCATAATGTATTCTCTTGAAAATTCTTTATTGTCAAATGTGTGTTGAATGTAAACTCCTGTGAGGAATTTCACCACTCAATGAGCCATTTATCTGAGAATATTCTTAAATAAGGAAATCCATTCAGTGATTGGTCCTTGCCCATGTCGTCATCCAAAATGCTGTTCACGGCAGAGCAAAATGTCGTGAATCAGCTCTAAGACTGACACTTAAGATTTAGTCCTACACTTGGCTTAAAGTGGGAGTAAGATGTTTGATAACTAACTTTTAGGCGCAGCTTTAAGCCAATAATTTTTTTGCTCGTAAGTCAATTCTTACCAGTGTTCTTAAGAGTAATTCTGAGATGCTTGATAAATACGGGCCCTGTTAAACTGGCTGCTCTTAATGAAGGACTTTAATGAAGTCGAATAACTGTTAAATTAAAGCTGCTTGCCATAAGCGATCGTTAGCTTGCTAGCTAAATGTTAAAACGGCTTGGGTTGGACAAGTGCCCCCGCCAGGAGTAATCTATGGCTGCATGTATGAAGACAGAGTTTGAGAAACCATGCAGTCGTGAGAGGGAAAACAATCCTACCCACCTATCAAGAGCCAGCCCAGGAAGATGGGGTCACAGCTGTTCACAGGTGACAGTAAGGAAAGGATGCCACCCCATATTACTCTATGGCTAAATGCTTCTCTGGTCCTGTCTCCAGACTATAGCTCGTTATAAGCCTGATCATAAAGGTGCGTTTTTAATCTAGACTTAAATATTGAGACTGTGTCTCATTACCTTATACATTTTGGCAGGGTGTTCCACAGTAGTGGCGCTCTGTAGGAGAAAGCTCTACCACCCGTCAAGTTTTTAGATATTCTTGGGACTACTAGGTAGCCTATAGTAGTATATACACTATATATTACCCCAATACTAGCAGCATCGCTTCATTGGCTACCAATTAAGTTTAGGATAGACTTTAAGGTCAGAAGCAAAACCTTAAAGTCTATCCTAAACTTAATTGGTAGCCAATGAAGCGATGCTGCTAGTATTGGGGTAATATATATTTCTTAGTTCTAGTTAAAATGCGAGCGGCTGCATTCTGCACAAGCTGGAGATTATTTAGCTGTTTAGGACTGTTTGAATTTCTTATATTGAGAAGGAAAGGAGCTTCACGATTCCTTTTATCCGTCCTTTCACAAAGGATGCTCTGGACTATCCTTTTCAGAAGGAAGGTAGTATTCGCGCCCCACAATGCAATGCCGCCAATGTTTACATAAGCATCGGAGTTTTCCAGAACCTACCGAATTACCGAATTTAAACAACAAGGCGAACATCTGAGAAATGCCAGGAATATAAATGTGAATAGCTAGTAGGCTATTGTTGGTTAGTAGTGGCTTATAATATAAAGTAAACAAACAATGACACAATCAGACAATACACCAAATTTATTAAGAGGCTAAATTTCGCAGAGATAAAACGAAGAGTTCAAGCGAAATGCAGACGGCAATGATGCGCCTTTTGTCGTCATTTTTCGTGAATTTGTAGTTCGCTATGTTGAACAGTCACGTCAATACGACTGGACGTCGCAGCATGACGCAAGGTAGAGAAGGAGGTTCGAATTCTACAGTAGACGCTAGATTCCTTGGCTGTGTCCGAATCAGAGCCCTAGTCCCTGTCCACACAGACCCCTGTCTACTATGTGCCCTGTCCCCTCACATTGCAAGCAGTGTGCGAAAGAAATCACCCCCAAGAAATCCCGCAAAACTCTTTCCAAACTAGTGAGGAAGTAGTTCGTAATATCTTTTTTAATTTTTATTGAGAATATCAATCAGTTAACAAATGACAACTGTTACAAAGTTTAGACTCTGAATGAAGATAGAATTAATAAAAATAAAAAAGAGTATTTCGTAATATGACCCACTCTTGTACCATAGATAGCCTACGCTCTACGTCTTTTACGTTTTTACTTCCGAGTTACTTACTGAAATTGTCGGGTGAGTGCACAGTTCTGCACACAGAACTTATATAATTCTGTGGTTCTGCAGATGAGTGTGCTCCTGAATTCCCTCAACAAAACCCCGGAAATAAGGGGTTCATCCTGGTATTTTAAGTGCCCCCATTTTTTTTAGAAAAAGTCGCCCACTCAAAAGCTTTTTGACGAAGTTGACTCAAATATGCGTACTCAAAAGGGTGTAGGGCTCTGATTCGGACACAGCCCTTGTAAGGCCTGGTACATACCATAGAGCGTATAGTTCAGTGGTACATACTCTACGCAAGGAACGCACGCAACGACGCAAAGAGCAACACAGGGAGCGTTTCTCGCGTTCTTGCGTAGCAAAATGTGCAGTCCAAATTTTGTAACGCGACGCAAACGAGTGGTGCAATTCCACGCGTTTCCTTTAGAGGTGCTAAATGTAAATACTGTTCAATAACTGCAAAATTGCAGACTACACACAAAGAAGTAATAATTTCCGGTTTAAGGTTACTCGCTTCAACCAGATTAGCCTAGGCTGCCAACTAGCGGACAGGGCGAAAAGAAGCCGGTAAACGCGCGTATAGTATGTAAGCAAAGACCTCGCGTATGTCCCGAAACTGCGTTGGCGTTCATGTTCCTTGCGTAGAGTATGTACTAGGCCTAAATCTCTCCTTCCAACTTTTCCTTGACCCCCATGACGTTTTCTAGCGAGGTCAAGGAAAAGTTGCAAGGAAAGGAAAACGGAGCTATTTTTTGACTATTCGAATGCAGCCTTTCTCTCTATGGGCTTTGGTCTGTTGCTTTAAATTCTATGTGGCGCAAAGCCAAGCAACCCGTTGCATCCCGGAAGTACGGTTTGCTTTTTGTTTTTTTTAATCAGCCAGTGATTTGTCGTCGTTCCCACCCGAGGAAGTAGAAACAAGGGGATATAGGAATGTGGTCGGGAGAAGATGGCTCCAGTTGATCTTGTATTCTGTCAAGGTGACAGTGACAGTGATCAGACAGACAGGACAGTGCTTATTGTTGGTCAACTGAGTCATCTTCACAGCCTGGCCTGGAGCGATGTGAGGGACGTACTTCAGCCTCGTGTCGACAATGAGGCAAGTGCACTAAGATGCCGGTGTCAAAGTGACAGTCACAACATCTTTGGTACCGATTACATACAGAAGAGTATTTTGTAGATGGCCAGTAAGGCAACCAAGTTATTCAACATTAACTGTTGTTGCAACAATTTCATTTTACAAGGTACATGAGTTAGATAGCTTGCTAGTTACATATATTCATAATAATATGCTGTCTAATTTACGTTAGCCTTTTAGGATTTCTTCAAAATACTATGGCTAAGTTTGGAGGTAGCACGACCTTGCTAGTTTAGCTTTTTAGCTGGCCAGCGAACATTGGTACATCTAAACCGGTCCGATGTCTATTTTTGATCATGACTGTGGAATATTGGCTGCACAGACAGTATGAAACACTGTAATGTAACGTTATTAAGATGGCGCTAGTTGATTTGCAGTCTTGGACCTTAAAGCGAAACACACATATTGAACAGCTATACTGGAAAATGTGCTAACTAGCTAGGTATCAGGCGACATTACAATTTTCATGGATTAGAACAATAGAAAATTAATATTTTATTGAAAACCCTTTCAAAACTTAGATTAGTTTGGATAGATGATGACGTAATGTTAGTGATTCGTAGTCTGGATTGTAGGCTATCATATGCAATAATTTTTTGGTTGCATTTGCGGAAATTGTGGAAGGAGAGCTTGACATTTTTTTTATTTTGAAGTAACGTTATGTACAGTTGAAGTCGGAAGTTTACATACACATTAACCACTCCACAGATTTCATGTTACCAAACTATAGTGTTGGCAAGTCAGTTAGGACATCTACTTTGTGCACGACACAAGTAATTTTTCCAACTATTGTTTACAGACAGATTATTTCACTTTTAATTCACTATATCACAATTCCAGTGGGTCAGAAGTTTACATGCACTAAGTTGACTGTGCCTTTACATTTTTTATATTTGTTCGCATATCCTTTGCATGCCATGACTTCCTGATGTCTGTGACCCAACAACATCAAACGACTCTTGATATCTTATTTTCTGGTACTCTTACAAGTGATACTATAAAGTCTCTGCATTTGAATGGATCTCTATGGGAATTGGGGGATAATCTGTCTGTAAACAATTGTTGGAAAAATTACTTGTGTCATGCACAAAGTAGATGTCCTAACTGACTTGCTAACATGAAATCTGTGGAGTGGTTAAAAATGAGTTTTAATGACTTTAACCTAAGTGTATGTAAACTTTCATCTTCAACTGTATATAAATTCTTCTAGAGTACTTGTATGTTGCAATGGTGACTAAAGTAACAGAGAATTTATGGTTGTAGTCACTGTGTTTGATTTCTACAGACTTGGAACATAGCCCTAAATTCTTTGAAGCCAAACCCAACAGACAAATGTCCCCTCTGGTTAAACTTGGTGACAGTGGCTGCCCTTCCTTCAAAAGTTAGCCGACACAACACACCCTCTTCTGCCCATTCACTTACACGTTTGGTCCAAACATGCATCCCTGGAAAACGGAATGGACACATTGTGGTAAGCTCAGAGTGACACCTGGTCACACATTCATTTACTACAGCAACCTTGTTCAAATTTGAATGCAAGTTTAGTTTTTGGAGACATCACAAAAGAGGACAGGAACAGGCAAAATGTATGTCATATGAGATAAATGAATGTTTAGTGCATCAGTTGCTGTTATGTCTGTTTATTCCAGGTTGTGTGTGAGAAGACATCTGTTTTTGCCTCGGCATGTGCAATCGCCAGAGCCTTCCCGCTCTTCTCTCGGCTTTCTGGTCACAACCCACTGGACACAGGTTACAGGGTCACAGCTGAGTTTGTTTGTGTGGAACCAAACAAAGAACCGCTCAGTTCAGCTACACTAATGGCAAGCTCCTCCACTCTCCATCTTCAGTGATGGTTCTCTGTAGTATACTGCAACTGTGGCTCTCTGTACATCAGTTGTTTGTTATGATCATGTGACAGTTTCAGAATTGGAGCTCAAACTGCATTGTATTTATATTCACTAGGGCTGGGTATGGAACTGTTTCCATCCATTTTCACAACACATGAATCTCATACAGATAAATGAAATTATTGGGATAGTGACAAATTGTTTGTTGTTTTGGCTCTCTGCTCCAGCACATTCTATTTGAAATATAACAATGACTATGAAATTAAGGTATGGACTGTCAGCTTTAATTTGAGTGTATTTCCATCCATATCAGGTGATCCGTGTAGGAATTACAGCCCTTTTTATACATAGTAAGTCCCCCCCCCCCCCCCATTTAAGAGGAGCAAAAATAATGGGGAAAATTGGCTGTTCAGCTGTTTCTTGACCAGCTATGTGTCTTTGCATCAATCGTTTGCACGCAAGAAAGCTAACAAAAGGTTGATTTTTTTATGTGTGGAATTTGGACTCTGTTGCTGTTGTCTCTGAACATGAGGGCTAAATAAGCGTCAGTGCCAGTAAAGTAGGCCATCTTGAGGCTGAAAAGTCAGAATAAATAGATCAGAGAGATACTGTATGTAAAACATTGGATGTAAAAGTCAAAATAAACTCTTTGATACATTGTTAGGAAGCAAGAACGCACTGGTAAACTCAGCTAGCAAACTACTTGGTAGACCACTGTAGTGGATGACCGAGGAATACTTTCAATTGTGAAGAAAAGCCCATTTTCAGCTCTCAGAAAGATCAAGAACACGCTCCTAGATGTAGGCACAGATGTGTCAAAGACTACCATAAAGAGAAGACTACCCCAGCATAACCTCACTGCAAGATGCAGACCACTGGTAAGCCTCAAGAACAGAGCAGCCAGGTTAGAGTTTGCTAAAAAAAAAAGTACATTAAAAAACTAGAGTTCTGGGACAGAGTCTTATGGACAGATGTGGCGAGTATTAAACTGTACCAAAGTGATGGAATGAGGAAAGTGTGAAGAAAGAAAAGAACTGCACATGATCCAAAGCACCCCCCCCCTCCCCCTCCCCCCATCTGTGAAACATGGTGGAGGTACCGCTATGGCTTCAGCATGTGTGTCTGGTTCACTTGTCTTTATTGATGATGTGTCTGCTGCCGGGGATAATTCTTAAGTGTACATAAACATCTTATCTGCTCAGATCCAACCAAATGGCTCAAAACTCAATGTGCAATTCACATTGCAGCCGGGCAATGACCCCAGACATACTGCTAAAGCAACCAAGGAGGTTTTCAGGGCCAAAAAAGTGGCATGTCCTTGACTGGCCAAGTCAATCACCCATCCTGAATCCAACTGAACATGAGTTTCTCTTGCTGAAGAAAGACAGACTGATGGCAAATCATCCCAGAAACAGCGTCTGGTGATGCCTATGTCTTGCAGACTTCAGGCAGTCATCAAATGCAAAATGATTTGCAACTAAGTACTAAATATGTACTTTATTTCAAAAAGGGCTGTAATTCCTACACGGATCACCGGATATGGATGTAAATACCATCAAATTATTGTTTTATTTCAAATCCAATGTGCTGGAGTACAGAGCCAAGGCACCAAAAATTGTGTCACTCTTCCAATACTTTTGTATTTAACTGTATATTAGATATACGTACTTCAGACTTGCACCCATATTGCTTTAAATGTCAGCTAGGGTAACTAGCTCTTTTCAGGTCTGTCATTAATAATGTAATGTGTCATCTCAAAACTTACCTAGCAAGACTGTGGACATGCCATCTCAAAACTTACCAAGGAGAATTATCCTTACACTTTCACAAATCTCTCATAAAATGTGCTAGATGTGTCTTGCCGTATTACTGGAGGTGATGTACTATAGGAAATAGTTGTTGAAATAGTGTATATTTGTATTCATTGCACTTCTAAAAAAGTTTTAAAATACAAATCAACATAATCAAGTCGTAGTTCAAAGACTTACAGAAGGAGGTACTATAATTATTTGATTTGCTGAAAGTAAATTGGCCAAGCCTGACCTTTCGAGTTCAAATGTACAATCTTACTGTTTCATGTACAGTGCTTATCCAGGGTTGCAGAGAGTATCAGATTGGCCGCCCGAATTGTTGATTCCCCTTGCAGTGAAATGGATACCGAACAGTTTCTTCAGGTAGGCTTTGACATGCAAAGTTGAAGTTCAGTGGTGGTCAGAAAATGCAGACGTCATACCTCCGTTTTGTCATTGCCATAACTTTAAGATTGAAAAGGCACAGGAAATATCAAATGTAGTCACTTCTGCCCTGTAACAGGACACATTGTTTAAATATTTAACAGCGCTTAGATTGCACGTTTAATTTTTTGCACATACCTTACATTAATAATATAGAGAGGTGGAGATTAATGGTTTTAATGGTTTGATAACTTTGATAACTCCAGCATTTAAACAAGTACTCAGATTAAGAAGACACTCAAGCTGAATTCTGGCATTATTAAAAAGGTTCAGAAAAAGGCAGAAAAGCACATTCAGGTCACTCACCAACTTGCCAGAGACCTTTGTAGATTGCGTTTTGTAGAGACGGGATATATGACTGGGCAATGCTGTAAAATGCTGACACTGTGCTGCTGTGTGACAGGAGGTCAGAGCAGTCGGTTCAGAGCTGAGAATCGCTCCAATCATCTTTCAGGGAGAGGAGCTGCGCAAGAGAGGATTTGGAGGTAACTCATACCGGCCAACCAACAGGATTGTAACTGCCCAACTTTCAGAGAGGTTTTAGCTGCTTCTCATGACTTTGCTTCTTAACAATAATTTGGGCCTTGAATCGGCTCTTCCCTCAGCTAGGACAGTGTTTGCACTGCTCTAAGATTGACTATATGCAGTATTGTTGAGATACTTAAGAAAACAATGAAACTACTTCCTCTCTATTTACCCTCCAAGCCTCTGCCATAGCAGGAAGCTTCCCCCAACATGTATCTGTGAACAGTGATGGAAACAACCTCTAATAAGGGGGATCTTCATCAGCATTTTGCAGTACTGGCCTATTATTGTGAGTGCGCCAGTGTTGATAGCAGTTGTGCTACATAGCTACTGTGTATTGAAATGTACGTATTACTCAGATAAGCTCTGGCACTGTGTTAATGGCCCCATGTGTGTTTTCCAGGTATCTATGCAGTGGGTTGTGCAGCAGCAAGCCCCCCCGCCCTGGCAGTACTCAGTTATACTCCACCCAGTGCCACACAAACCATTGCCTGGGTTGGGAAGGGCATTGTATACAACACGGGTGGCCTGCTGATCAAGGGAAAAGTAAGTCCATCTTAACTACTACATAAGCACCATGATTGTGGTAGAAGGTGGACACACCTGTGTATGTATGATGTTCCTTACTTGAGTTATGGTTTACTTAGTGGTCCGCTTGTTTCCAAGACTATCTGTATGTATAAGACTGTTGATGTAAGTTATGTTGGCAAAGATGTGTAAATATAGACACAACGAATGTGTCATATTAGCTTTGGATGGGCATCATGCAACGTAAGACAATTTGAAAATTGTGAAAGTTAAAATATTCATTCATTCATATTCATTCATTCACCACTGCTAGCAAGCTCTCGGTTTTAGACACAACCTCAAAGGTCTGTTATATACAGTAGGTGTGTGTTCTCATTTACGGTATGTGTCAGTAAGATGGTAGCGATGTACTGTTTCCAGCTGTTTACAGTGTGGCATTTACAGACTCTAATGCCGGGGATGAAGAGAGACTGCGCTGGAGCCGCTGCTGTACTCGGGGCCTTCAGAGCAGCGGTTAGACAGGTCAGCTACACGCCAGAATAGGTGTCTAAAGACACTGCGTTCTCAAGTGCAAAGGATTATAACTGAAGCATTGATATAATTGAAATAAACAGCAACGACAAGCCAAAAATTATGTTATGTTCTGTTTTTGCATGCCAAAAAAGTAAATGGATTACTTAAATAAATATAGTATATGACCTCATGTCTATATACACTTCATGGCCAAAGGTATATGGACACCTGCTCATCCAATATCTCATTCTAAAATCATGGGCATTAATATGGAGTTGGTCCCCTTTGCTGCTATAACAGCCTCCAGGTTTCTGGGAAGGCTTTTCACTAGTTGGAACATTTCTGTTTGAATTTGCTTCCATTCAACCAGAAGAGCATTAGTGAGGTTGGGCACTGATGTTGGGCAAGTAGGCCTGGCTCGCAGTCGGCTTTCCAATTGATCCCAAAGGTGTTCGATGGGGTTGAGCTCAGAGCTGTGCAGGCCAGTCAAGTTCTTCCACACCAATCTTGACAAACCATTTCTATATGGACTTCACTTTGTGCGTTGGGGTATTGTCATGCTGAAACAGGAAAGGGCCTTCCCCAAACTGTTGATACAAAGTTGGAAGCCGTGAATTGTATAGAATGTCATTGTATGCTGTAGCGTTAAGATTTGCCTTCACTGGAACTAAGGGGCCTAGCCCGAACCATGAAAAACAGACCCAGACCAAGGGGTTTCCGGATACTTTTGGCTATGTAGTGTATGTGTGTTGTCTTTGTATTAGCACATGCATGAGCTGACTTATACAACACAAGTAAATCATATATCTTTTTCTTTTTTTTCTTTTAGGGTTTCAAAGAAAATCTTCATGCCATTTTCTGCCTGGCTGAAAATTCAGTCAGTCCCAAGGCAACTAGACCAGACGACATTCTTCGGTTGTATTCAGGAAAGTGAGTGCAATGAGACATAGCATATCTCTGTTTAGCAGCGTTGACTATCATGGCAATCCTCTGCTGAAGTTCAGCAGTTCAAGTTGAGTAATTCTCCACAGTCTTGCCCTTGAACATATGTAAAATTGTCCAGTGACTCTGTACCTCAGGACTGTAGAGGTCCGGAACACGGATGCAGAGGGACGTCTCCTTCTGGCTGACGGGGTGGTGTATGCCAGCAGAGACCTCAAAGCTGATATCATCTTGGACATGGCCACTCTCACAGGTACTCAGGTAACATCAACACTTGAGTTTTCCAAACTTGTAGTCATCCTTATTCTGTCTTGCTCTTTAAATGAGACTAAACTAACATTTGTTAGTTTAAAAATTGGTATTTTTAAGGGCTTTTTAATAGTTTTTTTTGTCCGCAGCCGCGTACATTACCAAACCCCAGTGCCAATTTAGGAGTGTCTGTACCCACGGTTCTCCTCTGAAACACGTCATGTCGCCAGCTGCTTCTTTTCACGCCGCAGACTACAGCTCAGCTTGCATAGAGTAGAGTCGGAGGAGGGACCTTTGATATGGGGCTTTGACTGCACTCTAGGTGTGCCCGACCGACCAGCAGGGGTTGCTAGAACCCTATCCGACTGAACCCTCCCATTCCACAATTGCACATCGCCCTCTGGAGCTACTGGCCGCAGTCGGCACTGGCACGATCCGGATTCGATCCGAGGCCGTGAAGTTCATCCATGCACCGCAGTGTGGTGCCTTAACCAAATGAACCATCCAGCAGCCTTGTGTGTGGAACAAACGTTCAACAAAACGTATTCAGTTTCTTTTCCTAACTTTTGTACCCTGATACTTTTGCACAACCTGCGCTGACGTTTTCTGATGCTCGTTTAAATCAGTTTACCTTGAAATTGACCCGGGCTTAGGCACCATGAAGAGAGTGTCATGTAATGTCTCCCAGGGTATTGCAACGGGCAGGTACCATGCGGGACTGCTGACCAATCGCGAGGACTGGGAGAGGGCTTGTGTCGCTGCAGGCAGGAGCAGCGGAGACCTCGTCCAGCCACTGGTCTTCTCCCCTGAGCTGCACTTCAGTGAGTTCTCATCTGCTATGGCTGACATGAAGAATTTTGTGAGTTTCTTTCATAGCCAGATATGATTCAAGCCAAGGCCCTGACCCAGGCATCCTTTACACATCCTCCCTTCCCCTATGCTCTGCTTATCATCATTTATAATGGCTGTATTGATGCATGTAATTAATTACTATGTAATATATATATGTATATATATGTATATATATAATGGCTGACTCTCGACTAATATGTTTGTTGCGTGGGGCAGGATCGCAGTAACGCCCCATGTTGCTGTGGGGGCCTGTTTGTCGGGGCTCAGCTCTGGTTAGAGTGGTCAGGGGCATGGATTCACGTGGACATGGCCTTCCCTGCATACAGTGTGAGTGAACACCCACCCTTAATGTGGTTCAATGAACTGATGTTGCTAAGTGATAAGAGTAGGTCAAGAAGCCAATTAGAGAGGCGAGTGGTGTATCGATTTCAGAGTCTGTGGACTGATCCAATGGATGTTTCCTCAGGGTGAGCGAGCTACAGGGTATGGGGTGGCCCTGCTGCTGGCCCTCTTCGGACGGGCGACGGACGACCCCCTGCTGCAGCTGGTGTCCCCCCTGGGTCCAGATGTGGACGGACCCTTGGAAGACAGGCACTCACCAAGTAGCAGCCCAAAGCGCAGGAAACTCATCTAGCCACTGTTCTGCACGATAACGCCCACCAATGCGCTCAAGAGAAACCCAGTACCCAGAGGCTACACACCAATGATGGGGACTTCCGTCAAAATGTGCCTGTTTCAAAGGAGGGCTGCTCTGGCATGCCCAGATACCTCAATGTTTGTTAACAGTACTTTATTAAATATGTATTAAATTGTTTATTTTTGCGTCGCCACGTGTGTATGACGTTTTGTGTGTTTGGGACTGAATCTTGTTTGAGATGCTCCTTCAAAGCCAAGTACAATGCAATGTATGCCAGCTGTATTTAGCACTGGGATCCTAAAGTAAACCATTTCATATATAATTGGCTTTTAAAGTATTACAGTCAAAATGAGATTTGGATTATGATGGCAAAATGAATGGGTATATACTGTACTTGCTAGTGACGTGGAACAGCTCCCATTAGAAGACGCACATCTGAAATGGGTACTGCATTGTGCACAACTTTCA
Organism: Synaphobranchus kaupii; assembly: GCA_029718625.1. Taxonomy (NCBI): domain Eukaryota; kingdom Metazoa; phylum Chordata; class Actinopteri; order Anguilliformes; family Synaphobranchidae; genus Synaphobranchus; species Synaphobranchus kaupii. The sequence goes on along the minus strand of CM056377.1, from coordinate 37,842,015 downwards.
AATATCCATTAAAGCCTAAATTATGCTGTGATTACAAAACAAATCTTATAAGCCAACTGTCCATTACATGACAAATAACCTCATCCAGAATGGATGCCCCACAATGGTTTAGTATGTGCAAAACCTTGACTGTTGAAGAGCGCACAGTTGGGACAATTAAGCAGGCGATCTGTTGTTGGTGGCGTCTTGTTTACTCTTGTTCATATTGGGTATCCCTTTTTTTGTAACATTTTAATATAGTGGCTGCATAGTCATTTTAGAACTGATAATTTCTGTAATGTACATTATAAATTAACGGACATAGCCTTGGAATGGCAGTCTAGTCTCAAACTGCCACTTAGCAGCAGTCTATGGCACCTGAGGGCCAGTTTAAGCAATGTAGATACTATCTTGAATGCTGCTTGGCCAGCATATAACAGCTTCGTTCCAGTGCTTGTAATGATCGAAACATTTACCAAGTGCGAGTTCGAGCAGTACATGTATTAAAGTGCACAATAAACAGTACGTATAAAACATAGGTGCTTATAACTACAATGACAACCTCAGTGGTTTTATAGCCGATCTTGAATCGTTTCATTCATTGCATGAGCAGTAGGGGTGTGCAGCGATGCCATTATCTGTATCTGTATCTGTATCTGTTGGACCATCAAAATTATCTGTATTCGGATAAAAACCGGAAGTGGTGTTACATATAGGAAATGTCATATTTTCTAGTCTAAAATTAATTGCTATTGCAATTTATGAGTATTCACCCCCCTCCCTGTCTTTTTTTCTTTTCAAAACCTTTTATAAGAACTATATTCTGGACTTTATACTTACTTATCTAACCCCCCCCCACCCCCTAACTGGGGAACACTGAACAATAATTTTGGATAACAACTGGAAAAAATCTGAGGTACAATATATAATCAACTCATAATGAAAAGGCAGTTTTATAAAAACATGAAACCATTCCTTATACATTTGAATGGAAATGATTTCCACAATAACAAACCTTTCTCCCTGTTGTGATTTCATTTTGTATTTTTCTTTGTTAGTTTATTATTTTACTATATGAAAATGGAATGAAATAACAACTGTAGAACACCCAAGGTAGCCTACTTTCCGTGGCTGCAAACAGTAGCTAGGTATTTTGCTTAGTTCACTAATTCTTAGAAAGATTGCCCTTGTGCATACGGAGGGTCTTTGTTTTGTTCAGTTAAATAACAATTTTCAGTATAACATGTATTTTCCCATATAACTAAGGCATTTGGAGGTGGCGGCTGCCTTCCTGTAGTCCAGGGGTGTCAAACTCCAGTCCTGGAGGGCCGCAGTGTCTACAGGTATTTGTGGTTTCCTTTCAATCAGCACCCAGTTAAAGCATTGAGAACAAGGTGTGTGGACTTCTTAGCCAATTAGTGACTTAAATTAATCACTTGTGCTTAAACGCACCAAAAACCAGCAGACACTGCGGCCCTCCAGGACCGGATCTTGACACCCCTGCTGTAGTCACTTAGGGAAGGAAAATAGGCTACCTTGGGCTGTAGCAACAATAACAAGTGCTTGAGTTTCAAAAAAGTCAAATGAAGTTTCCGGCTGGTATGTAGCCTACAAATAGCCCATGAGTAGGCTATGTAATGGCTTAATTCGGTCAATCACGTAAAGAATGCTTTTTTGCCTTTAACTTATCTGAACGCATGCTCAAATTGCATTAGGCTAGACTACTAAAATGATAAATGAGGGTTCCCGTGTACCAATTTTTATGTCTTTAAAGTTTGTTTTGATAGGCTACATTGCGATGCTTGAGCTAGCGCATTCCAGAATATATGCACATTGTCGCATTTTGTTTGCCCAGAATTTGGCAATATGGTTAAAATGCGGAAGCCTAGCCTATAAATAACACTGTAGGCTACGTTAAGATAGACAGGGCAGAATTAGCGGAATCATGGCACCTGCGACTTCCATGACAAACACCCAGCCTTAGTTCATTGATTTGGATTGAAGGAAAGTAGCTAGCCTATTTGGTGATGCTGTTTATTGAGAGCTGCGTTTCGCTGTGTTTAAGACATCTTTAATGCCGACATGAACGCATAGGTAGCAGCCTATATCGGCTGTGGTTTGTGAAAACACAATATCCAATATGTGCCCCCCAAAATAAATTGAGGCACGTCCTTCCCAATAATTCTGCCGCCGCCGGGTCTGAGAGAGACAACAACATCAAAAGTGGATTCACATGTAGGTAGGCCTACATATTAGCGACAATCGCACTGTGGTAACTTAATTAAAATGAATATTTAGCCTATATCACGGATTCTGTGAATGCTTGTTGCTACCGAGATTGTTTACCATTCAACTCGCAATTAATCCACACTGTGGACTTTAACGTTAACGTAACATACGTTAGTCTATCAACAGCATAGGCTATGAAACCTTCCTGATCTAGAGTAATACGTTCGCAAAATATCTTTATAAACATTAAGTCACAGTTTGGTTTTATAATGCTGATTTTGATAGCCACTAGGAGTGATTAAAACAAATGCCCTATCTCAATGAATTAAATCTCTGGCAGGCCACCCGTGCCGAATTACGTCTCTCTCTCTCTCTTCCGAATCCGAATATTAATGAGCAACAAAATTCTGTTCCAACGCATTATTCGTGCTTTCCCGAATACGGTATTCGGCTCCGGATACACCCCTAATGAGCAGTAAGTGGATATGAGTAAAGCAAGAGACAACGACACACTCCCCTCTCATCAAGTTTTATCACTGGTGAGGTATAAGCCGTGCAATCAGCTGGTCGGTGACTTGACCGATGCTGTCAACACACTATTAAACAACAGCTCTGGGCCCCATTTCTCAAAAGGATCTCGGATAAAGATCATCATTTTTTTTTACATTATTGTTTTTTGTCGTTCTCCCTCTATTTTCTATGTAATGCCAGTACATTTTAATCATAAAATTAATGAAGCACACACACAAAACACTAAGATGATCTTAACTCTAAGATGCTTTTGGGAAACGGGACCCTGGATGGCTACTGCATTACATTGCATTTCATCACAACATCTTCGATTCAACAGACTTTGTAAAGGTGGATGAGAAACAAATGGCTTTCCAACATGTGCTTTATTTTCTCGTCGCTGAGCCACGTCTCCACCACATGTCCTCTAATCATACAGGTACTGTACACAGTCAAATTTGTACTTTTTTCTCTTTTTTTCCCAAAAAATGTGTAGACAGAATGAAAATGATCAATGGCAATAATTTTTTTTTTTCATGCTATGTTTTGTAATGCATAGTTTTAACTGCCTTTGCTCACATTTTGTTTAAGGTACAACCTTGATAAGCGGTTTATCTTTTTTTTTCCATTCACAATTCATCGCTGTGAATGTAGTGTTTTTTTTTGTTAACATTTTTTTCTCCTTTTTTTAATTTTTATTTTATTTTTTACTTTAAATGAAAAGTAAAAAAAGAGCATTCCAAGATGAAAAACATAACCGATAAGCCACAGGACCTTTCCCTAGGTATACTGTAGTCACTCTAGAGATGGTGCTGTACCTGCATTAGCCCCCTACTCTGATTCTCAGAGGGCTTCCCTTGGGCTCAGATAGAACGGGAGATCTGCTCCTAACAATGCAGGGAAGATAATCGCATACTCCCTCAAAATGCTTATGGCATATTCCCTAGAGACATAAAATGAAGACGGAACAAAACCCCTTCTTGGTGAGATGATGTGTGTTTTCCTGAGAATAATGTTTTTAAATTGTTTTTTTAAACCCACTGATTAATTGACTGTACAAACGAAATAAGGCAAGTAAAGTGTAATATCGTTCATCTTCCGTGCCTTAAAGGCCTTCTCTTGTTCTCTGCCGCAGAACTGAAGCATTTCCGTATTCAAGAAAATGTCTTTTGTTTTTTGTTTTTTTAAAAAGTGGCAAGTGTCTTTCAGTCAGTCGCCGCCCTTTATCTTTCCGTCATCAGGGCATCTTTCCACGATCTCGCAAAAAAAAAAAAAAATCGGTGTCAGTTCAAGTTTACAGCCAGCCTCCTGGGGCAGCGTATTGCACAACCCGTGGTTTGTGTATTCCAAACCGTAGAGACCAGAGATCTGAGCAACAGGAGAGCAGCAGCGCCATTCTGCTCGGAAACACACTGTAAAAAATGCTCATATTAGCTGGCCTATACGCAGACCTGCAAAAACTGAATGCAGATAATTTTTTTTTTCACGTTCAGAAAAAAAAAAAAACTTCTAAAACTAGAACTGCAGGTCTTTCGAGTGTTAGTCTATGCTGTAGAGGGCAGTGGAGGTTCATTCGGATCCGTTTTGCCGCCGCCCGGCCGTCATGCAAAAAGACCCAGCCATTGCCCAGCGGATTGTGCTTTTGATTTTGCTAATTTTATTGGTTCGCTTCCAGCTTTCTTGATCTGGAGGCATGCTCCCCCCCCCCTCACTGTGTCTTCTCCCTGGTCCACTTGATCATAGTCTCTGGGGAGCGGTAGAGGAAGATGAGCTTGGCGTACAGGTCCTCCTCCAGCTCCAGCTCCCCGGTCTCCCGCACCAGGAAGATGTCGGTGCAGAGCTTGAGGATGCGGTCCACGCAGGGCAGCTCCTCGAACATTATGGAGTGGGAAATCCCGCTGAAGAACTCGCGGACAAACTTCCCGATCACCAGCACCACAGAGGCGTACAGACCCATTATCCTGTGCAGGCCGGAGGCAGGTGAGGAGAGAGGAGAGGAGGGAACGCATTCATGCGCGTTACACTGAAGCCTGAATTCGGTCAACATTTATCCGTAACCGACTCCCGCATGAACACAAAGGTGTTTTTCTTCTCTTCACAAACAGTTTGGCTAGTTCAGCAATCAAAAATTATCTCATCATCTCTGTGAATAAATAAATGTTCTTTTTGAGTCAAATGACAAATATTGACTGAATCCAGTCCAGAAATAATTACTGGACAGGCGCATCACCAGGGCCCTATTCCTCGTATTTGGCTAACAGGTACCTGGCTAACTGCGCTGAGTAAAACCCGGCACAGTGTTTTTGCTAGAATATGTTCCTTATTTGGGGGGTTTCTGGGATTTACTCAGCACAGTTAGCCAGCTAACTGAGTTATCCTTGTACAAGGAACGGGGCCCTGGTCCCCCAGGATTAAATCGGCTGCTATCAGTAAATTCAGAAGTAAAACAAATGCAACAAACGCGTTGTTTGGGTGTTCCTAATCGTTTATTCTAGCCTGTAACGCTCCTGTACAAGGATGTAATCTCCACTTACCCGTATCCTGCCAGAAAGCCCAGGCTGGGTGGACTGACTTTATCACTGAACACAAACAGCTCCAGGCCGGCCTTCTGCTTCTTCTCCGTCGTACACTTCATGGGCTGGTCCACGATCCACCACTCCTGTATCTCCCCTGTGCTGTTGGGGGTTCTCTCCAGGGCTAGTGTGATGTTCTTATACTTCTCATCTGAAAGAGAGAACACCAATCAGACTCATATCACTTCATATCATTTCATCCCATGTGAACGATGTTTAGGCAACAACACATTCAAAACATGTTAATAGTGAATGCGTAAGAAGGATGCGTTTATGGAGTAATCATTTGACAGATTATCATCAATCACTATAATCATAAATCTGCTGTCAAGGATTTGGCAAACTGGCATCAATCAGATCAACTGTCTATCAGTGCCTATATGGTAAGGCCTAATCTATGGAAAACATAAAGAAATGTATTGTTCACATAAGTTGATTGCAATTAGGGTCTATTTAAACATTTTCATGGATGCAATTCCTTATTGTGATTCCTTAGATGCAGACACTTCTTTTTTCATAATATAAACCAAACTACGAATTCAGTTCAGTCCCCACAGTGGCACCTGTTCCTTGGCAACTCATGTGAATGAATTAATGAATATTTCCTACTTCATGACACAATTAAAGTAGCGATAATGAAACTCCCAGGGTACAGATAACTGTGTGTGTTTCTGACGGCACCATTTGTGCATACTGTAGTACACCGAATGTTCTTGTTCTTTACAAACCAAACATTTGAATCCCTGCTGCACTACCTGTGTAAAGCTGCTCGATGGGTTTGGCATTGGAGTCACTCGGTGCTCGGATGAAACAGGGGAAGACGTATTCTATTACCCTATGAAAGAGAAGGGGGGGAAGAGAGAGCACTTCAGACAGGAATGTTAACACCTGGGAAAAAGGCACCCGAAACAGAGTTTCATCAATATACTCACACGGCGTCGCGTCTTGTCCCATTTAGCAGTTCTATCAGCTCCCCTCTTGTTTTTTTGTCCAGATAGGTTATGTGCTTGTCTGTTGCAAATTCAGCTTTGGCTCCTAAACTAAGGTTCCTGTTTGAGATGGAGAGGGAAAAAAAGGTTCAAACTTCAAGTACAGCATAAAATCTACGTAAAAGCTTCTTTCTTCATCTTCTTTGTGATCAGAATCAATCCACTAGGCCTATCTTATAGCCCAGGTACCAGTCAAGACGAGTCTGGTTTCAGTGTGTATCTTGGGCAACTGCATTCTTGGCCACGGGACTGCACTTGATATTAGAAATTAGTGTTGCTAAACAATTAATCAAAATGACTATATTTGAAATGAATATAGGATATTTCGGCTGTACCTCTGAATGGACCAGGTCACGGTGACAGGAAAATGGATCTCATCTTTCAACACCTTCATCAGGTTCTCCCTGCTGGGTGGACTGATTGTCCATAGGGAATTAGAGCTCCCCTCCAGTTGTGCTACAGTGACATCATCAACTGAGTAGGCCTCGAGAAACTGCAACGCACCCTGGAGACAGGAAACAAAGACTTTTTATAACCTTTATAATCTATTCAGAACCCTTGATAATACTGTATATAATACTGTGATAATACTTATGAATTCTAACAATGAGGATGTGCGGCATTATATTAAAATGCTCTGTAGATACCTGTTATTGGAGGGAAAATATACATAAAGCTAAGTTATATACAAAATCATACAATGTCTATACACCTGTAAAAAACACAATTTCTTAAAATCTATCTGCATACCAAATTATATATATCAAAACAATGCCAATGCTCATACCAATATGTTTCACAGAATCTATTCTACCCATGTTTTCCTATGTTCGCTAAAGTCATGTGTTTATTCCTCAACGTGCGAGTTTTCAGAGAAAATTACCTACCGGAGTGATTTTATGTGAAGTAACAAATTCAGTGAACTGTGATTCGCCCATCACCTTAAGCTGGTTCTGCTGGGCGCTCATGGTGAAGATCGGCTGTGGAAACACAATCAATAAGTGATTAAAGCACTTAAGCTGTTCTGAAGCAATTCATACCTGAGTCTGGCAAAATCAATTTTTACTGTCAGTAATGGTAGTAGTGTATACAAATGCAATGGTCATTCATTTATCATTATATTAAAAATGCTGAATCTCTCAAAAGGTATTATAGACTCCCTATAATACATGTAAATGAAAAAAGAATTGATGCGCTCAGTACATAGGAGTTATCGCAGGTGCATCCAGAAAATGCAATATAGAATAAAAGGTCCTTAAACTTTTCTCGTTTGAGTGTGCGGGCTGAACATTGGAGCTGTGCATTGTATATTTTCGTCCTGGTTTTCTCTTTTTTCATAGAATAAAAGGTGTCAGGAGCGCTCCGTGGATATGGAATCAGACACTGGCATCTAGCAAAGATATATATTTATTCAAACAATTACACAGTGCAAAAAAGAAATTAAAAAAGATGAAAAAAGAATAAGCTAGACTAGAGCAAACCTTTCAGCTACATGCTTTCTTCAGCACTGATGTAATTGTTTGAATAAATACATATTTTTGCTAGACGCCAGTGTCTGATTCCATATCCACGGAGTGCTCCTGACACCTTTTTTTCTATATTTACATATAATGGAAAATGAGCAGGCAGGCCTACCTGGAAGCCCTCCAGAGTGATGGTGACAGAGACGTCCAGAGGCTTGTTCACCACCCCGGCGACGGACTTGACCAGAGACATGAAGAGCAGGGGAAACCAGACGATGCAGATGAGCAGCATCACGATCATGCCCCCCATCCCGTACTTCACCACCTTCTTCTTCTTCTGCCCCCGGGGCTGGGGGTACCTCTGGAAAAAAGGGCACACGCTGCTCACGCACGCTCACTTCAGCTTCTTTCACGCCACTATTTTTTATTTCAGAAATAAAAAGTAGTAGTGCCAATGACTTGCATGCCGTCATATCGCCACATCTGAACCGTCTTTTTATTATTTTTCTGATTGACTGGAAAATGCTGGTGTTAATGTATTTGAAAGTTTTTAGATGTGAAAAATCCGGGTTCAGAAAGTAGAAGTCCTCCCCAGTATTTGGTTACAATCACCTGGATTTGCTAATTAGCACAGTTCTTCAACCAGGAGGTAGAACTAATTGGATAAATGAGCCGGCTAAGTTAATGGGTGAAAGAAACACATGGCAGGATTCTTACTTTCTGACTCCTGGATTTTACACCTCTGCAAATTTTCATTGCCTGCCAGTATAGTCTGGTCAGCCTTTCATATGTTCTCTAACGTCAAACCAGAAAGCCTCCAAAACACTTAAAACACTCTCTCTATTGGTCTATTGGCAAAGCAGGACGTTTTGGGGGAGCGGATTGGTGGAAGGGAGCGAGAGGCAGTGAGGCCACTGTAGCCGTTGACCATCGCGCTCAGTCGCTCCTCACCTTCTCCGACTCCCTCCAGCACTTGAGGACGAAGATGTGCGCGTAGATGTCCTCTACACAGATCCAGCTGGAGAGGCTCAGGGTGGTGTCAGTCCAGACCCAGTCCATCACGGCACGCAGCTCCGTCAGGAAGGGCACTAGGCGGAACCTGGGATACACGCACAGGACATTACATTTACTGGAGGGACAAATCAAGCTATCAGACATCAGGAATTATATCCTTCCGAGCAAATGGAGCAACACAGAAGCAGCATGCTAGCAGTAGTGAAGCGCTTCGTTCAGCTTTGCATATTACATTGTATATGTCAGGCCTCAACCGTAGCATTTATCTGTAAATATACTGGCCCGTGGTGGTTTTAAGGATTCTGAGACCCTATGAAAAAAGCAAAAGGGCCCATATCACAGTACCGGTCACACTCCCTCTCATACACTTCAAAATAGAGGAACTAAGCATCAAGGAAATTGTCCGATATTATAATGACCAAAATAGTGAGGGCCTAAAAGACGAATGCAAGTACACATTGCTGCAGAGGTGTAAAAACTCAGGGGCCCCCGGCTAAGGGCTCTGGCTCCTCTGAAATTGCAAGGGTTGCTCTGTGCATCCATTCCTTTGCTGTTTATGTGGCCAAAATAAAAATCATGGGAGACATTATTCAGCAAAAGGATTGCTTTAGCTTTTACAGTGGCGCAATTATTTTGCCGGTTTCTTTTTGGGCCGCATGTTCAGAGTTTCATAAGGGTCTGATCCACTCACCCTTGGAAAAGGAAGAGGTTGACGTAATTATAGCTCTTGGTGAGAAAGTTACCCAGCACTCGGGTGGGGTAACCGCAGCGTATCTGATAGGCTGACAGTCCAAAGTATATGCACTTCACAAAGTACCAGAGTTGCGCCACAGTGTTCTGACTGAATCGTCTGGGGACGGAAACATAAGCTGTTATAAACACGTCTTTAAATAAAATGACAAACAATATTTTTCAAAACAGCGTGTGTGTGTGCTTGTTCGGAATGCAGGAGTGGTTTCATTTTGCCAACCGGTATATACCAGTTACAATAAAGTAAAGAATATGATGCTGTTTTAAAACAGAAGGTAAAAAGTAGAGGTAATAAAATGCATGAAACCTGGATTGTACCTCTCTGTGACTCCTGGTAGGATGAAAAACATCCAGAAATGTATTCCAAACACCAGGATGACCTGGAAGATGACCTTGCCCATGACAGTTTTCCTGAGGTACAAGGCCCGGTCCACCACCATAGTGCCAAACTGGATGAGGACCATGACCAGGAAGGCCTCAGGCACCTGGTCCTCTGACAGGGAGGATGTGATGTCAGCAGCTGCTGAATGTTTCTGAGGGTAAACAGGAAAAATTAAGTTGCTCACAATAATTTAGAAATTTTAATTTTATTTAAAAATAAATATTGTATGTCAAAATTAATTCATACATACACCCATTCCATCTACCTATCTATCACCAGAAACCAAAAATTACATTTTAGATGCTTTTTGGCAAGCTGGTAAATTACTTCCCAAATATTACTTGCCAGACTAAATACTACATTAATCACAAGAACTATGTCAAGTTTATCCAGACAATATGTACTAACTCAATCATCATTTTATAATCATATCATTAACTACCTTCTGACAATTGTTTTAAGCATTTATGAAAAAAATCCAGGAATAATCTGCACTGGATAACAGAAAAAGAAATGTTAAACGTACCCCAAAAGCCCAAAAGCCAAACACGATAATAACGAAGTCTACGATGTCCGCCAGGAACATGAGTACATAGACGTCTGTCACGGCGCTGTATTCTGGGTGAATCAGGTTGTAGAAGAACTGACGTATGGGGATGTATATCTCAAGGGTTCTTATACAAAGAAGAAAAGATTATCATTAAAGGTTGTATCAGCGATTTTGGGTGGAAACATAAATGATCACATTCATCTGATTTTTCCTCACGATCCGCTAGCTGCCCGCCCCATAAGCAGGCCGTCAAAAAAACGCGTCTCTGTAGGCAGCCTATGCTCCGAGATCGTACACAAAAACAAATGGTACTACCAACCACTCAAAACCAAAATAAACAGTATTCCAACCAATCACAATGATCTGCACAAACGCTAATACTCTTATCTCGCTGAAATCTTGACGGATTTACAAACGGTTTGGTTTCTTACAAACGTTATTAACGTGGTTATAATTATGGATGCTTGAACACTATTTTTTAAAACATAACATAATTATTCATAAGTATGTTTGTTTGGGATTTCGCTTCAGAAGTGACGTCACCCAAAATCGCTGATACAACCTTTAAATATGGGACATGTTTCTACACATGCAAAGACATAAAGCCAATAAACAAAATAAAGAAAATAGTTGGAAAGTCAACTGTTTAAATACATAGCGTGGAGTTAACTATCACAATCACTGCAGCCTGGTCCCTAATGCTCGCTGCATGGTAATTACACTGGAGAATACTCATTACATCCTAGATACACTAGAAACACTGCAGCCTAATTGCACTAGAAACACTCACTGCAGCCTAATTACACTAGAGAATACTCACTGCAGCCTAATTACACTAGATACTACTCCCTGCAGCCTAATTACACTAGAGAATACTCACTGCAGCCTAATTACACTAGATACTACTCACTGCAGCCTAATTACACTAGAGAATACTCACTGCAGCCTAATTACACTAGATAATACTCATTGCAGCCTAATTACACTAGAGAATACTCACTGCAGCCTAATTACACTAGAGAATACTCACTGCAGCCTAATTACACTAGAGAATACTCACTGCAGCTTAATTACACTAGAGAATACTCACTGCAGCCTAATTACACTAGAGAATACTCACTGCAGCCTAATTACACTAGAGAATACTCACTGCAGCCTAATTACACTAGAGAATACTCACTGCAGCCTAATTACACTAGATACTACTCACTGCAGCCTAATTACACTAGAGAATACTCACTGCAGCCTAATTACACTAGATACTACTCACTGCAGCCTAATTAGACTAGAGAATACTCACTGCAGCCTAATTACACTAGAGAATACTCACTGCAGCCTAATTACACTAGAGAATACTCACTGCAGCCTAATTACACTAGATACTACTCACTGCAGCCTAATTACACTAGAGAATACTCACTGCAGCCTAATTACACTAGAGAATACTCACTGCAGCCTAATTACACTAGAGAATACTCACTGCAGCTTAATTACACTAGAGAATACTCACTGCAGCCTAATTACACTAGATACTACTCACTGCAGCCTAATTACACTAGAGAATACTCACTGCAGCCTAATTACACTAGATAATACTCATTGCAGCCTAATTACACTAGAGAATACTCACTGCAGCCTAATTACACTAGAGAATACTCACTGCAGCCTAATTACACTAGAGAATACTCACTGCAGCTTAATTACACTAGAGAATACTCACTGCAGCCTAATTACACTAGAGAATACTCACTGCAGCCTAATTACACTAGAGAATACTCACTGCAGCCCAATTACACTAGAGAATACTCACTGCAGCCTAATTACACTAGATACTACTCACTGCAGCCTAATTACACTAGAGAATACTCACTGCAGCCTAATTACACTAGATACTACTCACTGCAGCCTAATTAGACTAGAGAATACTCACTGCAGCCTAATTACACTAGAGAATACTCACTGCAGCCTAATTACACTAGAGAATACTCACTGCAGCCTAATTACACTAGATACTACTCACTGCAGCCTAATTACACTAGAGAATACTCACTGCAGCCTAATTACACTAGAGAATACTCACTGCAGCCTAATTACACTAGAGAATACTCACTGCAGCTTAATTACACTAGAGAATACTCACTGCAGCCTAATTACACTAGATACTACTCACTGCAGCCTAATTACACTAGAGAATACTCACTGCAGCCTAATTACACTAGAGAATACTCACTGCAGCCTAATTACACTGGTGGACACTCACTTTTTCACAGTGAAGGCTTTGGCTTTGATAAGCTGCTCCCTCAGTTTCTCCAGGAGTAGTTCCTTGCGGCTCTTCTGCTGGACACTGAGCACACTTCCTGTTCTCCTGTTGCTGTTCCGTGTGCTTGTACTGCCTGTAGGCACCATGGAAACGCCTGTTAGCAAATTCCATATCCACCACACATGGTAACAGAATTAACAAGCAATTAAATAGAGATGTTTAAGACATCTTAACATTATGTCAGTCCAACAAGCGGTCAGACCAAATTGTAAACAGGCTAAATTGTAAATTCTATATTAATTACGCAATGAATATGGTCTTCAGTTGATTAATACAACATCCTTCCATGGTAGGTAGTATAAAAACATTTTTTCCATCAGGAAAGTTAACTTTTTACTTTTCTTTGCTTTCTTCTTTGCTTTGTATAATATGAAAGGTAAAGTGTACTGAGGAACTTTGACAGGCAATTAAAGTGTTTGTAACACATATGTCACAGTGGGTTCTTAAGCAACTATTTGGAAAATGACTTTTCATTGTACTGGGTCTTTTAAAAAAACCCTTTTGCACACTCTCATTATACTACAGATTGTTAGTAATTTAGTCATGCTGGTATGTAACAGCTTTATCAATCCATCAAAGTGTAGGGGTAAGGACATCTCTTCCCTCCCCCACGTAATTTCAATGACACCCCCCCCCCCCCCCCCCCAACCCCTACCTCTTTTGGAGTGTGAGGAGCGATGGGACATCTGGGAGCCTGTGGCGGAGGTCTTACGCCGCCCGGGCCTCCGCTGCTCTGGGAAACGCACGTGCACCGACTCCAGCGAGGTTGCCAGGTTGATGGACTTAAGCGAGCTGTCGGAGCCCCTCCTCTCTCCTGCTGCTCGCTCCTCCCCCTCAGTGTCGCTGCGGAGCAGGGCTGCCTTTTCCGTCGCCCTGCGGTCATCCGTGTTCCACAGGCCGTGGCACTGGGTTTGTGGCGGGAGAAAGTGGAAATTAAGAGGCCTGTCTGCTTATGACATTCAGTGTTTTAGGTTATCGGATGTTATGTTCTTTGGAAAAACAAATAAACATAAATTTGTGTGTTTGAATTCTAGGATATAAATCAGTACAGTGACAGTGTGCAGGGCACCTCAACAGAATTAACTGAAAAAGTAGTTTTTAGATGTTAAAAACCTTTCTGTATGTAAAAAACTTCCTGCACATAAAACCATCATATAATATTTACAATTAGATGCAAACAGTGCATGTGTGTTCAATTGCAAACAGTAGCCCTGAAATACATAAAGCCCCATATACTGTATGAAATATTTCTGAATAAAAGCTATTGTGATGAAGTACCTTTAAGATGGATCTGTGGAAGAAGAGAGCTAGGAGCTGAACCAGGTCATAGTGCACATAGCCTTCTTTCTTCTCAACTCCAATGATATTAGGAGGGTGGAATGGCCTAGTCTTGTCAAACTCTATATTTTGGTTGAAGGGGAAGAAACCAAACTGGAAGAAGTATTTTATCACAATGGTGACCTGGAAAAAAGAACATACACAATACAAGGCCATTAAGAAAATGCATTTTAATTACTGTCATTAAGTTACATCAAGATATTTTCACTGAGAGCAGATAGAAGGCATGGCCATTGGACATATCTACTGAAAAATTGAGTGTTTAGAAACAATGTTTCTGTGAGCCATCAAATTAAAATGAATTTGTTTGCATTAGACAGTATTTTAAAGGCAAATATTTTCCCTCTTGCACTGAGTGACTAAAGTGCGACCATGGGGAACAATTAAGGATCAAAATAAAACAAATTCATTGGACCTTTATCATTTTATATTTTCTAGCTTGTATAACATCAACTGAATGTCATACAAGGCAACATTTTGGCATCCCCTGTTACCAGCCCAGGAGCCACCACTGGTGTTCAGCATAAAGACAAACCGAGGTTGCCATTCATTGAATGCCGGGGCTGCTGTACCTCCGTGTAGACTATGGCCGTCATCCAGAAGCGCTTGCTAGGCCGAGGAACCGACAGCATGGCCCACAGAAAGATGAGGATGGGCAGGACCAGGGTGACCACTGAGGCGGAGATCATGTGGTTCAGGACGATGACCAGGTAGCACACCATCTGGGAGTGCGCCACCAGCATGTTGTAGAGAGCATAGCAGAGCTGCAGCAGCTGGGGTTGGTTCTGGTAAAACCGCTCAGAGTCGTCCAGCTCCTCATCGTAGAACATCCTGAACAACAAAGGAGGGGCCAACAGCCACAAATCTAAACCGCTCCAATGCGCTGCAGTCAGGCGTGTACTCAGATGCTATTCCATTATTCCTCAATAAGCTCCTCAATTCAACTCTTAATTCTTCATTCTTGGAAAATGTAAGCTTGAACTTATCCAATTAAGCCAGAAACTAATGACTACTTTCTACAGTGTACTTAAACTATTGTTATCTTGTTTCTTATAAGGCCAATAAAATATGACAACGAATTAAAGTGTGCCGTCACATGTCTAGCTACCTTTTTCCACACAAATGCACACCATTGAATAACCTTTTTTTTAGGATTGCGCTGGATGCCAATGTGTTTGAAAGTAGTCGATTATTAAATTTATAAAAGCCATGGTGAATATTGTAAAATGCTGTGAAGAAGATGATCTCTCATCTCTCATCAGGCCTTACTTGTTGAGTAGCAGCTCGCTGGCGGTCAGCTCTTGGGTTAAGGAGGGCAGCAGAGAGTTGTCCAGGTAATCTGACCTGCAGGCGTCCGGGGTCCTGTCCATCAGACGCTTGTTGTCATCCTTGTCTGATTCAACGGAGACCCTGTCGAAGCTGACGGCTTTGCTGTAGGAGGGGGGCACATCCGCGTCCGTGGGGAAGGTGGTGGGGGGGTCGGTGTCCGACGAGTACAGGTGGACCTCGCACTCGGTGGGGAACAGGAAGTCCTGCCCCGTCTCCTCCGTCTCCGAAGCGCAGGCCCTGTCCTCGCCCCGGTGACGCCCGTCGACAGTGAGCGCCGAAGTCTCCCCCTCCACGTCCAAATATCGACCCTCCTCCGCTGCCCCCCGCCTCCCCCTGCCCCCTGGGAGAGTCCCGGTCCTGCTCGTCCTCCACTTCCTCTATGGCGTCGTCGGTTCCCTGCCGGGAGCACAGCATGGTGCACTGCGTGGGCTCACTGCGTGGGAGAGGGAGAACACGACAGTTCAGTGTCAAAACTGAAAATCCCTCCAGCCCCACCAAATTTAGCTGTTGCAAATCCGCCTTGAGACACAGAGAAGGGCAACCGGAGGATTTTCAGTTTAGGGGTTTGTGCAATTGATTATGTACACGTACAGTATCTAACATTTAAGGGAGTATACTGGGAATATGTGGGAGGATATTTATTGAGCTTTCATGCCAGCCTTCCAAGAATTTTCAGTGAATTTCATTGCCACTCTTCCTACATTTTTAACTGACAAAAGAACAGTTTCAAATGGAGGCACAAGAGGGCAGAGTTTCACTCAAGAGTTTTGTAGAATTGGGTCTGAGCAAGGCTACGTATATTGCTGTACATCGTGCCATTGAGAATATGCATGTTTAAACACAAAGTACTAAGGCTAAGGTTATATCAAACTGATATTATAAAAAGTACATTTATTTAATAAAGAGATTTTGGGCGGCAGTGTAGTATAATGGACAAGGAACTGGCCTTGTAACCGAAAGGTTGCAGGTTCGATTCCCAGGTAGGACACTGCTGTTGTACCCTTGAGCAAGGTACTTAACCTGAATAGCTTCAGTAAAATATCCAGCTGTATAAATGGATAATATGTAAAAAAAAAAAATTCAAAAAAATGCTAAAAAGTTGTGTAAGTTGCTCTGGATAAGAGCGTCTGCTAAAAAAAAATGCCTGTAATGTAATCTTATCCTATCACTAACATGACTAACATAAAGAATGACTTGGACACCAGATTGCTTCAACTGTTCTCTAATTTTTCCATTGAGCGTTAAGGGGGTTTCTTCACATATAAATGGATAATATGTAAAAAATAAAATACTAAAAAGTTGTGTAAGTCGCTCTGGATAAGCTAAATGCCTGTAATGTAATGTAAATATTGCTGAGGATGAATAGCTGCTATACAAGCACCTGTAAAGGACCCTTTATTGTGACACAATGCTGGGGTCATTTCAGTAAAATGGGGACCCTTGCTTTATTTCTAATACGCCCCTCACACAAGCACCAGGGCTAGACTTGTCTGTTAGCCTGCTTCATAATGCCCCCAATGAGGACAGCACAGGTGCTGAGAGAGGAGTAATTTAGGAGCAGGAGCTATCTGTCAGCACTGACGGATGGAGCACACAGAGTCAGACAGATAACCCGCCCTGTCTGTGTGCCAGACAAGCACGGAGCTCCTCCCCCTCAATATCCCCTGCATCTTGCCTCACTGCGAGAAAACAAAGCTCTCATACTCCAGGCAAACAAGTGGCATCCTTTCAGTCGTACAGCAGAAGACAACACTGAATACAAACTGTACAACTTCTGAGATAACATGATTGTGGTTACCCGGGATTCCACTTTATAATGACAGAACGTAATGCCGGAGACAAAGTGAGGTGGTCGCATAGAATTCTTGGTCCTCTTTAAACTCTTTTGACATTTCCGCGTCTGATTTCGACAGGCCTTTCATACAAGAGTGGTCCCTATCTACGAGCATTTGAGCATAACGAACACAGGCAGGTTGAATGAACCTCCGCCATAATGAGGAATGAAACCAACAAATGAAACGGGTGGGTGCGGGGGCGGGGGCAGGGCCAGGCACCTGGACACAATGCTGCCGCCACTGTCCGCCGAGGAGTTGGACGCGTCCAGGCTGTACATTTTGCGCAGCTTGGGCCTGGCACGCTCGCTGGTTTTGGGAATGCTCTCGGACATTCCGTCCAGGTCATCCAGTGTGGACTGGTGGGAGTACAGCATGGTGGCCTCGGTGTAGGCGCTGCCGGCACGCACCATGAGATGGGATGAGTGGGATTAATGATGATAACAGTAACACACAGACAATGTGCCAATTAGCCCATACAGAAGAACTCTATATTATACTTTATTACATTTTATATTACACTTTTGGTGTCTGTACGGTTATACCTAGACTAACCAATGCATATTAAAATCTGTATGGTTACGCCCAATGCATATTCACTGATTTACATGTCCAGATATCTGAATATCTTTCACCCAAATTAATGTGTGCACATGTATTCCACCATACTGAATTGCAGTAAAGAAATTACTATATTGCACACGCAATTTTTGTAGGTAATTTTTCTTATGTATGGGTTGAACACAATTCAGCAAGACAAACACAATACCACAGTGGTATACAGTAAAATAAACACTAATGACATTCATAACTTCTGTTCAAATCAGAGGGAAACGGAGGAGCAGAAGCAGAGCAGAGAACTCTACTTTCTCCTAGGGAACAGGGAGCCGCAGTGGGAACCTGGCACGCTCCTTCCGAGCCGTTCACAAATACTTAAAGCTGGAGTGTGCAACTTTAAAAAAAAAAAAAAAAAAAAATATCGGGGAACGATCATGCTCAGTTGTTAGCGATCATACTTTTGTGAGAGAAATCCAGCACCATAAACTGTGTTTATACCCTCAAATTCTGCATTCTAAAACCAGCGATTCTGCCAGAATTTTTGTTTTCAAAACAACGTAGTTCATGACGCAAACCAATCGAAGAGATGGGCTGTTCATGTTCACGGGGTGGGGGTGTGTTTCTTTCTCTGTAGACAGGGCCAAGGGATGTTATGACTTTGAAATGTTTTTACAACAAATACGACCGTTGAGAAAGTTGCGTACTCCAGCTTTAAGCAAGCCTAGCGTTCCTCTGTGATTAATGATGAGAGGCACAAACACTGACAACCTGCTGAAAAGCCAAGAGGGTGAAATTAGCAAAGCTAAAAGTGTCCATTGAGACGGTGCCGTCACAAGACAAGTGGAGTAACAGGAACACGCAAACGCATGCTGAAAATGGCAACTGTGAAAATGGGTGTAATGCCAATAAATTTATGGTGCTCTTTTAGCTGGACTGGGTCATTATTTTTCAAACCTGGTTCTGGGAAACCACAATGTATGCTGGTATTTGTTCTGGCTGAGTTCACTGTTAATTGTGTTTGGGGATGCAGCAAGATCCATACCTTTGTGATGTTATAAATCCATGCCCATGTAAATATTCTAGGTTGCTACATTAGCAGCACAGGTTAACATGAGGCACATTCCGTAAATTGATGGATGTCACACAGTCACGCTGACTAAGCGTAACTTAAACAATCAAGATCACAGCGATTATGAACTGCATTTGTGAGTCTACACAAGCTTGCTGTCAAAGACAGAACAATATCAGATTATTTCAACAAACCCCTTTATTTTGTTGAAAAAGCAAATATATTGATCAGTGGGGCTCTGAAAATAGCTAGTGCATGAAATTTGTTACCCCCGCCTAACAAAATACCTGGACAAACTGTCACGGGACTCCTGGCTTTCCATTTTAACCCTGTCCTGTTTGTGCTCGGCCTTCTGGGACATGGACACAGAATATTCATCTATGCCGTCCAGCCCGGACTCCCTGGAGAGATTCATACGCATCTGCTTCTGGTAATAAACGTGGATGTTCTCTCGTGATGGAACATTCCCCTGTTTAAAAAAAGTGTCGGTTAGTACACAAGTGCACACATCAGTTACTTTGTTGCCCTCTTGTTTTGCTCCGTATACAACTTATTTTTATCAGCTAGTTAACTATGTGGTGGAAGCACACTATTGTATGTGTATAAAACAAAAGATTTAGTATTAAAGTCACATAGCTAGCATACTTAAAATGCAGATGTAGAAGAGATGCATCAAACCGTTACAATGAAATGGAAACAGTTAAAGGAATTGCGTTTTTGGGGCCCCACTCATTGCTGGTACAGGGAAAATAAACTTGAGCATTTGAAGCTAGTGTGTCTGGTACCTTTTTGATCTCACGTGTGAGCATGCATCGCTCAATGCGCAGGACGGTGGAGATGTCGATGTGTTCTCGGCAGATGGAGTTCAGCCAGGCAGTGAAGCTGTCCAGCAGGGCCAGGAACAGCACCCAGGTGAACTTGACAATGTTAAAGACGCGCTTGATGATGTTGTCTGAGGAAGCGGATGGGAGGAAACACTTGGTAACATCATCTTTTGTGCGTGCGTGCGATTCGCTCAGAAAGCAGGCTATTCTTCTTACCTGCCGACACATTCATCGACTGGTGATTTTATGCCATTTGAAATATGCGGCACATTGACTTTCAGAAAAATAAAAAATGTTACTTTTCTAAGACCTCAAAATGAGGAGGGTGTGCAGTTGGATGGTTTCGAAAATGAGATACGTGAGAAATTAAAAAATGAACTCACCGGGTCCATCACGTTCCTCTTCCTCTCCGATCTCCCGCTCGTCCTCCACCTCCCCCAGTTCTACTGCAACATGAGCTGCGGAGGCGGACAAACGCATGACAGACAGAGGTAAGGAGCTAATTTAGGCATGCAAACTGTGAGCAAGTTAAACGCGTGCACAGTGACGACTGTCCCTTTCAAATGAATATTCATGATGATGAACATTCATGATAACTACTACATAAAGACGGTCATATAATGTGAAGCAGCTGTCCTCTTGAGAGTGAATTGTGGACACTGTGCCATTGCCATTCATGTGTGTAAGACTGATCCCGACAGAGATGGCCTGAACTAGTATTTTATGAAAGCTTGACCGCACTGAGGACTGTCACTCCATGCATTTCACTGACTGTAGCAAACCTTTAAGCGGTTATTTAAAAACCTCCTTCATGAATAACACTCTGTGCTGAGCTGGAGACCATGGAGGCTAAAATTTACTGTAACCTAAAAAATAAAAAATAAAAAGTTTCTCTCCACTGTTTTGCAAACTGTCATCTGTTTAGAACGAGAGCTCTGGCCTCATACCCTCCCTCCTGTCTTTCCTCAGGACGTCGCCTCCCAGGTGCCTTTTCCAGAACTTGCGCCTCTCCCGGCTCCGCTCCTTCATGGCAGTTTTGGAGTCTGTGATCCAGGCGTGGTAGACGAACTGGGAGGAGGGAATACCTTTCAGACTTGCACAGCGGATGGCGCTCGCAATACAACACACACACACACACACTGAAGACAGAGAGCTTGGTCTAATTTGGGCTGTCTACTTTGAATGTTTGCTTTTAGTGATTTTGTTTTTGCAAATTTTCATTAATTTCAAACAGTAAAATACTCCCCATTCCCCATGTATTTCAGAGAATTGCCATCGCTCATGCGATCCCATGGTGGTGTTCCAATTATTGATTCCACCATATCTATTTCCTCTGATTAAATGACAAATGAGTATCACCGGTGCTTATTACTAATTAAAGTATGTCCGGGAGATGGAAATATCTCTCAAAAGTAAACAGCCCTTGTATTGCTTAATCGTTGCAACCAGGAAGTACAGTCAGTATCATGAAGACATAAACAAACAAGACCAGGTTTAGGGTGTGTTTTGATCCAATGATGACTGAGAGAAGAAGGATGAAATATGAAGTGAAAAAGCCTTAAAACAATGCAAGTGATTCTTAACATTAATGCTTGCTATAATTTTGAAAATTAAATTACAGTGGAATAAACCACCCCCTAAGTGGCCAAGATACAACTCTGACTTGCTGTAAAGACAGACCAATTAATTTCCTGTGGACCAGCATGAATAGAGTTGGGGACATGCACTTTTGTAAATAAGGGCAGATAGGAATAAAGAGATGGGAAGACTACACAGTCCACTGCGTTTTCATCGTCTGCTTTGACCGATATTTGTACCCGATTTGCACATTACTGAATGGTGAATGAATTAAAACTTTAAATGTAACAATTTTTGACGTACAGCAATACGCTCTTCAAGCAACACAATGAAAATGCAGTTTCTGAAGTGACGCATGAACTTGGACTGGGGAAATCTTACACACAAAACACAATAGAATATATATGCCTTGGAAAATACCTTTGCCGCCCTGATTATATACTGAAGTATAGTTTTGGGCAGTTTAATGACAGACTTTGGCAAAGCCAATAAAGCAGAAGCAAATTTTCCAATTGCTCTCTATAGAGAAAGATAAAGTGGGTGAAAGTTAGTGGAACACGCCATTTCAGTTAACAGTCATTGATCAAACACCATGCAAAAGATGTTAGCCATTAGTTCTCTGCTAAAGATATTGCTAGAAACAGTGGGAATATGCAATAAAAACAACCTGCGGGAGCTCTGTCTCACTCATAACAAAGGGCGTTAGAATATAAGTGCAGTTTTAGTGCATATGATATGAGAAACCGCACGTAACATAAAACATTTATGAGTATTACAAGAAGATTAAAAGCAATGAGCTGTAATTTGAGACGCACACCAGTGCAGTAAGTGTCTCAATTCACATATTGTATGTGCTACCCGGAGAAACAGAACCAAGTTTCTCCTCTTGAAATTACCTGGAATGCAGATTTTTTAGGGGGCTCGTCGTCTTTTTTGTCTTCTTCATCCTCTTCTTCCTCACTGTCCGTCTCAAATAAGTAATAATCTCCACTCCTTACCACTGAGAGGTACATGATTGGACAGTTAGGTCATGGCTGCGTGGAACTTGATTAAACTTGATGTTTGCTCTGCTAAACAGTTAGAGACCAGTCTAATTTTTTATTATCTAGTTGAGTCTTTACAGCACTTTCTATGCTAATGAGAAAAGCACATGGCTGAATGGCACTCAATCACAAAAGCTGCATTACTTGTTGGTTAAAGATACTTTTTGGTTAAATCAATACACAAGTGTTTCTTCATTATGTCCCTTAATGAACATGTCCTCTGCTGGTAGAATGTATGGCTAATCTGATGGAATGAAGTCCACATTTTGTCACGTGTTACGGAGAGTCTTACACGAGGTCTGTGAGAAACCAAGTTAGTGTAAGGATTAAGTGTCGTTCAGCTAACATTGTAATGAACAAGTCAGGTGTTGTTCTGCTGTTGTAAACCATAACTGGTCTATGACAACCATATAAATCAATGAATTGCAACTTATGAATGAATAGCAACTTATTTGTTTTCAATATAGTAAACACTTACTTACTTTTCAAGTATTAAACTAGTCTATTTTGTCTTACCAGCCTCAGATATTAATAAAGAAAAAAGGAAATAATTGTAACAATATGTCTATGCTGGTTAGAAAAGCCAGCAAATTAAAACACAAATTGCAGTTGTGAGCCTTGTGTTCATTTCTGAAAATGAAAGGATCAAAGGCATCACCGCAGTGGGTGGTGTGCAGCATAGAACCACCAGGGGAAAAAGACTGGCGTCGTAGACACTGTGGTGGGAACAGAATGCCACCATCGGGCACTTTCTATCTCACTGAATTCTTCACAGTTCAGAGGCAGACCTAAGTCTTCACAGAATCACATCGATCGCATAACTGTTAGTTACTGACAGAATAGTCGCTGAATAAAACAACCTTATATCCTTGAACAGAAGGGCACATAGACATGAATGACAGGATAGAATCACACATACAGAAGAATAGGACTATATGGAACACTAGAAATGGTTCTATCTGAAAATCAGAGGATGAGAACCCTACCGTGGAACAAATCAATGCAAGTCAATAGTTGACATTGTATCCGTCACCACAGTAGGTGGAAGACAGTGAAATTGTGAAAATGAAAGCTCCAATCAGTACATTATCAGTGATCAAAACAAATATAAAGAATGTAAAATTGCACCAGTGCCAACTACGAGTAGAACAAAATATGATCAGGTATTATTTTTACTGACCACAGCTGGGTGATATCTATAATGTGAAAAGATAATCAATGCCATTGAAACTGTTGATTGCATTCAGTAAATTCCTCTCACTTCACATACATAATCCATTCCCCTCTGCCTCAGTCTTTCATGCTATCTTAGTGTTGGATAGTCGACAGCACTCGAAAGAGTGCTTTTTTTTACACAAATTAAGCAGAAGAAATGGATTATATCTATTTTAATGAGACACAATGAATTGTTCAAGACAACATCAATTCCTTACTGTGCACTTTTCAGCGTAGTATCATACGGGCCAACAAACTGGACATTCTTAATGTGCTTTTATTAACTTGCAAACACCATAGGACAGCCAAATCGACACATTCAGGCACTACATCTTTTCTTTCTGGGAATAGCCAGCGCCTTCTATTTATGGTTCGGTTTATTTTCTTGAAATAACTTTATGTTATGACTTTATTATATTCTACATACACATACCTGACATGAAAATTGACACATTTTAATTAATGTCGGATTCAGAACCCATAAATAGAGGTGAAAAATAATAAGGCCTGGATGAGATACCCAAAGGGCATTCTGCAGTATCAGTACAGTCAAAAGGAGCACAGTAATGGAATCCACAGTGTTCTGGTCAAGGATAGAAGGTGTATCAGGGCCAAGAAAGACAGGGAGAACCTACTGGAAGCATGGTCAACCCAAGGCCGCCACCACAGTTTTTTTTTGCTCTTGGCCTTTTCTTTCTCTCCTTCTCCTAAAATAAAATGTTTGAAACATTAATTTCAAGTACTTTTCCCAAAACAACTGCCAGTTTAAAAAACACCAAGGAACATCATGAACAACTGGTACAATAGAGGGCATACTTTGAATTGAACAGCAGAGCACTTGGAATTCCTAAAAGTGGTCATCTGTAGTTCTCTTTATTATTACTGCTAATACTACCACTGTTATTATTATTTTATTTATTATTACTATACTGTATATATATATATATATATATATATATATATATATACAGTGGGGATGGAACGTATTCGGACAGTGACACAACTTTTGTTGTTTTGGCTCTGTACTCCAGAACATTGGATTTGAAATGGAACAGTGACTATGCGGTTAAAGTGCGGACTTTCAGCTTTAATTTGAGGGTTTTTACATCCATATTGAGTGAAGCGTGTAGCAATTGCTGTCCTTTTT
The DNA here is from genome assembly GCA_029718625.1 of Synaphobranchus kaupii. Classification (NCBI taxonomy): domain Eukaryota; kingdom Metazoa; phylum Chordata; class Actinopteri; order Anguilliformes; family Synaphobranchidae; genus Synaphobranchus; species Synaphobranchus kaupii. The sequence goes on along the minus strand of CM056377.1, from coordinate 37,817,323 downwards.
ATACATAGTCCCCCCATTTTTAGGGGACGAAAAGTAATTGGACAAAGTAACATAAACTTAAATAATTTTTAATATTTTATATTTGGTTGCATATTCTTTGCATGTCATGACTTCCTGATGTCTGTGACCCAACAATATCAAAACACTCTTGATATCTTATTTTCTGGTACTCTTACAAGTGATACTATAACCCCTCTGCAATGGATCTATATGGGAATTGGTGGGGGGGGGGTGCTAGATTAAGCTGTAAATACGCTGGAACACGAATCACATGGTTGGCTAAATGGCTGTAAGTCATCAAGGGTCTGAGGTATCAAACAAGCCTCAAACCATCACTCTACTGCCAGATATGCAGTAGATATGGATGGCTCACTTTAAGTGTTGTTTCTCCTGACTCATTTTCCTATTGAAAAAAATAAGTCAGGAGAAGAAAAAATGGAAAATTGCTACACGGTTTACCCGATATGAATGTAAAAACCCTCAAATTAAAACTGAAAATCTGCACTTTAACCTCATCGTCACTGTTCCATTTCAAATCCAATGTTCTGGAGTACAGAGCCAAAACAACAAAAATTGTGTCACTACCCAAATGCTTTCCATCCCCACTGTATACTGTACAAACCCCAATTACAAAAAAGTTAGGACAGTATGTAAAATGCACATAAAAGTGATTTGTAAATTCTATTTTACATATATTTAATTGAAATGTGCATTTTACATACTGTCCCAACTTTTTTGGAATTGGGGTTTGTATATATGCATTGAAAATGAATATAATGAACATGAACAAGCCATTTCATATAAAAAAGCATACACATGTACGGTACTATCTATTGCTCTATAGAGAAGCGTAGTCACAAACATTCTAATAATTTCTAAATGAATATAGTGTATTTGTCAGCATCTATTTAGTTGCACAACTATGTATAACCAACAGCTTCAAGTAACAACAGCATACATGTTTCATCTTTTGTTTGTTAGCCATTGCATTGTGGATTATTATAGGACAAACAAGGGCCACAGACTTAACACAGCAGCAGGGTCCCTGTTGAGGTCCAACCTATTTGGCCACAAACCTAATACTCATCACAATTCAGTAAGCTACACTATGGTTTTAACATACATTAGTGTTCCCAACACTATCTCAACAATGTAAACGGTTACATTTTTACATTTCAGTTAATTGCCTTATAAAGGTTTCACAAGAGCTTTCTTATTGATTCAAGATGCAGTCTGCCTAATCCTAACCTCCAATTTCTAAATACAAATACATGTATATTAACTGTATTGTAATTTTTAGTTTCATGTATGTATGTGTAAATAAAAAATAAAACTAATCTTAAAAAGCCAGAACAACCGAGAATATCTTGAAAGAAACCTAAACAAAAAGGTATTTTACTGAAATAATCCAACTGTTATGGGCTCAATTCCACCTTCAAAAACATGTCATTAGCAAATATTCAAGTCATACCATCATCGTCTTCCTCTTCCTTGATTAGATTTTGCCCTTCCACCGACTCCTGAGCCAAGCTCAGCATCCTCTCCTTACCCTTCTTAAACTTCTGTTGGCGGGTTTTAATGCGGTCCATTCTAACAGAACACAAGAGGGGAGAATGGATGCAATGTTTACTGACAAATGGTCTTTTGTTTTGGTTTTCCAGATGGCTGTAAAATGCCACCCTTGACACTATAACAGTAATTACCAAAGGGGGATAATATTTGGTTTGGTGTATTCTTACAAATATGCAGCAGCTATATAAGAGAGTGTTGGATGACTCCCAAAGCATCTCTGATATCAGAGATTAAAACACTGCTGTGTTCTGCAAATACTTTTCATCACATCACATAAAACCATGACCTGGAACTAAACTGGTGTAAATGAACAGTGCACCATTATGATTAATATAACCATGTAATATTATTGAATAATAATATTCAATAATAATATTCAATATGCAGTAACCAACTGGTGTTTGTAGCCAGTTGGTTACTGCGATGGTAGAGGTTAATAAGCATAATTAGCCTACAGCGAAGCCAAACAACAAGCCTACAGGGCGCGTTCAAGAAGCAGAGTCAACCTAGGATTTGAATTTCCTCGATGGCAACGGCTGAAGTTTTGCAATGGTTTGAAAAGTGATGCGGAGTTGCCGTGTTTTCTGCTGGACCTGCAAATAACATTACCTCAGCTATCTAGCTAGATGGCTAAAGTCAGGTGCTTTTTGTATCAAATTAGTAAGGATATAATATTACGTTGTAAATATTTGTATACAAATATCTTCATGAAAAGGTCATTTACTTTATCGAGTTATGATAGACAAGATATGGTCTGCTAATGTTACTTATTCCGTCTTTACGTCACAGTTCTAAATTAAGGTTCAGAATAACGTTAGCTAAATACTGAACAAGCACACTATTTTTTCAGCCAGACATTTAGGACACTGAGCTAGCTGAATTTCTCACTGGCATGGTTTAAAGCAAGAAGCTGATATCACAAGCTTGCAGATGGGTTTGATACAGTTATATAATCAAATACAATTGTTCTTTAAAACTTCAGATCAACTTGGTGTCATTTGTGCCCGCATGAATTATTATAGTTTTTTTTAATGATCGCGGGAGCTTGATGTTTTATGTCATCCACTCTTGGACCAGGAAAACTGTACACATTAAAATCTTTAAAACCACTTGCGAATGATAGATTCCCCAATTACAACTATGTTCATCGAAGATGGAAGTAAAGAAGAAGATGAGGCAGGGGTCGATGTGATAGGGGAGCTGAGACCTTCAAAATTATTTCAAAAACTGTTTATTTCATCATTATAAGACTGCCTACTGTTACCATCCATATAGAACAATGAGGAGGAGGAGACTTCTTTGATTGTAAACACAGGACCACAGCAAGGCTAAGAATCCTGCATAGTGCAGCTCTAATGTTCAATGTTAAAATGTATATAAATGTATACAATGTATAAAAATCTATATAAATAGTCGGGAAGCCTCACTGTCTCTTGAGCTGGTCCATGGACTTCTTCTCCTCTTCGATCCGGGCCTTGACAGCTTTCACAATTGTGGCTTGGAATAGCTCTGCCCCTCTGTAACACACAAGCAGCTATTTTTATAACTAATGCTTCATGGGGCTTTTAGCATTAAACTGCTTATATAATTATCTGAATTCTATGCCCTTGGTGACAGGAAGGGAAATATGTTGGGTTTTCTTTCTGTCCAAGCTGGCTAGCAAGCAGTATAAAACCAGGGCAAGATTCTGTTGCATAGAATATGATTGTAAACTCCATATTTACTAAATGTATTGTGCGTTTGTTCATTATATGTGGCTGTTAGTCCACATGTCTTTTTAATTTGACAAACAAGTTAAATTTCAAATTGTTTAAAGTTTTAGGCTGCTTCATATGCTAGCACAAAGAATAAAAAAACACATATTGCATAAACTGAACAGACATCGCACTGAAGCAGATCAATGAAAGCAGTTTCTGTGCAATTTTGCAGAAGATTGCTTGGCAGGGTAATGGCGTGAGCACGTACGCATACCTGGACGCTAAGATTTGAGAGGAGCGAATATCGGCCACCACGTGCAGGAAGTAGTAGCTCATGAAAACGCGCCTCTGCAGCAATAGGAAGGCGAAACAGATGCTATCCCAGATGATCCCCGCCTCGTCACTGGGCAGGTCGCAATTCATGTTGGCTTCAGCTGCAGGCCAGGAAGTGAAAAACATGATTCAATGATGATTTTACACAACACACTGCCTTCCTGCAGAAACACATTTCTTGGACGTTAGGACGTACAGTACATTAGCAACATTTTCGTTCAGTCAATCACCCAGCACTGTGACAATTCTAAAAAAACTTAAAGTATAACAGGTCAGGCAGTATTTGATCAGACAGATGATGTGGGTTACTTACGGCGAGTGTAGCCCTTTATAGTGCAAGCAAGGCTGAACAACTGTATCAGCCAACAGTTATTTGGAACCAGGGCATTGATATAGCCACAGGCAACTATCTAAGAGAAAAGCAGAGAAATCACACCCCAGTTTATCAAGGATATCTTCTTGTGAAATATGTTCACTTTGAAAATAATATATATCCTGTTTTCAGAACGATTGAATGACATGAAATAACTCAATAACAACACAATTTAACATAGCAAAGAATGTCAGATTAAGAAATTGAATCAATCTGCATTCACATACAGAGATAAACTAAAATAAAATTATAAACTACAAATAATTGACTAAAAGGAACTGTACTAACTCAATTCAATCACTATACTATTCCACATTAGAACAGACTTGCTTTGTAATAAATGCTCCTACAATGTCAATACATGTCTTGAATTCGTAATTTTGGAGTGTTCACTCAAAAGTGTTCTGCTGACCATATGACGAATAAACAGAGTTCCTGGAGCACTTACAGAGAGTATGTTCTTCATGGTGATGACAAACACATTGTAGGCAATGAGGAAGTCCCAGAAGTGCAGGATGCTCTTAATGGGCTTGAGTAGCAGTTCACCCCCAAAAAGGAGGAAGTAGAAGCAGGCCACCAGGTATCCCATGCAGAAGATGCTGATGCGAGTGGTTCCCGTGATGAAGATGATGGTGAGGACGAACCAAAAGAGGTAGCTGAACATGATCACCTTCAACATGTCCAAGTAAGACCTGCAGGTGAGGAACAGGGTGGAGGGCTGAGGTCTGAGAGCTTTTGACTGCTTAAAGTGGTGTCTCTCAACCCTCATACTGGCAGGCTGCAGTTTCTGCTGCTTTTTGGCAACCAGTTCAGACACAAGAAACCTGATGAGGTGAGTTAACTGAGTAATCAGCTACTTTAATCGATCAATTAAGTGCTCAGTAACAACAAATATAAGCAGACGACGTGGCCCGCCAGGATCAGGGTTGAAAACCACTGGCTTCAAGTTTCATTATGCTGTTTTGGAAAAAAGGTACATTTTCACATCTTTCGGATGGCAGCTGTCCAGGAGCCAATGTTATTGAGCGAATTGTCCAATTCACTACCAGTCAGTGGAAACTAAACACCAGCCACTGTGATCCTGCAAACAAGCCAGAAATGAATGAAAGCTAAAGCCAAAGCTGTCAGCGCGGCAGTGTTTTCTGGGGGACACCAGAGCTTGATGAGTATCCATGGAAACATAACTACAGCTATGAACAGTCCTCATTAATGCCTGAGACATTGATGAAGAAATAAAAACTAGGACAAGCCACTAGGAAACATTATCAAGTCCTTAAACACCACTTCCTCAAACACCACCCCACACATATCAGTCGCATGTTGCTGCATGAGAGCAATATTCAATATGTGGCTATTGTTCAGGGCTGGCTCCATCTGCCTTAATACGGGGAGGGGGATTAGGCTACATACTATATTATTTGATGTGCTGGAATACTAGAAGGAACAGATTCAATTGCCGTTGGTGAACAAAGTCAACCACAAAACAGATGTCATGAGTTGAAATCCTTGGGCGATCTCGGTGAATGTTTAGGTGAACCTAACCCACCTGATGGTGTTGTATCATAACTGAAGTACCTAGTTCCTGGCTGTAGGCATCTGAGAAAATGATGACAATGATTCAACAGGCAGTATGATCGCATTGAATGGGTGATTTACAGTGAAGGTATTTGTGAAAATCTCTTTAATCTCATGAATGTTATCCTGTAATCATTATGATTACTATACTATATGTATATGCCATAGGGACAGCAACAGAGTGACAGCTAGACTGTACGATGAAACGGTAGATGGTCACAATATGACCTTGCGTTGATGGCCTGAAATGGATTGCTGTCAAATCTGCTTAAGCTAACTCATGTCAAAACAATCCCTTTTTCCGCATTTAAAAGTTATTCATTGAATTACATGGAAGAAAATAGTGTATGAGTCAAAGGATGTGGTTATGGGATGGATTGGAGTGACCATGAACTATGGATTTTTCTCCCTTTGTAATCAGACACGAGGAAAGAATGAAGGAGTAAGTGCAGTGGACAAACAGGGTCTCTCCAATGCTTCCTTTACTTAGTACAGTCAGATAATAAAACAGTTATCCAATTCACACATCAAAATAACGGGATGTCTCCATAATCAGTTACGATGTGTGGCCCGATATGCTTTCTCGTGTTCCTGCCATTTCTTGTTTATTATTTTGTTACTTCAAGCGATGTGGGAACCAAAGGAGATCAAAGCATCCAGTTAAAACAAAGTACTTAAGAGGGCACTTAGCCGCAGACATCTAGAAAGGATGGACAACCGTGAAGAAACCCCCTTAACGCTCAATGGAAAAATTCGAGAACAGTTGAAGCAAGGCAGAGGCAATCTGGTGTCATTAAGTCATTCTTAAACATCTATGTTAGTGATAGGATAAGACTACATTACAGAAATTTTTTTAGCAGACGCTCTTATTCAGAGCGACTTACACAACTTTTTAGCATTTAAAAAAAAAACATATTATCCATTTATACAGCTGGATATATACTGAAGCGATTCAGGTTAAGTACCTCGCTCAAGGGTACAACGGCAGTGTCCTACCTGGGAATTGAACCTGCAACCTTTCGGTCACAAGGCCAGTTCCTTAACCATTATACTACATTGCCGCCCATAAGATGATCTATATGTCTCTTCCAGATGATAAGACATCCTTATGGTCTGTTCACACAGGCCACTACTTCAAGACCCTTTTTTTGGTCTGATTAATATGGTTTAGCCAGTTTCTTCAGAAAATTTCTATCCGTCCATCACTCACTGAAAAAATTGCAAGTAGAATATTCAACCCAACATTTTTACATTACATAATGAACGATAGCGCAATGATGTTATGATTCAGTCAAGTAGCCTGATTTACCAACTTGCATATGCAGTGAAAATTAGACACACCCTGAGCTGGTGGGTACTGTGGAGGCTCTACCTGCAGTGTATGAAGTCAGGGACGGGGTTGTGCCGGCTGAACGAGGCAGCGTCCAGGTCCCTGCAGATCTCCACATTGTCTCCGGCTACGATGCGCACCGCCGCCTTGTTCTCGTCCTCGAAGATCTGCCTCTGCAAGGAGGCGCACAGCAGCAGCATGAAGTCATCTGCAGGAGATGGGAGACAGGAGGAGGGAAGAGAATGACCTCACGTGCCACTTTGGATGGAGCCCCGTCTTTGCAACAAACTCCTAGGCTGTGTCTGAATCAGAGCGCTTGTCTACTATTGAGTATGCTAGTTGAGTATACCTTTTAAAAAGTATGCGACAGTTCTGAAAATTGAGTGTTCTTTATATCTCCAGATGATATACTTATTTCTGTGTTTTTGCTGATGATAGTATGGAAAAAACATAGAATCTAATGATCTAAAAATCTAAATCTTTTTTGCATACTGCATGTCACTAAACAGTATGCTGTAAGCAGTATACAGTATGCTAGTACACAGTAAACAGGACGTAGTAGATAGGGCTCTGATTCGGACACATCCAAACGCTCATAAGTACTTACATAGGAGGAAAAGGGGGTTGGGCTTGGTGTGGAAATCAGGAAAGTAGAGCCACTTTATAACATTGGAGCCCATGGTGGAAGACGGAAACCTCCATGGGTAGTCTGCAAAGAAATATGAACTCAGAATGGACCTCCCAAAATTGGCTATAAAATATAATTGAAGGAAAAAAAAATTGCACTGTAGAAAAGGGAGGACCCACCTTTGCAGGCTGCCGGTGGGATCCCGATGCACACAAAGTACTGGAAGGTCAGCATGCAGGCCAGGAAGAAGCAGTACTTGGGCCAGATCTCCGCGATGGCCTTTCTCCTCCGCCGATACATGACAGCGATCAAGCAGATGGCGTGGAGCATCGCGTAGAAGTCCATTCGTTGGCCTATTACGTTGACTGCCAACAGGAAGCATGTCTTCAGAAGAGAGGCAGAGGAGTGAGAGAGATGATGGGAACCACCAATGCGCTACATCTGTTTGTTTGCTGGTGTTATTCAAGCATGAAATAACATTCCTCAGTAACAGAAAAACAGTTCCCAGTCTTTAGTTTTTGTGGGTACATTGTGAATATTTTACTAAGCCCTGTTGAATTTGAGTGTGACCAAACCCCAGTTTCTGTTTGATTCAAGTTTAAAACAAAAAGCTGATATTTCTACTGTAATGTAATAAGCCCTGTGATGGATGACCTACCTCTAGGCCAAACTTGTAAAAGAAGTAATTGATGAAGTACTTGGCGCAATTCACAATGCCATCATCGAGGTGCTGCCTTGTGATATCGTGGAAGATGGTCTTAGTGACTGGGGCTGTGAGGTTGTTTCTCAACCTGTAGAACTCTTGGTGACGGTAAATGGTCACTTCAAAGGCCAAGATGGCCAACATCAACAGGTTGTTCTAAATGCAAACAAAAACAAGCAAAAGGAATTAGTGAGGAGAAGAGCAGACTCATATCTTTTCCGCTCTGAATTCTGAATGTGCTTCACAGACTGTTGTGTAATGTATCCAGCCTCCCATTAAGGTGCTCATATAGCTGGTTATATAATGTACTTGGACCTCTTGTGTTCTAAACATATACTTGTTGTGTCATGTGGGTAGGACTTAAGCAAATTATGCTTGCACGGTCCTTCTGGATAGTGTACATGGTTCAGATGTGATGTATACCAGAGCAAAAAAGAACACACTGTTCCAGTTATTGCAAGGTTCCGTGTATTGTGAGGTACAGTACACGCCACCGCCTGGTACTCTACCAACAGCCATGCTCAATTCTCATGATATATTACAGCCTCTTACGCCTTAATTTTCTTTACTGGAAAAACATTTATTCTATTATTCATACTATACTAAAGTGTGCCATTGCACCAAGAGATATAGTCTAAGGATCATAATGCATGTATCACTTTACACATGTAAACACATGCAAGGTACAGTATGCATGTTTTTGGCTTCAATTTGATTCATTGTTCATTCATGATTGACCATAATTCTCAATGTACTTTGTTGTATAAACCTAATTACTCAGGGAAATGACTGGGATCATATTATCTGAAATAAATTGTTTAATGTTAAGCTGCATGTGCCTCATGTGGAGACATAGCGGACAGGTGGATTTGCTGGGTATTTGACAAATGAAAAAAAAGTGCAGTTCCCAGGGTGTATAAAAGCTCCTTGTTTCACAAGAGGACCATTATTGTTTTCTGATTTAAAGCTATGGTGACATATTTAACCCTGGTGCAATGATGAATGAATGTGCTTCCAGTTACCCTCCTTTGCCCCACAACTAAAGCTGCGACTTTATCGAAGCCCGCTGCTCTTTTTTCACAAGCCGCAGAATATGTCTGGGTTAATTCCACAGTTGCCGACGACTGACGTTCAGTCGTCGCAGCCTCTCATTAATTATTTGTTGGTGATTATGCAGTTGGTAAACTGTGTCTTTCACTAAGCACCATGACAGAGTAAGAGGGGGTCATTCATTCAGGGTTTCACAGACCACACAGCTCACCTTTGGCATTTATGTCTGCTCTTTAAAAACCTCTGAGGAACTGTGCCGAGCGAACAACTCCACCTAAGAGATATAGTATATGACATTTCATCTCAACCCCTATTTATCAAAGCCACCCTGCGAGTTATTAATATATTATTAATTATTATCCGTGTTTTATCACATTCTCCTCATTCCATCTTGCCGCCAGCAAGCTAATTAAATTTGTCGGTATGTTACTTCTTAATTCTTAATTGCCCCATGAGGGATGAATAAAGTTGTATTGTATTGTATCTCCACAAGACACCTTCTTTTTCTGTCAATTCAACGCTAGGGGATCAGATAAAAATGCATTGTGAAATCCTTTATGTCTGGCTTGCTAGGAAATATATAGGTATTATTTAAACAATATATGTGATCAGACTCAGTGGTGGGCTCACTATATGTGATCGGGCTACAGCGCTGTTATCCAGGATACTGGCATGGTTGGAAATGCCTATTGACCGATGAGCAAACAAGAGTGAAATCAGCCATTATAAAACACATTTATTCTGCTGCATAGAATACATATAGTTGTGGGTTTATTGCTTAGGGTCCATTGCTCTGTTATATGTTCTGCTGTTGTGTCACAATGATTGTTGGTATACAGTGCTGTTGGGCTGCAAAGCAACCCCGGACTCACCCTCAGGTTATCTAAAAGGGCGGAGAACTTTTTCAGGCCCACCCAGTTGGCTGGGTCCACTGGGCTGCTATACAGCAGTGACTTTTCCATCTCACTCATCTCCCCGGGCGAGTAGGTTAGCGGCTGTGGAGAAAGGAGAGAACACAAGCTCTGAAGGTTCCGGCGCAGACACGAATCGGAAAGGCCGGCGAGCGGCAGAAACGCCGCCAGCGAGCGGAACTCGCAGGAAGGGTACGGGCGGAGGCGACAGCGGCAGCCGCACGCACCATCGAGCAGTTCTTGGAATAGGACACGGGCTGGATGGACGCCAGCTGGTACAGCATTTTGCAGACGATGATGACGCAGGTCCAGACGGTGCACACGCTGGAGGCTAAGGGGCGGAACTGGCTGAACGGGAGAGCGAAGGCCCAACTCACCAAGAAAACATAATTGAATAGCGATACCTGAGACACAAATGACAAAAACAACGAACAGGTCTTCATACTTTCATGTCTGCCATGTGTCTAACTCATTGTTGCCATAAATAACAGTTGGCTACAGGATGTTATGCTCAAAATATATCTCTCAGGGGGGAAGGTGCATAACTATAATATCCTATTTGCTTAACAGATGCCCTTTGTGGATTTCATGACGAACATTTGTTAAGCGTTAACGTTTGTTAATGAGTATCCCGCTGCAGGTTACAATGGCATTGACCTCTTTTGGGACTCGAACTTGTAATCCTGGTTTACAAGACCTGTTCCTTACGCACTGCACCACTCGGGGATCGTCACCATCTGATGCTATTGTAAATATGCCGGTTTGTTCTGCTATACACTTTCTCTGTACCCTATTCCTTATTACGTTTTAAGAATATGGGCCCAAGGGAAGCCCTGACCTCTTTGACGGACACCCAGATGATGTAGGAAGACACAATCTTTATGATGTGCAGCTCCAGCAGCCACCAGATGAAGAGCTGCAGCTTGTGGAAGTACTCCAGGAACTTGAGGAACAGCACTGTCAGGCGATCCACCACAAGGTGCCATTTGCTCTTCAGATCTGTAAAACAAACTCCACTTTTCTAAATGGCTGACTGCAACACTGCAGAATGATATCATATATGAAGCTTTTTTAAACAGAGAAAGGATTACAAGAAGATCTTAAGTTAGTCTGACTGTTAACAGTATGGACATGACATATTTCTGATACATAAACACAAAATGCCAAATCTTATAACAAGGTATTTGTGCAATTGTATGTGTAATTTTATTATACAAATGGAAGAGGGAGTTGATTTGAGACAATCTGCTGGTTTCATTGCTATTAAATAAAAGCTAATGGCAATTCTGACAGCTGCCACTAGGGGCAGACACTACATTGAAATGATAGTGAATTGGGACACTTGTAGCCCAGAGATAAAACTGTCAGAGATAGTCAAATAGGAACTATAACCATAATCTTTTTTTCAAACATTTTTTGTTGAGTAATATTCTATGCAATGCTGGAGAGATTACATTATATACCTTCAGATTGACACTGGTATCTTTTAAACCTATTTTGAGTTAGTATCACATGCTACCACCTTTAAAATATGTTTGCCTTTATGTAGAGACAAACTGTAGTCTTATCAATGCTTAGATCGCTAGTGTTAACACATTCATTCACTGGTTCACTTCTATGCGCACAGATAAATCAAATCCTGTATTAATCATTATTAAACTGCAATGCAAAAAAAATGCTTTTGATGTCGTAATATAAATAAGTAAATACACAGATGTGAATGCCTGAAGTTTGCACAGCTTGATTGTTTCTTGGGTATGAGTCAAATTTATTTATGTAACTAATTCTATTTCTCCGTGCTGTGCGTCAAAGCCATTTTGAAAATTTCCTACTACTGCCGTATGAACAACCCCATTAGAAAGATTGAATATGGTCGCGCTAAGTGGCAATTAATAGAGAGACCACTAGGTATAAACACACTGGCTACAAACCTCTGTTAGGTTACTAACCGAGCCAATCAAGCGCAATTATGTCACATAAACCCTTTGTGCTCAGTATATCTGTGACCACACTGAGATTTCTCTGTGTTCTGTTAACTATATGATACCATCTCAGCAGCGTGTGATATCTCTGTGTTGTGTATGTCTGAGCACAGTGAAAAATGTCTGTGTTCAGAGTATGTGATAACCTCAGAACATAAGAATGTTTGATGATGAGAGTAGGTCATATAGCCACGTCTAGGCTTGCATTTTGCCGTCGTGTGAGCTCAGTGAGAAATCTCCGCGTTCAGTGAATTTGACAATGTGTGTGAGCAGAACAAAAAGAGAGCCTCTGTTCAGAGACTGGGCCTAAGGGGACTACGGGAAAACTACAAAGAACCGGGCCCTTCCTCACCACTGCCCTGAATCCTGTTTGCTCAGCCAACCAGTCTAGACACTGTGATTCAGAAGTGCTTGCCTTCCTGTTCTACCGTCTTGGTCTGATAAAAGGGATAATTCAGAATTTGGGTTTTTTCGCTGGAGCAGCGGTTTATGTGTTAGACCCCTGATCATTGGCAGCAACATGGGGCATCTTTCTGGGTCTAGTGCACCATAAAGAATACCCTTATTTTCACTGTAGCTGCCGTGCCTCAAGGGGGAAAGAAAGTCTGCTTTTATTTTCTCTCAATATGGCATTCCTGCATTCGTGAACAGTCTCCCATTCCCAAGATATATCTATTTCATGTGTAGTTCTGATTCAGCTTTCTGTGTTTTAAGTTGTTGCATTTTAATGAGGCGGGACCTGGGGATGTCAAACCGCAAAGAATGAACTTTTTGCCAGGGTCAAACAGAGGGGTAAAGCGAACATCAACTATAAAGTGGCTGCGTTTACTTCATGCGATTTTTCCTACTGCTGTGCTGCCGTTTGCATTGAAATTGATATACTGCTCAAGGTCTGTTTGCTGTTAAGACCAAGAAACGCAGATACATTTAACAGGAGAACCCTGGGTCTACCTGCCTTCCTCAGGTACCTGAGCTCAGGGTGGGGGGCGGCTCCGTCGGATCCCCGCTGGCCTTTCTGCTCTGTTCCGGCGCCTCCTTCTCATTCTTCTTCTCCACACCATCATCCAATAGCACTTTGTCCCCTTCCTCCTCCTCCTCCTCCTCCTCCTCCTCCTTCTCTTTCTTAACCAGGCCCAGAGTCGCATTGATCATGGTTATGTCAGCCAGGCTGCCGTCCTGGTTCACCAGCCTGGAGATAGAGTGTCCTGGCTTCAAGCTCTGAGCTCCTCCCAAACCTCTCTCCCTCCTCCCACCCGCTCCCACCCTGCACGCTACTCTGCAGCAAGCAAGCCTAGGGACATTACGTTGTCCTTTAATATTGTGTGCCTGGCATTGTTTAGCTTCTTTCATTGCATAGCATATAAGCAATGCACAAACCACTGCCATATCTTAGCGAGTGTACAAATGCAAGAAAAGAGTAGAGTAGAAAGTGTAATAACGGGGGGATATTTATACTTAAACTTGACATCTCCTCCTGAGATAGAAAGAAATGGGCCAGAGTTTAAGGTGAAGAAGCATGAAACGGCCGCATATCAAGGCAGGCATTTCATGTCTTCAGTAAGACTTACTCATTCTGAAGGATGGGTATTTTTTGCTTGATGCTGCTCAAACAGCAATTGACAGGAAGAAGGAATAAAAAGGAGAACACAGCAGACAGGTCAAACAGGGTTTAGTCTACAGGCTGCTGAGAGTGTCCAGCTTCTGATCCGACACGATAAAATGGGGGGATGACACCATGACTTGCTGAGTAGGTAAATGTCTACCCTGAAGAGGATTCTTCTGTAAATGGGAATTTGCACTTGTGGCATGCTTGTAAGCATTTAAAGATCACTGGAATTGGGATTTGGAATGGGAGTCGTAAGTTGGGTTGGGTCTGCAGAGTGAGTTGATGCAGAGAGATTTAGGAGGCAAAGGCAGCATTTCACCCAAAACAAGAGTGATTAGAGGAAAACAAATTCCTGAATGCATAAATGGGTTTGAAAAACAGTCATACTCACAGTATTTTTCCCACCTGGCTAAGTGTCCTGAAATACAGCCTTGACAAACCTTGACCGGATTTAACCAGTCTTGTTTAATAAAACCATAGACACACTACTGCACTACTGTATGCCAAAAAAACACTGCTATGTAGTTCCATATATTGACACAATCCATACAGAGATGAGACGAGCAGAAGGACAGGATCCTCATAGCATTAACGGGAGGTCAGAAAGCAAGCGAATACCCACCTATTCACGATCACATAGACACGCCCATTGACTTTGGCATGGCTGTGCGAGATGGGGAAATGGAGAAGGATGGAGGAGGAGAAGAAATGAGAGACAGGGGGATGTTAAAGAGAGTGCAGGAAGGCAGACAGACCCAGTGGCCAGAAGAAAATAAGCAGCGGACAGGCTGGGTGTATTTCATACTTGTTCAGGGTGTCCTCACAAGATAATGAATCTTTCCATTAGAATTACTGAGCGTGACAGTTTTCTGAAAGAACACTGGAGGAGAAATAAACCCTTTGCATTGACTATATGCCACAACAGGGCCATTCGTTTAACCATCCCTGCACCCCGGAGGGAGTAATATCTCAGGATGGCGTTATACAACTGTAAAAGCTGTATGTTAACCACAGGCTCACACATTCACAACATTAATAAGAAGTCTGCAAAGGCCATGAATTATTGTGGTGAATTTTGAGATGAAGAGGAAGCTAAGGGAAGGGTACAGTGAAATGGTCATGAATGAAAAGGACAGAGGGATTATGGAATGTAATAGGATTTAAAAAGTTGTCTGAAGCCACGAGTACCTTCCTCTTCAAGTTATTGTTTTCACAATAACCACGTCTCTATGGCTGTAATTAATAGAGCCACCGTACCCATTCATCAATGGCTGACAATGATTTTATAAATGATAAACATATTGTTATCAGTGTCTATCCTACATCATATCCAGAGTGTTCTATCTAAAACTGAGACACTAACAGCAAATCAGTTATACAGTATGTAACAGTATTGTGTAGAGAAATTAGCGATAATGTTAAAATGATGCCATCAGAAGCAAGATTATACTCTGCATACACGATGCTGAAGAGTTTTTGAAATATATCCCTGCGTGTTATACATTACATTACATTACAGGCATTTAGCAGACGCTCTTATCCAGAGCGACTTACACAACTTCTTATTGCATCTTATTACATTTATACATTCATACAGCTGGATATATGTATACTGAAGCAAATCAGGTTAGGTACCTTGCTCAAGGGTACAACGGCAGTATCCTACCTGGGAATCGAACCTGCAACCTTTCGGTTACAAGTCCAGTTCCTTAACCGTTATACACTGCTGCACTATATTGGGTACATCTTTAGAACTGAATGACCGCAACCTTTTTCAGAGCTTAGACAGGGCTAGAACTGACCTATAAATGGTACTCTCATGCTTGGCCACAACAGCCTTGAGGTCAGTGAGCTGGAGGAAGCGCTCATGGAAGTAGTGCAGGTGGAGGATGCAGACCAGCAGAAAGGAGGTAGGGATGAAGATCCTGGTGAAGAGAGCCGGCACTGAGAACCGCTCCAGACCCAGGTCCTCCAGCCTACAGGGGGAGTCAGAGAGATATCCAGCCTCAGGCCCAAATCTACAGAGTATACTTTGTCACCAGTCTTGCTATTTCCAGTTGACCAGATGATAATGTATGCATGTAATGTATATAACTGTTAAATACATTTATGCAGTTCTATCACCTTTCATGGCAATGAAAACGTGATGGTAAAATGATGGTATATTATGTTATTAATCAGACACTAACACAACCCCATAATCTCTTGTCAATAGATAGGCATGAATTGAGGGGGTATAACTCACTCTTCTTTATCCATTCCAGTCATATTTGACCACACTTGTACAGAAGACTCAAACTGGAAGGTGTAGACAAGTATGAGGACCAGCATTGTGTAAACCACTACTGACATCCAGAAGTATTTCAGGATCCTTCTCCACCATTCATAGTGCACCTAGGAATTAATAGAGATCTTCATGAAAATGACCTGACATTTTCTGAATGGTACCAAGTAAAAATAAGACAATGGTCTCGTGAAATAATGTCAAAATTCTAGCTCAAGTCAAAAGTCTCATAAATAAGCTGTATACTTTTTGTTGTTATGAATTTTGTGTTGTCATCTCAACAAGGGAGTTGTGACAGACATCTTGCTTGATTATGCATTGAAAAAAAAACAGTATGAAAGGTGAAACCTGCTGGCATTAAGATGAATTTTGAATTTGAATCAAACGGAATATCTTACATCATATCAGCCACATAGTATATTTGGCTCTGGTGGACTGACACAAATTCATCCAAGATATGTATGCCTCCAACACTGGAATTGAACAGTACAAGGTATCGACTAGAAATCCATAATTTCTTACACAGTTGGTGCATGATAGCAAAAAAATGAACATGTTGGGTGTTACTTATTTGATAGTAAGGGTTCTACAATCGCTTTACAAAGGCCAGAAGGGAAGAGCCCACCTGATACAACGCCACACAGAAGAGGAACAGCATCATGTAGATGATCTTGTACATCACGATTCTACCCTCGAAGCTGACGAAGAAGAACATGCCCCCGCAGATGTAGATCCAATACTTGACGAACATGGCCATCACCATATTCCCCAGGACCTGAACCATATCCTTTTCACTGCCATCTTCATCATCTTCCTCCTCCTCTATTAAAAAATTCAATGATTTTCAAATCTTTGAAATACTAAAATAGGTGGTGTCCACCCTTTACATATAATAATAGATATTCAAAATTTCAGGGTCATATGATGTGCCAGTCGCGTGCAAGTGTGACCGCATTGCTCTGACCCACTGAAATTGTATTTTCCAGAACAACAAACATTGATTCAATAATATTTCAGTTGCTTGGCTAACACCGAAAAATTATACGCAAACATAATAATTCAAGACAAACAATAAAATTTATTTATCCTATATGTTTCGGAAATATTGCTCCTGGTACCCCTTACCAAGATACCAAGGTTCCAAATTATGTGCTTTTACAAGACAAAATAAGTGCCTCTTACATAAGTGAACCAAGTTTCACATCACTGGCCAGCCATAAATGAGGTACCGCATTCCGGATTCCACCTCTATGACCGTTAGCAGACAGGCAAACGCCAATCAATCAACCCCACTGGCAACCCAGCCAATTATATTGCCAATCAGGTGGCAGAAAGCAGAAAGCAGGACTTCCTTGCAGTGTTTTAGATGGTTCCCTTGAGGCCTCACCCTTCCTGTGGGCGTCCACCCTAACGTCGGAGAGCACGGCCTCTTCCTTCAGCCTCTCCCTCCTCTCGGTCAGCGCCTGTCTCAGCAGCAGCCAGAAGCTCAGGAGACACAGTATCTGCACACACAGGGCAGCATTCCACACTCAACACCCCACATACCAGGGATTCCATAGGCGACCATACTTTACTTTACATATTACAACCCTTCTGAGCTTCAAGGCTCTCCTCAGCAGACTGCAACGGCCTTTTCCATGTCATGACCCCGTATTAACATGGAGAATGCAGAAAAAAATAGGAAATCCTTTGAACGTGTATTTTAATTCCTTTTTAAATGGGTGTACATTATGTGGGATTGTTACCCAGCTAATTTCATCCTCAAAAAAGTAATCAAATCACTTAAACAAGGTGTTGCAACTTTCTAGATTGTAGGTTTGATTTCCAGGTGGGGCACTGCTGTTGTACCCTTGAGGAAGGTAATTAACTTGCTTCAGTAAAAAGCCAGCTGTATAAATTAACTGCTTGTAAAGAATGTAAGCTGTGTAAGTCTGCTAAATGCCTAAAATTTAATGTAATACTTTAAAGTGGAATATTAACAAATGAACCTCAGACTAGATGTTGTATTGGCTCATTCTTCAGTCAGTGCTAGTTCTTTGTACAATACACACACATCAGTACTCCCTTAGAAAATACCTGAAATTTGTGGTACTGGTGGTGTTGGTACCAGTATAACTCAAAGGTGCATAAAATGGTTAAGGCCAATGCATGCATTTCTGGTTTAACATGCTAGTTCAACTTTGAATTGATTTTTTCACATGAAAAATGCATATAAAACCCAGTAACTGGCACAGAACTAGCATAAACAATGAACAATTTTTCATTATAAGCTCAGCATTATGAAGTGAATCCAGAAATGTCTAAATTACTTATTTTACAATCTTAGCTGAGGCACCATAACCCCATCAAAAATTCTTTTTTGATTGCTATATTATTGTTAACTTTGAAAAGTTACAACTTAATCACTAAAAAGGCCGTGAAATCATAAGAGACTCGTACAAAATCACAAGAACACAGTGTAGCTCATAAAGAGTCTGATTGATGTTCCAGTTGAATCATGGGTTCTGAATCCTTACGGACAAGAAATATGTGACACAAATTTATAGTGGATGTGTGCACGCTAAGTTACTCAACTGAAAAAAATTACATTTTCTTCACTTGAGTAAACACACGACTGTTGAGACTCGGAGTTGAGAGGGACCCACCTTTGACCCCAGCTCCCGAAAGGGCACTTCTTTTTTTAGGAAAAACCCTGGGACAGCCGGTAGGAGCTCAAAGCTCCAGATGTACTGCAGGATCAGCAGCAGGTTCCCATACAGCACCATGAAAGGGGACGTGAGCATGGCGTACTTCCGCCTGTCCCGCACCATCCACAGCGTGCACGACCATATCAGAAAGACAAAGGTCAGCCAGCTGACGTATGTGATGCTCCAAGCCTGCGAGTGGAGAAACGTCTGTTACAGAGCGAGTAAAGAAAAATGACCGCACTTCAAAACTGGGGCGAGTACTGCAAGCAAAGGCCCGATCTACGTATGTCCATTCTGGAGCAGAGCAACTATTAATACATTCCCATTTATCACATGTTCTAAGATCCCCATTTGGCCACTTGACAGCATTCATCCAATTTTATTCAACAAACTGAAAGTGTATCCTGAGAGCAGTTATCTCAGAGCCTAGCGTATTAGACCTCAAAACCTATTGAGAGGTGAAAAGTATCCTCCAAATTACAAGAAACTGAATCTGTCTAGCGTGGAAATTCATAAAGAGGGATAATGGGCGATTTTCCAAAACTTCACCCACCGGAGAGCTTAGAGGTGTTGAATTTAGCAAGGCCTACTTTGCAGAGACGCCTGTTTAGGATGTCTGAGGGGATACCGCAGGACGCAGTGGGACGGCGCACGAAGATGGGACTCGCTCTACAGCGTCGCATCACAAGGGTCTTCACACATGGTACGCATTACACAGAGGCACAATGACGGCTTTAACCTGTCACAGCTAATGACTAAATCGGCCCCCGCCACGGAGGGAGGAGGGACGAGGGCGACTGGACTCCCCTGAAAGGGGGGCCTGTTTCACTCACCATCATGGCGATCAAAGCACAGATGTAGCTTTGCTTCATGACGAATCTGAACACCGTAACTAAAGTGTTCGCTCTGGTGCTCTCCACCACCTCTGAAATCTCCTCGCGATCCTCGGTGACCTCATAGACACTGTCGTCCTTCTTCCCTGCCGGGGGGGGTGGTGGGGGGGGTGGCGGAAGGGAGCGGGGGAAGGGGCGAGGAGGTCGGTTAGTGTTGCAAACCGTCAGTTGAATGAAAATCACCTAACGCATAAACCGCAGCCTTGAAAGTCTAGACCCTTTTTCCGCGCTCTTGGTAACTTCTACTAACAGCCTATTTCCCAGAAGTGTTGTTCTTTCACCGGCGCTGAAACATGTCGGGATTTTTATGATGTTTGGAGTGTGGGTGAGACTCACCTGACCCTCCGTCTCCACGGTCCATTTTGTACTGCGGTGTGGAGTACAGATCCAGCCCTAAAGGCCCATTTTCACTGTTGGGGGTGGAGGGGGTGAAGTCCAAAGGGGTCCCGTTGGAGGTCACCACCAACACCTGGGGTACAATACACTCATGAGCCTCCCCAGCCCACAGAGAATGCATACACTTAATGATTTAACTTTGACATGTATCGGTACATTTCTGTTCATATCAAACTACTGAAAGACATCTGCAAAATAACAAGGTTAAATATTGAATTTACTATTGAATGATGAGTCAATTTCAATTTTCAAGCACTTGTTGTATGGAAAAATGTATCTGAAATTAATTTGTATTTTTATTCATTCATTTTTAACCATCAAATGTTTCTTATTACTGTCATTTAATTACATAGTGGGCAGCCTTATCTAGAGTGAGTAAT
The DNA here is from genome assembly GCA_029718625.1 of Synaphobranchus kaupii. NCBI lineage: Eukaryota > Metazoa > Chordata > Actinopteri > Anguilliformes > Synaphobranchidae > Synaphobranchus > Synaphobranchus kaupii. Next base: position 37,796,923 of record CM056377.1, on the reverse strand, counting down.
AATGGCAACAATGTTTGTTTTTACAAACAATAGCAGTGATCAAATTAACCCGCTATCTAAGTAATGAATAATAAGAGCCACGCTATTCAAACAGACATAATATCGGGTTGAAATATTGTGTACTGACTTCAGATGTCGTGTAGCCATCTTGAGTTGACAGAAGCTGCAGAATAGCAAAAGAACATAAGGTGGATTATTGATAGACATTGTAAGCTGTATTGTCCCTGATAGGCAGGAACAAAGCGGCCGAGAGCCGCCTCATGAAGTCTCCATCACTCACGAGAACCGCAAAGGCTAAAAGCACTTTAGTATTTCATGTAAGGCGGACTCTGTTGCTGCTGTTGTGGGAATGGAGTTCTCGTGATATGCTGCGTATAGCTGGGACAGGTCCAGTGAGTTGCATAGCCCCGTTACTGCCCTTTGAGAGAGATGAGTGTACAACGCAAAAAAAAGACCTCAGACTCACAGCAGACCCACATTACCTTTGGTCACGAGTCCTTGAGTATAACAGAATGCACCCGGTTTAATGGTGAGTTACTTGCTTAAGGAAATAACACCAAACCTTTTTTTGTTTTTATAACTTTGGCTTTCATTCATATTTGTGTTCTCTGATACACTGCCCGTCCAAAAAAAAAGTTGCACACTCTAATATTTCGTTGGACCGCCTTTAGCTTTGATTACGGCATGCATTCATCATGGCATTGTTTCAACAACCTTATGCAACGTCACAACATTTATTTCCGTCCAGAGTTGCATTCATTTTTGGCCGAGATCTTGTATTTACGACGGGAGAGTCGAACCACTCTGTAAAGTCTTTTCCAGCACATCACAAAGACTTTCAATGGGGTTAGGGTCTGGACTCTGGTGGCCAATTCATGTTTGAAAATGATTCCTCGTGCTCCCTGAACCACTCTTTCACAATTGAGCCCGATGAATCTTGGCATTGTCGTCCTGGAATATGCCCATTGATGGGATAACCTGGTCATTCAGTACATTCAGGTACTCAGCTGATTTCATTTTATTGCTGCATAATGTTGCTGAGCCTAGACCTGACCAATTGAAGCAACCCCAGATCATAACACTGCCTCCAGAGGCTTGTAAAGTGGGCACTATGCATGACGGGTGCAACGGCGACTTTTTTTTTGGACGAGCAGTGTATAAAGTTTAGATTTATTCAATCTTAAACATCAATATTCATTTACATCTGTACACAAGCTTGGCACCATATACGCTAGACCTAAAATCTGTTTTGCGTTAAACTGCCTGCCAAATATAATCAAAAAAAAACTTTCACTTGAAAACAAACGTTCATGGAATAGCACTTGGCATTAAAATGTGTTTTATTGAGCATTGATTTGATTCTCAAACATTTTTGAAAGCAAACAGGAAATAGAATGCCCAGAAATGTAACTTTGTCACTGTGCTGTTCAAAGGAGCCGACTAAACAGAAAACAGACCCACGTACGTTTCTTCCGTCCGTGCTGTAGTTCGCTCTCCTCCACATGTCACACTTGTTCTCCGCCGTGTTTTTTGTATCGCTGCATACAGACTCCTCTCCCGCGCCCCCGTCCCCTTCCTCAGACACCTAGGAAACACACGCACCACAGTTTATCCACTGGGAACGCAACCTCTCACACTGCTCTGGTCCACTGACGGTTCCCTCACCAAAGAGACATGAACATGAACAAATGAAAGGGCCAATACCGTGAAGACTTGCCCACGAAGTCTTTCTTAATATCGCAATTCTTACCTCTGTTATACACACATGTACTAGTTTGAAATATGCAAATACTGCTTTACTTTGTAACCAAAACATCAGTATTTGAATTAAAGGTGCAGTAGGCAAAATCTGGTTTCTGTGAGTGTCCTGGGCTCTGTCCTAGGCTGTCAAAAAATCTCAAGCCGGTCTTCCAAAAACTAACCAATCAGGGCTAGCTATGTAGCTACCAATCAGGGCAACTATCAACAAGCAAAAGATCCTCCCGCTAGAATAAACCCCTCCCTGTCTGCCTGTCTCCACGTGTGCACTGGAGCATAATTTGGTGGGAGGGGCTTAGGAGAGAGATAGGAGGGAGGAGTGCAAAATGGGGAAGTCTTTTTGCCTTGTATATTTTCAAACTTGCCTACTGCAGCTTTAAGATGTCCTTTCAAAAGACAGTGAGTTCGTGATTTACTGTAAGTCCCAGGATTTAATTGCTGACACATCTCTATGTTAGTATAAAACGTAGAATCACCTTACCATGCATGCAATTAGGATTTTTGCTAATGAATTGACACAAAATGTTTGCATGCATAAACAAACACTCACTTTCAGTGTCATCAAATTTTGACAAAGAGCCACAGCCAATAAATTACAATCACACCCTGGAATGATGGTATATCAATATTATACACAGTGTTACATTATTCATAATATCTCATTTTAATAGCATTTTAATAGGGTACACAACCCCACAATGTTAAATTTGGCCAGCATGTTTACAGGAAAAATAATGAATTGTCTAAACTATTATTAATGCTACTTGGCAGAACAACTGAACCTAGGGAGAAGAAGTAGGAAATCAATGCTTACAGTGTCGACGGGTTCCTGGAGCCACAGGCGAATGAGGGTGGCGAGGGTATAGTACAGAACCAGGAGCATGATGGGATTGACAAAGTGGTGCCACTCCAGTTGAGGGTTAACTACAAACTTCCACGTGCGTGAGCAGTCACTTAGAATGACGGACGACATGCCGAATAAACTGTGAAGAGAGGAATGGTAAATGGCACATTTTAAGACCATTGATGGCAACCACTTCACAGAGGCAGAACATATGTAATTGATAAAAACACGTTTTCTTCAACTAAGTCCCTCCTTCTCTGTGGGACCTTTCTGTAAATGCATTCAAATGTAACAATGACAAAATATGTATTATTGAAGGAGCACAATTCCAGACTATAACATAATTAGTCTCAGTCATCACTTATTTCCATGTCTCCTATCCCTTGCAAATGTATTCCAGAAACTCAAAGTAACTATGCGAACACTCAACTGAGTAATCCCTAAAAGAAAACAGATGAAAATGTATGTACTTTAAGTAACAAAACAACCCACAGAAGAAACTGAATAAGCCCTCAAAGCAACCTAATAGGCCATTGCAGAAACTGAGTAAGCCCTTGCAGTAAATGAGAAGGTCCTCAATATAAATGATTAGACCCTAAGCTCTCATTCCCCTTTGACCCAAACTACATTTAAAGTAATATTTTTCAGTTATCCATTCTCATGTATATTCTCAGGGTTTAGAATATTTCCGCGATTATCCCGAAATATGTGAATGGTGAGCGAATGCTGGATCATTTTAACAGTAAAAACACCAGACTGCATTTCTTTGTTTTTATTAGCGGGTAATGTGAAACATGGCCAAGTTCATGGGTACAGTCCTTAGATAGCGTGCGGTGCATCACAAACTTGATTTAATTTGAATTCCCACTAAAAATGAATCATATTTCACTTTGAATTTAACGCAATAAAGCATAATTAAAGCACATCCACAATATGTCTACACCACACAGTGACAAAGCTGCAGGGGTTCACTGATCTCCAACTATCTGGATGGTTCATGTCATGTTCCATGCGTGCTGCTAGCCCATCCAGGTGGTATCAGCATCAACAAAATGCCTTTCACTTGTCCTGCAGAAGCTTTGCCTTCAGGGTGGTATAAATCCTCTGGAGAAATATCTTGGTTTTGAACTGCAAAGCCTGAGGTTTTATGGTTTTTAAACATGAACGACGAGGGGACTACAAGTGAACATAAATACCAAATGGCTTGGAACATTGGGCCTTTTCAACAGTTCCTGCCTTTCAGAACTTGCTAATTTCCTGTCTCTGCATGCTTCATTTCTTCTTCGTGACAGCATACGGTTGCTAACCCATAACATAATTCTGCTCATAAGCCCTCACTTGACCCGTTCTTCATTGGTTTTGTTTTTCAGGTCATTTGCTATTTTGTTTTCTTTAAGCATTTGAATGCTCCATGGATGAGAATTAAAATCATTTATCATGTTGCACCTATATGAGGATGTTACTTCAGCAAAGATATTCTTTGAGGAAAAGAACATGTACTAGAAATTACAGTAGTAATACATCAACATCGGGTCCGTAACACTTTTGTTTTCATGGCTAACTTTGTAGTGGAGGGTGGAGGAATCACCTTTATTTGATTCCCTCTACATTAAAAATGAATCAGGCACCACTGTGTGAGTAATGCATTAGATGATTAGCTGTCAAACCCCTAGAATTCATTGCTACTCAATATCGATTTCAGCTTATGTGAGGATCAAAGCTACCATATTCTTTCAGATGCTGAGTGGCCAGACCAATCAGAGTTCAATCAGTGATGTTGGCGGCAGCTCCCTCCAAAGCTACACGTCCTCACACAGGCTGCTGTAAGAGGCACTACTGAGGTAGTACATGGTTTCTTGATGGTTTCACTGAACCTCAATGAAATTTATATACCTCATATAGGGTCCCTCTCTGTTTAATTCTGTTAAAGCCTCTAAGCTACAAGGCCTGCATACCTGTACAACAGTAAAGCTCTTTTCATAAAGTCACTTGAGTCCTCCAGTGTGCACCCAGTAATCAGTGACAGAAATGGTCTCTGTGCCCAATTATAATTCTAGCATACCAACAATGTGACATTATGCCCATGGCTGTTTCCCATGGTGTAAATTCCAAGATGGCTGCAGAGGTTTCTTGGCTAGTTATAAAAGTCATTTCCAAATGCATGTTCATTTCGTTATCAAAAGGTTAAAGGTTGTATCAGCGATTTTGGGTGGAAACATAAATGATCACATTCATCTGATTTTTCCTCACGATCCGCTAGCTGCCCACCCCATAAGCAGGCCGTCAAAAAACCGCGTCTCTGTAGGCAGCCTATGCTCCGAGATCGTACACAAAAACAAATGGTACTAGCAACCACTCAAAACCAAAATAAACAGTATTCCAACCAATCACAATGATCTGCACAAACGCTAATACTCTTATCTCGCTGAAATCTTGACGGATTTACAAACGGTTTGGTTTCTTACAAACGTTATTAACATGGTTATAATTCTGGATGCTTGAACACTATTTTTAAAACATAACATAATTATTCATAAGTATGTTTGTTTGAGATTTCGCTTCAGAAGTGACGTCACCCAAAATCGCTGATACAACCTTTAACTGTTGTTGTTTACTCTGTAAGTAAATAAAAACACCTTTGTTTAATATATCTACATCTACAAGTAGAGAGCAGCAGTTGCCAACGCAGTGCATTCTGGAGGAAGCTCTGCTGCACCTGGGAATGAATGGTAGACTGCATCATGTGACCTCACTATTGTGACTACAGGCAGGAAATGGAACAGTTTCTGCCATTCAGCTTTCTCACTCAGCACCTGCATAAACCAAGGCCATCCCTGTCAGCAACTACACTGTGGTCTCCTGCCTAGAAAAGCAGCATTGTCCAAAAGGAACTGGTACCCTACGTCATAATATATAAATAAATGCAAAACAACGGGAATTTACATCTCACTTTAACAATATGGTGAAACTAATTTTGTACAATTTTGTATACGGCAAATTAAATGGTCCTTCCTCCCAGAGCATTGATAAAAAATTTTTAAAATGCTCTCAACAAAATTATTTTACTCTTGGAACTCATAATTACACATAATTTACACAAATGGTCTACAAGCCCTTGGAAAACAACTAATGCATATATTATATGAGCACATACATCAAAGTAAAACATGGTAATGCAGAAAGGCAGTTGTACATGCTATTTCAATGACTGAAATGAAGCCTACCTCAATTGTTATGGTGTAACTTGGTATTCAGTTGGGGGGGGGGGGGGGGGGGGGGGGGGTTCCCATTCTTTGTAAACTACTTCTGCATATTCTATGTGTACCTCCTGCATTTCTGGAGGTGCAAACCCGAAGCGCGCCCCCTTGGCTATGTCTCAGTGTCAAGGTATGAATCGTTCATATGTGGCGCTGTGAATACTTCTTTAATAAATGTGCAAAGCGAAGGGAGAAACGCAGGCGTAATAAAGCCACTGGGGGACACACAGCCTGTGCCAGGGCTGTTAAATGATCTTTTCCAATCAATGGCTCCAAGGTAGATTAAGGAGTAAATCAGATAAGGACCTGGGCTTGGAACATGGAGGTTGCGCATTCAAATCCCAGGTGTGCTACTGGCCCAGTACATGTGAGTAAGGCACTTAACCCGAATCGCTACAGGAAAATGTCCAGCTGTACAAATGAATGACATGCAAAACCCCTAAGCTGTGTAAGTCACTCTGCATAAGATTGTCCACCAAGCAATTAATAATAATGTAAAAAATCCAGAGCTGCTTAATTGGTGGGTGTGGCTGTATATATCACTCTATAATACACCAAATGAAGTCCATCTGACAACTATTGTGCCTTAGACAAAAGCTGCTGGGTTTTGTGCTTGAGCCAACCATCAGAAAACGACAGTCAGCAGTAACCTCATGGAAATTAAAAGCCCCTCATTTTGTTTCTGTTTTCAATTGAATCGCCGCCCTCTGTTTTTGGCAGGAGGTAAAACATAAAAAACTGGCAAAGAATTATCGGGAGGGGTCAATTTATGCTGGCACATAGCTGTACTGTAATCTCTCCGAACCCTGTATATATCAAAGTTATATCCACAGTCTGATGTTTGTAAATACACAGTTTACTTTTCTTTTTTTTACTGAGGTTAACAGAACCTCAAAAATGAATGTCAAATGACTGCATAGCAATCTATTGAATGACACGTTTATTGATATTAAATACAGCTATAAAATTTTAAATTAGTTTTTTCTTTTCTATTTTTCCAAATGATTGTATATAAATCAATATAATATATTAGTCAATATTATATATTAACATCTAAATCGCTTTACTCAGGAAAAATATATACATATTAAAATGACTGAATGGACGGTAAAAATGCCCCGTTCTGTGAGAACAGTTGCCATGTGCAGCACAGCGCCGGTGTGATAAACACACTTCTGCTCCCGGCATATTCCAAGAACCACACGCACCGCAAGGCACGCGAGACTCTCGGCTCTGTAAGGGATGTTTTCATTTAACAACCCCGTTTTCAGGTCTGTTTTCATGCTTTTAATGACGTTCATTAAAGGAATTAAGGACAAGCAGCTTGAGAGCAAAGCCAGCAAGTCCAGCGGCCTCATTCGCAGAGCATAAACGTGAACAAACACAATTCAGAGAAATGGCTCTGAAAGTGCAAAGAGATCAGGCAATGAAATGGTGCAGGTTCTATTGCTTCTGCCATTAAGAGTGAATTAATGAGGGCAGACTCAAGAAATTGCTGACTTCTGAGAGGAAAACCTTTGTAAGGACATGGATTCATAATGAATACCATGTACTACGGTATGCTACATGGGACAGTATGTGTTTTTTATTTCCAGCACAGTTTACATGACCTGCCTCCCAGCTAAGATAAAAAATAAAATAAAAATCAGTTTCCACAGATGTCTGACAACTACACACAGATAATGACACAAATGTACTGTATGTAAGTCACCTGTATATCAAATTATACATTTATTTCTAGAAAATGTCAGTACTTTTTAGTACTTGTAAAGTACAACGTTTTCCATACTTTACGCGCATTTTCTTTCACAAGCATTTACTATTGAGTCAGCTTCTGTAGCGCTTTATGATTGGTGAACATATCGGGGCGATAGTTGACCATTCTTCCATACATAATCTTACATGATCCTTCTGATCCTTCAGTCTGCACAGAACCCAACTGCCCTTTTCAATTCAAACCGCACATTTTTGATCGGGTTTAAGCCTGGAGACTGAGATTGCCATTGCAAAACAGTGATTTTGTGGTCAGTTAACCACTTCCTGGTTGAGATAGAAGTATGCTTGAGATAGCTGTCTTGCTAAAAGAACCAACTTTGCAGCCAGGTTTGAAGTCCCTGGCAGAGCGAACTAGGTTTTTGGCCAAAATGTCTTGGTACTTTCTGGAATTCATGATTCCATTGACCTTAACAAGAGCTCCAGGACCAGTAGATGCAACCCCATAACATCAAAGACCCACCACCATATTTCACCAAAGGTATGATATTCTTTTCAACATTCTTTTCTATTTTGGTCTCATCTGGCCATAATACCTGGTTCCAGTCAAAGCTCCAAAGGAGTTTAGCAAACTCCAGATGCTTACTGTTGTTCATTGCTTTTTTCTAGACAACCCTTCCAAAGAGACTGTTGGAATGATGGTGGCATCTAATGGTACATTTGAAGACTTTGTGTTCCCAAGATGCAACCAAATTTTGTAGACTTGCAGCTGTGGGTGGCCCTTCTTTTCTTGCCTATCAAACCACCTGGCTCTCTCACTGTGAGTGAGGGCAATATGCATTGCTACTAGGCAGGTTTATTACTGTTCCAGGGGGTTAGAACCCCTTCATTATTTACTTAATAGTGGAAAGTGCTATCTTGGGTTTTTTTATTTGTCTGTTTGCAGTTCCTGACAACTCTTTGCCAACTCTTTGTCTTGTTTAATCTGAGAGTCATTTTGTCTTAACCCATGGTTATGGATGACACTTGGATTTTACACGTGTTACCTCATTTTATACCCAGATGAACCAGAAAGCAATGGGAGACCACAACATAGTTCCTATTTAAAATTTTACTAAGTTTATTTAAAGTAATTATTAAGGATGCAAGTAATTGTGACACATATGTTGGAAAAGCAAAAATCTTTTTCCCTGAGCAACTGTATTAGTGTAAGAGAATACACGCACGCACGCACGCACGCACGCACGCACGCACGCACGCACGCACGCACGCACGCACGCACGCACGCACGCACGCACGCACGCACGCACGCACACACACACACAGTAGTACTCCATTGAAGCCCATTATTATGGGCACCCTGCCCTCTTATGTCCATCAACTATAGTCAGCTGCTTGAGCCAAAGGGTGCTACGTAACATACAGCACACATGACATAACTTTGTGAGAATATTTTTGTTGGGTAACCCTGTAAGCACACACATAGAAAAGCACAGAAGTCTAATACTGAATGCATGAACTTTGCCCTACATGCGCTCACACGCACATATACTTATACCACACAATCATCAGTGCATAAATACACTTATACACAGACACGCTCAAACACACTCTCATGCACACTCCCCAGGAAAACGTTTGGTTGCAATCCAGATTTTTTTTTCTTCCTGTGTGCATTTTCTACCCAAAATAGAGCATTCTGCCATTTGTGCTAAATTGGAAAGCGCACATATTTCGACTTTAGCTAGGGTGTAATCAAATCTGAGCCCCGGCCGCAAATTGCAAATTACAAAGCTGGTACCGATTGTTCCTTTTTTCTCTGATTGTTAGAAGAAGGTTCTTTGTTATACCCCTGAGGCTTCTTCCCCTCAACACAGCACAGCACTTTGCTATTAGCGGTGGGCGTGCCAAAACCTGGGATTTATTTTTAGCCTCTGTTGCAGACATTATCCCCGGAATTCTGTAACATTGCCTAATCCTAAATAATCCAGAAGAGAAGGTATAACCTCACACTTTAATTAATTGAGATTTTGAAAGATGGATGAATGCGGACAAGATGTATGAAAGACAAGCCCGCAAACCAAGGCCACAAGTCACGACTGCACTACTGGATCACAAGATGCATCTTTACATCTTTACTGAGCATAAATTCCCACCTGTTTCATCCACTGCATTACCAAGCACGGTGAGACCGCTCAAAAAGGACCAGAATTACATCCCCTACAACAAAAATAATGCATACCTGTGTATGAAAATTTTCACCAAGACTCTCAATAGCAGTTTCGGAAAGCAGGGTGCATGCGAGCTCGTTATTTTTTTTTTTTTAAAAGCCTTAACATTTGTGTCTACATCATCCGCAAGGGTTCTGCATTTGTATACACACTCGTGTAATGTTTAGCCAGTGAGCTCGGTCATAACATTTTGCAAATAACATTGAGGCCTGCATGGAAGCCGCATTGATTATGTTTAATTGCAAACTTATGTCATGTGTATATTCCTCTAAATAAATCAAAAGGTAATCCTCGCTGACAGTCTGCAAAGAACAGGTTTCTGACCCTGCCACAATCCGTTGACAGCTGTATGTTTGGTATTTGTGTTTTCTTGTCAGTTCAGTTATCAGGAGACCATTCGGATACATTTAAATGCAAGAAAGCAGTTGTGCAATTAGTCCTAGACCCTGGGTTTAACATCCCTTTGAAAACAATCCTACCGACTCTAAATAACATTTGATTGCTCACAGGGTTGCTCTCATAGGTCGTCCTCATATTACTAAAGGCAGCCACTGTGCAACTTAAAATACTTTTTTGAGATCAGGCCCTAATTTAGATTAATTGCATCAACTCTGGTTAGTTCAACTCTGCGCTTTAAAAAAAAAAAGTATGTGTTGATTCCCCCCGCCGGCCCCCGCACCACTGCGCTCCGCAATGCGTGTAGAGTTCCCTGAAACCAGCTGTGTAATTTCGGCTGAGGCCAAGAATTGTCCGAGATAATGAAAACCACCTGGATCCGCAGAACTGCTGGTACCAGTGCTCCGTACAGCCTCTCCGCTCGGCCTCGGCGTGTCCGGAACGCGGGTTGCAGGCGCCGGGGGGGGAGGCGGGAATGGGGTGGGAACTCGCTGGTGGATGATGTAAAACTTCGCTAATACGGTATGGTGCAGATTACCTGGGTGAGGGCAGGACATTGATGCGCGCTCCATTTGGATCAAAACTACCACAGACATGCAGACTGCAGCACTTTTAATGGGTAAAGAGGGCACTCAGAGTACATGTGCTGTGCTCATGTGAACTGGTAAATATTGTCTAAAGCACTGCATATACCTTCCCAAACTTCCGCTGTGGTTTTCGGCCTACCGCAGAGAGAAACAGAGCAACCAATAAATACAAGCTTATATTTATAAACTCTGAAGATCAATTACAAATTCAATCTTATCCAAGAGCCATATGTCACCTGCTCTGTATCTAGAATGATTTTAAATCGCTTTCAGGAAGTAGTATTTAATTTTGATGTAAACAGTAAATAAAGACAAACTTTAGCCTTAGAAGCCTCTCAAAGCCTTAGAGAGAGAGAGAGAGAGAGAGAGACCCACCTTGAGTGGGACAGTGTTGCACTGAGTTCTGAGGAAAAGGCCTCAAAGTTACAATAACAATTCTATGAACAAACAGCAACATTTTGCAAAGGTACTGACAGGAAAGTTCACCTCCGCTAAAGAGAAATTCTGTACTTTGCACAGCCTGGGAAAAAACTAAATGGCAATGAAATCCTGCTTGATTTGTGGGCCTGAGCAGACACTACTCAAGCATACTGTTGTGTTTTCTCAGGAGAAAGGCAGACAATCCAGATGTTTTATGTGGCCTTTAATCTTAGACACTGTACATTTACAGCTCTGAGGAGTTTTCGCGGAAAATCCCGCCTTTATAATTTCGCAGAGGCAACAGTCACCTGAAAATACAAGCCTTCTGACTGCCCAGCCCTTCCCTACCATGATATGTCTGATTAAAGCAACAAAGCCAATGAAATACTGAGGCCCAGCACTGATGCACACAGTTCCTGCAAGGATGCAGCAATAGACACTGTGCCTAATGCTGGATTTTGTCCTATTATTGCAGTAAAGTTTTTATTATCTTATTAGCATCTGTGCCTGGTGAGTTACATAAAAGTCCTTTATTTGAATTAGGGCGCACTTTTATAATGGAACACACATGAGAAAAAATGCATAAATATTGTCTGAGGACTTGTTAAATATTGGAAACACTGGAAATCACAAGCAGCCCAGGGAAATACATTTTGCATCGAGACACTACAACTCAATGCAAAATAAACGTCAAATTCAACACAATTTTTGGTTGGTTTCCAGGATAACATTTTACATGTAAAACCCACATGGTTCCGTGCACTGAGGGAAAGATTACAACCGATGAGGTTCTCCACCTTAAATTCAATGTTTACATTGTGTAACTGCATCCAGACAACACTTGGAAATCAGCTATTTACGGACCTCAAAGAACAGGAAGACACAGGTGACTTTGAAAGTTTGATAACAGGCACAGATGCGATGAAAATGGAACCCGATATCTGACCTGGTGTAGCTGTCATTTGATGGGATGAACTCCTGGAAGAACTGGAACTGGTAGAGATAGAGCACAATGAGGTGTCCAGCACTGAAGATGGCCATGAGCACACACAGGCAGCTGAAGATCAGGGGGTCGAACGTCCGGCAGAAAGACCACCAGGTGCACAGGCCAGAAAAACGAAGAAGTACACTGCCGATGTCAGGGAGGGCAGCATGATCCCTGAAACGTTACAAATGGCGGAAACAAGGCATTAAGGGCACTGCTCGAGACGCACGGCACAGGAAACAATATCCTGAATAAACAAAGTGAATAATAGAATTTGTAATGACTATTGTTCAAGATTTTTTTAAATTATCATTAATGTTTCAAAGTGGAAAAACAAAGCTTTTATGCCTGATGTAAATGTAAGTGCTTAAGTCCATTGATACGGTACTGAGAAATTCTACAATATTTCCCTCCACATGAGCTTTACAGTATTTACTTTTCAGACAAATCTGGGTTATAAAGCCTGGGTCACTTTATAGTTGGAATGATTTTCAGGAACACCCACCTGTCAAGCCTAATAATATGGTTACAACCACTTTTCCGGCTGTGGTAATGAGATCACCAATGATTTCCTTGACTTTGGATGCCACGGCGGCTATCCGGCGGAGAACCTTCATCTTGGTGCTCTCCTCCTGATCCTCCTCCTCCAGCTCGCCCCCTCTGGGACACTGCAGTTGTCCCCTGCCTCAGAGTCCTCCTCAAACAGCATGTCATCCTCCACCTCCAGCTCCCCCTCCTCCTCGTTCTCTTCCTGGGGGGGTGGGGGGGGTGGGGGTTAGACACACAAATGACATCACAACCTGCTGCGATGGCCAAGCCAAGTCGCACAGTTCGTGAGTTCTCAGGAATCAGAACACAATTTACAGTCACATAAAGCATGCAATCCTTTATTCAAACTTGGAAGAAGTAAGTTCTGTCAGTGTGTGCGTGTGTGTATGTGTGTGTGTAAAATGGGAGCTATTTAAATGGATTCATTTCAAAAGCGTAATGCAATAAAACAGCAGATTGGTAGGTTACAGAGTGGTTGGGCTTTTTTCCACTTTTGTCAATTAACACATCTCCATACAAGATATTTAGTAATAGAAGCATAAGCAATTCAACCATTCTGAGTCCACATCGGAAAAAAACACTTTTACACTCCTTACCATGGTTTGGGTGATATGTCACTGTTTGACTGAAGACCAAATTTTTAGATCTACTTTTCTTGTACAACATGACATGTTTTGGAACATGTACCAGTTTATACTAGGAATCCCAGAATTCCTATTCATGAGTCAGCTTTCTTATGCCCTTATTTTAGAGAAAGCTTGACCAAATAACTTATTTGAAAACCATGAAGCATGGAAGACATAATTTTCCCACTTTTGTGACAAAACAGTATGAAAAAAAGATTAATTCACATCCCTCAATTACAAAAGAAAACTAAGGCAACAGTCAGCTGAGGCCCCATAAGTAAAACTACTTAGTGTAAAGCTCAAAGTTTCAATATTGTAATAGCCATAGCAGATGTGAGGTCACTCAATGTCAAACCAAAAGTGTAACCAAATCAACCAAAGAGCAGAAGATTGGCTGACACCACTGTAATTGCCCTTGCAATTTGTATAAAGAAAGAAAAATCTATTCCAGCACTTGCAAATTATCAAAGCCTAATGATAATTATTTGCAGAGATAATATTGTAAGCCGGTAGCACTTTTTCTTAGGTGGAATTATGCTGTGATTTGAAGACCATAAACGAGAAACCTAGAATACACTATCCCCTCATGTGAACCTCTTGTGAAGCTTATGGGGCTTGAAATTAGACATTTTGAGACATTTTAACCTTTGAGAGATTTTAAAGTAATGTTTTATACACATAACTAGAATAACTTTCTTTGTAAATGGCTCCGGAAGCCGCACAGTTGTACCATCGCATTTCGAGCATAAGGTGAAAATGTCAAAAATGGACATTGATTTGTGGGCCATGGGTATGTGAGCAGATACTATGAAGAGACTTAAGAGGTAAGGGGCATAATAATTTTAAATAAATTAAGACAAATATTAGGTCTATATGTTTTTCAAACAGAAGGGGACATCAATACACAAACAAACAACAAAAAATACCACTGTGAATAAACGTTAATCTTTAAACAAAAGGTCCGTTGTTTCTCTGGCTGTAGTTTAAGAGCAATTCAGCAAAACTGAAAGGAAAAGCTGTTTTGATAAGAAATGTAGTCATATCCAATTAAGAAACAATTGACACTGCAAAGGTTCATAATCACGATGGGTACCTAGCCCAGAAGTGTATCAAAGTGTATGCTTTATTAGTAATGGCAATACTTCAAAATACCGTCACAGAGAATGAAATCCTAAATAGTCCTAAAATTGGTATAGACACCTTTAAACCCATCAACCTGCATGCTGTTATCAGACATAACAGCTGGAACCTGGTGATCCACTAACTTTGAGAAAATCGCTAGGCTGGTTCTCCTTTTGGAACATGTTTACAAGAGAACAAAATCCCCAATCTCATTTTCAACTCCAACTAGTACGCTCTGAGCAACTTTGTATGAGTCAGCAAGGCCAAAACTAGAAGGATAAGGCTGCTATGTTGCTTAATCTGCTGTTTATTTGTAGGGACTTCTAACACTTCTAACAAAATTCTAACACTGCCATGTAGACCTACGCTATGTTTTTCATGCTACCACAATGAATAAGAGCTCTGTGCTATTGCTTCCCAGCCTATCTTGAAATGCTTGGTTATACAAATGAACCTTATATTGTGGAGATCAAAAACACAGTCCCGTAATCTGTTTTATATCAGTTACCATGAATCTTAATTGATTGAACAAGATTTGGTTGGCAAAGTTTATTTAAACTTTGGCGACTGCTTCCAGCGATGTGGCTGGGTTAAGATCTCACATTCTGCAAAATAAACAAGAAGGCTTTTTGGCTCACATTAGGATCAGGTTCCACCTTGTCCCTTGCCTTCACAAACAAGCCCCTTCATGGGGGAGGGGGGGGGGGGGGGGGCTTTGAACGATGGATACAAGTTTCATGCCGTTTGACAAGCTGAAAGAAAACCGTAACTTTTGAAGGGAGTAGTGTTCGTGGGCATGAATAAACATGAGGAACAAGCTGTCAAGTTGATATGCACGACATATTTGCTTTGGTCAGCGGCTGAACATTCTGCAAATTGTGTTTTATGTCCGTATGCAAATGGCAGCACTGAGTTACTAGGTTCAATACATACAGTATGTTGAAAAATAGCGTAAAATGACAATTAGTCCTCGTTATTCTAAAATTGAAGTCCCTAACTACTTCTGGCATAGGTCCAAACTTAAAACAAACCCACTGTTTTCATAGTTGTTCAACTATGCACACTTGTAGAGAACAATTAGGCAATCGTTTCTAAGGGCTCTTTATACAGCTTATTACAACAATAAAGTACCCATGGAGAGCTGACACATTAAAATATCAGATCAGAGTGGGCATCCATTTTCTCATAATTAGTTTTTACGTGTTGTTTTGTAACAAGGCTGTTATGAAATTCTTTCAACTTAGCTTTCATTACCTGAAATAAAATAAAAAGGTTTAGGACAAGCACTAGAAGAGCTTTCTTTTGTGTTTTACACAATTAGCCGTTAATTTTATCCTTACAGTCCATTATTTATTTGCTTAGACGTCTGGTGTATATGCTGTATTATACATATTATACATAAAGAACTAATGGTAACAAACACTATGATACATTTCTGTACATTTCTGAATACATTTCTGTCAGGACAACCTTTATTCAAATGACATGTTTTAATGAATGTGCAGTACAATTATATTCTGGTCTGGCGCTGAATGTATCTGCTTTAGGTACTACTCTGGAACATGGGCATCTCCCTGCTAAACAGGAGATGATCAGAAAGAGTAATGATTTCATTGCTTACTGAAGGACTTAATTTCAAAAACCACTAACAAACTGAAGACTTTTACACGTTCCTAAAAAATAAAAACATGGACAAATCAAGGTGTCTTGAAAACTCCTGTTCTAGTAAAACTAACAGATTGTACCTCTCAGCCCATTACACTTAGTCTGAAAATATGTTTCTTTCCAGTTCTGAGACACATCTGACTAATGTAGGATTCAGTGACTACGATCAAACTAATTTACCTCTAAATAATAAAGAATTCACAAACCAAACGACATGATATATATCACCTGATATATGAGTCAGCAAAAGTTTTTATTTAATCCAAAATATGTTACACACTAATTCAATTTAGCAAAACTAGTGCCAACTTCATGTACCTGTCTTTCAGCATTTGCTTTTGCGCCAAATTGACCAGAATATGAATATGATGTTCTCAGTTTTGGTTGATGATTGAGCTGTCCGAGGTGCTGAACGCCAATCTTTCGAAACTGACGATAATTAAAATTAAAATTAAAATTTGAATAGAATGTTAAGTGTGTTCAGTCACTTTGTCTGAATTTCCACTATGAGAAGCAAAGCATGTATTCTGTTTCAAACAGTGAGTGATACTGGCGTACACAAGTGCTCTCCGTGAGATACTGTGGGCACAGTACCTGCTATGGAAGTTTCCATTTTCAGCGACACAAAGCCACTGTCATCTCTTCTGACAGGAATGTTCCTCACTGTATTTTTAGGTATATCACCTCCCAGACTCCTCTATAACTGAGCAGCGCAGCTATAATTCTTTTTAGGTAAATATGAATGTGCCACCTGCATCATAGGCACTGAATATAATTCTAGGGGTAAATAAACCACCTGTTCTTAAAATAAAATAACCCAAATTGTTCCCATGCGATCTGTAACAACGGTTTCCATGCGTACGATCTCTCTGAAGTCTGCATATTTTGTTTTATTTTGTCATCTCCGGGCTTTATGCTAAACTTCATCAAGGTCCACCAACAGTAAGTCCTATTCTCCCTTGAAACAAAGATTTTCATTAACGGTCAGCGCGGGGATAAACTGTACAGTGGCACTGAAGATCTGCCAACGAGCTCAAACAGGATGAATTCAGAGAGGGGCAAACAAGAGCATCCTCTGACTCATAGGTCGCATTTCTCCGCTGACATACTGGAGGAATTTGTCAGCACTGCAGGAATTTCATCTGCTGCAAATCCGGCATGTTTGCTATTATTCGACGAAAGCACGTTATCGCGAGGCGCCAGTCACTCTGATTGGTCCGGCGCGTCCGGCGGAGAACGCGAGCCGCGGCGCGGGGCTGCTGCCGTCTCAGCGGCCGTTTATGATGTGGTCGCTCCAATTCTGGGGTCTGAGGCGCAAGCAGAGGAGTGTGTTTCTAATTAGCGCTAAGTCATGAAGCGACAGAGGGCTACCAGGGACGGGGGCCCGCTTTCCAACTCATTACCACTCCTAAATGGCCTGCCCACTCGGAGGGAACATGCGCCCGGCAGAGAGAGAGAGAGAGAGAGAGAGAGAGACATAGAGAGAGAGAGAGAGAGAGAGAGAAACATAGAGAGAGAAAAACATAGAAAGAGATAGACATAGAGAGAGAAAGACATAGAGAAAGAGAGAGAGAAAGACAAAGACACATAGAGAGAGTGAGAAAGACATAAAGAGACATAGAGACAACGAGAAAGACATAGAGACATAGAGAGAGCAAGACATAAAGAGAAAGAGAGGGAGAGTGAGCGAAAGCGAGATAGAGCTAGAAAAACAGAGAGACAAAAAGACAGAAAGACAAAGACAGAGCGTGAGCGCCGTCGGACATGGCACTCCGCCCATCTGGCGACCGCTGCTGAGCCGGGCTGCGAGAGGCGGAGTGGAGCGGAGAGGTAAGAGCGGAGCTCCGGTACCTTCAGCGCAGCTGCCACCAAAAACACAACAGGACTAACGCGAGGCAGATGTGCGAGCGGCGGTGCTGGAACGCCGGTGCATTTCTAATCCCAGCGTAATAGCAGTGGAAGTGTCGGTGCATCACGGCGCTACACAAACATTGAATGAAGACCAATGGTGCAGAGACGGACGGAGCTCTCTCAGTTTTACATAGGAACGTGTTCAGCTTAATGGCTGTGCATGGAACACAATTGAAATTGCCTTGTGTTGCTTTTCTGTAGTTTCCTGAAAAACAACATTCAACAACACTGGCTGACAGACTTGGAGGCGTGACTATATACATATACATGTATACACTAAAAAATAACAATACAAATATACTAAAACATATATAACATATATTTAAAAAAAACACTCCCAAAGAATCTTTTTCTGAAAAGCGCATCACTTTGAAAACTCATTCAGGCGAGAAGAGAGATTTATCAGCAAACAACATTATTATTAGTAATAATATTAAATGGAGTATTTTAAAGGATGGTTGGGACTACTGAGTTTCCTCACTATGGTGGCCCATAAATGTGGTGAGCTTTTCACAGTGCCCTCTGACACGTCTAAATTGAATCACTCAACTGGCACCACTGCAGCCTGGCAGACATACTCTAAGCATGTGGCAATTTTATGTATAAACATCGCAGTTACTGCAAAACCAACTCATAGAAAGTAAACGCAACATATGGCCAGTGGGGGAAAGAGGCAGTGTGTGCTGCCAGGTCAAATACCAAAGTCAGCAGGAAAAGAACGGAGAAGAGAAAGGCTACGGCATGGCCTCTGGAACTCACAAAGCACGCCTCATCCGTTCATAAACGCTACTCGCCAAAAACGCAGCGGGGACTGTAATTCAACAAACTCTGAAAACTACAGGCTTTCATTACCATATCTGATTTTAAAACTCAGATTACGGACATTTTAAAGAATGAGATGGGAGAATGTCGATGATTCACTGTATAATGTGGTGTTATACTGTATTCATTAACCTGACCTTCTATCCCCAGCAACCCCCGGAAAGATTCACCTCCCCTCCTCTTTCTTCCCTCCTCTTTCTTACCCTAGCCCCCAGTCTCCCCTAATCCCATTTAATCTTGTCCGCTCCACCTTAAATTTATCCTCCTATCCCACTTCGCCTTTTATGTTTTTGTGTCTTGTATTTTTTTATTTATTTAGTTATTTATTTATTATGTTTTTTTTTAATTTTTTTAAATGCTGCCATTTTTTGGCCAGGTCTTGCTCGAAAAAGAGATCTTTGATCTCAAGTGACTACCTGGTAAAATAAAGGTTAAAAAAAATAAAAAATTTGTCACCCTATATCAAACGGGGCGAGGGAGAGGAACCGTGAAATGAACAGGTTGCGTTGGAATAAGAACCAGCTCAATCACGGTTTTGCTGAAACGGGGCCCACGGGTGGATTGGGCAGGACTGAGTATAGCTACGGTGTGGGGTCTTGGTTGTTTCTGTGAAAGGGTGTAAGTGTCTCTTTCCGGTAGTTCTGGCAAAGGGTGTTAGAAAGGCTGCAAAATGGGCAACGATACCTCCGGGGCTTCCAGCCAAGACCAGAGCGACTATCAAAATGTACACTTTTTTGCAGGCAAGCTGAGAAGAACAAAACATTCTTATTCTGAGGGGGAACACCTCACCATTTTAACTCCCTTAAAATTGATTTTGAGTGGAAATGTGCTTTTTTTCTTTCTGCTTTGTCTAATAAAGCTTTTTTAATAAGGTCTCCTCAGCAGTGCCATGTTTTTATATCTTATTTTACAGCTCCCTCTCCACGGCAATTCTCTATAATGATACCATAAATAACGTGTGATGCAACTGCAGAGAATGGATAAACAAGAATGTAATCATTTTTACGGGGTTTACATGGTTTAATGCAACGTAAACATATGTTGTTAACAAATCTCTGATCTCCATACATTGCAAGCGGAGGTATTATTAAAACATTCTTGCTTTTATTGCACCTACTGGCCACACAGTGCACGTTTTGATTCATGGCCTTTTAAATTAGCCAATAAAGGAGAATTAAATGGTGTAGAATACAATCCGAGCTCTCGGTAGAGACCAGTGACAGCCAAATAGTCCTGAAGTAAAGTGCCATCTTTCAGTCACATAAAACCCAAACAAGGGTTAATTAGCACTCAGCCGTGAAGAGGTGAACTTTCAAGGCTTCCATCTGCTGGAAATCCATTCGCATTCAGTTCAAACCTACATGCTTGCTTGACCAGTCCAAGAAGAAGACGTTGCCTGGAACCAAACTGCACACTCGCATGACAAAGTTAATGACACTTAATGACAAAGTATTAAACGTTTTCTGTGGGCAAGTCAGTGCTTATCCATACATCTACCAAATCTCAGTCCATTGAAATCTGGCATATTGCTCATTAGACTCTTTCCTCTCCACCCAACCCTTCCAGCTCCAAAAGAAAAACCCACCCTTGAGACGCAAAAGCAAAAGTTTTACGACCACACCAACCCGGATACATTGTTTACATAATCTTCCGAGGAGCGACCATTAAAAGGCAAATGCGCCTTGAGAGAAAGGAGACAGAGACCTCTGTGAGCACAATGAGCTGTACACGGGAGCCTTCCGGGTTATAATACACGCAGCTTTGGCATCGGGACGAGCGCAAGGAACAGACTGAATCGTGATCTTGGGATACTGCGCATACAAATGACTGCGAGCTGGTATTCATCCAGACAGTAATGCCTTCCACTTATTATGCTCCCAGGAGCTACGGAGCGTAATTTATCACCAAAATGATGGCACCTGGGAAAGAGCAGTCCCTTTTGGAGAAAAAGGGGGAGGTAAAACACAGCTCTTAGGACTTGCCCTAAAAGCCACTGTGGGACAGAGCATACGAGGGAGAATGTGAAATCACATTTCCTGCAGGGTAAAGGAAATGTACGCGCGATCTCCCACAGTGCTGCAAACGCCGCCCAGGAACTCAAAAGCTGCTGATGTCATGCAGTACCTGAGCCAATGTCAATCAAGGCGGGGTTTATTTTTATATCAGAAGCAGCTGGGCAGTGCAGATATACTTGGGGGGGGGGGTACAGAGGAAGGGGCGCGCGGCTCACCTGGTCGCCAGTCTCAAAGTTGAACTGCGCGGTTTCCTCAGCGGGCGGCTTCTCCGCCAGGCTGCGACACAGAAGCCACGTGACGAGCCCGGCCACGAACATGCCGATGTCTGGTATGAACACCCTGATGCCGTTGCCAGCGTCCGCCCCTATCACACTGAAGGAAGAGTGACAAGGCTCAGCCTGCATGCAGTGTAGGACAGACGGACATATCAAAAACATTTCATGCTTTTTGCATTTTTTTTCTGACCTACAGTAGGCAGAGAAATTTTTTCTACATAAAACAAGAACACTAACATGATATGATGTTAAAAACATTATCATGTTAGTGCGCAACCATGTCAAGAAAAGGCACAATATGCAATACTATAGATGTAGAAGTAAAGCTTTAGATGGCAATACAATGTTTTTTCACATACTATACTCTATACGATATACCACACATAATTTTTGAAAGTATTTCCATCCATTCGAATCAAGCACTATTGACTCTCATTTGGAAACAACTGCAATCCAACGGAAATTTGAGAACGAAAATGATTAGGCGGAATGTTTACAAGTTATTTTAATAGTGTGGTGAACTGTGGGCCCCAGAGACAGCAACACTGAAGAATATCTCTGTTACACAACAGAGACAAAGACAGGAGACTCCGGGTGTCCTCTGCACTGCTCCTGGTCCGTCTGGCTTTCATTTCCTGGCTTTGCGAGGCGCAGGCATTTGAAACCCACCCAACCTCAGTCCCCCGCTTTGCAAACGGCTTCAGCGAAAATTAAAACAATCAATTCCCAGAATATCCTTCAAAGTCTTAGAAATAAAATCTGATGCAGCACTGAGAGCTTGTTTCTCACAGGAGGTGTGCAGCAATCCACTCTGCACGATTCAGGTTGAAATGTGTTCGTAACCAGTACAAAATAAAATGAATATTAATTTCACACACACACCATTTACCCGGGACAAGAAAACATCATGTTTAACCTCACCATAAGCCACCGGAATTTCAGCATACAACTGTTGCTTGTCGGGGTGCAAGGCGGAGAAAGATGTGTGTTAAAGTGCTGAGATCCAAGGCAACATCTCACACAAACCACATCTTAGCACCTGATCCCTTCTTGACACAAATACAGTAGATTATTTTAGGTGGCTTTATTAGGGAAGAGTCAAAATATCAAAGATTATCAAGCTTGGAAAGGTAAAGCATGTACAGCAATGGTTTTTATAAAATTTTGTCTTTCAAAGGTGAAATGGCTCATTTAAAAAAAAGTATCTTCCAGGGCAGTTACAAAAAATGCCATCCATCTTGTACAGTTTCTTTTTTTATTATTGAAGAGAGCGGGCCCATGTTGCGACTGTTTACAAAACACAAAGCTTGTTAGAATATTGGTTGCGTCAAATGCCGAACAACTGTTTGGATACAGAAGTTCGCTGCACATCAATGCCTCATTTCAGCAGAGAAAAACAACAACAGGAGATTCAATGTCTTTGCTTTGAAGTGAGCGATAGTTGCTTCATAAAACGTAACGCGCAGCAGACTTCGCTAGTTAACCTGCTAGAAAGACACAAGCAAGCGTGCTGATTGGCCTTCGCCATACCGGCCCTTTGTAATGAGGACTCTCTGTATCTTCCTGGTTTGCACTATTGGTTAAAAGCTCCTTTCAACTCAGGAAACCCATAAATATTAAAACTGTGAGCTGGCACAGCACAACCCTCCAGATGGCATTAATATATAGAGAAGGTAACGCTTTGGGATAAACAACCATCTTTCTCTGTACAGTGAACAATAAATTGGGAGGGGGTTACAATTCATGTTGGAAATGGTGCTATTCATGACTTCTGATTTATTAAATAGACCAATAAGGCTATTATAAATCAGTCTCAGGTTGGAACTAGGGATGCACCGATACCATTTTTTTCAGACCGAGTACAAGTACAGAGCACTCAGGTTTGGGTACTTGCCGATACAGAGTACCGATGCGAGCACTTTTAATAATATTAAATGTTTCAAAGATTTTGTATTCACTCCTCTATCAAAAATAACACAAAACTATCGCTAGTTCCAATAAAACAGTTTCCCCAAGGATTTTTCCAGTGGTGGTTAATAGCTTTGCCTAACGAGAGACCCATGTGCTGTTTAACACTGATATGCTACAAGTATGATTACACAATGAACATTTTGGTGTTAAGCCCTATCTTTTACAGGAGGAGGAGTAATGCAGTCCATAATGGAGCAAGCGAGTCATTTCAGTCTGAAAGCCGGCACCTGAATCAAACTCAATAAAAATATCTCATAACCAAAATACCCAATATAATTTTGGGCTATGCAACATTAGCTAGACTAGCTAGATTGACTTTGGTAGCATTTAGACAGTTAAATACTAAATAATGTCTGTCAATGTTAAGATATTTAGCTAACTAAATTACAAAAAATAGCATAAGCTTCAGATGTCACTTTGTGAATTTTGTTAATAAATGTAACAGTAGGGCATAATGGACTAACTCTTCTACCTTGGTAGAACCCATGGTAAGTGTGCAGGTTTCTTGCTTTGCTGTTTTAACTCAGTGCCTTACTGGATGATATTATTTAAGCCTACAGAACTGTCATATAACTAGTAAAACATTTCTTTTGAATTCAGGTTCCCTGTAAAGCAAACAAATATTGGTAATGTAGATTTAGAAACTGGGAGTATTCGGTAACCTGAATCGCCGAAAAGTTGTACTGAACAGCTGCATGTAGGCTGTCAGTGGACACCAGCATCCAGGAGTTACTGGAAGTCATACAGAATGTTGGTGAGCCTATCAATAGGGTCTAAGAGAAGGCTGCAGCTCCCCGTCCCTCCGGGGCACGCAGCGAGCCTCCAGCTCACAAATACCAGAAAACTGCAGGGAGATGATGGCCGTTTTTGGTACGGCCAAGATGAATTCGCTCAAACAGACTCCTGAAAAATGGAGAGCAAAAAATAAGAACTTTTCAAAATAAACTCAAGATATAGGTTACGCCTGGTTCTGGCGCTTGCACAATGGTCAGCCAGTGCGCAAAAACCAGATACGTGCTAATTTTCTTCGCTGAATGCAGCCACACAGATGGAAGCGTTTGCTGATGCCAATGGGCGATTTTATCTGCATGATTAATTTAATCAGCTCGACTTAAGTGGATCGGTTATTGTAGCCAGTTACTGATTATGTAGCATGTGGTTTCAAACAGTTATCGTCAATGTCAGAGATGTGTCTGCTGCTACAGCTGTAAAACAACATCACCAGACACAATAAAGAAGAAAATAAAGTCCTCTATTATAACATGTGAAAACTGTACAGTACGTACACAAAGATTTTTGATAAAATCATGTCTGTAACGTCAGGCATGGACCTGTGCTACTCATAGATGTGATCTGAAATGATTTCTGTATATAAACTAGTTTGCAACATGTACAGTTATTAACTGTGTTTTCACCACCGAACTCAAGTCTTGAACTGTGCTGAGGTAATTCAACAGGTAATTAATTCCAACATGTCCGACTATGCCAAAGACACGGTTTATATAATAGCCACACTGTGGTGACCTGCACACACAGTGCAGGTCTGAAAATAAAGCAGGCTTGGAGAAGAGGACTCTTGTGGCAAGAGTCGTCTACGGCTGGTTGGAAAGGAGGAACAGCGGTATGGAATGAGTCTTGAAGAAGGAGGAGAGAACCAGCATAAGAAAGTGGGGGAGGACGGTGCTGGGGAGAAGAGTAAATTGAGGAGTACTGGTTCATGGGTGTTGGAACACTACTTTCAAAAAATAAGGAGGCAAGAAAATAATTCCCCTATTATTGTTCTTATTATGAGAGTTCCAACCTCCTTTAGCACATTCCTGACATTAGAAAATATCCTCATAAGAACATAAGAACAGCTAAAACCACTTAAGGTAAAGCTGTACATTGTGAGTGCGTGTGTGTGTGGTTCATCTCTGTAGTTGACATTTGTGGAATTAAAGAGGCATGTCTACACAAAATAAAAGACATGCTTGATTCATTTTGAAATCTAAAATACTGTGTAAAAATTCTTCTCTAACTCTTTATTAAGGCCAGTTGGTGGTTAAAAAAATACAGGAGGAGCATGAGAGGAAAAATGACCGAATGGCATATCTTTATTTGGGGGAGTGCAGTGAAAAAAAAGTTGCATAAATATTTTTTCAACTCGTGTCAAAATGGATTTCTTAGAACCGCCCGAGAATCTGGCTGCCAAGAAATCGCATGAAATCTTGCAGCGAGGATGGTCTCTCCCCAGTTGCGAACAAACACATAACACAGAAACCACCAAGGTTATAGCCGCGGTAAGATAATGCGCATACAAACATGAAATACAAAGGGGCTAATTGGCAAGGGAAATTCACACTGTGATAAAAACCGGCTGAAGACACAAAACCTGCGGATAGCGGCAGAATGTCTACAGGCCAAGGTCTTTAAAGGCTTAAACGGGAGCGGGTTTAAGCCGTGTGAGCAGCAGGTGATCAGCAGCAAACTCTGCTCCATGTGCTCACCAGACTATATGATGGTAATAAAATAATCACGAGCCGGTATCTCTCAACAAAACTCCACTGGGGGACCACACACATACAAACATATTGTGGTTTATTCAGGGAATTCAAACATAAACCGATGAGAATTCAGGAGGAATTTCTTTTTTTTTTTTTTACATCAGCAGGGCTTCATTTACAAATGCCAGAAGGCAGAGTGCTCCATTAAATCTTTTTTGCGTTAACACTGCAAAACGTTCTCTCTAGTCACATGTTGATACCCATATTCTCATTGGCCGGCCAGGATCACAAGCTGTATCTGATGGGATAATACGAAACTTATCTCCTGATATTTCCATCTTAGGACCAACAAGAAATCAACCCTTCATTAAATAAATGTCCTCATCCATTAATATCAATATAAAAACTGAGTGGTACAGGGGGTGGAGGCACCACTGTAATGCGATGGAGAAACAAATTCTTTCAAGAATCCTCAATTAGGAGAGTAAATTGTTAATGGTTTGGCTTCCGCCACTCACATAGACTAAGGAGTCTTTGAACAGTGGAAAAAGGATGTTCAATATGAATGTTCCCCTACTTAGGAAACCACAGCTAATATGATGATTTAAAAACGGCCAGACAGAGTACAGTGGTCAATGCAGCAATGGCAGGACTTTAAAAATAAGCCTGTCAACACAAAACGAGATGATAATTTTTCAGAGGGGCAGCAAAGCGAGAGCTACAGGGCAACATCCTCAACAGTCTACAGGGCAACATCCTCAACAGTCTACAGGGCAACATCCTCAACAGTCTACAGGGCAACATCCTCAACAGTCTACAGGGCAACATCCTCAACAAACCCGGTCAGGTGACTCAAAAAAAGGTGCCGCACCCTGGAACATGTATTCATAGCTGTAATCGGACAGGCTCGTTTCGGCATAAGCTGCTTTTTGCAACGCCGAATAACGCTTCAATATGAAGGCACGGAGGTTTAATGTGGAGCATCATCACTACCCCAAACTGCAATACGCAACCCAAAACCCTTTCCCCCAAGATTCAAGCATTAAGACTGATTTAGGATTTTCGCTGTGCCGAACAACCACGGCCGTGACTGACGTTCTTGTTCTAAAATGAAATGGCTTCAGAAAGAAGCTTTCCGTGACTGTTTCAGATAAAAATGGCCCACAATGTTTTAACCCACGAAACAGAGCGTGCGACAAAAAGACGAGAATACAGCAGGAGCCGTGGAAATTAGCGCTGGGATCTGTTTATTGTAACGACTTCCTGACACCCGTCCAGGACATGGAGGCGGCTGGTTCATTTACCTCTGGTGTTTGCTCTACCACAGCAGGGGGAAAAAGAGAAAGCCACACTACCGCACACCGGCCAGCCAACAGGTACCGCTCTATTTTTCTTATGTTCTCTTTTGGGAAATCCCATTTCTTTACAAACAAGTATTAAAAAAATAACATAAATCACTCGAATAAATATTTAGTGTTCTTTCATTAATGCAGAGAGGGAAATAAAATAAAAAGCAGAGGCCCCCGGAATATAACGGAACAGAACAAATTTGCTTTTTTCCAGCATCAATCGATCCTCTTTTTGAATAATTAAACAATAAAAAATTATTAAAAATTATTTAACAATACATCATGCTCACTGGGTTAAAATACAATTGTTTGGGTCCAGTGCACAATGTCCATGAGAAATTTAACAGACCAGTGTGAACTTATAAAGAGGAAGTGGCCCATGTCATATTTGCATAACCCTTCTGTCACTCCGGCGTTAATCCTCCAGAAAGATGTACTGTTTGGGCATTTTCAAATGAACAAGTGTTCTCTGGGCCTCACCGGCACCAATTACAGCCTAATCGCTTGTACAGCCACAGTAGGTTGGCATGGTGCCCCCCCCCCCCCCCCCCCCCCCCCCCCCCCAGCCAGTTCAGGGTGCCCCCCCATGCCAAGAGCAACACAAAACACAGTGCCACAATTCAGACCTGACATAGTTCTGCCCACGAGCCACGGCACCTATCATTTTTCTCCCACCCTGAGTTTTAATGACCTGGATTTAATCGCTGATTTGAGAAAAAGGCAACAGATATTAATTTTGTGTAACCCCCAAGTTAA
Organism: Synaphobranchus kaupii; assembly: GCA_029718625.1. Classification (NCBI taxonomy): domain Eukaryota; kingdom Metazoa; phylum Chordata; class Actinopteri; order Anguilliformes; family Synaphobranchidae; genus Synaphobranchus; species Synaphobranchus kaupii. Next base: position 37,769,188 of record CM056377.1, on the reverse strand, counting down.
ACAGAAAACACATGTGCAATTAGCATATTAAGTGGCGGGGGAGCTTTGAGGAGTTTGGCATCTTGCGTTATGGGGACTCAGGGTCACTGGACAGCCCTCATTTTGACTGCACTGCGAACTACGCGGCAGCCAGCAGTCTGAACTGGCCCCGCGTGTTGAATTAAAAGCAAATAGCGTAAATCTTGTTTGTTTTTTCTTAAATTCAGCCAAGTACAGCTGGATAGGAAGCCACATTCTAAATTCATTTTAAAAAATGCACACACTGCTCACGGCCAAAAGGGGTAGACAATGACTGAAACAGTAGGTCTAAGCTTCAGTTTTCTGAATTTGAGCTTTCAAATTGACAACAAGGTCTGGCTGTAAATTGTCTGAACTGGAATACAAGTTCTCTGTACGTCAGTCATGTGTTGAAGGCATCTTCTCGACAGAGACTGGAACGTGACTGTAAAAAATGTACAATGTAACCATCAGAATATTTCTGGGAATAATTCACTTCTGTTGGAAGCGTATTTTCTGTTGGAGGTCTTCATGAGCTCTGATGAAGAGTGACTTCAAATCCATTAACTACAAATGCCTACAAACATACAGTACAGGGTATCTGAAAAGTATCAGCATTTTGGCCATAGTTCCTGACTTGTCAAAGTGAATACAATACGGCATTAGTATAGAATTAATATTGATAGTAAAGCAGTAGGCCTAAAGTAGCCATATTAAATAGGTGAATATAAATAATCCACATAGCAAAGCAATACACAATGAAAAGGAAGTATTATAAAAAACTTTCCATTTTATTCTTGCGTAAAAGACATCCTGTAGTGAAGCCCTTATTAAAATGTTTTTTTTCATTACTAATTCCTTGGCTACCCGCAATGTCATGGTCCATCCTAATTGATATCGCAAATGGGGCCAGTGAACCTCAACTAGGCATTGAGAGATCTTTCCACTGCTCGTAAACGAGAACAACATAAAGGACATAAAAGGCTACTTTACAGATGCCCACTAAATGACCGCAATCATTTAAATACCAAAACATAGCTACTTTTTTCCTTCGACTCACTACATCCAAGACACTCACATATTTTCCATAATGAATATATAAATAGTCTGAAAATATTTCCCAGAAACATACAAGTAATTGGCAGACAATAGAATGTTAATCTAATATATCTGTAAAGCTTCTATTACAACTTCAACTAATTTTACCACAGTTTCTTTTACAAAAACTGCATTTGGGATTTTAATTTTGAAAATGCGTAAGAAGAAATCTTTCTGCATTTGTGTTATGTGTATGATCAAACCCAGTGGCAGCCTCTTTGTTTTTATTTATCCAACACCACCTTTAAAAAGAGGCCAAGCGATCTTATTTGAGACACAGGAATCGGAGCTTTTAGACAATAGGGCACAGCCTTTCAAAACAATAGAGGAAATGCTGATATGATAAAGAGGAAATCAGTCTGCCCCTCAGGCTGACAATGGACTGAAAAGATCCGCACAAAAGGCTGGTTTAACGTCATATACACAAACAGCAGATTCTGACAATGATCCCAAGTTTATCCTCATGAGAAAGGAAATGAAGGCAACTATTGTTTCTTTAACACATGCAACGTAGACCAAGGTCAAATTCTCCCAAATGAGAAAATAAAGCTTAATTTCTCCCCTTCAGACATCAAAAGTCATAAAAAATATTTTTTACCTATAGCTCAATCCTAACATGTGATAATCTCCATTCCCAGACATCTATTCTGGGGACACAGTCATAGTTCTCAAGGGAACTGATGTAAAACCTGATAAATTATCAGACGCCAAATACACAGAATGACGAAAGGCAGTTATTAAGCTTCCCCAGAAAAATGAGCAACAAATCAAAAGTAGAAGGGAAGTTCAGCAATGAGATATACTGTACTCATTGAATGCTTTCCTTGGTAGATATCAAAGAAGTTGGAAATATGAACTAGAGCATATTTAAAACATAAGAGACTCTGCCTCGGACTGCACTGAACTCATCTCACTGTTAAGTGACTCTGAATTGAATTAATCATATTGCACAGGAAGTCATGTTGATCTAAAAACATTTGTCTCTTTGCAACATAGAAAACTAAAAGAAGACATTAAAATATGCACATGTTGGAGGCAATTACCTAGTTCCATCTCTGTATGTTTTGATAATTTCCTGAGTAATGTAAGAATATAATAATAAATTATTAAATAGATGCATAAATAGGTACGTAGATAATGAATAGTTAAGAATATATCCTTGAACAAAGCACATTTTTCAAATTAAGTGCAACATCCGCTGTTTCCCTCCAGTCCACCTCCCTTTCATTTCCTCTGTTTTCCCATTCCTTATGTTTCATGTCATGTTTTTCAGTTTACCCTGTTCGTCTTGTTTCTGTGTTTGTTGCAGGCTGGGCATGGTCCCCCGTTTAGTTCCTTGTCTCTCCCCTTCATTGGTTAGCCTATCACTCTCCCGCTTACTCACATTCCTCACACCTTTTAGTTATTCAATCAGTCCCTTCACCTGTTCCCTTCACTAGTTTCCCCTCTCACACCGTTTCAGTGCCAGTTTGTTTTCTCTGCTCCGTTTGAGATCACTCCCAGCCATTCTGCTTGCTACCTTGTTTGTTGCCCGTAACCTGTTTTTGTTCTGTTCCTCATCCAGCCGGCCCAGCCTGCCTCCTGCCTGCCCTGACCTGCTCTGCCTCCTCTCCTGCCCCGCTTAGTTCGCCAACCCCGTATCCAGCCCTTCACCCTTTTAGTTCGCCTTGCTTGCTGGTTTTGCTTGAAACTAATAAATATTCTCCCTGGTGGAGTTTCATCGAGTTCTTTCTCAGAGTCTTGCATTTTGGTCCAGTCCTGAACACAGAACGAACTGGCCAGTGATAGACGCAGCAGACTCTGAGCAGCTCCATCACGCCATCACCTTTCTGGGAGCGGTCATCGGTCGGCACGACCAACTCCTCTACGACGTCATGGAGACCCTGAAGTCCGTGGGTCAGATGGGGTCCCAGATGTCGCGGCTCTCTAGCAGCCTGCCTGTTCCAGCTCTTGCGACGCCGCCCAGTCCTTCCGCCTCCGTGCAACCAGCTACACCACCGCTCCTCCCTACCAGGGAACCCCACATTCCCCATCATGAACACTACCTCGGCGATTTGGGGAAATGCAGGGGCTTCTTGATGCAATGCGATCTTGTATTCAATACACAACCTGGTTCTTACCACTCAGACCAGTCTAAGATCGCGTTCGTCATGGCCTGTCTGGGGGGGAGTGTGAGAGACTGGGCCACCACCATCTGGGACAGCTAACTTCCCGCCAGCACCCATTTCCCGACCTTCACTTCAGAGATGAGGAAGGTCTTCAACCACCCAGTCTGTGGTAGAGACGCAGCCCAACGCCTTCTCCACCTCCGCCAAGGTTCCTGCTGCGCTGCGGAATTTGCTGTGGAATTCCGTACGCCGGCCGCTGAATCAGGCTGGAATGACGTGGCTCTGTAGGAGGTCTTCTGTAACGGAATGAGGGAGGCTCTTAAGGATGAGTTGGCGACCAGAGATGACACCAGTTCACTGGACGTTTTAATATCCATTGCCATCCAGATTGACAACCGTCTGCGGACCCGCCTGAGTGAGAAGACCCAGTTGCCTCTACCCAGTACTTCCGCTCCAGCCCAGCAGCCCACCTTGGACTTCTGGTCCAACAAACTTCTCAGTTCCTGAACTCCCAGTGGAGGAACACATGCAGCTGGGCAGAGCTCGGCTCTCCTCGGAGGAGTGCCTGCAAAGAGTCCAAGCGAGGACCTGCCTCTACTGTGGTCAGACCAGCTATGTGCTAATTGCCTGTCAAGTTTGCCCAAAAGGAGTGGCTCCCCAGTAAGGCTGGGTGTCCTGGTGAGCCCTATCTCTTCTTCCGTTACTGCCCAGTCCCGGTTCCTGTTGGACGCCACGCTCTGCTGGAACCGCCAAACTCTCCTGTTGTCTGCCCTGGTCGATTCAGGGGCAGACTCAAATTTTATTGATACCGCAAGCAGGTATTTCCACCAAACCTCTCTAGGATCCCCTCAATGCGTACACTCTGGACAGGAAGCTCATCGCCCAGGTCACCCAATGGACTGAACCCCTACTGCTCATCCTGTCTGGCAACCACCGTGAAACTATCCAGTTTCATGTGATCTCCTCCACTCAATCACCCCTGGTCCTCGGTCAACTATGGCTGAGACGTCACAACCCCCATCTCAATTGGACCACTAACAAGATTCTAAGTTGGAACTCCTACTGTCACTCCACCTGCCTCCAATCAGCCCAACATCCGTCAGAGGGTGCTAACCCTTCTCCTAAACCACAACCTCCTCACCTGTCCTCAGTTCCATCAGTCTATCATGACCTCGCTGAAGTGTTTAACAAATCTCTCACTTTATTGTTACCCCCCTCACAGACCGTATGATTGCTGTATCAACCTGCTTCCAGGGGCCTCCCTGCCGTCCAGCCGCCTATACCACCTGTCCCGTCCAGAGAGAACTGCCATGGAGACCTATATTCATGACTCACTCGCAGCAGGTATCATTTGTGCGTCCTCCTCCCCAGTTGGGGCCGGGTTTTTTTTGTTTCCAAGAAGGACGGAACCTTATGTCCTTGTATTGATTACTGTGGCTTAAATGCCATCACCATCAGAAATAAATACACTCTGCCACTCATTAACTCTGTTTTTGAACCCCTCCATGGAGCCACTGTTTTTTCTAAGCTGGACCGCCGGAACGCCTACCACCTGGTCCGTATCCAAGAGGGGGACAAATCGAAAACCACCTTTAATACGCCCTTGGGACACTTTGAATACCTGGTGGTCCCGTTCGGGCTCACTTACACCCCAGCAGTATTCCAGGCCTTGATTAACGATGTCCTCCGAGACCTCCTCAACCAGTCTGTATTTGTCTACTTAGACAATATCCTAATTTTTTCCCGCAATCCTGAAGAACGCGTCCAGCACGTCAGACAAGTGCTCCAACGCCTCCTTGAAAACAAAATGTTTGTGAAGGCTTAAAAATGTGAGTTTCATTTTTCCTCTGTGAGCTTTTAAGGGTTCATTGTGGAGAGTGGGCGAGTGAGACCGGACCCTGAAAAGATCTAAGCAGTGGCAGAGTGGCCTCGTCCTACCTCACGTAAACAGCTTCAACAATTCCTGGGCTTCATCCGGGGTTACAGTCAGGTAGCCACCGTGCTCACTAACCTTACCTTTACTTCTGTCTCCTTCACATGGACTCCCGAGGTTGACGCTGCCTTCACCAGCCTGAAGTCCTGATTCACCTCCGCTCCTATACTCATACACCTGGACCCCAGTCGTCAATTTATTGTAGAGATTGACACTTACGATTCCGGGGTTGGCGCCATCCTGTCCCAGCGCTCGGCGGAGGACCAGAAACTACACCCTTGTGCCTTCTTCTCCCGCTGGCTCTCCCCCGCTGAGCGCAACTATGACATGGGTAACCAGGAGCTTCTGGCGATCAAGCTCACTCTGTAGGAGTGGAGGCATTGGCTGGAGGGGGCGGAACTTCTGTTCATAGTCTGGACTGATCATAAAAATCTCTCTTACATTCAGTCCGCGAAACATTTAAACTCCCGTCAGGCTCGTTAGGCACTCCACTTTGGCTGATTTAATTTTTCAATCACTTACAGCCCCGGTTCCTACAACATCAAGCCCTATGCCCTGTCATGCCTGTATTCCCCCAAGACCAGTCCTGCCTGTCCGGATTCCATCATTCCTCCTTCCTGTGTGGTGGCTGCGGTTACCTGGGAAATTGAGGGGATCATTAAGACCGCCCAGGAGACGCAGCCGGACCCCAGAACTAACCCTGATTCCTGTCTTTTTGTCCATGATACTGTTCGCTCCCAGGTCCTGCAGTGGGCACACTCCTCTCGCCTGTCCTGCCATCTGGGGGTCCGGCACACTCTATCCCTGCTCAGGAGGAGCTTCTGATGGCCGACGATGGAGGCGGATGGCCGTGCCTTCATGCTCGAGCGTACCATCTGCACCAAGAGCTAGGCTTCCCATCAGCCCTCCGCCTGTCTCCTACACCCTCTACCTGTCCCGGGCCATCCTTGGAGTCACATAGAGGTTGACTTTGTGACCGGATTTCCACCATCAGATGGTAACACATCAGATTGTCGACTGTTTCTCCAAGGCTGTCCACTTCATCCCTCTCCCCAAGCTTCCCACAGCTTCTGAGATGCTGGGGCTCCTGGTGCACCATGTGGTGCATTTTCACAGGATCCCCTCTGACGTCGCCTCCGATTGCGGCCCTAGTTCTCCTCCCAGGTTTGGAAGGCGTTCTGCCGGTCCCTGAGGGCCTCCGCCAGCCTATCCTCTGGTTACCACCCCCAAGCCAATGACCAGACCGAGAGGGCCAACCAGAACCTGGGAGCAGCGTTGCGCTGCGTGACGTCCCGGAACCCCTCCTCCTGGAGCAAGCTGCTTCCTTGGGTCAAATACACCCACAACTCGCTAACCAGCTCTGCCACCGGGTTGACCCCATTCCAGTGTTCCCTGGGGTACCAGCCACTCCTGTTTCCAGTCCAGGAGGAGGAGGCCTCCATTCCATCTGTGCAGGCCCATCTCCTACGATGTAAGAGGGTATCGAATGACACCCGCACCACACTCCTTCACTCCACCGCCCGCCCCCAGCGCTGCCTTAACACTTCTGATGCAATACACTTCTGAGCTTAAAATATAATTCAAATACTAAACAAACACTTTTTATGACCTCTTTCAAATTCAAATCCTTCAAAATATGTATGTCCAAACAAATCTATGGACCTTATTCTTACAAATACATAATATTGTATATACAGTCAAGCCGGAAAGTCTGCACACCCCTTTCACCTTCTCCACGTTTTATTACGTTACAGACATATTCTACAATAGATTGAGTTCATTTTTTTGTCTCAAAATTCTGCACAAAATAGCCCACAATGACAAAGTGAAAACAGGTTTGTAGACATTTGTGCTAATTTATTAAAAATCTAAATGTAAAATATCATATGTACACAAGTGTGCACACCCTTTGATATGACACCCAAAAGTGAGCTGAGGTGCATTTTGTTTCCACTGATACTGCTTGCGATGTTTATACAACTTAATTGGAGTCCACCTGTGATAAATTCAATTGATTGGACATGATTGGGGATTGCCAACACCTGCCTATATAAGGTCCCACAGTTGACAGTGCATGTCAGAGCAAACTTCAAGCCATGGGGTCAAAGGAATTATCTGCAGACCTCAGAAACAGGACTGTGTCAAGGCATAGATCTGGAGAAGGGTACCGAAAAATCTCTGCAGCTTTACAGGTCCCAAAGAGCACAGTGGCCACCATCATTCGTAAATGGAAGAAGTTTGGAACCACCAAGAATCTTCCTAGACCTGGCCGCCCGGCCAAACTGAGCAATCGGGGAAGACGGGCCTTGGCCAGGGAGGTGAGCAGGAACCCGAGGGTCACTCTGACAGAGCTCCAGCGTATCCTTGTGGAGATGGGAGAACCTTTCAGAAGATCAACCAGAAGATCAATCAGGCCTTTATGGTAGAGTGGCCAGATGGAAGCCCCTCCTTAGTAAAAGGCACATCACAGCCCACTTGGAGTTTGCCAAAAGGCACCTAGAGGACTCTCAAACCATGAGAATCAAGATTCTCTGGTCTGATGAAACCAAAATTGAACTTTTTGGCCTGAATACCAAGTGTCACATCTGGAGGAAACCAGGCACCGCTCATCACCTGGCTAATACCATCCCTACAGTGAAGCATGGCGGTGGCAGCATCATGATGTGGGGATGTTTTTCAGCAACAGGAATGGGGCGACTAGTCCTGATAGAGGGAAAGATGAATGCAGCTAAGTACACCGAGATCCTTGAAGAAAACCTGCTCCAGAGCGCTCTGGACCTCAGACTGGGGCGAAGGTTTACCTTCCAACATGACAACGACCCGAAGCACACAGCCAAGAGAACAAAGGAGTGGCTTCGGAGAAAGTCTGTGCATGTCCTTGGGTGGCCCAGCCAGAGCCCAGACCTGAATCCAATTGAACATCTGTGGAAAGAGCTGAAAATGGCTGTGTACCGACGCTCCCCATCCAACCTGACAGAGCTTGCAAGGATATGCCAAGAGGAATGGGCAAAAATGTCCAGAAACAAATGTGCCAAGCTCGTAGCTTCTTTCCCAAGACGCCTTGAAGCTGTAATCGCTGCCAAAGGTGCAGCAACCAAGTATTAGGCTAAGGGTGTGTACAGATATGTAACCCCTAAATAACCTATTTTTGTCAGTAAAATAAAATAGCAAATTTCTAAAAACCTGTTTTCACTTCATCATTATTGGCTATTGTGTGTAGATGTTTGAGGCAAAAAATGAACTCAATCTATTGTAGTATAAGTCTGTAACGTAATAAAACGTGGAGAAGGTGAAAGGGGTCTGCAGACTTTCCGGCTTGACTGTACATTGCTCTAAATGCCATTTGAATGTCCAGATGAACTTTAGAAATGTATAAATAAATTTTGCCTTGTTCTTTTCAATGTTGCTTTTTGGAAACAGAGTCATGCTTGTAAATTGCTCTGTACTCACTGCTATTGCCCAGAAGCCTGCATTTATATGAGTCAGGCTATACCTCCTGCAGAAAAAAGCATGACACTGCAGAGCCAGGTAAATTACAGGCATCATTTTTAGATGCCCTGAGGAGAAACTCAGGTCAGACCTGCAGGTGTTGAAAATTACAGTTTAACAGGAGAGCTGGATGAAACGCCCCATTCGGTGATCAGTTCTGTAAAGCTAAGTCTGACTCATTCACAGCCTGGGCTATCTAGGGTAAGCTCAAATTTCTGTACTGAAGTTCTTCACACTGTACATAAGTGAAATGAAACACACACTGAACCTGCATAAAGTGGATATGACTGTGAGATAAACTCACCAGCATGACAGAATCCAGATGTGACCAACAATCAAGCCATTCTTCGGCAGAACAGTATATTGGTGGTGCAGACACACTTTGGAGATTTTATTTTTACCCCTGGGGCGATAATACTTGCAAAGTACAATTTGCCTCAACATGTCTTGTATCTGTCACAGTTCCCTCCTCCCTCCCTTGGACACTTATTCAGAGTCTGTCAGAGTTTGTCTGGTCCATTAATAGTGATGCCACTCAGAACCAGGTAAGTAATACACGTCACTCAGCGAGCCCCACAGAGCCTGCTGCCAGACAGGGATTCATCAGTGTCAGACCCCTGACTCCCAGAGTTCCGTGCGGCGGAGGGAGGTGACGGGGCAAACATCCTCAGCAGGACTTTGGGCACCGAGATGGCATTATGCCCAGAAATACCTTGCTCACACAATAATATCACATTGCAAGCATGATATTTAAGGTGTTCAATTTAATCAAATTGAAAGCCATAAAGAGTAGAATGTAAGATTTTCCAGAAAGCATTACAAAGCCCTATAATGTTCACAACAGCATATTCTTGAGTCGAACTAAATATAATGTGAAAATATAATGAAATTTGAGTATTTATCATGTAAAATATCAATGATTTCTGTTAAGAACTTTTCCACACTAAACTACTCTTGAATCCTATAGCACAATTACTTTTCATACAACACACACTGTTAAAAGCCACAGAATATCTCATGGATGGTCTTATTGAAATCGAATGACTTCCGTGTAATAGCAACAACAAGGTTAAAGCACTTCTCACTATTTCCCACAGCATAGCCATGGTGGAACTGTGAAGTGGAGAGTGTTACGCTGACGCCTCAGTCTCTGGGTTGTGACCTGTGGCAAAGTGCGGTTGGTATCTATCTGCACCTGCTGTGCAGACTGTGACTGTAATCTTCACTGAAAGCAAGAGAACCCTTCAATGTAAAAATCTGTGTAAGGCAGGAGAGGTAGGGTACTCCGATATACAGTATGACAGTCTAATTACGCGGTGCTGACCACAAGCTGCTCGCTCGTCACACTCCATTTTAGCAGTGTTTGGCCCGGGGAATGATTTCCTCATTCGTTCCCTCCGTAGGAGAAACCTTTGGTGTTGACAATGTGCCCGCTGTCGATTTCTCTCTCAGGAGACACAGGCTGACACAGTGTACCAGCCCTGCCGTCTTTGAGGGTCATGTGAGTGCAGCATTCTTTGCTGAGCGCTTGCTGGAAGCATTCCACTCCATTGCCATTCAAGTTCTGCATTGTGGGCCTCAGGCAAGCTCAAAACAAATGCTTGTTGCCACTGTGGAGTCTACACATACTGTAAGTTCATCATAAGTGCATGCTGAATAATTTAAAAACATAATCAATGTTTGACACTAAATAAGCTGAACGTTTATTGTTACTCATACCCTAAAGTTTAAAAAAATAATGTCTATAATTAGTTATGAATAGTTATTTTTGTGATGTTCTCACTCCCGTCCTATTGTTTCCCGTGTTTTCCCTTTCCCCCTGTCTCTCCATAGTCCGTTTCCCCCTTGCTGCAGGTTGGGCGTGGTTTCCCCTTTGTGTCACTCTGTTTCACTTCACTTCTCTCAGCCTATCCCATTTCCCCGTTTCGCATGCATTCCACACTCTCTGCTCTGTTTATCACACTCGCATACATTCGCACGCGGCACCTAATTGATACCAATTAATGTTTGCATTTAGTCACCCGGTGTTCTCTGTCCTGGGCCAGTTCGTTAATGCTCTTTGTCTGAAACCTCTGGTCTTGTCTTGAGTCCTAGTATCCAGTCTAGTTGTAAAACTAAAGTCTTGTTCTGTGCCGGCGTTAACTCGCCCTGCTACTGTCTAAGTCGAAGTCTGCTCCTGCCTGGAACGGCATTTCCCGCTGTTCATTTGTCCCTGTCTCGCTATACTAACTTTGACTGCTTCAGTCTGCCAACCTGCAGTTGTTTGCTATCCCTGCCTGTGTTGCGGTTTCCTCGCCATCCATCTGACATGTGTGCATGCAGCCAGAGCTCCTGTTCCACCACTCTGCGGTGGTGCCCGCCTACTGCCAGTGCTGCGGTTGCTGTTGATGTGCTGTCGCTTCTGCTACTGCTGTTGCTGCTGCCGCTCTGCTGATTGCTGTGCCGCTACTGCCGCTGCCCTGCTGCAACGCCTGCATCCTGCCTGGACTCCGCTCCACTGTCCTGCACTCCATCTGCCACTCCACTCCACCTTGCTCCCGCTCCCACTCTTCCCCTGCTCCACCTACTGGTTGTCCGTCTCCATCTCCTACCCTGGCCTCTCCTGCTCCCGCGGCTCCTCTGCTGACTCATACCTGGACTGTCTGTATTCTATGTTCTCCCTATGCTTCAGGAGTACTGGTAGAAGCATAATTTATTAGAGCTACGCGCTCTGTTTGTCTGTCTAGTCAAGTCCAGTTCCGGCTTGGAACTCTAACCACCTTTTGCCTTCTCCCCTTGCTCAGGACTACCCTGATCAAGAAATAAAATATTGAGTATTGGCATTCCTATGTTCGAGTCGTGCATTTGGGTCCAGTCCTTTTCCGGGGTCGTAACAATTCTTTTCTTTCTATATATATTTTAATAGTCTGCTTTTTATAAATGTGAGAATGATAGAATATCTGTTAACATATTAGTCAAGCTGTGTAAACTAACTATGAATTAATTGTCACCACTACCATTACTTTTATTATCTCACATTAGTCACAAGGGTTTGAAAAGTGACGCGGAGTTGCCGTGTTTTCTATTGGACCTGTAAGTTACCTGTAAGTCGATGTGGTAGGGGAGCTGAGAACTTCTAAACGATTTCAAAAGTATTTCATCATTATAGCATGGCCTACTTACTGTTACCATGCATATAGAACAAAGCATGGGTGGGGTTTAGTATGGAGGAGGACTACTAGGCTACTAGGCATAGCTGCTACATTATGGGAAGGATGTGCTTTGTCTTGTCTGTTCTGACGTCTCTGTATGCACTTCTTGTACGTCGCTTCGGATAAAAGCGTCTGCTAAATGAATGTAATGTAATGTAAACACAGAACCACAGCACTGCTACAAATCCTACATAGTGCACCTTTAAATGTGTTGTATATTGCTAGCTAACTTTAACCTTGTATCTTTACTTTTAGTTTTAGAGTAATAAACGCTTTGACTCTGGAAATCTACTAAACAAATGAAATAAATGGAAAAGTAATATATTATTCTGTTATTAAAGGGCATAATGCCAGAGAAAATTTACTTGCTAGTAGTCACCACAACACTTTAGAGTTGTCATTTATCCGGATTATAAAAAATATGTCCAGAATATAAAGAAAAAGAATAAACTCATTATTTTAAAGTGTATCTTTATCCCAGAAGGATGTGATATGCAAAAACATAAGGAAATCTATTCAAATAGCAAACATATTTGTCAGCAATGCACAACAAACCAAGTTCCAGAGGATAACCACAAACATCCAGCGTTTCCAAAAGTTCAAAAAGACATTGAAATAGAAAAACAGGCTTCTTTTGTCTTGGACAAACGATTAATTGTGAGAGCAGACAGTCCAACCTCCTTTTGTATTGTTTGCTTTATTGAGAAAGCAGAAAGCAGAGAAGGTAACAGATAGAGAAGGGATTTCAGCCCAGAGGGTGTCATGGCAGAAGATCAAACCAGGGGGGCAGGAGCTTGTATATGGCTCCAGAGTCAGCTAGTCACAAGTCTTGCCAAATGTAACATTTTTTAACAGTGCAGTGTTATGACATTGCATAGACATGGCAATTAAAATTTTGTTTTTGCTTTTTTTTTTGCAAATCTTTAGCAGTGTCACAGATGTATTAAAAAGCAAAATGTGTTTTTCATTGAGAAAATAAAACCCAGAGGAGAATGCCTTATTGGAATAACAATACCAGGAATTTATAAATCTGCTGTTAAAGTGACAAACACGCTTTCACAGACTCTCTGGAACTAATTTTAAAAAAAACTTTCAAAAGACTATTCATAGACAAGAATTACAATGGATTCAAATTAAGTTCAAACACAACCAGACGTGAAACATGATAACAGATCAAAGTAAACTCCTGATCATTTCTCTTATGGTCCCGGGACTTTCATTTAAAAACACGTGCTATACCTGTGGAGCTGCTGTAGAGGGCATTTCCTGTCATGCTTTGTTTACCACATACCAAGTTTAGATTTTGTGCAGCTTTAAATGAAGGCAATCTGAAACAGTGTCATAATGTTTCCTTCTCTCTTCCCGCCCGCCAATTTCTGTATCATGTTACAATATGTGCAGTCTGCCTCAGAAAAAGCATCTAAGAAGCTCATGGACGTAGTTCAATCGGTTATTGAACTACTCTAAAAGTGCTTCCAGTCTCGAACAAAAGAAATATGCACCTGAAAATATATCGCAGGTGTAAACTACTTTGAAGAAGCACTGCTTTTGTATGCCTCTCCTATATTCCATGCCTGAACTTTTAAATCATTGTTTTATACCTTTCAACATGATTATCAATGTAGTCTTATCTTAGGTGTGGTATACCCAAATGCACGTTTTGAATTTCAAACTCATTATCGTCACATCTCTCCTTCTCTACTCTTACACTCTTACAGTATCTCTTGGACTTTTTACACCAAAGTAAAAACTTCACAAAGTTGAGCAACTGCACTTAGGTCTTCGATTTGTTAGAAAGGCTCAGAGTCTGACTTGTTTAAACGAATCCTCATCTTACCTTTCGAAGCCAAGCTGTCGTATTGATTTCTCCCATGCTGTACCTGTGAACAAGGCAAACACATTTTTTTCAAAGTTTAATAGCCTCATCCCGAGATGATTTTCTTTTGCATAACTGTTCAGGGTAAACATAAAATGCGGATAATACACACAATATACAATTTCAGACTGTATCATACAAACAATCTGAACTTTATACATATATGTGAGTAATTGTGTTGGCAAGTCCAGTGCACTTGTATTACAGTTGATTTTAAGTTAAATATTCCCACCATTAAAAGTAGGGGAGGGTTACTTAGCATGTACACAAGTACACAGCAACTCTGAAAAGCCTTCAATGAACCAAAAACATATTTACTGCATAATTGGGATTCAATTAAAATGGGTCAATGACAAATTCACCACTGCTGTGTGTTTTTATGATCAGAACAACACCCCTTTAAGAATAAAATACAAATATTAACTAAACATTTTAGTTGGAAAGAACACTTCTAATGTCTAAGGAGCAATTCTGTTTCCGGACAGGACACACCCACATGTCTCAATCAAATTAATCGTTCCCCTTTCAGAAATGTAAACCTCCTTGAAAAAAACATCAACACTGCGTGAATAACACATCGTGACATCCTAAAGACCCCACATCCATCAACTGAAGAAGCACTATAAATGTTATATTGCTAAAAATATGTCCCTGCGTGGTGCAGCTGTGTGCATGAGAAACGTCCTTCAAGGTCTTCTACCGCTACCGTCTTCTTCTGGCACTAGAAAAACGGCCATTTGGCAAACGATTTCTGTTTACCTTCCACTCCATTTCCTCTTTGACGTACTTTGGGTCAAGCATGCATTTAAAAATAAAAGAGCTGTCCACCTACACATTTATTTAACTGCACCCAAAAGTGAAGTCTGTTCCTGAGCCACCTCTTTGATGTTTACAAGGACACTTCCGTGTATTATATTCGCCGTGAGGGAAACCCAGCACAGCTGAGGGCTGACTCCTACTTTGTTTTACTGCCAAACCAAACACAACAGCAAATCAGATATCACTTGGAAATTTAACCCGATTGCAAATCAATATGTCCTTCTTTTTCCAATGAATTAGCCGAGTGACGAGGTGTTAAATTGATATTCTGAGGCCACCACTCCTGAGGACCAGCTTCAGCTAAATGGTAACATCATCAAGTTGTAATAACAAATATCAAAGAAAGAAAATATTATTTGTTTTTAGTTTTCACTTGTCCTTGAGCAAACTGAATTGCCTATTTAGATCTGATGTTCCTCTTATCTCACAAAGAAGTAAATCGACGAGTTTTCAGAACTAGTCATTCACATCTTAGGATCGACATTATCCTTAAGTGTACTTCATAGAGTATAATCTGATGCCTTTGCTAACGAGGTTGGCAGTTCAGCCTAATGGTCAGGGAACCGGGCTAGGAACTCTGAGGTTGTAGGCTTGAATCCCAGATGGGGCAATACTGTTGCGCCCTTGAGCAAGGTACTTAAGCTGAATTGCTTCAGTAAATAACCAGCTGTATGAATGGATTGTGTCACGTCTCGTACCTCCGTCCTAGTCTTGTTCTCCATTTATTTGCATTTTTTATCTGGTTGTCCATTCCGTGTTTCCCTTTTGTCCCTCCATTTTGTGTCTCTGCTTCCCCGCGCCTGAATTGTGATTTCTCATTCGTTTCGTCTCACCTGCTCCTCGTTGTTTCTTCGTTAGTTTGGTATTTTGTGTTCTGTGCCAGATCGTCTTGTGCCCTGCGCTTGCGTCTCATTACTTTCCAGCGTTATAGTCCTGCCTGCTCCTCGTTCCTGTGTCCAGTTCTGACCCCATGAGGTTCCTGGACTTCGCTTTTGCTCATTCTGCATTGCCCTGTTCGCTGGACATTGACACTTGCCTGGAACTGACTACGAGCCTGCCTTACCTGTATTGCACTGATTGCTGGACATTGACCCTTTTCTGTCTGTTATTTCTATTACTTTTGGTCTCTACGAGTGGTTCCGATCAGTTCTCCTTACAGGATTGCATGTAAACGGTGCGCTGGATAGGAGCATGTCTGCTAAATGCTAAAAATGTATACACTCAGTGAATGATATGGTTCATGGGGGGGGGGGAGAGGAAGTAATGAGCCAAAGATTATTATTTGACCTACCAATCAGACAACGGGATATAATGTGCAATTTCCCTTTTTATGAGTCATGCTACCAGTAATGGCATTCAAAATTTTCCTTGAGGTGGATTGAAGAAGGCAGTAATATTACTAACAATATCAATGATTCAGGGAACAGAGTCACTGCAGTACATTACTATAAGGAATAGCAAGTGTAATGCCATTTTAAAGAACTAATATGTTGTTGTATGCTCACACATACACCTATAAGACATAATAATAATAATAATAATAATAAGCTTTATTTGTATAGCACCTTTCATACATAGAATACAGCCCAAAGTGCTTCACAACAATAAAAAACAAAACAAAATACAGAACAGAGCAATAAAAGAAAAATAGACATAAAATCAACATAAAAACAGGGATAGTGTGCCATAGTTCTTGCTACTTGCTATCTGCTGTGCACAGTACATATGAGACAAGCATATTAAGTGCTCTTTAGCCCCTTAGCCTCTCTATGGGTGGTCCTTTTTCTTTGTTTTTGTTACTTTGTGTTCTAGGATAAGATGTAGAGCACTAGTGCTGACTGCCTAATCAAAGCTAAATATAGAGTATTAAGGGCCCATCAACAGTAAAGAAATGCATGCAAATTTCCCATAGACTTCAATGTAAAATGATTCTACAGCAAAACAAATGGAACTCTGTCATGCTTTAATGGATTTTCATGAAACTTCATCAGGTGGTACAGTAAATTCCGCATTGAACCATAGAGCGAATTAATCTGTTGCCCTGGCAATGGCCGCAGCCAATCAAAAAACAGTAGGCTGTAATTTAAAAAGTATGCAAGATAGCAAAAAATGATTCTATGTATCATGTATCATAGAGTATCTGTGCAAAATTTGGTGCAATTCTGATGTTCGGTAATGGAGAAACATTCGTTTTGCTGCGGCAGGTTATGCAAATTTGACATTTTGAGAAAACGGCCTTTAAAGTTACACATAATAATTCACATGGCATCACAACCATTTGATAAGTGTTATGCACTACTCAGTTGTTATAATTCCATTTCCTTGTAATAATAGTCATGTAGTCATGTAGTCATTTGCAATAACTGTTTGTTTAAATTAGTCATCTGGAGGTTGTTCTGGTAACATTAAATGATCGAGAAATAAAGATCGAAATTGATATTACGTTAAAAAAAAAATACAAATTTGAAAAAACATCTGTACATATATACAGTACATGTAATTTATTGCATGTAAATTGCATTCAAAATAGACAGAATTATGCAATTCAATAGACAGAATTATGCAATTTCAATTATGAAAATTATATAATGAAATATGATTGGGGGTGGGGGGGGGGGGATTACCTCCAACCACGATACAATGCATTGAAGTCTATGGGAAATTTGCATGCATTTCTTTACTATTGATGGGCCCTTAAGCATTTTATTAACTGTTGGAAAGGAAATTCACTTCTGAGTACAGTAAAACAGGAACCTAAGGTTCTGTACAATGTGTGTGTATTGTAAGAATCTACAGTTTCCCTTTCATGTTTTACAAGTCACTCCAGATGACCACCCGCTGCACATACCTCATCTCCATTAATGAATAAGAAGAGCTTCTCCTTTCCCATCAAGTCACCAAGCGTTTTGCTTTTAGAACGGGTCACACCCTTCGACTACATATGCTCAACATATGATGCCTCTTTCTCCCTGCACTTCTTCCCCTGCCATAGGCTCCCTCTTTTACCCATTTGGTGTCAGAACTATGAAGCTAGCTTTTGATAAAACTATAATATCTGTCAGAAAGAAATGTAAGGCTCTGCAAAATTCTCTCACACAGCAATTTGTACTTGGCGTTGAGCTCCAGATTTGAGCAAATGTTGCTTCTTTGTTTCTCATAACAATATAGGCCTTCTTTAGTGGATGCAAATGCAGCTATCAACTGCAAGACACAATTGACAGGTGCTTATTGAGAGAATCGTGTCCGAACAGAATCGTGGATCAACAGTGCTTATATATATGGTTGTGGATGTGGAAAACTACTACGATATCAAGGTAATTGTTACGTTTCTGCCATGTTCATGCCACGTTTCATGTTTAGTTATTGTCACAGTTTATTTTTCTGTTCTTGTCATGCTTGTGTTCTGTTTATGTTACGATGCAGTTTATTTAGCATACATATTTCCGTGTTTTTCTGCAGCCTTGCATTCATGCTGTTTTCCCTCTCTCTCTTGCTGTCACTCAGCCTTCCCTAATTGTTTCATTTTCCCGTGTCTATTTACTAATCTACTAACATTAGATCAGGATTGGGTAATACTAACTCTCTAACCATGTGTTCATGTTTACCTTACGTTTCTTGTGCATGTCATTTACTAATTTACTAACGCTAGGTCAGGATAGGTTTATTACTAACGATTACTAATTATCTTGTTACCTCGTCAGCTTTCCACACCTGATTCCCCTTCGCATGCTGCTCTCAAGCTAAGTGTCTGCACCTGTCTACACCTGCATATAAGCTCAGTGTTCATGTCTTGTCTTTGCGAAATTGTTGCCTGTTAGTTTACTACTGTCACTTTTGAGCGTTATCCATTGTCTGACTTTTGTTATTGATCCAAGCCTGTTTACTGACCATTGTTACTGCCTGCCTACCGTTTCTACTGCCTGTTTTTGACCACGAGTTTTGCCTGCTGTCTGTTTGTACCTCTGCCCCGCGGATAGGACTTCGGTCTGACTCCTGCAACGTCCCACGACCTACGAACTCTGCTTACCCCTGAATTGTACTTCTGCTCCGCTGACAGCTACTCTGGTTTCTGAACTTGTGCATGGTGTACCGATTCCGAGACTGCCTTCTCCCTCGGTACTATACTTTGGTTTTTTGGCTGGATTTTCTGTGGATGAACTTTGCTTGTGTGACTACGATTTTTGGATTTCCCCATAATAAAGCCCTTGCGGGCATTTATTATTACGTCCGTGTTCTGAGTCGTGCATTACGGGTCCAACCCGCACACACCTGTCTCAGTAATTTAAAGTTCTGTGAAGAAGCACTGGGCTGGAAACTTGCCACCGATTCTCAACTCCTCTTCCTGCTCTTTTACAGTACTGCACGCATGTCTGTTTCACGTTGATTATAACCACTGTGCCTTATCGCAATCGCAAAAGTATAACCAGTCAATAATAATGCTTTATGCAAATGTTCAAAGTTAAAACTGACACTGAAAACATAAAGGATATACATAAATTTTATAGATCTAACAGTAAAATAGATTTTCTTTTGTCCTTTGGTGAAGCTGGTTTGCGGTTAGAGACAATGTCTCTCTGTTTGTTCACCCCCTGCAATTGCTTGAATAAATGTGAATCTGCTGAACCAACCTCTGAAACAGAGTGCAAAGACCCAGTTTTCCTCCACACTGCAGGTGGCAAATGGACTGTGGTAATAACTCTAATAGGTTGAAGGGGTGATAAAGGTTTCACTTCACTGGCCAGTTAGGATGTCTGCCAGGTTTCTTTGCTTTGAGCATGTGGCCCACTGTCATGGATGTTTTTTCTTATGTGCAGTGCGTATGTTCTCTGTCACCATCAAATGAAGCCCTCTGTCAACGTATTGCATTGCAGCATACTACCTGACCCGACCAAACATCTGAAATGCATTTTGAGCATTCCAAATGTTCACTCAATAGCCCCACACACCACTGAGATCCTATGATTAAAAACTGCTTGTGAAGTTTGGATTGTATGGCACCCGTTCAATATAGTCCTCCATTTGAAAGCCTGCAGAAATTGGCCAGGAAGAAGGACTCATGAGCAGACCCAGGTCTGCTATGTTACACAATATTTTGCCCTGCAACCACATCTAAATTGATAAAATATGTCCCAGTTCCCACAAATGGCACTATTTGCTGATGTTACGTGTAAACTGCACGTGAATGCAGTCAGTGGCACCCATGAAAAGAGGGAGTCCGGACTTGTCTTGAGGCATCCACTTTTGTGATATTGCCCTGAGGTGCTGGAATGAGTTGGTAAGCATACCCGTGCATGGATTCCTTCCAAGCATAAATCTTTGTGTTATTTTTTTAACCAGACAGATTTTTTCTGAAGAAGGATTTCTATGAACAGTTATATTCATATATATTCAGTAGTACTGCTGCACACCAGGTTAGCACTAATGTGTACCCTAAAACAAATGATCTCGTTCCCATCACACGACTACAGAGAATATTGACAAAGCCAACCGCGTTTGAGTTTTGCTTTGCCTCTTTCTGGGCTGTGTTCTGTAGTCTAATCTTATGGAAAAATGTTTCTGTGCAGTAAAATTTCAAATCATCCCATAGCTAAAAATAAAAAAAACTTTTAAAAAGGCTCAAAGTGGGACTTTGGATTTCACAATAAGTTAAAAATCATGGATAAAAATGGAAACAAAGCGCTTCATACTTCAAGGAACAGTGTATGTTTTGCCGTAAAAAGGAAATCTGACTTCTTTCTTCTTGAAACCATCTCCCTACCAAAAAAGGGGATAAGAATAACAAAGAGGATTAGTGTAGGTGGTATGTTTACAAGTGTACCCCTCAACCTTCAACCGCAGGCCAAGTGAGCCGCTGTGTTTCATAGAGTGAAATATCTGCTTCATGCTCACAAATGTTTTCCTCTCCAAAATACTCGCAGATTGAAATTAAGCAAGTGATTTTTTTTGTGGCCACATTCCTTATTAGCGAACACATGGGAATGGTTTGGTAAACCGTTAGTCTGCCCTCAGGGGAGTGTAAGGTTGAATTAAAATCTTTAAGAGGTTTGGTGTGGTGATGCCGCAGTAGCATCTGCTCGCTGGCTCTCTGGTGATGGAGCAAGAAATCGGGAGAAGACCGGACCTCATTACAACTGCGCTGAGCGGTGCCGAGAAAATGGGCCTGCACAAACTGACTCTCAGCCCATTTGTGAGGAAAGAGCTCATTAAACGTCATTAGTGATTGCATCTAATTTATATCATAGTATACGTATATGGGCTCTGTAATGGTTACACAGCTTATGGCTGGTAGCAGGGATGTTCTAGCTGTTTCTTTGCCCCACATGAATAAAAAAAAATCGAACATTTGCATTTGTTGATTGCTGAACATGCTGGACCTCATCTAACACAAACACAAGAGGCCCTTTAAATGCACCGTTCTGTACTTCTGTAAAAAGTAGCTACAGATTGCACTTAAAACTTTGTTGTTAGTAACATTTCCCCAGTGGTCTATCCTGTGCATGCTTCTCTTTACCACTTATAAAAGGATTTTGGTGATATAAGTTGCTAAGAAACAGTGTAGATTGAAAAGAAATTCACTCATTTGAGGGAAACTCTGCTTAACTCAAAGTAATGCATTGTAATATTATTCATTTGGAAAGCATATTTGTTTGAGATGTTCTAATCTAAGAGCTAAACCATCATTTGGATGCCATTTGTAACCATTCCATTATAATGGCATATTTATGTTCTCATGCCATTGACAGGAAAATAACCAATTAAGCCTCTAACTCACGCCGTTATGACTTGTGTAGCTACACCAAGAGAAACCCATACAAACTCAAAAAACAACAACTTCTATCTGCTACAGGCTTAAGTGTTTACAAATGTGCCATGATGCAGTTTCCTGTGAAGGATGTGCTTTACCAAGGAATAGCTGAAAATGTGTTCAGTACCCATTACTACTTTAGTTTGTGTGAGAATATGGACGGACAGAAAATTTGTCTGCGAGTGATTTTATCTGTACATCTAGAGAAATACATTTATATACAGAAATAATAGCATGCCATAGACACACAGCACTATAGCACTCAGTCAGCGCTGTGCATGTTCTGTGAGGAGTGTCTAAATCCCCTCTTTCTCTGCCTTTCGAGACTGACGTAGAGGACATGTTCTGGACATGTGATCATGTGGGAAACAAAGAGTGCAGCTGTAGCAGAGGCATATGTGCACAATGGGGTTATACGTGGAAGGAAGGAAGTGCACAATGTTGTATGAAAAAATAAACATTCCTAAAAAGGGAAATCAACTCACAAGACCCCCAAAACTATAAACAAAATGACACAATGAAAAAGATATTCCCCTTTTCAGTGGTACAAAACGAAATTGGTTATCATAACTGTCATTACAAGTTAACATATAAAAAACACATACTGTACTTATCTCTCTAGTCAGATGGCTTGCTTACTGTGTTAAAGTACTGTACCTTTAGAGATGCTTAAAGTGTGGGCCTACAGTGGAATTATACATGCGCAACAAAATACAATTCACAAAGTAATACATCAACAAGAAAGACCACGTCACACCCATGACTGTAACATAACATAATAGTCATATTTTAAGAATATCTGTTTCTTGTTTGCATTCAGTTTGTTTTCTAAGGCTCAATAATGTAAAAGGTATATGATGTTGAATGATTCCATACTTTTCAATGTTCAATATAACTTGATATCTAATTTGAAAATTTTAAATGTGATGGGCTGCATTCCAGGCAGAGATGCAAATAAGCGTGATGTATGGAAGATTTATTCTCGGTTTCTGCTATGTTAAATGTTGCTGTTAATTAGATCTTACATCACATTAAATATAATAAGTGTTATAACTCCATGGTTTTTCCCTCAGCAAATGGATTAGGCTTTTTATAAGTGTCATGTCAACGCAAATGTTTTTCTGTTTCATTGATGTTCTAAGATCGGTATTTCCAGACTTTCAATAGCAGGCACAACAAAATACATTGCAGATATACATCTATTAAGGACAGAAAAACTAAAATGTAATGCTCTTATCAAAGAGACGTAAAAAAATAAATGGTTTTATATGACAATGTTATTAAAAAATAGGGGTTGTCTTGGAGTAGAAAACAGTATAGTTTCAGGACCTTCCATTATTATAAAATGGCTTCCTGACAGAGTTCTTAAACTTGCCTGAATAATAAATCCATTAGAGAAGGGCAATGCGTATGTTCTGACTTTTGTTTGCACAAAAGCACAAGTCTTAATTTATTTTCGCAGTAGCACCTGCGGCAAAAGCTGTCTAAAATTGGACAAAACCAATTCCCGATGCACCATACGATAACATAAAAACAGCTAAACTGCTTTTCTTATGGCTGAAATTTATTTTAACTGTAACGGAGACCGCAGAAAGGAGAAGGTTGCAAACACAGCTAGAATTGCAATGCAGAAGCCCATACAACAGTACTTATGAGTAAAAATGCCTACATTCAAGTAATTACTACAGAGACTAAGAAAAAGTTTGGTGAAAGGATAATGTTACAAAATAGACATGCATCAAGAATTACAATTTGTGGTTTACCAAGATTATTGTGCATCACTAACATAGTGTCATGCCATTGCCAAGAAAATTGCCCATTATTCACAATAGACTTTAGATATTCAAATAGACTTCCTTATTTATATTTTTAAAAATTAAGAAATGCACTGCATCAATAATAAGTAAATACACTATATGCAACTTCTCTTGAGACAAATCTAATTTACCTATAGAAGTGTACCCTCTTTCCTCACAAATGGGCTGAGAGTCAGGTTGTGCAGGCCCATTTTCTCATCACCCCTCAGCGCAGTTGTAATGAGCTCCATCACCAGAGAGCCAGCGACCAGATGCTACTGCGGCATCACCACACCTAACCCCTTAAAGATTTTAATTCAACCTTACACTCCCCTGAGGGCAGACTAATGGTTTACCAAACCATTCCCATCTGATTTTTCTTTAACATTCTCAAGAGAATGCTCTGATCCTGATCCTGCCATAGAGTTGATGTATTTACATCTGGAGGTAGGTTGGGAGGTAAATTAGTTAATATTTCAGATTCCACATATATTTTAACGTACATGGCTTTTTCTAAAAGACAAGCATGCATGTTGTATACTGAAAGAGAATGTGAGGCATTGTGGCACAGGGAATAGATCTTCTGTAAGTATTTGTATTCAATAATTACTGAAAACATAGCTGAGGGACATTATTCAAATGAATGGCATATTATGACAATTAAGCCCATAAAAAATATGTTGTTGTTATTTTATTAAATCACCTTCCTTCCCATAAACTAAAAGAGCAAGGTGTTCCTGCGAAATACATTATGGTGGGTTCTTAAATGTATGGTACATAGAGATATATATTGGGTTTATATTCATCCTCATACTGTAAAAGCACCAGCAATAATCTCAGCAATAATGATCAACCATTTAGCCACTGCAATTTCTTCTGTGTTGAAACATTGCAATATATCTTGTTTACTATGACAGCGATTATGACCACTGTAGTGAATGCAGATTAAGAGGTGCAGGCTGGCATGGTGTATTTTTGGACTGACGTGGGTTTTACATCCTGAGGAAGGTGATTCTTATCACAAAAATGTAGCTGTTGACCATCGGTCAACAGCAAAGGTCCAATTCATGGTTGTTACTGGCAAGACCTTTGTGTGCTGTCATATCAAGTCCTGCGTCTGGACTCAAATGCTTAAAACATGACACAAAGAGGAACTGTGATGCCTCAAAGACTAGCAATGAAAACACCATTGCATGCAGGGAACAGAGCTCTAGAATTGTTGAATCTGTAGTTATTCTGCTGCTTCTTTTGACGAACAGCTGCTGGAGCACTTTGTGAATGGTCATTGTTTTAATTGGTTTTCGCCAGTCCTTATGATTATATTTTCTGCGTTATGTTAATGTGAGATGCATGCATCCAGTCAAAAAGAATGTACAAAACCCATATTAATAATCAAGGCTAAACTGGGGCTAAATTGTAAGGTGTAGCCTAGCCTTAGCATGTTACGTACAAGCCATGACAGAACATGTACAGACCTCAAAGTCAAGCAGGGCTCTATGCTAACATTTTTTCCACATGTTGAAAAATTTAAGAGCACACTAATGTATTCCAATTAGTAGATAATGGTTCTAATGCTTGTAAATTATATTTTCCAGTTAACACACGTCAATTTTCAAGGAAATTCTCCTAAAATGTGAGCACTGTAGAGCCCTGTCAAGCATGGCACATTTTTACAGTTGCTGGACAAAATAACTACACAGGTGATGTATGTAGTCCTGGGTGCAATCTGACCTCGGGTCCTGTGGAATGATGCATAATTGACTATGTAGCCTCGCCGTGATGGGGAGAGCATCAGTTAGCAGGTTTCCCTAACCTCAAAGCGCAATAGAGACTGCTCATAAAGTGTAGTCCTCCAAGGCAATGACCGCACAGCTCATATCGTGTACTGCAGAATGAAAAGAAGCAACGGCTGGTAGCTCTGTGGTTCAGAGGGCCCACGCGCTAGTCCGCACTCTGCCGAATTGACTGCGGATGCTCCAGTATTGGGTCAAGCCTATAAATATGATTGGCCATACAAAAAATAAGGGCTAAGAGTTGGTTCAAAAATTCCAAAAATTCCTAAAATATTACTTATTTAATTAGCAGCCAATGTGACAACAAGCTATATTTACTCTGAAAACAGACAGAGAAAAGCATCATCTGTCCACTTTAACCTGGTATTATTTGTGTCCCCTGCATTTCAATCAATCAATCAGATTTTATTTGTATAGCACAGTTCATACAAGCGAATGTAACTCAGTGCTTCACAACATTAAAACAAATACATAAAAAAGAAATAACTTATACAGAAAAGTCAAAGATCAGATCCAAGAGATAATCTCCTGCACATGCATCAGACTATGGGCCCTATCTTACACCCGGCGCAAAGCGGCGCTAACGCAAACGCAAGTGTCTTTGCTATCTTACACCCGGCGCTAGGTCCATAATAACGCCTAACGCTTACGCCGTTTAACTAGCATTGCGCCATTAACTAGTCTTGCGCCATCATTAGTGAACTGGGCGTGTTGGTCTTAAGATGAGGAGTGGCCAGGATTCTTTTTGGCGTATTGCTATCTTGAGCCAGCAGAAAGCGCTTGCGCTAGAACCACCACAAACCCGGTCTAAAGTCATGTCGCAGTTGTTTACATGCTATTTTAACGGTGCATATAAGTGCATCTACATAGGCGTGTGCACAACGCGCATACCCTCCTGTCTGTTACACACAGGGGCGTGCACAGGCATGACTAAAATATCTAGATCACAATGTGAAATATTATTATTGTGTAGGCTATATCAAAAATGCATAATAATAAAAGGTTCCATAGGTCCACATACCTTTCCCTCAGCGAAGGGAAACAATGCCACATTACATTGCTCTCAGCCCACTCCAACAACATCCAGGCGATGTGCGATGGTACGGGACAATGGCTATCCATTAAAAAGGAGCTGATAACACCTATAGCTATCAAGCCTAATGCGCGAATTGTCTTTGCACCTAATGCGTGAATTGTCATTCAATGGAAAACTCGCGCACGGCAATAGACGGACATTTAAGTTCTGAAAATGCGCTTCAGATGTCATTACAATACAGCTCTGTTTATCTATGAATACAGCCTGTAAGTAAATAGAATGGTTTGTGACTGAAAAAAGTTCAAAACCTTGTCCAGTGAATATTGCATTTATTGTTTTTCAAATAGCCTAGGCTACAGCGGATTCGCTGTGCATAAGTTTTTTTTCGATAGCCTATGGTTAAACAACGGAGATGTCACCATGTTAACTAAATTGTAACCTTAGCTATTCTTCGTCCTTCATATTTTTTTAAATTACAGTGACCAGGTTTCCATACTCTCACCTTTTAAAACCCAGCTGATTTCACCCGTTATTCCTTAACTGAACAAAACGATTTTAAAGAGAACTAAGCGTCTAATTAGAAACTAAAACAAATTTGCAGCACGTTACACAATTAATTCACAATTAATTTTAATGCCATTCTCTGCACGTGAGCTGCATGTTCTGTTTCCCCTGCTGTAAGTCGCACGTTTAACGGTCTTCCTGGGAAAGTGGATTGTTTTAAAGGATTACGCTACGAGTAAAACAGGTTGGTCACATTTCCATAAACAGGACATTATTAAACAAGGGGAAATATGCGTGAACTTATGGGTTGCGAACCTGACAGCTTTATTGTATGGCTATTTAGTGTCATCATTAAGGCAAAATAACGGTATGTATGTTATTAATCAATATTAACCTACTATGCAGGTAGCCTAATGAACTTTGGATGAACTTCGAGAACTCCATGAGAACAGCCTCTTGGAATTGATGTTTGACACTTTCATTGCATAATCAAACGAAATTCGCTGAACAAGCAGGCTAATTTGGCGTTTTCTAAGGTGAGACTGAAGCCATTGATAGCTTATTCTCAGCTGTTGCAGGTCCTTTTAACAAAATTTAACCGCACATATTTTGTAAAATAACAGCCCTGTCTGGAATTACCGGGAACTCATAGGCTAATGGTTAGTCCGAATAATATTGATCATACTCCATTTAGCCTATTCCTTGATCACACTAAACACGCACGAGCATGTCTGTTTCGCCATCATAAGCAATCCGCCAAGGTGGAAAAGCAGGCTTTTAAAGGGAATGGGATATGACATTTTGATTGGTTTATTGAATGTCACGCCCAAGACACACCTATAATTAATGAAGCGACTAGGTTCAGCCCAGTTGCGCCATGCGCCGTGCTTAGCGCCAAAAAAACACGCCGTTAAAATAGCAAAAGTGGACTTGGACACGCCCTAAATGGACTTAGCGCCATGCGCTTAGACTAAGCGCCAAGATCGCCAAGATAGGGCCCTATATCTGTATAACACATTTCATACAAGCATATATAAACAGTAGATTTACAGAAAAGCAGGTATAGGTACAGGTATTAGTTTCTGTTTAAAAGTATCAACATTTTCTGTTGTCCTTATATCCTCTGGGAGGCAGTTCCACCTGCTAGGACCATAGTGGCTAAAAGCGGCCTCGCCATGGGTCATAGTTTGGCATTTAGGAACAGTTAAAAGACCACTGCTAGATGACCTAAGGGATCTAGATGGTACATATTTTAGTAACATGTCTGGCAGTCTGCCATGTAACCAGGTGCCAGTCCATTTAAATATTTAAAGACCAATAACAGAACCTTAAAATCAATGCGGGAACTAATAGGTAACCAGTGCAGAGATTTAAGAACTGGGGTGATATGTGCTCTTCACTTAGTCTTAGTTAGCACTCTAGCAGCTGAGTTCTGTAATAATTGTAATTGGCTTATTGCTTTTTTGGGAAGACCAGTTAGGAGACCATTACAGTAGTCGAGCCTGCTGGTAATAAATGTGTGAATTAGTCTCTCAGTGTTAACCTGGGATAAAAAAGGTCGAACCCTAGTAATATTCTTAAGATGGTAGTAGGAAGTCTTGGTTACATTCCTGATGTGAGCCATACAGTTAAAATCTGAGTCAAATATCACACCTAAGTTCCTCACCTGCTGACTAGGAGTCCGTGCTATAGATTGGAGCTTAGTAGTCAGTTTCTCTCTCTGAGTCTTTTCCCCAATAACCAGTACCTTTGTTTTATTCTGGTTTAGTTGTAGAAGGTTTGTTGACATCCATGCATTGATGTCTAAGATACAGTCAGAAAGAACATCAATAGGGCTTGTATCATCTGGAGATACCACAATATATAGTTCAGTATCATCTGCATAGCTGTGAAAATGTATTCCATGCCTCCTGATGATACTACCCAGTGGGAGCATATACAAACTAAAAAGTAAAGGACCTAAAATTGTGCCTTGTGGAACACCGCAAGTAGTGTCATAACCTAAACCAGTTAAGAACGGTGCTGGTAAGACTAACATGTCTACAGAGTCTGTCTAGGAGAATAGAGTGGTCGACAGTGTCAAATGCTGCACTTAGATCAAGTAGTAGTAGTACTGACAATTTTTTAGCATCCAAATTGCACCTGAGGTCATTTACAACCTTTACTAAAGCCGTCTCAGTGCTATGATAGGTTTGGAAACCAGACTGAAATTTTTCTAGGGCGTCTTTACAGTTTAAAAAAATCATTTAATTGTTTAAATACAATCTTCTCTAAAATTTTGCTTAAAAAAGGTAAATTAGATACTGGTCTAAAGTTGCTAAATACTGAAGTGTCAAGATTGCTTTTTTGAGGAGTGGTTTTATCATAGCAGATTTGAGTGCAGTAGGGAAAACACCCAACCTTAGTTCACCATAGTTTTCACTTCCTCTGATACACCGTTAAATACAGACTTGAAAAAGGAAGTAGGGATGGGATCAAGAGGACAAGTAGAGGTCTTTAGTTGAGACACCACGCTACTAAGTATCTCAGCATCGACTTCGGCAAAATACTCAAATATTTCCATACAAGGTGTTATAGGGATTTCATATGTGTGGGCATCATTGTATTTCTGTCAGATACCTGACCTAATGGTAGCTGACTTGTTTCTAAAGTAGGCTGCAAATTCCTCACATTTTGATGTGGAAGAAAAATCACTAAAGGTTGAGGGGACAGGGTTGATCAGACGTTCAATTGTGTTAAAGAGCGCTTTAGGATTATTCTGATTATCACTGATCAATTTTGAGAAATGAGCAAGTAGAATGGCCTGGCCTGGCCATTCTACTTGCCTTATTGTATGTAAATTGTTGCTCATGAAAGATTTCACAATGGACAGTTAATGTAGATTTTCTCCATTTCTGTTCAGCCACTCGGCACTTTCTTTTTAATAAAATAATTTCTTAATTTCTCCATGGGGTTTTCTGGTGGGTTCTTATTTTTTATTTAATCGGGGCCACTGCATCAAGGCAGGCCCTCAGTTTGTTATTGAACTGATTAAACATATCATCACAGGATGAGGGTAGCTGCCGGTTATTCATCTAAGCATGACATAAAATTAGCAGTTATTTTGGGCGTAAGATACCGTTTTTTAAAGATACGCTCTGTAGTGCTATGTGCTGAGTCAACTATTGCAGTAAAGAAAACACAAAGATGATCCGACATTGCCACCTCCACAATAGATGATACTTCAACATTAACCCCATGTGTAATCACTAAGTCTAAGGTGTGGCCCTTGTTATGGGTTGCTCCAATAACATGTTGACTAAAATTCATGCAATTCAGTATATTTAAAAATTCAATGGCTGTGGAGTCTGATTTATTATCCGATTTATTATTATTATTTATTATCTGATTTATTATCACTTGCAGCAGCTCACCAGGAATATTTGTGTGTTTATAGATATAATGTAGTGATGATTTATTGCCGTTTCACCTCCATATCAACTGCTACTATCACCCCATGGGTAAAATTTGAAAATAAATTTTTTTTCACAGACTTTTGAAATCCTAAGGAGAAATGTTGCTGCTTTTGGGTTCACTAGAACTTTCTCCAGAGCGTGGGAACAATTTTTCATCTCCTTCCATCCCTGAAATTTCCTTCACTTGCCTCCACAAAAAGACCAGTTGTTTTCCGAGTCACATTAGTTTATCCTTCCCTTTGCACAGTTGGGTCTTGGTTTGCTGTGAACACATTTTAATGATGTCAAATTTATTTCCTGCCAACAGAGTTGGAAGGAGATGTCATTTTTGGCACAGCTCTGGTTTCCTATGTTGTAAAGACACACAGTTTAAAATGTCAGCACAAAGCACCAAACCAGGAGATTAATTGAGTAGACCAAGCAGAATTCAGATCATGAAGCATTATAGGTTGTGTAGAAAAATTGATGTCTGGTTATCTTGGAGCCCACATGCTCTGAGAGCAAACAGCATCTCAAGAGCTTCATAGTTGTTAATGATCTTCTGAAGCCATCCTCCAATCACTGATATTGGTGTTTAACAATTAGACAATGATGTTTTGAGATCATGTTTGCATTCAGTTTGTTTTCTCATTCAACAATGTAAAAGACGGTAAAGTTATTTTGTATGAGGTTGATTGATTCCATACTTGTCAATGTTCAATATATAACTTGATATTTAATTAGAAAATTACATAGGCTTATGGAAGATTAATGTTTGGTTTCTGCTATGTTAAATGTAGCTATTAATGAGATCTTACATCACATTAAATATAATAAGTATTATAATTGCCTTCTGTTGACTGAAGACAGAGGAGTCTATGCAACCCTCCTACTTTCCTGTTCTGATATTGTACAGGAAAATTGATTGTTTCTGTAACATCACTGAAGAAGCTGCTTTGGGGTTACTTGAAGTGTATTTTAGTGCTTTAGATCACAATTCGCTGCATTCTACAATAGCAGCCATTTTAAAGGTGGTTGGCTGTCAGAAACTTTTCTAAGTATGTAAAATATCCTTCATTGTATGAAAAAAAAAATCGTCTAGGGCAGGGGTTCCCAAACCGGTCCTGGGGGACCCCTGTGTATGCTGGTTTTCGTTGCAACCACAGTTGCATCCCAGAATTTTAACAAGCTGTTAATTTTTCTTAATTAGGTGCTTTTCATGTTTGGAGGAATTATTCGCCCTCTTAAGCCACATTATATCAGAAATAGCTATGGATGCCATGTAGAATAAACACCCCATGTTCACATTGTGCTTATTGTGCTATATTATTTAAAAAAGATAAGAAAATTATTTAACATCCATTTAAAAACTGATTTGAATCAATAGGCTCCTAATTGGTGAAAGTGTGGACACATGGCCACTAAAACTAACCATTTGGTAGATAATGAAGAATTCAAACACAAAGCAAATGATAACGAGCCAAACCTGCATTGTGTTAATCAGCTTAAAGAAAAAATTGAGTTAAACACATGTGTTCAACAACCTAATTAGGAGCCTATTGATTCACTCTTTAATTTGAGTGAAAATACATTATTTTGTAACCTCATTTTATGTAATTGTTGCAATATAGCACAATAAGCTCAACGTGAACATGGGGAGTTTGTTCTACATGGCATGCATAGCTATTTCTGACATAATGTGTCTTAAGAGGGCGAATAATTCCTCCAAACATGAAAAGCACCTAATTAAGAAAAATTAACAGCTTGTTAAAATTCTGGGATTGCAACTGTGGTTGCAACGAAAACCAGCATACACAGGGGTCCCCCAGGACCGGTTTGGGAACCCCTGGTCTAGGGTGCCATCTGTCCGGAGGTGGGGGGTGAGTGCAAACAGGTCTGCCATCGCTATCTCCTCCAATAAATTAATTTCATGTACTCAGCCCTGGGATTCTGTGGCCAGCCTTCCACCTGATCTTCACTTTTATATTGATCTGACCCACTTGGCAGGACTAGCAGTTGCACAAGTGACTACTGTCAGTGGACACTTGCACACATCTAACATGGAGAGTTAAGAGGATGTTTCAAGTCTACTGTTGCACAGGCTTGAAGTCACTGTAATGCCTTTGTTTGAAAACTGTTGTTTTGAACTGAGACATCCTGCATGCCTGCTGAGGAGATATGGGAAAGTTTTGATCTATCTATTATCCAGGTCAATCGAACATTATCAACTGGAGCTCATCTGAAAGGAAACTTCGAGCACGCTGTGTACACCTAGGATTTGGAGAAACACAGGCCTAGCCTAAAAGTTTTAGTGGAGTGGCATTTGGCGTGGTTATTTCAGCTGATTTGGGGTGTGAATAGAATTTCAAGAATCACTTCTCTTTATAGCCTTTTTATCATACCAAGAAAAAGTAAAAAATTGGCTCATTATTTCTTCTATTGTCTGTGTGCACCATGCCTGTAAATCAGAGCAGGACTTCAATAAGTCTTACTGTGACTGGGGTTTCTGACAGTACATTTTTTTATCTGCGTTTTGGAATTGATTAAGAATGAGGTGAGCAACAAACTAAACTTTAAAGCAGTTAATGCGGTTAAACGCTGCTGCTTCAGAGCAGTGCAGGAAATATTACAGAAAACATAAGTATCTGGAATACATTGTTAAAAAAGAGAACATATCAGAAAACAAACATAGTTTACACCATCATGGCTGTGCCCCGTCTAGACAAGCCGGGGTTTTATAGTTTGATACTGGATTTCATTAGCTTACGGAAGCCAACTATTTACACGATCCAAAATCTTCCCGGCAACAAAACGCCTTCTCCTTGTTGTGCTTTGTAGGGTTTGAGGAACCATTTCTCTTCCTTCTCCGCACCCTGAGAGATTTACGACTTGCTGTCACAAACACTGCACACACTCGAGTGCAAGTTAACAAGTCGAGCTTCGGAACTGCAGGGGTCTACACGAAACTGAGGACCCAGGATCTGATATCCGGCGCGTACGGTTTGGTTGACGGAATGAGAAAGTCAGCATGCCTGGCAGAGGATCTAGACCTGTGCATGTGAAGCACAGGGCCAAGGCTCTTTACTCTTGTTGTGAACATAGCATTGGCCAGCACTGTTCTTCCCCATGGGTTGTGCGTATGTTACCATCTTGAGCACAGATGTTGCGGTTCGTTGCTATAGTGCTTGGAACCCTCTGAGCGTGTCTGCTGCTAGCCGGCTGGCCTGGGAAAGACGTTCCATTTAATTTGGATGCAGGATCGAGGCCCCCGTGTCACGGGTGGCCTCATTCCATAGGTGGCGTAACCGTGGGTACCAAGTCCCATGCGCAATACGCAGTCTTCACATCTTTCACGTTCAGAGAGATGGTTTTAAACACCCACACGTCTTTAGGAGCAGCAGGAAGAGAAAGCATGCTTGTTTTCTCCAGGGGTCTACATTTAAACTCTAAATAGCATTTAATGCATTTTCCACAGTCGTTATGATTAGGGCTCGTAAACGAAGCACTAAACCAGGGCAAACCTGTCCTGACTCTGAGTGCCACAGTGTCCGAGTGCTTTCATCCAGGAGACTGACCAGTTGAAATAACTACAGATAACTACTTGATTTGGGTTTTGGAGAAAACTTGTGCTTGAAAGAGAGCTGGAAGTTGTACTGATATGCTACCCTCCAGTACATTAATTGAGTAGACACTAAATTGTCCAAGTGTATAATGGTTACAATGATACAAATCTGAAGATTCGATAGTTAGTCCTATGTAGTATTCTTATTAACCAACCACTCACTTAATTTTTTTAGTACAACTTCAAGCAGGCATCTTATATACAAAATTTTAACTATTTTCAACAACTGTCAAAATCATAACATCGTCCAAGAAGTAACAACTGCTTAAATTAATGTGTAAACCCTTTTAAAGGCTAAATCAAACTGCAATTCGTATGCATGTATGACTGTGTGTGTGTGTATGTATGAATGTATCTACGTAATGTATGTATGTGATAATGTTAATATGCTTATGTGAATATGCCTGTTCTTCCAATGTGTTGTCAATATTAACAATTAAAATTGATATATAGATATGTATCTTGAAAGGTAATTTGTTTTCTCCATGTAGGAACATGCATGAAACCAAAGATTGCATGTGTGATTTAAGCTGACAGGGAGCCTGTCTGCCAGCCTCTGTACTCACAGTTGAAGTCGGGCTCGATGCTGTTCCCCACCAGTAGGCTGATGATGGTGATCTGGTAGACAATGTGCAGCAGCAGAAAGGTCAAACTGGTAAAACACAGGGATTTCAGTAGGCGCCCTGTGTGGCCTGGAGGACAAATGACAACACATATACAGTATGAGTTTGATAGATTTATTTCCTAAAGACTCTTTGTAATGTTTGCAATACATAACAGCCGTGTACAGAAAGCATCTGTATGATCAATGCAATACCCATTAAAAGCTACCCCACAAACACTTACACAGACCTTCCTATTGCACCTGTAAAAAAATGCCTGATGCACATTGTTGCAAGACAGTCAGATCTATGCTGTGTTTGCTTACTGCATTTCAGCCCAACATATTTATATGGCGCTTTGAGCAAGTGTTATAAATTAGCCAGCTATAAACTTTCAAGAATGTTTTCCAACAAACCTCAGCCCCTGATATAAAATGAATGCCATAGATTTGCACATTTAACAGATGGTTCTGGTATTCTGACTAGTTACTTAGCTGGACTGATGCCATGCATCAAACAGTTGTGTTCTGTTGGATGTCTTGGGTTCTATAGGATGTGTTGGGTTTCATACTATAACTGGGTGGGCTGCTATAGAAAGATTGAATGTGATATATGCAAGCGGTTGCACTCACATCTCCTTGGGCTATTGTGCAGATCAGGCAGAGAACTGGAAATTTATTAGGAGGAAATCACATTTCATTTCTCACTAGCCTGCGTTTGGACTAGAATATACTGATTGATCTGGCTACTGAAGCTGATGAAGGCAGAAAGAATCCAATCTGATATCAGATAAGCTAAAAAAAATTATTACATCAGGGCTTAGCTTGCACACAACTTACCCATTTGTTTTCAGAAACAGAATATAGGTCTAGTAATTTCTCACCTCTATTAATAATGACAAATTCATAACAGGGCATGGAACCTGCAAGACAATTATTCTTGGTGGCAGAACTCCAGCTAAGAGACTCTCAAGGTATTCACTGACAGGAAATCCTACTTTCCAGCTGTCAGAGTGGAAGTTCACACAGGTTAACCTGCCTGTCTTCTCATAATAGGAAGGTGTGTCGTGGAATTTACTGGAATATGCTCTAATGTATGCAGTGCGGATAGTGAGGTTATTCTCTGTGCACAGTGCTATCCTGTTGATGTTTCCAACATGAACACTTAATGGTGCGGGCACGGATTCAGACCAAACAAGCCAAATACATCAAGGTTGAGAGATAGTGACAGCATTAAAATGTCACCTTCTTCCGTAAATGTCCATTTTTCTCCATATGTGTTCTTGTTTGCCTGTTTAATCTTCTGAAAACCCCTAAACATTGTTTTTACCCAGTTGGATATGTCAGTTGGAACAATCAGAGGTGGGCGTATGACCGAGGTCCCAGTTTTAGTGGGCCAGAGGGTTCATTTCTCAGTGGGAAAGCCACCAGCACAGAATCCCACAGATGAAAAGCTGTTTCTTCTACATTGTGGTGAGGGAGGCGCCATTTCCAGTATATCTAACTTTGGAATGCCTTGGCCCACTCGATCCACGGGGAACAAACAAACCATTAAAGCAGGCTTTATCAAGTAAACAACGGCAAACTACCGTTACTGACCATCAGTACTCCTCACGACAAACAAATTGACGTTACAGAATGAAGCCCTTTACAAAGCTTAATCAGAGAGTGCTTTAACAAAGCGAAAGAGAAAGGAAATGGCTTTAGTTATACTGAGGTACCTCACTTTTCACCTTTTTTTCCTGTAAAGGTTGAATTATCAACCATTTCCCAACCAGTTTCTAAAACATACTGTATTATGCTCATTTTGTATTAAAAGCAATACCTTTTAAATGTTAGTGTTATTGCTCATTGCAATCTTCAGCGCCTTGAGGTTTATAATTAAATGTAACGTTTGTTGAAATGTTTATCTATGGCCAATTCGGTGTAGCCATACTCACTCATCAGAATGATGATTCAGCTGCTTAAGTTACATATCGTACAGAGAATAACGGCATAACTATATGCTACATTTTTTGATACTGCAATGCCACACACCACAGGAATCCAAGTAGGAAGAGAGCATTAGTGTCTAGCCCAGAGAAAATCTGAAATTGCACCCTGTAGCTGAATCAAATTTGAATGTGGGCTACAGCCCCATGAGGGACATTTACTTCAGCTGTAAAACTGTGCTTTTGGAATGGGAGTTAAATGGACATTTGGTACATTTGCATTGCTGATTCATTTAAATGCAAAGCATACAAGGGAATGAAAGCGATCCAAAACATAGCGAAATGTGACAATATATGGGTGAAAATCCAAGCCAACTCTTGTAAAAAAAATATATATACTCACATTCCGTGAACAGAAACTGATTAAATTAAAAATATGACGCATTAAGAACATTCAGAGCTTTAGGGAAGCCCTCATACAGTGACACCTTTTGTAAAAAGGCAGGTTTGTGAAGACCCTCAATATTTTAAAAGAAACAAAAATGGCTTGGCAATGTTATGGCAGTGCTGCTGCTTCATGGCTTATCACTACATGTCACCGGAACAATTCGGCCCAGGAACCAGAAATCATTACGCACTGCCACAAGTCAAACAACATCTGGGGGTCTCTACAGAAGTCTATAGCTGAATCAAAGGAGCTGTCAGGTCTGGACAACTGCAGCACAAGACACAAAACAGGGGGACACTTTCTGTAAGCACACTGGAGTGTTACTATATTTCAGGTGTAGTACACGTTTAGTCTGGATATGTAGGCCTGTTGAACCCGGCCTTTTTGTAATAACAAGTAGTGTGAAGTGGTTATAGTTACACTAAAACAATACAGGTGTAGTACCAAGTGAAATATTAAGACTGGCCTTCGTCAAACTGCTGATTTTACACCGTTAAAGGAAAAAAGGGCTTTAAGACAGCGCACCCACCCACCCACCCAAAAGTGTTTTAAAACGACTTATGCCCACGGTTGCCTGCGGCCAGCAGGGCTCTTGCTCTTTTATTATTTTGAAATAATAAAGTCTACCATATGTAACTGCTGAGCTGAACCAGAAATAACGACTAGATGGCACACGAGGTGCTCCTTTCACACCATGGGCTGCTAGACATCAAAGAAAGGATTACATAAACTTTAGATGTATGTACATATATTGTAAATAGGTGGTGCGCGCACAGTGCGTGATATTTATGATGTACGCTAAATAACCGTGTTTTGTTTTTATACTATTCTGCTTGAAATGTAAGGGGGTATTGCACAGCATGGTAGTAGGTTAGCCCTGCTTTTCTGCTATTCTTGAAATTAGATTATGTGTAATATGGCTGGTTTACATTAGCAAAACCTACAGTAACATGTGTATTTTACTTTTAGACTACATAGTGATACAGCGTGCTATAAAACTGTTACAGTGTTTTCTCATAATAAAACAGAAGCAGCCTTTATTTTAGGTATCAATTTAGCTAAACCCTTTGTGGTAGACTATTTAGTCCCTTAGGCTTAAAAAAAACTAATAATACAAAAATGTGTAACCCAACTGTAATTCTGCTGAAGCATTCAGTGCTGCTGGGCAATTCAAATAAAATACCACAGAAAAACCCTGTCTACAGCAGAAAGGCAATATTTATGCAAAAAGCTAAAAAAAGGTACAGATGTATTTGTGATTTAATGAGGACAAAGGGTTCAAAGAGGCTTGCTCTCATCAATTAAAGTACAGAATTATTTTAGGGTATACTTTTCTTTACAAACAGACACCGCTTACACGTACCCTTAAAGTTAATGTAGAAATAATTTCACTTCATTGCATTTTCAAGCTTGACCTACCTTTAATTTGCAACTTTAAAGGTCCAAATATTAAAAAGTATTTTCTGACATTTCAAATGATGTCATCTCAGACCAACCGAGTAATTCAATGTCTCAAATGACTGCACTGGCTTTAGCATTGGACATGGTTCATCTGTTATTTAATCACTTCATAGGTTATTATTATAATTATTGACACCAATACTACTAGTGCTACTACCAATAATAATATTATTAATAATAATAATAATAATAATAATAATAATAATAATAATAATAATAATAATAATAATAATAATAATAATAATAAGTGTTTTAAGATCAAATCAAGCAGGGCATTCCTGGGTCGTAGGCTGATGGAACAACATTTTCTTCCATTGAGTTGAACTATGGGACAGTGAAAGGGCCAGGTTCTGCATTTTAATTCCTTTACCTACTTTACCTGCATATCCTGTGAGAGACAGATTCTGGAGGCTAGCCAGGCAAAGATTTCTAAATAAGTGAGAATTTAAAAATGTAGTCTACATTTTAAAGGTAGCCAATAGAGCAACACATGTGAGACATACTGTACATGTGAATCTTTTTGGCTTTAGTTCAAACCCATGGGGCACTGTTTATAACATACCATAGCCATTGCAACATCTTTGTCAATATACTACACACACGCACGCGTATACATACACACACACACACACACACACACACACACACACACACACACACACACACACACAGACAGACAGACAGACAGACAGACAGACAGACAGACCAAGGATATACAGTATGTGTAAAATTATTATTTATGTGTTAAACTGTATAATAATTATACTACAATGTATGGACTTTTAATTTGAAATACAGGCACATCTTTAGAGCTATTTAACTGGAGAAAGTTACAGTTCATTCCTTTATCCCATATACAGACTTGTATATCTTCATTAGCATAGCAGCAGAACTGGATCCTGTGTCTATAGTAACAGCTTACACCATTTAGCATTTTTAAAATGTGGATGTTTAAAAGAGTAGGTCTAGGAACCAATCTTTGGGGAACACCCGTAGTTAAGGGTGTAGCAACAGACCTACTGCTTTCCAGTGCAATAAACTGACGGTCATCAAGATAGTGAATCAAACCATTATGGGGTGGCTTTCCCGATTCCGATGTGTCTTCAGAATTCACGACACACTTCACGATTTTTTTTGAAGATATTTCTTGAAATTTTCATGACTCTTTTCCAAAGTATATCGTGGAGTGAATATTTCAAGACACACTTTCACTTTGAGTAACACAGACCCGACATGTCGATGTAGAAAAGCCACTTTTCAAAAAGCATCGTAGAGTTATGATCTTCTTCGAATATTTATTTCTTTGCTTTTCGTTTTAAATCTGATCAAACCTAACTGACAAAAAAAGACAAAGAGAAAGAAAAATAAATAAATAAATAACCAAAAACAAACAAGTGTAGCTTGTGAGGCAGCCTAACTCCTCCGCTAATGGTGAATTCATCTTTGGTGTAGTGGTTAGCGCAGTGGCCTCTCCTCCTGAAGTTCCGTGGTTCGAGCCCGGCCAGAACCTCGTTCGTTACACAATCAATGAAAGAAAAACAAAATACTCTAATATTATCTTAAATATATGATGCTTTTGGTAAACTGACAGGATCAATTTATTGCTGTCTACATTTATTTAAATTATTTTGCCTATTGTGAATGTAGGCTACAATGTAGGCGACATGTCAGCACTGGTCACAATAAGTAGCCTACTTATAAACCCTATGATGGGATAATTGATTACATCTGCTCTGGACTAAGTACCTACTACTACTATTATTATTGTTGTTGTTGTTTCTATCTATCTATCTATCTATCTATCTATCTATCTATCTATCTATCTATCTATCTATCTATCTATCTATCTATCTATCTATCTATCTATCTATCTATCTATCTATCTATCTATCTATCTATCTATCTATCTATCTATCTATCTATCTATCTACCTATCTATCTATCTATCACGTAGATTAGTGGCCTCTGTCTGCAGAGGTGGGACTTGCACGTAGTACCGCATCTCAAGACACAGTTGAGATTCCACGACTAGTCCAATGTTGTCTTGAACTCGCGACACATTTCACAATCTCTTTGAGTTACGATCACTTTCGGGAAAGCGTTGTGAATGGCAAGTATATCTTCATGACATGTTTCACGACATACTTATCGCTACGACACGCTTTGGGAAAGCCACCCATGGATAGTTACAGAGAGAACGGAGTTGTCATAGTTTGTCAAAGAGGATGGCGTGTGGTAGTTGAAGGCAATGAAGGCTTTACTCAAGACAAAGAAAATGACGATTCTGCAGTCGTGAAAACACCACTGGTTACCTTTGCCGAGACATTTCATATATCAGACAAAAAACTACAGGGGAACAGACACACAGCGCCAGTGGGTGGCGGAGGGAATTAAGAACGTCCTATGAGCACGCAAGAGCCAAAAGAAGGACATTCAGAAAGACATTCTGACACATTCCAATGTAACCCAAAATCTGTAAAAACGATAAGTGCACAAACATTGCAGCAAAACCACTGTAGTACATCAACTCACACCTTCTAATTACTACTCAGGAAATTAGACCTGGGGTTCTTTTGAAGAGAACTGTATGTCATTGAAAGTTTTGTATTGCCAAGGTATATAAAAGTGATATAATAGTGTTCCACTCTTTCTGTCTTTTTTCCAAAGATCATCACCATTATCTGTGGAGGCAGAGGCAGGTCGGCTGTATGTCACCTTAGGATGGCGGTGCATGCCAGTGATGGAATGGCAGGTATTCACTTGTTTTACATACATCCTGCAGAATAAATAAATCTTTTCTCCTAAACTCAGAACTACTCCGGGGCAGAAGAGGCCTACCAGAAGGATAAGCTGAAGCTGTTATCTCTGGGAAATGTGTGTTTTAACAGCTGGGCTTTACCGTAGGTACAGGAAAAGATTTCGATGGAGAATACAGCCAGCACAATTATTTTTTTAAATGTTATACACTGATCTCCAAGGCAATCAGCAAACATGAGTCAATAGACCACATTGCTATTAAAACAATTAAGCCCTCCACATCCTTAACTACGCAATGAAACCAAAAGGGAACGTTGTATGCTATTTCTTCATCCGCAATTCCAGAGCAGCGTTGTGTTTGGAATTTCGGGAAAACACAAATGATGTAAGAGTCTCCTGATGCTCGCATACTGTGTACAGCTCTAGTTTCCATGAAAATACTGTTCTTCTGGTCAACACAATACATCATGGAGGAAATAAAATAATAATAAAATAACAGCATTGTCCCTTTCCTGAGCAGAAACCATTTTCTGAAGTGAATACCCATTTATGCAGTGAGATTTCTTACGATCAAGTGCAGTTTCCCACTCACTCAAGGGATCCAAACCCATATTTTTCTTATTATAAATGCTATTCAAATCTGCTCATATGTAGCCCAAATTAAATCCGCATGGCTATGCTGTCAGAAAAGGATAAATAAAATGAGGCATTTAACTGTTAGTACCTACCACAGAGTGCATTCAGTGAACACGGCAAACACAACGCAACAGACTACAATGCATGTTTCAAAAAAAGGTATGATTTTACGTATGAGGTTTAAATACATGATTGCGCACTGTCCCCAGCCTCTCCCCTCAACAACTTTCTCTAAAATAGCACTCTGTCCTGGCTCATTAACGTGGTAAATGAGTCACAGTCAATTCCAAGCGCACACTCTTCGTATTGTGCAGGATTTCAGCATGTGAAAAATGCACATTAATGTTAATTATGAAAAGCTGCGCGCTCTCAACATTTCTGCACAAGTCCTCATTCCTTGACTCCCCACTTCTTGTCGATGTTGTAAAAGAGAACTACACACAAAAAAAAAAAAAAACCTCCCCGAAATTTCGACTTTGCAAAAACGGTCTACGTGGAGCAGCTGTAGCTGCCTTTGAGCTCATTTCCAATAATCCCACATTAAACAGCTGCGTATCAAAAAATTTAAAACAGTAATCCTCCAAGAGGCTAAAAATCTGACCAAGGCCATTTCACTCAACAATGAAAAAGCTCCAGAGACACTGAGCATTCTGCTGGATTAAAACACTTCTGCCTGCAGCATGCCGGGTGTAGACTTGTGTCATCTCATTTAGGTCCTGAGAGAGCTACAATCACTCATTATTAGTTTCACGTAGTTCTTTTATTATGACAAATCAATTTTGTGTAGAACTCCTTGATCTAGTTCTCCATGTTCAATGATACAGTCACAAAATAAATTAAATTTGAGGCTTCAGTCTGTAGATCAGATCTCTCTATGAGTATATGAGCCTCTGTAGGTAATGTTTATGTTATGTAAACCTAATTAAACATTGAAACCATAATGGACCACATACATGTATAGATAATATATAGTTAAAATATCTTTCAAATATATTTATGTATATTCCTTGTCATTTATGTGGCACTAGCATTCAAACTATATAAGGCCTTGCTTGTATCCACATCAAGTTTTAATTGGAAATCCTGTGGTATTCACCAAAATTGCAGTCAGAATTTGTGATAAGTTAGTATTGAAAATTGTACTTAAAATGGTACTTGCCAACATAATAAAAGAATCCACACCACGAAGCTCATCTTTGCAATAGAATGTAGGAACATTTCAGGGACACAAACCTCAGTTATAGAAGGACTGGTCAACCAAACAAGCATGAACCCAAAAGCCAGGATACGTAATTACACCTTATCAAACTCCTTATTCACTGATGCATAAAAGCTGAACAACAACTGGAAATGAGTCACACTTTCCACTGATAAGAAGCTGAAAGTACAATGAAAATGAAAATCCAAAAAAGGAGTGTGTCTTCACACTGTCAGAGTTTGATCTAAGAAGGTGCGAGAACAAAATTTAAAAAGCACGTTGCCGAAAAGGAGACATATCATTCGGAAAGAATAGTGAATGTCCTAATGAGATCCTGATTATTACTAGTTTGATTATTGGCCACTAACCTAAACTGAAGTTTATACAGCATCTATGGAATAAGAGCAGCTTATTTATTTAAGGCTACGGTTACATACGTAATGACTGCAATCAATTAAATCATTTAAAATTGGTCTATTTTGAAATCACTTACAATGATGTTAGTGAGTTAGACATTGTAGAGTTCCAAACAAGACCCTTTCCAATGCATATATACGTGTATATGGATGCATAAGACCTATGTTTAATAAACAATTTATTCTAATTATTTTGTAATATGGCCATACAGATAAAGTGAATGTGTCCTAGTTCCTTTATTTATGAAGAAGACTCAAAACATACGTTTACAGACTTGTATGTCAACACAGTTTACATAAACCGTTTCAGAGACAAACTTTCAGAAAACCTGATTAGTTTTTATGATGTGACTCATGATCCAGACATTTCCCAGAATGCACTGGTTTGGCTGGAGCCATGCAAGTGAAGGTAGGCAGCGCTTTGACCTGAGCGGCTGCCAAGGGAATTCGTCAATGAACAAAGAAGCGTTCAAAATGGCAGCGCAAATCAGCATTGCTCCTAGAATGCAACCACAAAAAAAGTGCATTTTTGGGGTCGAACAACGAACAACAGTAAACAACAGAGCAGACAGCTACACTTTAAACCATTTCTGGCTCATTTTTTAACTACCACATTGCTTTCAAGAGGGCTACTGGAGAAGAGATTGTACTCTGTTTACAATTCACAAAAGGGCATTATAATTCCAGCAAAACAACAAAGTAATAATATCATCAAAGCTTAGTTGTGGGACTGGGACTGTAGAATAGGCCAGGCTGAATAGCACAGAAGAAACTGGATAACCAGCAGAGAGTTGGAGGGGAAGTGGGATGGCCTCTCTGGTGAGTGTGGTGATTGAGCCATCATGGGACTTCCCCAGGAAGAGACAGGGGTTTAGTTTGGAGGTGGAGAGCCTTGGATGTGACCTCTCTATAGAGATCCATTTCCTGAGGAAGATGACGTGTCTCCTGAACCCCCCTCCAAGCCCCCCTCCCATCCACAGATTACGTCTGTTTTCATTAGAGTAAGAGACTGCTGGATACACTCCGTAGCCTTGTTTTCTGTCTGGCCAGTGAGGAGGGAAGATCTTTTACCACTGTCACGTTCTTCTGGGACAGCTTAAGTCCTCCAGGTTGACCATATCAGGGGTGCTTTATGTAAGCAATAATGACGAGCAGCCGGGCATTACACAGTTTGAATGCCCGACACGGGGGCAGTAAATTGCCTGAGGAGAAGCCGAAGGCATTCAAACTGTGTATTGCCTGGCACCTCTGATCAAACGTCATGTTGTTTTGTCTAATTTTCACTTTTATGTCTTTTTAGACACAATTAAATAATACAATAGTAGCTTCTGTTCCTAAGTGTACACCCACTTTTGTCCCTATTTGTGGTATTTTTTCATTACAAACTTTATTTTCAAAGAAGTACAAAGCCAAGAATGCTTTTAAAATCCATCTGAAAACAATCCTTGACTTGCTGAATAATTGATGCGTAACATCTGGTAAAGTAACCTTATTGCCAACCTGTTTATCATAGGATCATGTGAATCATCAATGTCTAGCTCACAGCCTAAAAACAACAAAGGGACACAATAAATGAATAAACAGAGAAGAAGATTTAAACATGTTTAAAAGTGTTTCTAACCAAACTCACTTTTCAATGGCTGTGGCATCAAACTGGATAGCTGGGCTGTTGTGGGGGTGTGAGGGTTTTAATAGTACAGCACAAAACCTCCTGATTATAGAACATGATGTTCTAAACTCCTGCTGTGCTACAGAGCTATTTTCCTGCTGAAGAATTGTGGGTCGCAGAGAAGAAACATGAAAGACATTTTCATAGCGAATCCTGGAATTGTTGGGCAAAATTGGCCTAATTTACAGTTTGTGTGGATAAAAAAAGTGGCTCCAGGCCTAAAGTTGTTCAGTAGAGGGCAGCGTATTTCTTTTCAAGGTGTTTTCATTTGATTC
The DNA here is from genome assembly GCA_029718625.1 of Synaphobranchus kaupii. NCBI lineage: Eukaryota > Metazoa > Chordata > Actinopteri > Anguilliformes > Synaphobranchidae > Synaphobranchus > Synaphobranchus kaupii. The sequence continues at coordinate 37,724,295 of CM056377.1, read as the reverse complement.
GAATGAACCACAAGTTACAACTGATGTACAATTACATCACGTCATACACTTGCTATCGGCTATAGAGGCGCCCTGTCTTACAACAGAGGGCAGGAGATCACTGTCACTACATTGGAACTTGAACAGTTATGCAGCCAGTGGTCTGTAGTTACACGTTTTCAATTCAGTATGAGTTGTTCCATAGTATGTTTTATCTGACCTAAAGTTGACTTGAGATGCAGCATCTCACTGAATGCAGCAAATTGGCACCATTATAAACTGTCTGAAAATAAGTGTAATATCTCATATATAATCAGATATCAGATCTGACAGGCATTCTTTAAAATAGGCCTGCGGATGGCGTGGCCGTCTCCACGTCTCTCTTTTCGTTGGGAAGCACTGTATAGCAATGTATAATGGGGAAACAGCTGCAGGAAATAAAAGCTGCAGTTTTGTATACGAGCAACGCTGTGCCTGGCAGCTGGCACAGCGTTACTCGTTTGGTTTCTCACCCAATGCCTCAGCTCAGAGCATGACAACACAAATGACGTACAATATATCTCCAGGTGAATATATCTCCAGGTGTGTGGCATCTGTCAGCGCTGTCTACAAAATGATAATGGCAAAGTAATGTCAAAATAATACACTGGATCAAGACACTGAAGCCTACCAAGTGCCTATTGAATAGACACTCAAGCCTACTGAGGTCAGTCAAACTAGACCCACTATGATATCATAATAGTTGTTAGACAGGCAATCATTACAGTGGGAAACATGTATGAGGATGATGGTGCTAAAACAGGCTAGTACCTTGGCTGACTTTGCAGTGCAGTTTTAATTAATTGTGTTGTGCTAATTAGCCTGGCCACTTGTGCTACGATTCTATTTTGTTTTCTGAGCTGAAAAACACAGCTCTCAGAGAGGCAGAGTGATGAACACACGTTACCTGTTCTGACAGGCCTCTCAGGTTTGCCCTGAAGACCAAAAAAAAAAGAAAGAGCCAAAGAAACCCCCCCAGCTTGTCGTCTATGGAGTTCCGCTTGCTATCACTCAGCAGAAGACAAATTGCTCAGGACTGTGAATAAACAGTGGCAAACAGTGCACGTTTAATGCTGCTGAACGCTGCCTCCACGCTGTCGCCCATCTTTCTTTTGTCAACTGTAGCCATAGACAAAAGACCTGTCAACTCTGTGACCTCAGAGTGAGAGCAATAGGTGCCTACAAAACGGGGGGGGGGGGGGGTCCAGCAATGTGACCGCTGTGGAGCATTTTCCTAAAATTTGAGAATGTAATATAAGCAAGTACTACAATGCTTTTGATCCTTGCATGTCCTTCTGAGTTTGGTGATCACTGTAATGTATACAAAATGGCATAATCTATTCTACATTCCAGCTGGACACTGTATTTCACAGCATCATAAGCACCCCCCACCACACAAAGAATCATTAGTTATGATGTTGTAATCAAAAATAAGGGAACTGCACTCTCAAAACTGTAATCTGTTTTTATATTCCATCACAACACCATAAAAGTCTTCATGAGAAAGCTTTACAGTGAGTTACTGTCTGCTGCACTATCAGAATCAAATAAATATCCTCATTGTTTTAAAGTGGTAATCCATAATTTTTCAGTTTGGTGGATTTGGCGACATCTGTGGTGACTGGTGGTCACAACAGTTCATTTTCATACTCCAAATCCCAGAGTTCCATTTGAAATGAAGCTACTCCTCCAAACAAAGCGGTATGGTTTTCTTGGGGGTGTAGCATTAGGAGTGCATCGAGTGTTTAATTTTCTTAGAAGATAATACAGCGGTAGCGTATTTTGTAGAAAGAAGACGAAGATAGAAAGAAGATGATCAACAATGTCATTCAGACACATTAATATTCATCTTTAGATTTTAGGCACTTGCTCTTCCGCATTTGACATACAAGTCCTGGTGCCTGCGTCAACACAAATATGAATACTTAGTGGGAATGTCGCAGCCGATTGCACCAAAGGAAAATAATATATAGTTGATCAATTACAGAAGGTAAATATGTTTGTACATTGAATGGATATTTCTACAAAAATGCCAGCGTAAAAAATATCTAATATTTTCGAACATGAAAAATTAAGGATTACAGCTTTAAAGGAGCTATATGTAACAAATTTACTGTACTAAATCATAAAATGACCATGATATATCATCAGAGATTAAGGAAACATGCTAAGTCGAAATACTGGCTTCTCCGACAACATTGCTACAGCCAGTATGTTCTCCTTTGATGTTCTCCACCCACTGCCCATTACGAACAACCAGATGTACTCCGGCACTCCGACAGCCGATTTACGAATGCCTAAGCTACGTTCAACATCGTTTTCATTTAGCTAGCTAGCTAAAGATTTAAATATATATATATATATGTATATAGTTACTAGCTAAACATACCACTAACGTTAGCTTATATCTGTGTGACCTTAAACATAGCCAACCATGCATCTAGCTAACATTGACAGAGTTATAAAAAATCCATATGAGCTGCTTTATAATTTGCAAACAATAAATAAATTGCAAACGTATACATTAGCTGATCAGCTTACAGTGTGGGACTCGTCGTCGCTTGTCATTGTCAAAATAAAATAAGCTTGTCTCAAAATATAATGTTGCGCTCGGCTCATCTTGCGCTCGTGTTCGTTCAGTGTCCTCAACCTGGCAACCCGCCTGAGCTTCGAGTCTGGGGAGGAGGGGGCGGGCGGAGACAACACTCTCCAATATTGTGAATTTGGAGTGCAGTACCCATTTTAAACGCTCGGTGTCAATGTTACATATAGCTCCTTTAAGTTAATTCAAAATGGATATGATAAAATTCTGACAGAAACAGATGTGAGGGTTGGACACATACACTGGAAGATACAGTACTCCAGAGATGTTCGGCACTTGGTAGGAAACAAGCTGTAGCCACATTTTACATTAAAATGTACCACCTTTACAAACTGAAGCCAACCTTAACATGGACACGACAGCTACTGTCAGTAAGATAATGTCAGTTTGATACAGTGAGAGAACACCATTTTAGGAAAAAACAGTGGGATGCTTTCCACACTGGGGGGTTCCTTCAACTGAACTAAATCTATTTGCATTGGCAGAATGCAATGTCAGCAACCAGAATGAATGATCTTCTTTTTTAAAGCAGATTAAGCAAATACATTTTTGAAAGACTGTCTGCCAATATTGGTGAGCAATAAAATGACTACATGGCATCCCCAACTGACTCAAAATTTTGAGTTCATTTCAGACTTCTTGCCATTCACTTAGTTAGCGATGCCTGAAAAAATCTTATTGCTTCGATCCGACCCGGCTTGTGGCTCTCAGCATGTGATGTGGCTCTCAGCAGTCTTCATGTGATGGCTCAAACAGGCAGCTGTTAGGTGTGGGGTGTCAAAACAGATTCACCCTCTGTGGCACACACCATGCAGAATGGGAAACACTGACTATGCAGTCTTCAAAGAGAGGGTAACTGGAACATGTGTGCATTTTGAACTATTATCAGTGCCCACCTCTTTAACTATTGATGAGATTGTAAGTGGTCTGCTATAAAACTCCCCTTTCTGCTCCCAGGGGGCCATCGATAGGGGGGGGGGAGAAAAAGTCTATCAGTGCTTTTTAGCCTCTTTCCCACTTCCTGTCCAGTCTCCACATTCTCCAAGAGACCACAAAGAATGGCGAACTTGTTTGGTGCCACATTGAAAAAAACTGACATTGTACAATGGGATATTCTAATGGTTTTGCCAAAAAAGACCTCTTAAAGGGATATTTCACCTTTGTGTGACATAAGTAATTTTGTGGAGCCTACCCCATTATATTTGCATAGCGTTAATACTAGCAACATCAGCTGTCCCTGCTGACCGTTAACGGCATCCCGGTAGTCCCGGTTGTCAGGCTCCCCCTTCACTCCCATTCATTTTTGGGACCTCACCAAAATTAATAGTTTTAAAGCACAAACTAACTACAGGGGATAATACATTGATAAAAGAGAACACGAGGGGGAAAAGGTATGTGTTTGTTTTGGTATTTAATGTATTTTCAACGTTGTATTGCCTTTTAAAAGAAAAAGAAGATCCGGCAAAAAGCTTTGCTATTTTAACTCAGTGATGAATCCTTGAACACGATAAAGTTGACATCAATTCACCAACTGTAGTAGGCTACTCACAGAACTATAGAGGCTACCATTAGTTGTAGATTTACATCATAATAAAACAAAAAATCTAACTACGGCTTGTTGTATTTCTACATAGTAGCATATCTGAAAATAGTTCCAGTATTATAACTAATTTAAACTTGAAAACAGCTTATAAGCTCAAAATATCTTTTCACCTTTGTGTTCTATTTTACCGATGTATTATCTGTCGTAGTTAGTTTGTGCATTAAAACGATAAAATTTTGGTGAGGTCCAGAAATTGAATGGGAGTGAATGGGGACCCTGACAACCGGGACTACCGGGGATGCCGTTAATGGTCAGCAGGTACAGCTGATGTTGCTAGTATTAACGCTATGCAAATATAATGGGGTAGGCTCCAAAAAATTACTTATGTCACACAAAGGTGAAATATCCCTTTAAGATTAGCTAGAATCTGATTGTGTAACCCTTATTTGGACTTTTGATAGAATCAATGATAAAAAAAGTTACTAGAGCTCCTCAAGATAAGATAAACAATGGACAGAATCATCAATATCAAATGTTCTTGGCTTAAAAGAGAGAGAAATGAAATCAAACTATATTGGAGACACAGGGTTTTGGTGGGATTAAAAAACATTCACAGTTGCTGACTCCATGCTTCTTTAACAGCACTATTGAAAAACGCTTATGAATGCACACATTTCGAATGGTGCCCATTGCCTTTCACCCCAAGTCCTTCAAACCATTTTGCTCACATGTGCCCTTTGACCGTACACTCTCCGATGAGTGGCATCATCTTAACACTGACAAGTAGCACTGAAGACTGACTGAAGAAGATCTTAATGAATAATAAATAAATATCCTTCTCACATCGTTGTGCGAGAAACACAAGCCCTGCCACCAGACAGCAAGGTAATTATCCAAAGCTGTTTTGTAGTGCTAAGTGAGACTTAAAGAGGAACAGATGCGATGAGTAAGAGGAAGGGTGTTTTTCCAGATAAAAGCAGATTACTGTATTCTGCAATGAAAAGCACTAAACCCATGGGGGGGATCGTATGACTATTTAACATTGTGTAGAGGGTACTACGTCTCCCAAAAGTCAAGTTCACATGGGAATCTGCTCCCAGGAAAGATGTTAAGTAAAGCCCCCGGTCCAGCATTCGCCTGTAAAATGACATGCCGGATTTACGTTGTTTACAGCGTGAAGAGCTCATTTTCTGATACGGGCCGAAGCAGGAGCGGTTATGATGGCTGCAGTGAGATGTTCGACTGACAGACCTGCTGAACTTGCAGCGAGAGCTGAACCTGCGACCTGCTGACGCATGCGGGGGAGAGCGAGGCTGCGGGGGTGACCGACCGCGCGCAGACAGGCGGCGTCTGCATTCCTTCGGTGCGGAGGACCCGGCCTCCCCCACGAGGAGTCGGGGGTAGCGCTCTCCCCGCCTGCCGCACCCTTCCACTCAATACCCCATTGTTTCCCCAGGCCTCGCTTTTTTCTGGTAGGGGAGTGGCGGGGGGTGAGGTCATAAAATTTGGGGGACATTTTTGTTCCCTCTGCGGGACTATATTCCAATTTTGCTGTTTTTGGGGCTAAATCACTCTGAGACATTGCTGGAGCTCCTAACGCCAGGGGTAAATCCACAGGAGACCGTGCCACGACCGTTGCCCTGGAAACTAACCTACGCCAATATGCTACCGGAAATGGACCAGCCTAAAATACATATGCATTGTTGGTCCAAGGGGTGCAGTGGGGCTTGGGGATCTCTAATTAATTTACCTGTCAGAGTGGGGTACCATAGTCTCAAGGCATTCTGCACTAAAGATAACGATCACTGTGCAAGAAAAAAAACGGGAATCTACACAGCCATGATGTTCCCGCACAGACTCTGTTCTTCCCAAGTAGAGGTTCTTCCATTCCCATACTCACACAATAAACCATGAAACCAATCATGTCTTACACTTTTGTCTTTGCTTGCCTGTATACAGAGGTGTATAATCCAGGTTCAGAAAGTCCTCCCCAGTATTTTGTTCCAGTCACCTAGATTTGCTAATTAGCAAATTAATTCTTCAGCCAGGAGGTGGAACTAATTAGTGAAATCAATGTCAATGGGTGGAAGAAAAACATGGCAGGACTTTTACTTTCTGACCCCTGGATTATACACCTCTGCCTGCATAGCAATCTTGGAGGCTGCTTTGATATTTCCACAGAGTAATGATCTGACCTCAGGCTCTAATCTGGTAAAACAGTGAGGGTAGTAAATGTGTGTCTCTGATCCAAGTGCAGCACTGAGCACTGCCACTCACACAGCTTTACTGCTCAGTCAGGGATCTTTCAAAGAAAACCACTTCCTATAAGCAAAATATTCCATTAGTGATTCAAATCCCACCATTAGCTGTCCTGATCCAAATACTGAACCTAATGGAATTCAGTGGGTAAGCTAGCGGAACATTGATTTTGTGACATTTAAAATGACGGCAAAGTGTCCCTTTCTTACCCTGCATTGTAGTCCTTGTTGGTTCTGCGAAGAGTGGAATGAGAAGGAGGTAAATGAGGTAGATGAAGGACAGCCCATTGTACCGGAACAAGCACGCTGTAAAACAAAAGACACAAAAACAGGCAGGTCAGCCTCACCATAAGTTTCAACGGAATAAAAACTCCTTACCTCCGAAAGCTAATGAAATTCGCACCCAATCGTCAATCTGAGTAAAACAAAGCACGAGAAAGTGACACGGGAAATGTACGTAACTTATGAGAAGGAATGAAAACATCGCATACTGCAAAACTTCAGCAGCACTAACACCCAGTGTGTTTAAGTGCTCGGAAAACAACCAACATATTATACCAGGCGCCAGTAGGTTTTGGATAGCAAGTTAATAAATCGCATGGCATGTGTGCATTAGTTAGTGGGTCTATGACGGACATTTTTAGCGTCTTGAATTGCAATATTATTTCATACAATGCAGACTAGTAGAGGGATAAATCTTGAACTCAGTTTCTGTTTCAGTGAGGACGAGTCCAATTAAATCCACCACTGCTTGAGTCAAAAGATGGAGATTTCATTAAGATAAAGATGAATGATGCTACTTCAGGTCGACATCCAGCCAGCCTGCTGGTCCCCAGTCCATGACAAAAGAAAACATTTAAATTGCAATGGACACTCTGTGCATGTTTATGTGGAATGCTGTATGCTCCTACTAAATTGACTTCTACAATTCCGCTGAGATAACACACTGTAAATAAGACGTCCACTTTTTTCCAAAATCCATATATACCTTGGCACTCACTGAAAAGAGGGACAAGGTGCCTAAAAACCTGTACAATATTGACGTATAAAGTGCAGACCATTACTTTTTATGAGAATTGTACTTAATTAGATTATTGCATTAGCTGGTATGTATTCATCCTGGTTTTAAAAGCATATTAAATGCAATGTCAGAACCAAAGGGTAAATAGATATCCTGGGCAAGAATTACAGAAATGATTGATGTTTGTGCTGAAATATTAAAAGGTAGTTGCTAAATGTTCCTAGCCAAAGATGCCAGTAACTCACTTGAGTATCGATACAGGTCAGGCAAAAGGTAGTAATTAACAAGCCCTTTTTATAGTGTCCAGTAGCTTGTCATCTTGAATTCATTGATTGTGGTTTGGAATCTTTGTATTTGCCTTTTAAAATGGCCTCACGCACCTACACTATTTCAAACTCAATACATTCCTGCAGTGGCACAAATCTGCATATATGACATAGCTGCCTTGCGTGTCCTCCTGCTGCAGTATGCTGTAGCTTGGATTATCGGACTGTTCCTCTGAGGAACAGAACCCCTTTACCTGCAATATGTTATCAACACATTCCTGCCACAGGCCACTCCAATCTGCATCTACCGATCGCCTTACTGTCCCCTCCCTAAAAGGGCCCTTCTCTCGATCTCGTTTCTTCTCTTTTCTTTCCAACCAGTGGTGGAATGAGCTCCCTACTATAATCAGGAAAGCAGAGTCACTGTCCATCTTCTGCTGCAGACTGGAAATTCGCCAATTTAAACTGCACCTTTGCTCACCTAATGGTGAACACTGGACATTTTACATGGGATTACTAGCTGTAGGCTACCCAGGGGAGTCATAATGGGGGGGGGGTGGAACTAACTAGCTAGGGTAACCTCGTGAGACCATCCTTTCCTCCAAAATGAGGAAAGCCTGGCAAACAATCACTCAAAAAACGGAGATACGATTGCAACAGCTCGGGGGCGGTGCTCTTCGGTCAGCTGCTTTAATTGACCAATTGTAGGAAAGCAGGTGCATGGCAATAGGAACGTGTTGTTTTGTAAATAGTCCGGGTGGAAACATAAACTATTTAACTAACGAATGCTGTACTGTGAGCCTGAAAGTGGAAGAAACCGAATAGCCTTTTAAAAATGGCGTCGGACAAATGAACACCGACCAAACTCGCAAAACACCTTTGTCGACTTTGCAGAGAAACCATCTCAACGAATGGAAAGTGTAGCGGAAATCGGGGAAGCGGAAGCAGAACCGGAAGGGAGAAATCTCAGGGCCACATCCGTTATCTCCGTTTTTCAGCAAAGACTATCTAGGCTAAGCTAGGGCCCCGATGTGGGGAGAGCCCTTGAAAAGCCTGGAATTAAGAATCAAGAGTGGAAGGGGGCCCACAGAGACTGCATATGTATAGGACTTGCTAAATAAAAAACTATATCCAATAACCCGTTTGCTTCAGAGTAATACTAATTTCTCTATTTCTCTCTGGTGCCTGTTACACCATCGATGTTGTAAGCAGGGCCAGAAAACGAAAACGGAAATGAAAATGAAAACCAGAAATGAAAGGCATTTTTGCACGAATTAATTAAGCATTTTGTTGTATTTAAAAGTTATTCAAACATCAAATTAAATGTAATTAATTTGCAGAACAAAAAGATTTCCCATACACCCCTTGGGGCATTTCCCATAGAGCCACCATCCACCACAGTGGCGTGCCTACTTGCTATAGCCATTGACAAAAAAGGCCGTTTTTTTGTCACCTTTAGTTTATCGATCGCCGAGTTGGACCTTGTCAGGAAGCTGGAATTCGAGGATAGCCTATTATGACCGCTTTTGCTAGGTGGAACTCGAGAAAGATATTTGAGGGTAAGACGCATTTTATTTATATGACGGTGTGGTATTTCACATAGCCTAATATATTATCGGTGATGCTTTGTCTATGCCTTTGGTTTTCATACTGAATATGAGTAGGCCAGGCATGTTATTGCAACAAGTTCAATAAGAATCTGTTCAGAACGAATGGATAGAAAAATATTTTTGTTTTCTAGCCCTGGTTGTAAGATTATGTATTGACAACTACTATCGGTTAAAGTTATAAGATACATTGACTAGCAGAGAGGACAGTAAGTTTACTCTGTCCTAAATTGTTAATGAATGGACAAGGAGCCCACTGCTGAAAAAGGTGTTAGGACCACATGTGCTCAGGAAGGAATTAACTCCTTTTGACTATTAAGAATATTGACCAAGGATATAATATGTGAGAGAAGCTCTGAATATACTGAGGCCCAATCAAATAGTGTTAATGCAATCAGCAGGCGCATTCCATGGTGACTTTAGGGCCGTGGTGGGGAGCCTCATCCGCAAAGGGCCGGTGTGGGTGCAGGTTTTTGTTTTAGCCCAGCAGTAAGACACCTGATTCAACTAATTAACTAATCATGGTCTTCAATCAAGACCTTGATGAGTAGAATCGGGTGTCTTAGTGCTGGGCTAAAACAAAAACCCGCACCCACACCGGCCCTTTGTGGATGAGGTTCCCCACCCCTGCTTTAGGGTGACCTCATCATGCTTTTCATGCCTGTCCATCAGCTTTAGCAAGCACAGGCACTGATCAGGGGCTTATCATAGCCTTTTCACCATCCAGTGAGTAACCTACTTATCCTTACAATGGGGAGCACGTCTCTTTTTCAGTTAGATGGCTATGGACAGTGACCTTACCATGTAGTGACAGCCAATGAAAAGTTGTACACCTTATCTGTGTACACAGCAGAATTGCATACATATTTTTTTCAGGCAGGCTTTAAGTGAAAAAGTTTACTGTGTTATGCTACTGAAAACTATATAAAGTAAACAACATAAATTCTATATTCATCTGTATGAACATTAAAGGCTGTAGATGATGAAAACAGATACAGTCGAATCCGCTTAATTGCACAACCCATTTGTCAGCAGATTTTATGCGATTATCCATCGAGTCGATTCAACGGTGGAGCCCAAATGCGTAGATGTTATATAGCATATTAACAGCTTTAAGTATTTTATGTTAAATTGTGCGGTACAGGTCAAGTCATTCCTATTCCTCTCTGGTGTGGCGAACTAAATGTGATAACGGACGTTGTATACTTGTGCGATTTGGCCCTTTTCCATCGTCCGTACCGCCCTATACTGTGAAACAGCGTTTCCATAGCCAACAGAAGCGTACTGTGTATAATTCTCAAGAACTAAATTTCTCTACTCCTCCAGAGGTACCAAACAAAGGCAACAGGAACTATGGGGTCGAGTAGTCCCGCACATCGCTGATTGGTCAAATGCAAACTTCCTGTGAAACGTTATATACCGATCAAACCAACGGCCATTTTTAAATACCTGTTAATAACTACAAATGAGTTTCAGAATTTGAATGAAAAATATTTAGGACAGCCTTACCAAATGAAACTACAAATATGACTAAACTTGATCACCAATAGGTAAGCTTTTACTTGAAGTAGCGTATATTATGATATGGCCAATAATGTTAGTGCCACAAAAACTAACTTTGTATGCAAAGAAATACAGCAGAATAGGTGGGTCTGTCTTTCTCAATATGTGGGTGCTCTGGTGCTTTAAATCATAAAGTTTCGCTCAAACTAAGCGAGGTATGTGTCCGGAATACACACAAATCATTTATTCCGACATTTTGCTATGGCTGGTTAAAATATTCTAGCGAAGCAAAAATGTCTTTGGTATACAGTGATTTCTTTTTTGCTAACATTAACATACAGAAGGGTGACAAATACAGTGAGGGAGTCCGGTGGCTGTTTTGCTGTGGGGGGCATTTTCCTGGCATGGTTTGGGTTCACTTGTCCCCTCAGAGGGAGGGGTCACTGCAAATCAATATAAAGTTATTCTGAGTGATCACCTTTATCCTATGTTGAAACATCCTATCCTGATAGGAGTGGTCTCTTCCAGGATGACAATGCCCCCATCCACAGGGCATGAGGGGTCACTGAATGGTTTGATGAGTATGCAAATGATGTGAATCATATGCTATGGCCTTCACAGTCACCAGATCTCAACCCAATTGAACACCTATGAGAGATTTTGGACCAACGTGTTAGACAGCGCTCTCCACCACCATCATCAAAACACTAAATGAGGGACTATCCATAATGAGTGTTCCATCCCTCCAGTAGAGTTCCAGAGGCTAGAATCTATGCTAGGGTAGAGGTAGAATCTATGCAAAGCGCAGCTCGTGGTGGCCCAACACCTTACTAAGACACTTTATGTTGGTTTTTCCTTTAATTTGTCACCCGTCTGTATGTATCATTGGTTTACTTGGTGCAAGTTATGTCAATAATAACGACAGCTGTAGAATTGTAGGAAATAAAAAGTGAACCTGTAACTTGCAGTATATAAAATCTGTGGTTGTAGTGCTTGAAAATCGATGTTACTATGTAGTTATTCTGAAAACCCTGCTAAGCTGGTCATCGGAGCCGGATTTCATGAACCCTCCGTGTATGGAACATTGCCTCGCCAAGCCTGCCTGTGAGACTCGCTGCACCTTAAATTTTACCCTTCATATTCGGAAGTAATAAGTTAGTGTACTTTACAAAGTGTCTTACAGTCAAGACAGAATTTCTCAAAATACCGTTTAAGGAAACGTTAGGCTATGTAAAACAAGTATTTTCTTTCTTTTCATCAATAGTCATCGTCGTGGTTCTCGACGTTTAGTGGAAACAAAAACAGGAATGCATTCCGGGAACTACAGAAGTTCCCGATAGTTCCAGGTACAGATGGTTCCTGAATGAAACCGCTGAGGGTGCCACTCAGGCATCTGCTATGGACATAATTTTCAATAGAAACTGCCTACCTTCATAAATTTTGGCGGTTTTGTCTTTATGGGGCAATTGTTGGTTTATTTATGCCACATCTGCCAAATTTTAACATAGGCTATAATTCTAGATAATTATGTAATGTAATGGGACATATTCTAATGCTAATATCCAACTATGCAAAAATATGCAATGCAAATATGCAATCACTTTACATTGGAATGAGTGGGAAACGGTTTGGGATTTAGGAATTCTCTGCAAAAACTGTCCGAATTGTGCGATAATCCATTATGCAATTAAATGGATTCCACCGTATATTGTTGTTCGGGGGGCCAGACGGAAGAGGAAATGTTTACACTGGTGTGGCGCAAGGAGGATACTACTCATCAGGCATAAACGCCTTCGCTCGCCAGCTGCAGGCATGCGCCTCCCGGCTCCTCCGGGGCGGCTCATCAAAGACCTTCCCTGTGCGTCGATCGGTGACTCAGCCCAAGACGGCCCAACGAATGTAAATTTACGTTTAAGTAAATGGGGCTATTCATGAGGGCCTGACCCGCTGCCCACGTTTTCCCATTGTTCAGCCCGCAAAGGCCATTGACAGGAACACCGGCGGCACTAGCCTCACTCTGTACCAGCACTCGGCAATCGGCTGCTCGAGCTGCCCTTTCACATTTGCCATTTCAAAGGAACCGCATTGCAGGGCGTCTGACAGTAACATGCATGGAGACGGATGGATGGTTTTCTTGGATTGATTGCGCAATGCTATCAAGGCAGGCTTTTTCTTGGGAAGTCGGATTTCAGCCCGCATCCTGCCTACCGCTTCGAGCAATGGAATTTACACGCTGCTTTAATTGAAGTGGGCAACTTCCCAGCTGTCCCACTGTGGCTGCCTCACGGCCACAGGAAAAACCATTTACTCGAGTGTCAGAAGCCACTTGCTCCAGGGGTCCTATGCGTTGGTTTCTCTATTGTGCGCAGGAGGATAATTTGTTTAGACAATCCAATTGATCATTACATGCAATTACAGCTTCGACCAATACGTGGCTTTACCCCGCACGCCATTAATGCGGCCAAAATTTACAAGCATCTGAGGCATTAACTTGGACCATAATTCTTACCGCATGCAATATTGTTTTGTATTTCACATGCCAAATGTCTATTAAAATCCAAGTCTGTTTTCTTTGTTGATCGAGCTGATAATCCAAACAATCCCCACTTCTTCTGAACAACATCAAACCATCAAAAAAATTCTTCAGCTCTGATATGGTCATGCACTGACTCTTTAAATTATTTTTGTTGGATCAGTTGGAATTAGATACACGGACAAAAGGAAACATTGTTTCTGGACTGACTGGTTTTATTGGGAAATTTAATTACCCACTGCAATACCAAATATCAACACAGAACTCTCATTTCAATTGCACAATGCTTATAATATCCATCCTATGAGTACTAAAAAACGGTAATCCTACAAAAATTGTTGATTTTTCCATTCCGTCTATTCCTGGGTCAAATGCATGAACATATATTTCAGTGTTGGCTTTCAATAATCAAAGAGATCATTGCAAAAGAAAATATTTTTCAGGGCATTAGATGGCAAATGTGTTTTCTATTAGATTAAAGCAGTGTAAAATTATTATTGCTACACACTCTACTTTCTTCATTCTTCCACTGCCAAGTTATAACAAGGGATTTCTCTGCTGGATGTCTCCATTGGAAGGGAGGCAGATTTCTGGCAGCCTTGGGAGGATTAAGCGTCCATTAACACTTTCCGCAGCTGGTGGCCTAGCGCTGGCAGGCCTACACCGTGTGAATGGAGCAGGGGGCCTCCATCAGCTGTGTCCACAAGACATAGTGATGGTGCACTGAGCTCCCAAAGGAGATAGATAAACCATCACATACACACGTATACACCACCACTACCTTCCAATTTTAGGAGTATACTCTTTATTTTCTCATAGATTTGATTGCACTTAATTGTGATAATTGTGTGAAAATACACAATGGAAGTTGAACTCATTTTGAGCACCTTCTTTAATGACCAAATCCTGGGTGAACTGTTTTCTTCAGGATCTCAAAATGATGGCAAGCCAACACTTTTCACTCTGACACCAGTTGCTGCTTTGACATTGCCCCGTCACTTCGATATCTCCAAGTAACAGATGAGTTCTGGACTGGGTGTCAATATTGTATTTGATTCATTCTGTTTTTCCTTTTTCAATTTTTAACACCGGGAATACTATGGAGTTAAACCTGACAAAACCATCTGGAACTGGCTGGGAAAAGCGTCTGTGTCTGGGGGTTTAAAGCCTCTGGCTTCTCCGGCACAGCCGTCCTGCTGTGTCTCCTATCAACTCTACTTCCACTGGCATCCACCCAACCACAGCAATATGAGGAATAAACACTTTTAAAATGTGTGATTGCAACAGTAAGGACAGCATCAAACATCCTCCCATAAAGAGGTAAACAAAACGGACTAATCATGGAACCAAGTACACAAATGCCATCAAAGGGATTCTGGGAAAGCACAATTAAAATAAAATATAAAACTGAAAAAAAATAAAAATAATGATTTGTATGAACTAAAAACTTATCTGTCATAAAAATTACTCAAATCATAAAATGTACAACAAAGGCTTTCCATTGTCCCTTAAATCGAGATATTACTGTAAAGACTGAATAGCAAGCAGCTGTGGGCCTGACATATATCAGTCTGGAACATGGTGTGCGCTGATGCAGAGAACTGTATGCAACACGCGCACCCCACACATTCCAGGAGCAAAATATCAAAATATCAATTACAAATTCATTACCAAACGAAAAGCACAACATTCTCTTTTGGCACCGTGAGAGCATGATTACTTTTTTTTGTCCGATTCCATTAAACTCCATAAAACCCATTGTCATCTTCTACAGTAAACAGCACAAGAGTGAAGAGTAATGATGCAAAGGGCAAATAAGACAAGACAATAAATTAAACTGCAGAGATCGAGTGTGCAACTCGATCCAACTGTTAACTTCCAGCAAGTAAAAGTTCACGGTGCAAGAAAAGATAAAGCATAAGCTCACTGTTGAAAGGTAGCTAGGCTTCAAACTGACTCTTTAAGACCAGGTGAGGTTAGACATGCTATTGACCTACTGGCCGCATTGTAAAAAATCCAGAATGGGAAAGTAGCAGCTCTTCTGACTGGATGACTGAACGTGTAAAAGACTACAAAATGTATGCGCATTTACATTTTAGCAATGCATAGCATGGACTTACACTTACATTATCAGATTGTGTAGGTGATCTTGCACATATCAATTATTATTGTAATCAACTACAGCTTTGATATGATTACAGGTCTGAACCCTGTCTGAATAGTACTAAACTATAACTCTGCAACTCTAAAGACATTATAATATTATTATAAATTATGCCATGAATGTCAAAGTCATAGCCTAGCATTTCAACAATAAGAGATGTAGTTGACACAGTCTGAAGATTTAAAAAGATTTCCACTTAGAATATCGATTTTTGCAAAGTTTCATACATTAGGTTTTGTTGTCTTTCTTTACGGAGTGTGGATTGTACAAATCATTGAACCTCTGCTAAATCGTACACAGGCAGCTTACTGTCTTACCTGTGTGAAAAGCAAGCAGAGGTAATCCCAGCAACTGCTGACTTTGCCTCAGGCGTAAAATACTTCTGGCATGAAGGCGGAGTTGTTGATCTAACAGACACTCATTCATTTTAAGGTCAGCAGCTATGTGGGTATCTGATTACTGCACATGAATGTTACAGTCATGTTATTCTTCACTGACATTACTGCGGGTCCAATGGCATTCAAACATTAATATCGTGCTTCACAAACCTTATGTCCATTTCACTTCACATCTTTACTTTCAAAACAAAAAAGCACATACAAATATGCCTTTGAAAACATGGTTAAGTGTGTGGTAAAATGCACATGGTCAGCTTTGCATCCATATCGGGTGACCCGTGTAGGAATTACAGACATTATACTTAGTCCCCCCATTTTAGGGGAGAAAAACGAATGGGACAATTGGCAGCTCAGCTGTTTCTTGGCCACCTCTGTGTCTTTGCATCATTAGGTCATGCACAAAAAAGCTACAAAAGGTCTTGTCGATTCTAGGTATGGAATTTGCATTTGGAGCTGTTCTCTCTCAACATGAGAACCAAATAAGTGTCGATGCAAGTAAAGCAGGCCATCATGAGGCTGAAAAATCAGAATGGAAGGAAGGAAGAAATCTGAAGTGTACAGAAACACTGCTCAGATCCAACCAAACGCCTCAAAACTCATTGGGTTCACTTCACTTTGCAGCAGGATAATGACCCCAAACATACTGCTAGAAACCTAGAAAAAGTTTTTCCGGGCCGAAACGTGGAATGTTCTTGACTGAGGTCAATCATCCATCCTGACTCCAATTGAACATGCATTTCACTTGCTGAAGACAAGACTGAAGGCAAAATGCCCCAGAAACAAACAGGAACTGAAGATGGCTGCAGTACAGACCTGGCAGAGCATCACCAGGGAACATACCCAGCATCTGGTGATGTCTATTGGTCACAGACTTCAGGCAGTCATCAAATGCAAAGGATTCGCAACCAAGTACTAATTATGGTGACTTTATTTCAGATTATGTTAAGTTGTTCCATTACGTTTGCTCCGCTAAAATGGGGGACAAGGTATAAAAAGGGCTGCAATTCCTACAGGGATCAACCAATATGGATGTACATACCCTCAAATTAAACATACCCTTCTCTTTAACCTCATATCCATATTGTTTCATTTCAAATCCAATGTGCTGGAGTACAGAGGCAAAAATTCATTAATAAAATTGTGTCACTATCCCAATACTTTTGCATTTACCTGTATATATACAACAAAATGCAATAGGAATTGTAATGCAGTGTTATTGCAACTGATTCATCCTCATGACACCTTGACACCTCTACTGATTATTAGCTTACAAGGCCATGGTCAATTATACATTACGGGAAATTAATGTGATTATATTTTGCTGCTAAAATTCTGTTAAAGCCCTTACTGATGTATGTTTCATGACCAAAACATCAGCAACTGAAGAAAACTGTGCAATATTTCAGAACACAGCAACTTTCATTTGTCTCCCATATATATATATATCGAAATGGACTGGCCCCTTTATTCATCCACACAGAATACTGCTTTTGAAATGTATCAAGTCTGTTTATGATTGGATCTCAACTAAAAAAGCTCTTCCACTAATACACCAATTCATGTGTCAACAGAGTACCACTGTGCAAAAGGTTATTACCTTTGGTCTTTCTTTTAATCATTTAAAAAAAGTTTCTAAATTGATCTTGAAATTGAAAAGAAAATTTACCTTTACCTTATGATCTATTTTTGTATAACAAATGAGATTCAAATAGTCATGTCTGCTTGTTCTTTCCATACAAGAACACTTGTAACATCTGGCAGAAGGAAAACCCAGACAAACATGCGAATTTAAGTGCGTTTTCAAAGGAGAAGAATTATATCGGAATAAGTCAGATGTCCATTGGTGGGAGTTGCATCCAGCTATTTGGACCAGGTTGTTGGCCCACAGGGCACCATAAAACAGGACAGAAACGGAACTGGGATGGAAATGGTCAAGAAGAGGTATGCCAATAGCCTCAATCAAGGAACAGACCAGGTATGGGATTATTACAAACCCGAAACAGCAGATGTTGCTAGGTTTTGGGTTATTAGCTAGGGATTGCCCGGAATCTCCTGTCCTAAATCTTTGTTTGGAAAAATCCAATAATGATGTCAGAAAAAGGTGCAGTAAAGTAGAATGATATGCAAGACATTCATGTCTAAGTTGTAGCCTATGTAATTTGGCAGATGCTAAAAATTAGTACAGATGGAAGGTGAGAATTAGATTCACTCACAAGCAAATTGATAGCGTATTATTACCAATTGAGCTCCTCCACTGGCAAAACGTCGATCAATCAAACATCCAACAGAAGCCCGGGCTGTTAGAAGACTGAGCAAGTCAGCGTTATTAGATTTGACCTAATGAAAAGCACACGAGCACTTTGCCAATGTGAGCCAGTCGAACGATGCGTGACTTCGCTCAGCCCGCTTCCCTCCACAGCGAGCTGCAATGAATGGACTGTACAATAAAAACTTGGCAGACCCGCTACCCGGCTCGACCTGCGGTACTCCTGCAACGCGAGCGGGCCCCGCTGGTGCCGATTGTGATGCCTGGGCCGAAGCCATTCTGCCTTCGCCCCACCCGAAAGCCACTCGGCAAGACTGAGACATGACCACGCTGGCAGCCAGATGAATGACTCTGACCTTTCTTCATATGAGTCACAACCTGAGGATTTGGTGCAGAAATGAAAATAAGCTGGAGTTGCGCTGAAACAACACAGTGCTAACCATTTGTTCCCTGTCACTTGGCAGATGCCAAAGCCCTCAAATGCCTTTTTTCATTTGTGAATCAATCTTTTGTTTCGCCAGCAAGACCCACACTCTGTAAATCTCCCGGCATCTGTTCAGCCAACAAAGCATACGCGTTCTTGGGTTGTGGACGGCCTCTCGTCAAGTTCTCAGTTGAAGCGCTCTTTTCAACTTGAGTTAACCTCAGTAATATTCAAGCTCCATATGTGGAGAATCGGTTTTTTACAAATTCTGGTTACACACATGAAAAACCCCAATCAGGTTTTGCTTATCCAGGCAAAACACTGGCTCACTGAATGGTCTGTTCTAATGTTGCATAGTCTAGTGGTTCCCAAACTATGAGTCAGGACCAAATGGTGGGTTGACAGGGGGTTGAGGTAGGTCACTGCACATATGTCAAAATATCAATTTGAACATTTCGTAGCCCATACTTTATATTTCACATGTTCATTATTACTATTTAAAAAATATGAACTTAACTGAAAAATGTGTACGCACAGTTGAAAAGCTTAATAAGTAATACAATTTATTTTGTTCTGTCTACATTTTGTTAATCTTAGACGAGTCCTTCCCTTAAAATATCCCTCTTTACGAGTAATTAATTGATTATATCTCTCGAAAGTAGAAATGCAAAGCTAACTGCATGTTCATTCCGCAGTAACAATAATAAATAGAACAATATTTCTGTGGAGGAACTAGGTCTATTTTATGATCAAAACAAACAGCATGACATATTACACCTTGCTTCCTCACAGTGCCTCACAGAAACTGCATTTGCTCCTCTGGCGGATTTGGAACAAGAGCAAGACCCAGGCGTAGTCAATGATGCCCAAATATTGCCTCTATTGATAGTAATGTATAAAATTATTATTAAAAACTATTAAGGTTGACACATCAAAACACTGCCAACACAGTGCCAGTACCTGGCTTTGTACCAAAAAGTATGAATAAATTGAACACGCATATATCTAAAATGCGAGTTGCCTGAATTATATATGAACCAAATATTAGTATAAAGCATAAATTTGTCAGTTCGTGGAGGTAGGGAATTTATTTGAGGGCGTGCAGACATAAATGTCGGGCAAGAGTCGCTGTGTGCGGACACAGCCTGTGCACACTCCTGCCCTTCTTCCTAACTGCTGAGGGTCCCTTTTCACAGGTAACCCAATCTGTTATTTTTCTCGCCTCTGTTTGCACTGGGACTGCCAACCTTAAAGTTGTCTGCAGTTCAAATGTGTGCCAGAACTAACCCTGTGTACTGCAAAATGACTAAAACTACACCCAGGACCCCTCCCCTTCCCAGACACAACTTACTCAGCCCCTGGTTTGTTAACCCTTCCCAACCTGGAGAGAGCTATCAATATAACCTGAATAAAGTGCTCTTTATCGTTTAGGCAGCTAATGCTACTTCTTCACTCTTCAGAACGAAATAGGATGCACAAATCACCTATCATGTTAACAGAATGCCAATATCCTACTGCATCTCTTATTGAGTAAAGTTGTAAGAAGGATTCAGTATAGACAGTGCATTTTGGGAAGTTTGACAGGCCATGTTTAAAATGCTGTGTTTAGAATGTTGCCAGGAAATATTGGTATGCCCATACTGCTACTCTTTCTGGTAAGTATGATTTCATGCTACATGCTGACTTAATTCAAATTAATTAATTAATTCAATTAATTAATCAAAATTTGACAATTGTCAAAGCTCCTTTGAAGCTTTATTTACAGACGTCATTAAATAGCTGTTACTCATTCAAGTAATTACATTACATTACATTACAGTCATTTAGCAGACGCTTTTATCCAAGGCGACATACAATAAGTGCATTCAGAAACGTCATCAAAGCAACTACAGAACAGATGAGACAAAGCACATCCTTCCCATAATGTAGCAGCTATCCCTGTAATGAGAAACTACAGAAAATACTAAGAAACTACTAAAGCTAACAGCAGTGACGGAAAACACCACAACTTATTTTGCCAGTAAAAACCTCTATTTCTTCTGGGCCAGCAGCTGTCTTTAGTCTACATAATATTGCATTTCCATGATTATTTGCGCATGCATTTGCTTTTCCCCCGCCGATGGGAATTTGATAATAAATGAACAAATAGATTCTGAAAAGAATAAATGCTGTACAGTCACGGAAATCATGACCCTAAAGCAAATGATATACGTTCATTCACAGTACTCTTACAGTATGCAAAATGTTAAACCAAACTGTAAATATCCAGCTAGCTCTCAGCAGAACCACCTATTGTAATTACGCATGTACAATAGATCATTTCTTTTCTCAGTCTGGTTTTACTGCTAGTTTTATATTTATGTGAAGATGATTTTTTATTACAAGTGAATAGAAGTAAAGCAATGGCAGCACGTTTAATACTGGTTCCTTAGTGATCTATAGTCACTTTAGACCTCAGGTGGTGAACCTCATTGTTAATCTACTCCAAGATTAAACACCCATCCGGGTATAAGACTGTAATAAGAGCTTGCAAGAAAATAAATACCATGGTTCTCTAATATTGTCTGAAAGCCCCCTCAATTACTGAGATTTGATTAACGCTACTTAAGAAGTTAAGCTGCCAAGTATCTTTAAACTTTGCTTTCTAATGCAGTGTCACACATTCCATCTCAGATTACTGCAAGTCAGAAGGCCCTGGATATTGTATGCCATGGAGATAGAGTCCCTAATGAAGTACCATGTGACGTGAGCAATTATGACCATTTCCTGTGAAAACAAAGTGAAAGAGCCTCCTATGGAAATACAGCATGGAGGGAAAAAAACACCGTAATCAGGAGCCGTAATCAGGGAGTTAAATAACGGCAACTGCAAGACTAATAAAAAGAAAAGCTATTCATATTTATGACAACTGAAACACTGAAGAACGAAAGTCCCTCTAAATCAGGGGTAGGGAACCCTGAGAGCCGCAGGGTCTGCTGGTTTTAGTTGTTACTCCCCACTTAGTTGATCAATTAAAGCAGTTGATTACACAGTTAACTCACCTCACCTGGTTTCTTTGGTTTAAGTAGTTGCTGTATTTAAGGTTAAAGGGTAAGTTCGCTATTTTGGACCTTGGACCCTATTTGCGGTCCGTCTTCCATGAACCTGACCCATGAAGTCCATTTTTTCGCTGATCGGTCCAGTATTGAGTTCGGTACAGATTTCCTGTAGGCTCTCGCTGGGCTACAATAGAAGTCAACGGGGGCAATTAGAAATGTTATGGAAAAACAACGATAAATGTGCTTTTATAGCTCAGTGTGTATTCTTACGGTCTCAGTATGCTCTCATGTGAAATGTAGGCTATCGCAAACGCAAACCGAACGTTGAAACAACAGTTCCATTTGAAACAGAACTATTTCTCCGACCGCACTACCTCGCACTGACTTCGGATAACATTACCTGCGCAACTTCAGCCTCTCTCTCTTCTCTTGCTCTCTTATCATCCATCTCTTGTAGTTCCGTGTATTCTGGCTCAAATCTGTAGCGAGTAACGTCAGTCAAAATCGAATTCTTCGTCTTCGTAATCATTATAGTCATCCATCATCCAAGTTTTTTTGTGGAAATTGTAGGCTACGTTGCTGCAGGTAAACAAACGCAGACTGCTCAACTAGATAGTTTCGTAAACGGCCGGCACACCTTCCCGCTCCCCTAGGCTACCCCCGACACATAGTACTCTGCGGGAGCAGCGAAAACAAGCAACAGAGAAATGCTTACTTCCAAGCCATGCCAAGCACGTAAAAATGTTCGGATTGAGATACATTTCACAGGAGAGCATACTGAGACCGGTAACAATACACCCTGAGCTTCCCGTCTCATTTATTGTACATGAAAGCACATTTATCGAACATTTCTAATTGCCCCGTTGACTTCTATTGTAGCCCAGTGAGAGCCTACAGGAAATCTGTAGTGAACTCAATACTGGACCGATCAGCGAAAAAATGGACTTCATGGGTCAGGTTCATGGAAGACGGACCGCAAATAGGGTCCGAGGTCCAAAATAGCGAACTTACCCTTTAAAACAAAAGCCAGCAGACCCTGCGGCTCTCCAGGACCAGGGTTCCCTACCCCTGCTCTAAAAACACTAACACTTCTCTTCACAGGTATAGATATCAATATGAGTCTGCATGCTGACAGTTGTATAGCAATTTGTATAAAATGATAATTATGAGGTTAGGTTTGTTCTGTTTGAAAGTTCTAACTTGTATGTCATCTTCCTCTATTGTCCCATATCGAACATAGTGGATGTTTCCAGCAGCTATGGTTTGTTTGTAGAGCACAAATGAAATCACTCGACTGTAAGTTTCACCAAAAAAATGTGCATTTGATCCATAAAAAGGGCCTTTAAATCCAGAAGTTTCACCTGCCTTACAATGCGCTTCACCCTTGCTGCAACAGAGCGCCATTGTTCAGAGCAAGCATCTGCTTGTCAATTTGCACCTCCTGCTTGCCTCCCACTAGGCAAACTGCTGTATGGGCCAGGTATACAGCTGCCGGCATCACCTGTATGCACCGTCGCCGAGACATTAAACTGAAAACACAACCGTGGCAATGGTGAGTATAATTTAAACAAACCAAGGTAGACTAGTTAACTTGAGGCTATTAAAATACATTCATAATTTGGGAATACGGGCTGAGCAATCTCACAATAAAAAGTGTTAGCTTCCTTGCAATACAGCAACTCCCCCTTCTCAAAGCTCCATAAATAATGCAAACGATAAACAAGGCGGCATTCAATCTTGCGCAACGTTTGCTAATTTTAGCCGCGCGCATTTGCATTTGTCTCAGTGATCATCGTTAATGTCAGCTGTCATTTGTGGTGAACGAGTAGACAGCTGGAGCCCTCAGCAGATTGATTAAATGCCTTTGGTTATTGGTGGTTTCTGGTTTTAGCACAAAGAGGCTCACAGAAATGACGGCACTCAAACTGCGAAATCCCACGAAGGGCCGAGGACAGCAGTTTGCGTGAAACCGGACGGTTTGACTGAAAAGCCTCGGCTAACGGGGCAGAGCAGGGACGCCGCAGGGCCTGCTCAGCTCCTGCACAGCTCCTGCAGAAGGGTGTTTTGTACTTATCGGAGGCAAAAGAAAAAGCAAGTTAAGGGCTCTGCGAATTCCCCACACGTTTCTAATTTACAGCTCCGCAGCACTCCTCTGTCCCGACATCCATCCACGGTTCCTTGTCTGTCTCAGGCACAGTCATATCTCATGTAGCCAGGTTACTAATTGTGAAAGACTTCTGAGGCCTGTGCAAATGATGAGAGATTTACAGACATTTACCAACAAAAACCAGTTAACGACAAAGGTGTTTGTCATGATTTGTCTTTTTTAATCATTTAAGGATTATTGGATTCGAGCTAAAGCCAAACAGTAAAACAGAGAATGCACACCCCCCCCACCCCCCCCCCCCAAACCAAGAAGTCTGAAGTGTGATATGCGACCTGCTCATTTCTGAGTGTCTCCCTTTAATTGCCAAAGCAAAGGAGTTGTGGATAATATATGGTCAGAGGACTCTGTACACAAGGTCCTTTCAGGTTGCTGAATGTGTTTCAATGGAGGTGCTGTCAGATTACTGACAGGAAACAGTTAAGATAAAACGCTATGAAAGGTCTCACTATATTCATAACACGCTACAGAGCACAAGGGAAGAAAAAAAACACCAAAAAGGCACTCAGAGCAAAGGGTGGTATGCATAACAAATGTTCAGTTCTCGGTCTTTATAGCTTTTTAATTATACACACTTCATCCTATTTTGATATGATAACTTGACGTAACTTGCTATTCGTTTTATTTTTTATGTTAAAATTAAATGCATTCATGTAGTTTTCAAGTATGGGCCTATGCGTTTTTTTACTCACCTTTTACTCACAAATTGAAACAAAATGTTACGTTTTAAAACATGACACCGCAGTAGGTTGCTATATAGTTTACAATGCAGTATTGTCTGTAGCCTATACAGTAACAACATCCAGCAGCATTTCAGTGTCAAACAGAAAATACTCAATACTCAAATTTACAATATCCATAACTAAGAAAAGAAAATGTAATCTTAAACTAACAGCTGTTTTTAATAGAAATGCTGAAATGAAATTAGAAGCTTGACTATTGCTTCATGTGAAGTACAATGGTGGTTCATTGTATTAAAAAAGGTATCTAAAAAAAGGTATAGGATGTTCGGTTCAGAGAAGAAAGTCCTGGTGTAGATCCAAGTAAAATGGCAAAAGAAAAACAGTCGTCGTTCATTCAGCTTAATAAATAACGTCACGTCAAAAGGTTTACAGCGAATCCACACATGAATCCTTCACGCAATTAGTAAGGAATAAAATACTGTGTACACAAGCCCTTGAAGGAAATAAGATGAAAGACTAACTCTGCATTCATGAGGTTTTAATGCAATGTTACGTTAAAATGTCATATTAAAAATGGGTAGGCCTACTGTAACATGAATCTCTCATGTGTGTGTTGCTTTTTTGGAAACTATATCCTATAGGCCTATTTTATGTTGGTCATATGGTGGAGTAAATTCTGAATTCTGGAGCTCACATCATAATAATGTCAACAATTACCGTTCAGAGAATAAAAGAACATTGTCACAATGTAATGGACAATCTACTGTAAAACCCTGTACAAATGGCAACGGCCGCAAATATTTTCTTAAGCCGGCTAGGTTTCCAGAAACAACTCCGTCCCATCATAAACATATGTGGCTACCTTCAGGGCAGCTTTAAGTGATCTGGCCTTTCAACTTCAAGGTTGTCGGTTTAACATTTTGCGGTGCTTTCTACAAACATAAGTTAATGCTGCCCGCTGACTTTTGCCTTCATTTATGGTGTAGTTCTATATAAGGTTTACTGTAGCTGTATACATCCTGAGACTGAATAAGCAAAATGTTTCTCTGCAGTGAAAACAGCAATAAAACACTGAAATAAAATAAACAAAATACAGTGGCCTACAACTGTTCCTGGAGGAAATAATGAAATAATATTCTGAGAAAACACATGTTTTGTTTTACGATGAGAATAAGGTCAGCTTAAATGAGAACAATGAACTTCCTTATGTGGTAAAATAATTTTAAATTTTTTTTTTTATATTGCATTTTCTCAGTAGGTAAATATAACTGCGGGTCCTCAATGACAGGATACAATTGGCTGTCCTGGCTCTGGAGTACAGTGGTAAAATTGGCCGGGTTCCTTGGATCTCCATGCCCCCAGCTACTCAACAGTGCCTACAGATACCAGTTGTGACCAGAGATTTGCCTCTCCTCTGATTGATGCCGGCACCCTATGAATACATTGCAAAGGATACTGGGTCACAGGGAACTGTGTCAGAGCTGCAGTGTTCCCTGGGTAGTTTCAGTTGGCATGGTGGTGATATATCAAAGTTTGTGATTCAAAGTTGGAGAAAAATTTTAATCAAATAGCCTATTTAGTCTATTTTCAAAAATGCAACACTATGTTTGTACAGTTGCAGATAGATACTGTTGACCTAATCACTGCATCATTCCTACTGATCTCTGGAGCCAACCGTATTTAAGTTATCATTTCACACCATATTTTCACCAACATATAAAAACCGTTTACTGGATTTAGCCAGTATGTAATTGGAAATAATCAGTTACCAATCTCCAAAAAAGCCTTGAAGAAATGCTAACAACTATCAGTACTTTGTCACCATCGTGTGCCAACAAAAACACCTCAAGTGCTAAGTGGAGTGCAGCAGTTGGGTGGCTTGGCGGTGTAGTGGTGGGTGGGTGGGGGATTAACATAATAAGAATGATTGTTTTGCTGCCATTAAATATCTTCTCTGAGTTTAGTTGTTATAAAAGGTCTTATTTGTTAATCCAAAATACTACAGCATATCAGTACAGATAAACTGTAAATAATGTTAAAAACATTTCACTGGTTGTGTCTCTGTTCTACTGTTTTTAATGATTAAAATATTTACTATTTGTTGCAAAAGGTCACAGGAAATCATAATACACAATAACCTGAAATATTCATGTTGGACCTTTACTATTCAGTTTAATTAAGAGTTTAGCTAGAAATAAGAATTTACTTAGGCACAGAGACAGTGCTCCCTGAGAGACTATGGGCTCTATTTTAATAAACCAAACGCAATGGTGAACGCAAGAGTAATCGCTTGGCGGTATCACTCTGAGGGCGTGTCGGCGAGAAATTTGGTAATTTCATGACGGCAATCTTGGCGCATCTGATGGCGGTATTGCTAAAAGGCTGGGTTTAAATGTCCAAGGTGTGTCTCTATGGTAGCCAATCAAATAGTTGTTCTCATGCTTTAAAAAAAAGCCAGTTGGAACGCAATCACTCCATGCAATTTCATAATGAGCAACCCAAACGCACTGGACCGTCAACGACAAGAGCGATTTTCCGCACAGGAATCAGACATACTTGCAACAGAAATACAGGCTAGGGGCTCTATTTTAATAAACCAAACGCAATGGTGAATGCAAGAGTAATCGCTTGGCGGTATCGCTCTGAGGGCGTGTCGGCGAGAAATTTGGTAATTTCATGACAGCAATCTTGGCGCACCTTATGGCGGTATTGCTAAAAGGCTGGGTTTAAATGTCCAAGGTGTGTCTCTATGGTAGCCAATCAAATTGTTGTTCTCATGCTTTAAAAAAAAGCCAGTTGGAACGCAATCGCTCCATGCAATTTCATAATGAGCAACCCAAACGCACTGGACCGTCAACGACAAGAGCGATTTTCCGCACAGGAATCAGACATACTTGCAACAGAAGTACAGGCTAGGACTGTAGTAATTTATGGATCACAATCCACACCACCTCGTCTACCAGAAGTTCGGAAGGCACGGGAGGAGGTGGCGAATGCATTAATTAGCCTACATTAGGTGATGTAGGCATACTTATGATTCAAATGGTAGGCTTATGATTCAACTGTGTCAATGTGTAATTTATATATTATAGGCTATTGGCCTACATGATCGCAAGTTTCTTGTAAGCTGTCCTGTTTTATTCTAGTAGTTTAAATTAAAATTAATTAATTAATAATAATTATAGGCTATTTGTTCATTAAATGGAAGTGTAATGTTGGCATCACCTATAGACACTACATAGAACTACATGACGAATAAGTTTCCAAATTGCCAGAGTCTATTGCGTTGCCGCTAAGAGGTGGTTCCAGTTGATCATAACGCAATGGGTTTTCGTTGGTTCAAATTGTCACTGAGCCGAAAGTATTTTAGAACACGCCCCAGACAGCGCCACCCATCCCACTGCAGCGCAAGCGAAAGGATGTTATGTTGAGAATTTGTTGATCTTAGCGGTATTGCTGAGAAACGCCATAGCACCAGTTTTAAGACGTTGATGCTGTCAACAAGCTTGCGTTTGACTATACTGTCCCCTTGCGCTGGTTTGAAAATAGAGCCCCATGACTAGTAATTTATGGATCACAATCCACACCACCTCGTCTCCCAGAAGTTCGGAAGGCACGGGAGGAGGTGGCGGATGCATTAATTAGCCTACATGAGGTGATGTAGGCATAATTATGATTCAAATGGTAGGCTTATGATTCAACTGTGTCAATGTGTAATTTATATATTATAGGCTATTGGCCTACATGATCGCAAGTTTCTTGTAAGCTGTCCTGTTTTATTCTAGTAGTTTAAATTAAAATTAATTAATTAATAATAATTATAGGCTATTTGTTCATTAAATGGAAGTGTAATGTTGGCATCACCTATAGACACTACATAGAACTACATGACTAACAAGTTGCCAAATTGCCAGAGTCTATTGCGTTGCCACTAAGAGGTGGTTCCAGCGGATCATAACGCAATGGGTTTTCGTTGGTTCAAATTGTCACTGAGCCGAAAGTATTTTAGAACACGCCCCAGACAGCGCCACCCATCCCACTGCAGCGCAAGCGAAAGGATGTTATGTTGAGAATTTGTTGATCCTAGCGGTATTGCTGAGAAACGCCATAGCGCCAGTTTTAAGACGTTGATGCTGTCAACAAGCTTGCGTTTGACTATACCGTCCCCTTGCGCTGGTTTGAAAATAGAGCCCTATGTCTTTCAAGGGAGTCCTTTTTCTGAGAAGGATGTAGTGGCCTGTTTTTTTAATTGATCCAGTTGAAAAACTCACTGAATAGAATGTGCCAGTTCTACGTATTACAAAAACTTAATCTAATTTATAATAAATTTAATCTAATATTTAAAAAAATACTTTAAAAATTATATCACACTATGTTAATCAGTTTAAACTGTCAGTTTATTTTTATTTAGAAAAGTAAACACTTACTGGCCCTAAAAAGATAAATGTGGATACCCTCCATGCTATTGAATGACCTCAATAGAATATAGAGGGAGGTATGAGATGGTAGTTCTTGTAGCTTACTTTTATAATAAACCTTAGACACCCGTATATTCCTTTACTTTGAGATAAGTTCCATATGCAATTTTGGGTGATAACATTATGAAGTTATGATTTTCATTATTAAGGAAAAGAGGGAGGACTACAAGCCAAAATGAAATGTAATCACCCTTGATGGACAGTGTACTGTACAGTTGTTTCATTCACATTCGTTTAAATACTTTTTGTGAGTCAAAATGCCTATATTATTTGCTTAACAGCATTACATAAAATCCCATTAACATGCATTCTGATATACCAAGGCTGAAACCCCAGATATTTATAAACCTGAGGTGTGAGCACTGTAGCCCATGTCATACAATATGTGATGGTGCAGAGTAATGATGAAAACATGTTGGTGAACTTGGGTCCATAACAAGGAGCTCCAGGCAACATTACACAGACAGACTGTGGTGCTGCGTAAACATGCCTTTTCGATAAGTGAGGCTTGAGAAACAGCTTATGCATGTCCAGCGTCAACCGACACCATCTTAGAACCACGCAGCACCATTAATCCTCTTTTGGGATGGGCGCAGTTGTTTAAACATGGGACTTAGAAGGGCGTTAGAGGCAGAAATACTGTGATATCTTGTGCGTCAAAAGAATGGCGCTAAATTCGATGAAAAAGTTTGATTGAGAAAATATTGAAACAGAAATTAGTCTCATTGGCTATCCCCCTCCTCTCTCCATTTTCCAAACCTCGACTCTCAAAGATATTGCAGATCAGCGGCAAACGAAAATGAAAAGCACAAGAAGCTGAGAAATCAAAGCCAAATAAATTATTTGACCAACAAACAATCTGAGCATTTAAAGAACACACTGTGGCATTGTTATAAAGAGCTCTTTGGAGACAGACATATTGGCAGTGATTAATGTTTGGCAGTGCTGTGTGTAGTTTTAGACAGCACACACCCTCCCCAGAGGAGGAAGAAAATCAGATCAAAGACATTTATAGTGTATTCCACGCTACGCTACAGAAAAACTGTCCTGATAGAGCGTTGACTGGAATGTCTTAATGCTTCACCTGAATATGTTCTTTTCGGATAAGCTTGAAAAAAAAAATCTCTGGAGCTATTCTTCTGTGTTTATATGGTGAGTGGATCTGTGCAAATACATGCATTTCCCCAGTTTCTGTACACTATTTTAAAATCTGTTTGAAGCTTACATTATTGGCAATGGTTAAATATAATCAAGAGCATCTGGGCTTTTTGATTCGCAGAAAAGGATATAGAGTATAATTAATCCAGCCTCTTTGTATTGTTTGAAAAGAGCTATAAACATGCGATAATGTGCAGATGTTCCTTGAGATTTTCAACATGGCTATACACTGGAGAGAGTAATCCACTTGAGAATCCCATGGCTGTACAACACAATTTGTGGACATTAAGCAAGCTGGATATATCATCCAAATAAACTGTTTGCCTGCGGCACCACTCAAGAGGAAGTAGAATTACATTTGGCTGTACTATGGTTGCTATTACGATATTCCACAATGGCATATTTGACTGTTTTTACAGAGTATTACTGTACCGTTTTGATATCTTTACTGTACAGTAAAAGTTTAGAGTGTAAAATTAATATAGCTCCTGTAAGTAATAGCATAGAATTAGCTGGTTAGGCACCCATAGCCACTACTAGAATTGACACCATCAAAGATGTAACATGTTTGGACACGACCTTGCCCAAGGTATTGGACAGTGTCTGCTTTTCACTAAACACCATAGTTGCTCTGTACAAAACTAAATTTTAGAACTTAATTAGCCCTTGCTAAGTAAAAAGCACTCTAATAACATTTATTTTCTGCTAACACTTGTAAAAATGTTAAATTCTGTTACAAGGTTAGTCAGATATACCTGCGCCCAGGAGTTTACAGGTAAAACACTTGAAGAAGTGCACACTTTATACTACCTTCAAATAGGCTTATGCAGAAAAATCTAGTTCTGTTAAATAGTTCTGCTCACAAATACAGACATAAAAGGTAATCCTGACAACCATTACAATCTAAGGATTCAAATGAATGCAGGACCACCATTTATTTTTAGCACCAATTTCTGGACTTGCACAGGTTTTGACCTATTTTGACTGTTAGACATCCTTGGGATATGTAGGCAATGCTTGTAAGCTTACAAATGAGAGGGACGTGATGAGATGGTTATAGAAAAGTTAGGAAAAGAGAATAAGACAAGACAGTGAGGTGTCAAGGCGTGGTTGGGGCGTGGAAATCTTGTCAGCTGGACGCCCCGCATTAGAGAGATAAATACTTAACAGGTCAATCACTCACATTCCTGTTTGAGGTCATTACATTCAAAGAACATCTGCTTGTGTTGTGCCTTAGTGAGATGGATCCATATTGGCTGGCACAGATGCGGCGTCAAAGAGATTGTTTACCTTTTTTATTTTTATCTCTAAGACTATAAAAAAATGTAAAAACTATGAACTATACTTACATTTTTAAAAACCCAACAGTCTCCAGTCTCCAAAACCACAATGTTCCGGCAGCAGACTGTTGAAAAGTGCTGGTTTATTAATCTTTTGGTAACTGGGGTATGATCCTGTAAATGACTCCCCTTTGCTGCCACGTAAAAAGGCATCAAATATTAAAAGTGTGTTTACGATATCAGGAAGCAAATTTGTCTCCCTTGCTACTTCATTATTAATGAATGAGTCAAAAACTACTTTCCGAGAATTAGTGGAAATACGCAGCGTCAAAATCACTTCGAAAACCAGATCAAAGCGACTATCTCACACTGTCGATGGACTGAAGTTCCACATTGCACTCAAACGAATATTTTAAAACATTATAAAACTGTATTTTCTCTGTTACATTTATTTTTCCTTTGATAACTTAAAAAATAACAGATCCGTAGTATAGGTTATGGCAGAACAATTCCTGGTTTTCAGCGCATGCATCTTAATTTTAAAGCAACATTACATAGTCTACTAAACAGTATTTAACGATGCAAAAACTGAAAAGAATCTACACTGTGCAAACTTGACAGAAACCACTCAACCACTGTTGGCTAACCTTTGGCAAATGGCTAGTTATTGAGGAAGAGATGAGCTCTTAATAGAGATGCTATGCGAATCCACCAAGCCACAATCATTTGTGTTTTTACACTGAAGGCATATTAATAAACACATACTTTCAGTCTGAGTAGGGAAAAACATTCTTTGTCTCTTACTGCGGTGAACAATCATGGCATAATGTATCCAAACAAGCTTAATCAAATGTGCAAGATCAATTAAGACCATCTGCAAAAAAGCTAACAGCATGGAAAAATGTATTTAACTGTAGGTAAAAAAAAAACACCATTACGTGTTTCTAATTGATCATAATGTCCGTTTCCATACGGAAGAACCATACATCAATATCCTCACGTATGAATATTTAATGCTGCTGATGATATGCTGATATCCCTTTAACTACCATATCACATCAGTGATCATCATACTTCAGACTGCATTGCTCTGTGTAGTTCTGCCACAAACTGTATATCTTCCACAGGAATACGTCAGGTGTTCGCAGATGCACTGTATCAATGCATGTATCTACCATGTCTATCCGGCAGAGCGGAAGGCAGTTATCAGCCTGAAGGCAGTCAGCTGATAACACATTCCTCTCTGATATACGCCGCCAATCCCGCTGGCCTTGCGTGCTCAAACAGTCCATGTCTGTGGCGTGCTCTCATACGCCGCCGCTCCACACCGCCGGGCCGGCCCCGCTCTGACACACTCCACTCAGAAGAGGCACGAGGAGACGTCGCGTCGAAGACCTCGCCGCTTTCCCGCGCAGCTGCAGCCAGCTGTTCTGGGAAGGTAACGTCTCGTCTTGACGGCTCAAGATTTATCGCCGAATCCATTTTGCACTTTTTTTTTAAAGGGACCTCTAATCCTCCCCTGGCACTGCTTACAAAGCAGAATTTTACTTCAGCCGACACCAGATATTGAGAGTCCAGCCGGTTAGCCTGACAACCTTGTTATAACGATAGCCTGGTTATGCTGCACGTTGGATGCAAAAACAAAAACTACACATCGAACCTTCATCAAAGAAAAGAGGGTGCATTCCAATGCCATATGGACTTGATACTGTTTGTTTAAACCTTACGTCAGATGATTTACAGTAGAGAACTTTTACTTGACTGAGTCAGTCAGTCTGGCTAGAAACTGAGCCTGTCTGCTCTTTTTTCCAATTCCATGAAGGGATGCAGGACACACTCCGGCTGGGAGCTCATAAACCTAATAAGAATATGCATTATTCTTAATATAGAATCTTGAAGTCAAACTAGGGTAGCACCACAACAGGAATACTCTGACATTTTTCAACTGCTCAATTTCAACAAGCAACAAACAAATTGTTTGTTACTGAATTTGAAAAACAAAGTGCATCGCGGTCGCATTGAACAAAAGCTTGAGCGCGTTTCTAAAATACATACACGTGTGTCAGATTATCAAAATGTCAGTTTAAAATGTCTTAAATTCAAATTTATTTTTAATTTATCTTCAGCATATTCTCACTTTGACAAACAAGTTATCTTTTCTTTGGGCAGTACATGAAATTGGCTATAAGGTATAGACGCAGTTCTTCGTCAAGTTCACATTCTTCTTCAAGATCAAATTTGACCTCACTGCAGTTAATTTTATCTCACTTGGCTCTGCAAATTGATTGTGAAGTGCTAAAGCTCAGAAAACGTCATCATTATCAAAGTTGTACTAATTCAGAAATGAATAGGCTACCAATTATATAAATCTATATACAATGCCTGGCCAAAAATAAAGTCGCCGTTGCACCCATCATGCATAGTGCCCACAGTACAAGCCTCTGGAGGCAGTGTTATGATCTGGGATTGCTTCAATTGGTCAGGTCTAGGCTCAGCAACGTTATGCAGCAATAAAATTAAGTCAGCTGAGTACCTGAATGTACTGAATGACCAGGTTATCCCATCAATGGGCGTATACCAGGACGACAATGCCAAGATTCATCGGGCTGAAATTGTGAAAGAGTGGTTCAGGGAGCATGAGGAATCATTTTCACACATGAATTGTGAGTCCTGACCTTAACCCTATTGAAAGTCTTTGGGATGTGCTGGAGAAGACTTTACGGAGTGGCTTGACTCTCCAGTCATCAATACAAGATCTCGGCCAAAAATTAATGCAACTCTGGACGGAAATAAATGTTGTGACGTTGCATAAGGTTGTCGAAACAATGCCACGACGAATGCGCACCGTAATCAAAGCTAACGGCGGTCCAAGGAATTTTTTTTGGCCAGGCAGTGTATATGAATAAAACTATAAGAGGAGCCTTTTTAGAAAGATTTGCAAATATTCAACGGGAGCTATTACAATGCACATCTCTTCTTAGGCAAATACACACAAATTTCTTAAAAGGCAACAAAAAAAGAAAAGCTGTCCAATGCACGCACGCACGCTTAATCTGATCCTAACAGTACCCAACATGGCTTATGAGGCTTGCAGGAATATCAATATCAGTATTCCTTCAATTCGATTAGAGTAACAACAAGTTTACACAGACTAATCGGGTGGTCCCATCATGTAAACTGCCAAAATCCAACAGCGACCAGTGGCTTTAAATACGGACGCATAGTGTTCAGTAGAATAGTGTCAACGAGCCGCTGTTGAGGGGCACTTTCGCTGCAGCTGGATAAAGGATATGGCCCAGACAGGCCCATTTGCGTTGGGAATAGCAAACAATGCACAGGCTGTAAGGAGCCGCGGCAGAGCTGGCTAAAACGCTTAACTGGAGTCATCTGTGTCTTCACCCTGCCCGCAACGTGGGGAAGCCGGCATTTCCCTGGTCATTACAACTCCTACCCCTGGGAGAGCTCTCTAAAAGCTTCCCTATGCAACTGTTGGCATCAAAACACAAAACTGAATGACAAATAGGAGTTTACACAGTCAATACACTGCGTACAATATATAGTGGATTGTAACACTGCACCCAAACTGTTAAGTAATAAACAAAATAGTACTGACACAGGCTCTACGAATTTCATGAGAATCGTGATTGCAACATGATTGTATAAACACATGAAAATTACAACTCAACAACAATATGAAGAATATTTAGATTACCTCATTCTTTGAAACATTATTTGCCAAACATTTGACCAGGAAAACACATTACCATCATGATTACAGGCCATCTCTGCTTACATGATTTGGAACTGGGAAATCAATAAACTGTGATTATTATAGCGTCTATTTCATCTCAACTGTTCATAACATGAAACTACAGAAGTGTCACAAGTCAACAGGCCTTATAATAATGAAAATGTTTTTGCCTTCTAGTGTTAATTATCGTAGACTTTGGCCAAACACACAGTACCAAACAGGAAGTGTTCCTCCATCACATCTGCAGTGGATGCATTAATTGTGGCTCTTGTATATCCAACAGGAAAAAGCATATGCCAAACACATGTAGACTACCTGTGGTTTGTGAATGTATACAAGATTTCTGTTCAGCTGTGGCTTACTTTATTTACAAGCATCACACTGACAGATAATATACATAACTTTTATAAGTGGTAACATTTTTTTTAATGTTGGAAGGCCACAAATCTAACTTTGGCAACACTGATCAAATTTACTACATAATTTAACACAACTTATCCAGAAATGTGTTCTAATTTTTTAAAAAGTTTATCTATTGACTCTGCAACAATTGCTATCCTTCCTTTATAACGTCCACAACAGCATCTGTGAGCACGCAACTAAACATTAAAGACAGCCATCACTGACTACACTGTAAATAACCGCTTCCAATGCCTCTCTGCATTATTAAAGAGACCCATTACTGCAGGATTCCATAATTTTCGCGGCTGCATATCAGCAACAGCTAGCTGTCCTGACAACCTGTTAACTCTTCTTAAAATTACACAGACGGAATTTTCCAAAGAAATAATATTTCATCGTCCTTTAACGCAATTCAGGAAATGTATCTGAGAGGTAGATTATGAGAGCGATAAATCTACCACTATCACTTCAGAAACAAGATAGCGAAACATAAGCTTGTAAATAAACCAGTCCAGACCTATCACAACTTCATCCGTGATTCTAAAACATTAAAATTTGGTGATGCTTTAACATAAACCTAGTTGCCCCGTACACACACAGGATTCTGTGCTAAAAGATGGAGATCAGGTCGGAGCATATAACCAGCATTACATTGTAACAATGACATGTAATGCACGTAATAACAGGAATAAAAATGAATTTAGTTTAAAATTATGTTAAATATTATCATATTGCTGTCAATATTTAAAATGTTAACTGATTGCAATTCATTCATAAAAAAAATAACTAGGGAATTATTATTATTAATAATAATAATAATAATAATAATAATAATAATAATAATAATAATAATAATAATATGAAGTAGCACAGCAAAAATGTTCAGTGTAAAATGAACTCCAAAAGCACTGTTAACTCCAATTTAGTTATCTACTGGACTCATATGGAGCCTAACTATGTGCTGTGAGAAGAAATCCCGCCAGATAGGCTATAATACACTATTGTCACACTAAATCCTTTTTTAAAGAGACACAGTTTACCGTTTAAATTTGCATGTTAATTACCTGTAGGCTACAATCCTTTTGCCATTACAATGTCTTCGTGGTATGCCTCAAAGCACACAGTGTCGAATGAAGCTAATTTATGACAGGCTCCAAACGTGTTTAATTTAAACTTTTCATTTGATTTGTAATACAGTTATTATTAATTTACCGTTATTAGTACTATACTGTTATACAAAAAGAACATTATTAAAATTCAAGTAAATGACAAAAGAAAAAAGGACAGTCTGCTATTACTAGACTAAACATCACAATACGAATACATACATAGCTACATACATGCTACTACTACTACTACTACTACTACTACTACTACTACTACTACTACTAATATTATTATTATTATTATTATTATTATTATTATTATGCAGAAACGGTCGAATAAGACGACATGTAGCCTATAATTGCACGTTAATAGACCTAACTGTCAATTAGGCTAGCGCAACTCACAATTTGTAATGTCACACTTTTGCAGAAATTTACACGTTATCTTAAACCTGACATATTCACCTGGCATGCTATAGGCTAGAAAACAACTACTTACCTGCGGCTAGACACACTGGGAGAACTAATCTGAAGATCAGTCCACATACAACTTCGGAAGCCATTGCGTGGAGTTGTTTTAATCAAGATGAACATGTAGGAAATGTCTCTAAAATATATACGTACACGATCTCGCTCAAGAACTTAAACTATTGTTAATTTCAAGTCCAGCCCTTTCCAAATGTCGGATAAGAGGGCATTGCCCAGGTTGTACAACGTTACATTCTGTTCTTGGAGGCGCACAAGTCCAGGATAATGTTCATGCTGACCCATAACCCAAAGACCCTCTACACTAAGTAGAGAACTCAAGCCCCCTTCACCCCCTGTTCAGGTTCCGTACAATAGCGCCTCTGCCTTGTTAGATTCGACACCCCATATCAGAGACTGTGAACATCTGTTGCACAAGTATTGTTTCTTAATAAAACCGACATGCACATGAAGCCAAACATGTACAATTTGCCCAAGATATTTAAATGGAGCTTTGATTATGTCCGATGTTACAATGAGTCATGATCTTCGAATCTCAGACAAACTGTGATTTCCTCGACACTTCGCCCCAAAAGAGCAAAAATAAAGGAAAACGGTGATTAACTTCTTCATTCATAATTGCCGCCTATAATCCTGAAACCAGTCCCGAAACATCAAAGTTCAGCATTAGTTCTGGATAAGAAGTGGCCTCGGACAGCGCACGGATGAAAAACGTGGTATTCTTTCTCATGAAGTAAACAGCAACTCCTCGCTATGACACAGCTGTAACCTCTGCCTTCAAACTTCATCTGGCTTTTCTGTGCTCGTGAATGAAAACTTCACAGTACTACCGTGTAAATGACAAATTGCTTACCCAATCAGAAGCCGAGCAAAATCTCTACAGTGAAGATATATCCCCAATAAGGAGCGGGAGGTGGAACCAGGAGAGGGCGGTGAAAGTGTCTGGATTGCTTTGCCCCTCCTCCGAGTGTGCCGCAGGCTCGTCTACCACATTCCAAGTTCTCCCTTTGGGGTCAGGTAACTTAACCCGCAAGCAGATTCTAGTCTGGATTAATTTGTTGTCAGAAAATATTATAACGGATAAAAATTCAGATAGGACAGTAAAAAGTTATTGTGATACAAAGCAAATGTGGTATCTTGATTACTACTTTGCATAAAACAGCCTAAAATCTTTTAATTGTGGTGCTTCAAATATAACGTTATTTATTTATTCAGATGAGACCAGATTACAGAGACATTGCTATAATTAAACAAAAGTGTAATTACTCAATTTATGTAATTATCATTGAAGAACAGCAATAAAGACGCTAAGAAGACTTAACATGGTATTTTCTTGTACTAGTACAGTGGGGACGGAAAGTATTCGGGCAGTGACACAAATTTTGTTGTTTTGGCTCTGTACTCCAGAACACTGGATTTGAAATGGAACAGTAATGAGGAAATTAAAGTGCAGACTTTCAGCTTTAATTTGAGGGCGTTTACATCCATATTGGGTGCACCGTGTAGCACTTGTAGCCCTTTTTATACATAGTCCCTCCAATTTTAGGGGACGAAAAGTAATTGGACAAATTAACATAAACTTAAATTAAGTACTCATATTTAATATTTGGTTGCATATCCTTGCATATCCATGCCATGACTTCCTGATGTCTGTGACCCAACAACATCAACAGACTCTTGATATCTTATTTTCTGGTACTCTTACAAGCGATACTATAACCTCTCTGCATTCTAATGGATCTCTATGGGAA
Organism: Synaphobranchus kaupii; assembly: GCA_029718625.1. Classification (NCBI taxonomy): domain Eukaryota; kingdom Metazoa; phylum Chordata; class Actinopteri; order Anguilliformes; family Synaphobranchidae; genus Synaphobranchus; species Synaphobranchus kaupii. The sequence goes on along the minus strand of CM056377.1, from coordinate 37,685,395 downwards.
TTGGAGTGGGGGACTAGATTAACCTGTAAATTACACGGGAATAGTATGGAACACATGGTTGGCTAAATGGCTGTAAGTCACCAAGGGTCTGAGGTATCAAACAAGCCTCAAACCATCACTCTGTTGCCAGATATGCAGTCGATATGGATGGATCACTTTAAGGGTTGTTTCTCCAATATTTAAAATGTTAACTGAATGCAATATTTAGGTGTATGTTCATTTGTCCAATTATGTTTGGTGCCCTAAAATAGGGGGGGGGGGGGGGGGGGGTGGGGTGTAAAAATTGATACAATTGGTACATTGTTCACCCGATAGGCCGGTACAGATATAAAAACCCTCAAACTAAAGCTGAAAGTCTGCACTTTAACCTAGTGACTGTTCCATCACAAATACAACACAACGTGCTGCAGTACAGAGCCAAAACAATAACAAAAATGTGTCACTGTCCTAACACTTTTGGAGTACACTGTATATACAGACGGGTGAGAAATTATAGGAAAAACCCTTACAGTGAGGTGGTCCGGTGGCTCTGTTATGATGTGGGGGGCATTTACCTGGCATGGTTTGGGTCCACTTGTCCCCTTAGAGGGAAGGGTCACTGCAAATCAATAAAGTTATTATAAGTCATCAAGGGTCGGAGGTATCAAACAAGCCTCAAACCATCAGTCAATAGGACTAATTTTTCAATAAGAAAATGAATCAGGAGAAACAACCCTTAAAGTGATCCATCCATATATACTGCATATCAGCCATTAAGTCAACCATGTGTTCCATGCTATTCCTGTGTAATTTACATCTTAATCAAGTCCCCCCAAATTCCCATAGAGATCCATTCAAATGCAAAGAGGTTATAGTATTGCTTGTAAGAGTATCAGAAAATAAGATATCAAGAATCTTTTGATGTTGTTGGGTCACAGACACCAGGAAGTCATGGCAAGCAAAGGACATGCAACCAAATATTAAATGTGATGACTTTATTTAAATTTATATCTTGGACTATGTGTAAAAATGGCTACAATTGCTAAAGTAAAAATAGAACAAAATAGAAATAGTAGTTTGTAACATTATCAATGCCTTGACTGTATTTTTTGATCAATTTAATGCTACCTCGGTGAATAAAAGTTACTTTCAAAAACATAAAAATGTGTCAGTGATTCAAAACTTTTGAATGGGAGTATATATATATATATATATATGAGGGAGAGAGAGAGAGAAAGATAAATCAGGGTTGAAGAGCATCCATTAAGGCAGGTAGTCTGTTTTATTTTTGACAGTTGCTCAAGGCATGGCTTTTGAGTTTGGTGTGAAGAATTCGAGTCAGTGAGCATGGTTCTGTGAGGAATAATGTTACAGCGCCATCTATCGATTGTAAGCAGTTTTTTTCTGCCATTTAATTTTCCTAAAAATTCATTAGATTTTTTGTCAATATTGCGATGCATCAAGGCTGACAAGATTTGCATACAAAATAGAATTGCATACATGGCTTGTTGAAGTAGAATTTATAGATGTACATGATAACCTAAGTGTGACAATATTTCTGGCATGCTAATAGTATTCATGTGAGCAAATTGGCTTTTAAGTACCACCTGTTGCTTTACCTGGGAATATTTTAAATTACTCTGTGGAGTAATTATTGGAGTGGCGTGACTAAGTTTGCATCTTAATTAGTTTTGACTCTCATATCATAACATCCCCCAGCTAGCGGTCCAACATACTATTTGTGTGATACTATTTGTGTGAGAGTGCATGTGTGATGACAAGAGCTGTTAATAGCATTAGATGTAGCGATCATTTTCTGGAATATGACATTACATACAATGCCAGAATAAACAATGCTTTCTATAGCCTGGGGATATGTCTGCAAGACTGGCTTTGTAGAATAATATTTAATATTATAGGTCATATATATATCTAGGCAACACAGCTCTAGTATTTCCTTGAACAAAGGTGTAAGTGACTACTTGCTCAAATTATTCAATCATTCAAAGTCAAATTCCCAGAAATATTGAGACGGCAGTGAAAGGACTGTTCATCTGGCTGTAGATCTTTGTTTAACATGCCACTATAGGTGGTAATTAAGTGTTCGGTGGAATGTCCTTAATGGTCTTGAATTTGCTGGTGATTGAAAAGATTTCCACACTGTCTTTTCCATACAACGATAATTGCAACGTGTATCCTCCACATCCATAAAGACGAAATGTCATCAGCCTATGAAGAAAGTTCAGGGCGGGATGCATATTTCAGAAGCACAGCAGTAAAACTGGTAGTGAAGGATTGATGGACAACGTCAATTATCTCCCTCCATGATGATGGGAGGTGACGTTATTTTCTCCCGTCAAAGACAATCTAAGTTTGTCAGCTTCAAAAATATCTGCAGGATGCATAGCAAGCAAATGACAGACACAAAACAAAAAACAGAGCTAATTTAATATCTCTGCACAGACCATTTCTAATCTGATGCTCAGTAATTACTGTCGTAGTGCTGCTCCCTGGTTACAAATCCCATTGTGTGCATTATCACGTAGGTGGATGATGAATCATAATTGTACTCTGCCATTGGATAACAAACATTTAAACATTTTCAGATAAAAATAACATAGAAAAAACTAAAAAGTACACCATAGTACACCAAATTTTCAGTCATATTAAATGTAGAATCCAATGCTTTTTGACAGACCACAAAGTGACAATGCTAAGACACAAAGAGACCTTGTAGTCATATTAAATGTAGAATCCAATGCTTTTTGACAGGCCACAAAGTGACAATTCTAAGCCACATTTGACTCTTTTCCAGTTTCAAAATAGTTTTTTTGTCATTCTATAATTATCATTGCAAGTTCTCAATACACCTCAGTAAGGAATCCAAATAAGCTCGACAACCAATAAATAGTATAGAAGATGTATCGCATTAAACATTTGTAAGAATGAGTATATACTGTATATGCAACATATAGCCATAGCACTATAAAATTAATTCCTACAGACACAATAATGCTGTGAGTGGTTATCTATGGCACGAGATACTTCTTACTTTTCCAGACAGGCGCATGTCTGTGCATGTTACTAATTAAACTTGATGTCTTCAAGGCAGATGTACTGCACTTGCCAGCTTAATCCTTGTCTGTTCAGGATCTCTGAATAACTCCTGACAGTTCTGCTCTGTTCCCTTCCAAACCACAGAAAACCACAGTATTAGCCTGGATCACAGGCTCTTGTTCTCACACGGAGAAAATATTGCCTCTGTGACCTCAATATTGCCATTTCTTTCTTGGCCATATTGACAATCATGGCCTACAAATCCCAGCACCTGGTCCAGGTCCTTGTAATACCCTGCTGGCTTACCTCCATCCCTGTGACACCAGAAGCTTAAACCTGCTCAGAATACCACAGTTTGGCTTGTCTTCAGCCTCTGCAGCATGCCCATGTCTCAGCAGCGCCTGCACGGGCTGCTTCTGTTTATGTGCATGCTTATTTACTGTTTTCTATCAGCTGAACACAGTTCTCCTTTTTCTTCCAATATTGGCACGGCCACCTCTGCATAATGCACCATCCAATCAATCAATCAATCAATCAATAATAAATAAATAATACACTCTTTCTGTTATTCTCGTATAAGGCTGTTAGTGTAATGTTCCGCTCCCTTCCTGTTCGTTTTCTGTATATTCCTGTTTTCCCTCCGTGTCATGTTGGATCCTTTTGTCCGTGTTTTCCCCGCTGCTGTGGTCTGGGCGTTTCCTTCTCTGTCTTGTTCGTCGGGTTGTCTTACTTCCGCCTTTTCACTCCGTCCCCCCTCGTTGCATGCATTTCCTCACCTGGTGTTTCTTAATCACTCCCGTTTATTTTCCACACCTGTTCCTTGTTTAGTTCTGTCATTAACCTCACTATTTATTCCTTCGGCTGGCTGCCAGTCGGCGCCAGTTCGTTAACTATCGTCACGCGGTGTTAATGCTCGTTGTTTGCCTGGTCGCGTTCAAAGAACTACTCGCTTGGTTGTGGGATATTATCCCCTTGCAGCTAGAGTTCCGCTCCTAACTACAGTCTGTGTTCGTTTCCCCCCGTTTTCGTTGTGTGTGTTGCGGTACCTCCACCTCCAGCTCGTGTAGGCTCCGGGTTGGCGTGTTACCTGGCTACCCTCCAGTTGTTCCTGTCCGGCCGAAGAAGCCAACTAGTTCTTCGGTTCCGGTTCCGGGAGCTCTGGAGACCAGTCAGCTCCTTCCGGACCTACCGCAGCTACGCCACACTACCCAGCCCTGCCGTGCTTCACCAACCACCTACCTCTCAAGCCCTGCACCTCCGTGAGAACCTCCCGGTCATTTCCGTGCCTTCCCTTGCACTAACCCCACCTGCTTTGTTTTGTTCTGTACCGGTGCAGTCATTCCGGTCCAGTTCCTGTCCTGCCGTAGTGAGCCGCTCCCCAGCTAGTCCAGTCCAGTCCAGGTGTGAGCCGTGCACCTACCTGTCCAGTCCAGTTCCGGTTTGGAACAATCCGTTCCAGACCCTGCTTCCCGTGTGGACCTCCCGGTCCAGTTCCAGTCCAGTCCAGTTCCGGTTTGGAACAAATCCGTTCCAGACCCTGATTCCAGTGTGACCTCCCGGTCCAGTTCCAGTCCTGTCCAGTTCCGGTTTGGAACAAATCCGTTCCAGACCCTGATTCCAGTGTGGACCTCCCGGTCCAGTTCCAGTCCAGTCCAGTTCCGGTTTGGAACACACCCGTTCCAGATTCTGATTCCAGTGTGGACCTCCCGGTCCAGTTCCAGTCCAGTCCAGTTCCGGTTTGGAACATTCCGTTCCAGATCCTGATTCCCAAAGTGGACCTCCCGGTCCAGTTCCAGTCCAGTCCAGTTCCGGCTTGGAACGAACGTTCCAGACCTGCCAGCCCAGCTCCGGCTTGGAGCAGCCCGTCCCGGGCTTCCTTGCTGTTCCAGCGTAATATTGTGTATTGCCTTTTCTGTACAGTGTTGGGACTACCCCAACACTTAATTTAATAAACCCCCCTTTTTGTGAATCTGTCTCCTGGTCGTTGCACTTGGGTTCGTCTCGTTCCGGGTTCGTAACAGAACGAACTGGCCAAAAATCATGGACCCAGCCGACCTGGAGCAAATTTGTCACGCCTTCTCCTGCCAAACTGCGGTCAGCGACCAACAGGGCCGACGTTTGGATGACGTGTTGGAGGTGCTGAGGGGCATCACGGAGCAAGTGGCGCAGCTAGCTCTTCACCAGCCGCTTCCGCGTATTCCTATGGGCCCTACACCGCCCGCGCCGGATCCGCCGGTGGATCCTTCTGTTCCCACTTCTCTCCGAGAGCCCCGCGTTCAACATCCAGAGTTATACCGCGGGGGATTGGGAAAGTGTCGCGAATTCCTGATGAAATGCGACATAGTATTCCGGATGCAGCCCTCCTCCTTCGCCTCCGACCCATGTAAGATCGCCTTCATAATGAGCAGTTTGGGAGGAGGTGCCCTGGAGGGTGCTACATCCATTTGGGACAGCCAAGTCGCGCTCTGCAACAACTTCGCCGCCTTCACCGCTGAGATGCGGCGTGTATTCGATCACCCTACCTGTGGGCGAGACGCAACTCAACGCCTACTTCAGGTCCGTCAAGGAAGCCGTAGCGTTGCTGAAATGGCAATCCAATTCCGTACCCTCGCAGCGGAGTCCGGATGGAATGACACCGCCCTTCAGGGGGCTTTCCGCCAGGCGCTGAGCGAAGAGTTAAAGGACCAACTTGCCACCCGCAAAGAATCCACGTCACTCAATTGCCTTATTAGCCTGGCCATCGCTATTGACAACCGTCTCCGTATCCGGGCCCGTGAGCGAGGGGGGAACTCCGGTCATCAGCATCAGCAACACATACGCTCACACCCTTCTGCCTCGGGATCCAGAGCGGCGTCTGGGGTCTCTGAGGAAGAGCCCATGCAACTGGGCAGAGTTGCGGTCAACGCCGAGGAGCGCCAACGTCGCCTGCGATCTAGATCCTGTTTTTACTGTGGCAAACCAGGCCACCAGATCGCCTCATGCCCCATTCGCCCAAAAGAGTAGGCTCGCCAGTTAAACTGGGCGTACTGACGAGCCCAATCATACCTTGCCATGCAGCTCAGAATCGCCTTGTCTTCAAGGCCACTCTCCTTTGGAGGGACAAGTCCGAAGTCTCGTCGGCCCTTATCGACTCTGGTGCCGACGCTAACTTCATGGACATCACCTTCGCCAAGAGGGCCGGCATCCCCACGGAACTGCTACCCTCTCCCATTACTGCTTTTGCCTTAGACGGTAGGAGTCTGGGGTTAGTCACCCACTCCACCGTTCCAGTACAGCTCGTTTTATCCGGCAATCATCGGGAGAGTATTCAACTTCTGCTCATCAACTCTAAACAATCCTCCATAGTTTTGGGTCAGACCTGGCTCCGCCTTCACAACCCTCACATCGACTGGCAAGCCGGTCGTATCCTGGCGTGGAGTGGTCACTGTCTGGCTAGCTGTCTTCGTTCCGCTCTCCCCCCTCCGGGATCCAAGAATTCCAGCACCAACCTACCCGAACCCGATCTGTCCAACGTTCCCAAGCAATATCACGACCTCTGCCTTACCTTTTCAAAATCACGCGCTCTGTCCCTACCTCCTCACCGACCCTACGATTGTTGCATTGACCTGCTGGCGGGAGCCAAGCTTCCGTCTGGTCGTCTCTACAGTCTGTCGGGTCCGGAGAAACTCTCCATGGAGGAGTATATTCATGAGTCCCTCGCCTCGGGCATCATCCGCCCTTCCTCCTCTCCTGTTGGTGCTGGGTTCTTTTTTGTGGGGAAAAAGGACGGCTCACTACGGCCCTGCATCGACTACCGGGGGCTCAATCAAATTACCATCCGCAACAAATATCCTCTTCCCCTTATTAACACTGCCTTTGAACCCCTCTCGCAGGCCGTCATTTTCACCAAGCTCGACCTCCGTAATGCGTACCACTTGGTGCGTATACGGGAGGGGGATGAATGGAAGACTGCCTTCAATACCCCGTTGGGCCACTACGAGTACCTGGTGGTCCCCTTCGGCCTTACTAACGCCCCGGCAGTCTTCCAGGGCATGGTGAATGACGTCCTGCGAGACCTGTTGGGGAAGACTGTTTTCGTGTATATCGATGATATTTAGATTTTTTCTAAGTCCCCCCAGGAGCACATTCTCCATGTCCGGGAGGTTCTCCAGCGCCTGCTTGAAAACCAGCTCTTCGTTAAGGCAGAGAAGTGCTCCTTCCACGTCTCCTCAGTCCCGTTCCTCGGCTTCATCATCGAGGAGGGCAGCATCCGGGCGGATCCCGCCAAGATCAAGGCGGTGACAGAATGGCCCCAACCCACCTCTCGTAAGCACCTGCAACAGTTTCTTGGTTTTGCCAATTTTTATCGTAGGTTCATCCGTAATTACAGTGTCATTGCTGCTCCCCTAACCAAACTCACCTCCACTGCTTTTTCTTTTTGTTGGAACTCCGAGGCCCAGCTCGCGTTTGAACGCCTTAAGGCTCGGTTTTCCTCGGCCCCTATTCTTTGTCACCCTGACCCCACTCGCCAATTTACGATTGAGGTGGATGCCTCCGACACCGGCGTGGGGGCCATTCTGTCCCAACGAGCCGCCTTGGACAACAAGCTCCATCCCTGTGCTTTCTTCTCCCGGAGGCTGTCCTCCGCCGAGCGGAACTATGATGTCGGGGATCGGGAGCTTCTGGCCATCAAGCTGGCTCTTGAGGAGTGGCGCCACTGGCTGGAGGGGGCAGGTAGCCCCTTTATTGTTTTAACTGACCACCAAAACCTTATTTATCTAAAGTCTGCTAAGAGGCTTAATGCCAGACAGGCTAGGTGGTCATTATTCTTTGCCCGATTTAATTTTTCTGTGTCCTTCCGCCCCGGTTCCCGCAATATCAAAGCGGATGCATTATCCCGTGTTTTTTCCCTTCCCTCCAGTCCTGCTGACCCCGAGCCTATTCTACCGGCTTCCTGTATGGTGGCTGCGGTCTCCTGGACGATTGAGGAGGTTGTGAGGTCCGCCCAGACTTCCCACCCTGACCCCCGTAGTAACCCTAACTCCTCCCTGTTTGTTCCCAACTCCGTCCGCTCCCAGGTCCTTGAGTGGGTTCACGCCTCCTGTCTGGCGTGTCACCCAGGGGTTGCCAGAACGACCACCCTCGTCAGGAGGAGTTTTTGGTGGCCCACGCTCAAGGAGGATACCCGTGCTTTTGTCCTGGCCTGCGCGGTGTGCGCCAGGAGCAAGGCTTCCCACCAGCCTCCCTCTGGTCTTCTCCTTCCCCTCCCTGTCCCGGGCCGTCCTTGGAGCCACATTGGCGTTGACTTCGTCACCGGTCTGCCATTGTCAGAGGGCAACTCCGTCATTCTGACAATTGTGGATCGGTTCTCCAAGGCGGTTCACTTTGTTCCCCTCCCTAAGCTCCCGTCCGCCCTCGAAACGGCGGAGCTCCTGGTGTCACAGGTGGTCAGGCTGCACGGGATCCCATCCGACATTGTGTCGGACCGTGGGCCCCAATTCTCCTCCCAGGTGTGGAAGGCGTTCTGTGTAGCCCTGGGGGCCTCGGCCAGTCTGTCGTCTGGTTTTCATCCCCAGTCTAACGGCCAGGCAGAGAGGGCGAACCAGGACCTGGGGGCCGCCCTGCGGTGCGTCACTGCACGCAATCCCGCCTCCTGGAGCCGTTTTCTTCCCTGGGTAGAGTACGCCCATAACTCCCTTAAGAGTGCGTCTACAGGGCTGTCCCCGTTCGAGTGCTCATTAGGTTACCAACCCCCTCTCCTGTCGGCCCAGGAGGCCGAGGTAGCAGTCCCCTCCGTTAAGTCCCACATCCTCAAGTGCAAACGCATGTGGAGACTTGCACGCACCGCACTCCTGCGTTCTAATTCCCGTTCTCAACGTCTGGCGGACCTGCACAGGACCGCAGCCCCTAAATACAGAGCCGGGCAGCAGGTCTGGCTTTCCACATCCAACATTTCCCTTCCCTCCTCCTCTAAGAAACTTCGGCCCCGGTTTATTGGTCCCTTCCCTGTTGTTTGTCTCATTAACCCGGTTTCCGTTAAACTCTCCCTCCCTTCCTCCCTCAAGGTCTACCCCGTTTTTCATGTGTCACAGATTAAGCCTGTCGCCTCCAGCCCCCTCAGTGCCCCTACCCTCCCTCCTCCACCCGTCCGGGTCATCGACAACGCCCCGGCCTACACGGTGGACCGCATTATCGACATCCGCCGTAAGGGTCGGGGTTTTCAATACCTCGTGGACTGGGAGGGGTATGGTCCTGAGGAGCGGTCGTGGCTCCACAGGAGCCTCATCCTGGATCAATCATTGATCCAGGATTTCCACAGTCGCTTCCCTCTCAAGACCAGGCCGCCAGGTACGCCAGGGGGCGTACGTTGAGGGGGGGGGTACTGTAATGTTCCGCTCCCTTCCTGTTCGTTTTCTGTATATTCCTGTTTTCCCTCCGTGTCATGTTGGATCCTTTTGTCCGTGTTTTCCCCGCTGCTGTGGTCTGGGCGTTTCCTTCTCTGTCTTGTTCGTCGGGTTGTCTTACTTCCGCCTTTTCACTCCGTCCCCCCTCGTTGCATGCATTTCCTCACCTGGTGTTTCTTAATCACTCCCGTTTATTTTCCACACCTGTTCCTTGTTTAGTTCTGTCATTAACCTCACTATTTATTCCTTCGGCTGGCTGCCAGTCGGCGCCAGTTCGTTAACTATCGTCACGCGGTGTTAATGCTCGTTGTTTGCCTGGTCGCGTTCAAAGAACTACTCGCTTGGTTGTGGGATATTATCCCCTTGCAGCTAGAGTTCCGCTCCTAACTACAGTCTGTGTTCGTTTCCCCCCGTTTTCGTTGTGTGTGTTGCGGTACCTCCACCTCCAGCTCGTGTAGGCTCCGGGTTGGCGTGTTACCTGGCTACCCTCCAGTTGTTCCTGTCCGGCCGAAGAAGCCAACTAGTTCTTCGGTTCCGGTTCCGGGAGCTCTGGAGACTAGTCAGCTCCTTCCGGACCTACCGCAGCTACGCCACACTACCCAGCCCTGCCGTGCTTCACCAACCACCTACCTCTCAAGCCCTGCACCTCCGTGAGAACCTCCCGGTCATTTCCGTGCCTTCCCTTGCACTAACCCCACCTGCTTTGTTTTGTTCTGTACCGGTGCAGTCATTCCGGTCCAGTTCCTGTCCTGCCGTAGTGAGCCGCTCCCCAGCTAGTCCAGTCCAGTCCAGGTGTGAGCCGTGCACCTACCTGTCCAGTCCAGTTCCGGTTTGGAACAATCCGTTCCAGACCCTGCTTCCCGTGTGGACCTCCCGGTCCAGTTCCAGTCCAGTCCAGTTCCGGTTTGGAACAAATCCGTTCCAGACCCTGATTCCAGTGTGACCTCCCGGTCCAGTTCCAGTCCTGTCCAGTTCCGGTTTGGAACAAATCCGTTCCAGACCCTGATTCCAGTGTGGACCTCCCGGTCCAGTTCCAGTCCAGTCCAGTTCCGGTTTGGAACACACCCGTTCCAGATTCTGATTCCAGTGTGGACCTCCCGGTCCAGTTCCAGTCCAGTCCAGTTCCGGTTTGGAACATTCCGTTCCAGATCCTGATTCCCAAAGTGGACCTCCCGGTCCAGTTCCAGTCCAGTCCAGTTCCGGCTTGGAACGAACGTTCCAGACCTGCCAGCCCAGCTCCGGCTTGGAGCAGCCCGTCCCGGGCTTCCTTGCTGTTCCAGCGTAATATTGTGTATTGCCTTTTCTGTACAGTGTTGGGACTACCCCAACACTTAATTTAATAAACCCCCCTTTTTGTGAATCTGTCTCCTGGTCGTTGCACTTGGGTTCGTCTCGTTCCGGGTTCGTAACAGTTAGGGTCAATGGGTTCATCAATGGGTTTAGCAATTCACTACTGGTCGCATATCAAACAATTGACTCCTGTGGCAGTAATGAAGTACGATGTAATATTATACAATACATAACAAATGTTGCACTATGGAAGGTGATAGAAAATCAGGACAGACAGAGTATTAAGTATCTATACAGTGAAATTGACTTATTTGTCCCTGCCAGTCTTCATCTGTCTGTCAGTCTAATTGTACAAACCGAGGCCCTAGTCTTTGTCCTCCTTACTATCCGAAACATCTGCTGAACATTATGAAGCCTTTCATCTAGCATCTGCAAGACATAGGGACATTTTACTGAGGCCATTCTTTCATCAATGTACAAACAAAACAATATTACTGCCATACAGCTTGATTTAAAATAGTTTGGTGGAAGTTCGGAATTAAAATTACTCATCCGAGAAGGTCAGAGTCCGCAAAACAAGCAGTGTAGAAAAACCGAAGCTCAGCTGGTTAATACGCCTGAAGACATAATAAACTTTGCAGTCATACAGTTTGGCAGTGGGCTTAACCCTGAAAGCATATCCTAAGTAAACCTTGCTCTGAAAAGCTTATTAAGCTAACCAGTGTCCAGCCAACATAACATAAGTTTGTGTGGCATATGTAAGTTCTGCTTTCAATAACATTTATTTTTGTTATTTTTCAAAGAAAACGCATATTGAACAAGATAATACTTCATGGGTATTTAAGTCCAGGTTGAAGTCACGCGACTTATGCCCAACTTTTTATGACAGCAAAATATACTTTTTTTGATGTGAAAATACTAATTCAATGAGACAAAAGTATCTTATTTTGTGTTCTAAATTGGCTTCAGCACAGAAAGATAATAACATTTTTTTTACATGAGACTAAATGTCAAATTCTTTCAATGGCTTCACAGCTTGTCTGTACACATTTCCGGTGTTGACCATAACTGTCCAAACCTTATTTTAAAAAGAGATTTTATGACTTTCAGATGTAAAAGAGCCAAGATTCTGCAAATAGTAAAAGTGAAGGTGCAGAGATTAACTCTACACAAATATCTCTGTAATCAATCCATGCATGTTTACTTGGATTGTTAACAGTGCACATATTGTGTGATTGTGTGTTTCCTATGCTGAATTGTTTTACTATACATTATTTGTTATTATGCTCCTGCCAGCCTTGATATTTTCCACATTATCTTCTGGATTTTATTGGACCATATTTACAGAAGCAATTATCAGTTCGGGCCAAATCTCATGTGTCAGGTTGTGCCAGTTTAGCTCAAATATTTTCATACGGATTGACTTCAAAACGTTTTATGTTATTTTAGATGGCTAAACCCCATTTTAAAAGTTTTCTTTCAAATGTTGCAGCATATTTCTATCAAGATAGAAAACTATTTTTAAGCCAAGTTTTCACTGCATAAAATAATCCTGAAAGTTCAGACGTCAACATCTGTTTCAAAAAGTAGGCCTTACCATTTGTTGATGGGTGAAGTTAATTTGAGCTGAGCCAAACAACTGCCTTCCACTGGACACAGGGCCGAGTGTTTCTATTGGGACGTTCACCTTTGGGATAAATAGGGCACCAGGGTAGTAACACCCTGAAACACATCAGAACTCTTCCACCCCCTCACGGTGGAAGACCAACCACAAACATGAATGCTCCAGAACATCAAATTCCTGGACCAGGAGCAGAATGAAAGCAAACCCCTTTGTGATCATATCGATCAAGGGACCAATCAAGGAATTTCTTCCCGAATAAAATGCATTCGTGTCTCTGTAATTAACTGCACAGCACTATTCAGCAGCACTTTTGTTGTGAGAAAGCCATATATTTAATATTCTGGTAATAATGGGACTACAATAATTTCTGTCAAAACAAATTGGTTTAACTCCAATGTGTAAATTAGACTATTCTCTGCATATTGTCCTGGCTACTGATTATTTGTGAAATATATAGCAGAGCACCCTTGGGTCTAATGAAAGCACATCTTAAATTTGTTCACCAATAATGATAGATATTACTTGCACTTAAATGCTTTGTCAGTTGGTGAATCATCTAAATCTTTTCAGCTTTCATCTGCACACTCATTCACATAATAACACATATATGCATATACACAGAGGACCAGTTTTAGGGAGATTAGTGGGTTTGACTGAAACATCACCTACTCAACCATATGCTATTTTGTGTTCAAAATACAGCTTCAAGAAGAGAGCTATGTCTGGCAAATTGTCTATGAGTTTTTGTGTCTGGTCAAATAAGGCCTACTGTGTATAAACCTTTACAACTGTGTTTCATTAATCCAATCAGCTGTGAATTAAAGTGACAGTTATTTATATTAATATAGTTTTAGTGTGTGATTTCAATTGGCCAATTTATTTGGGCAATGAAGGATATTTTAGATATTTACAGATGCTTATAACGGCATGCCAGCTTCTGCCGTATTGAGTAATCCGTGTAGGAATTACAACCCTTTTTACACGTAGTCTCCCCATTTTAGGGGAGACACAGTAATTGCGCAATTGGCTGCTCAGCTGTTTCTTGGCCAGCTGTGTGTCTTTGCATCATTATTTCATCCAGAAGAAAGCTAAGAAAAGGTCTAGAGTTGATTCTAGGTGTGGAATTTACATTTGGACTGCTGCTGTTGTCTCTCAACATGAGGACCAAATAGGTGTCAGTGGCAGTAAAGCTGGCCAGTATGAGGCTGAAAAATCATATCTATTAAGAGACATATCTAAAACACTGGGTGTCAAAATCAACTGTTTGATGCATTGTTAGGAAGAAAGAACAGACAGGTGAGCTCAGCAATGACAAACGACCTGGTAGACCACGTAAGACCACCGTAGTGGATGACCGTAGAATACTTTCAATTGTGAAGAAAAACCTCTTTTCAGCTGTTGAACAGATCAAGAGCACTCTCCAGGATGTAAACCTATAGATCTGTCAAAGACTATCATAAAGCGTAGACCACACCAGTATAACTTCGACCGCAAGATGTAAACTACTGGTGAGCCTCAAGAACAACACAAACAGGTTAGAGTTTGCTAAAGAGTACATTAAAAAAAACTCTTCCGCAACAAAGTTATGTTATGGACCGATGAGACAAGTATTAACCTGTATCAAAGTGATGGAAACAAGAAAGTGTGGAGGAAGAAAGGACAATTGACAATGACCCCAAACATACTGCTAAAGCAACCAAGGAGTTTCTCAGGGCAAAAAAGTGGAATGTTCTTGCCTGCAAGTCAATCACCCATCCTGAATCCAATTGAACATGTGTTTCACTTGCTGAAGACAAGACTGATGGTAAAACATCCCAGAAACAAACAGGAACTGAAGATGGCTGCAGTACAGGCTTGGAAAGGTATCAACAGGGAAGATACCCAGCATCTGGTGATGTCTATGGGACACAGGCTTCAGGCAGTCATCAAATGCAAAGCATTTGCAACCGAGTACTAAATATGACAACTTATTTCGATTATGTTCATTTGTCCAATTACCTTTGCTTCCCTAAAATGGGATATAAAAAAGGGATGTCATTCCTACACAGATCACCCAATATGGATGTAAATACCTTAAAATTAACCTCATATTCATTGTTTTATTTCAAATTTAATGAGCTGGAGCAAAAAAAAACTTGTCACTATCCAAATATGGTAATAATATTGGGATATTATATAATACGGTTCCCAAAAGCTTATTTTTTAAAACTATTTTGTGTGACGCATGCAGCCTGTGACTGCTGCGCTCAATGAAAGAAGTGGCACGGCTTCCTGTATCAACAATACTACATGTGGAGAGAAGAAAATTACTGAATGAGAGAGAAGGCTTCAAAGCAACCACAAATCCGCAGGACTGAACACGGTTGGTTTGTGCTTGAGCAATTCCAACTCCTAGGTGAAAAAAGGATGAAATGGTCTTCTTGTCACTTTCACCAAGCTTTAGAAAATCCAGATCTATTGTAAAGGTGTCTTGTTGTCCTCAAACGGGATGTTAGCTTGCCAATTTACCATCCCTCTCTGACCTAGCCTCTATATCTGTAGCAACTCCTCATCCTTAAATTTGGGCTTGAAAAAATAAGGTTAAGCAATGTAACTGCAACTCTCTTGTTTCATAGTGAGACATAATCACGATTTCAAATTCCATTTGTAAGTAGCTTGGTTAAGTTTGGTGTGCATCAACACAGGCAGTGCTTTAGACTACCCCATGCTCAGGCCAGCTGCATCTAAGCCATGCCTCTCTGGCACTGGGAGCGGAGAAGGAAAGAAATATCTGCATAATAAATTTTATGTTTATAATCATAAATATAAAATCAAACTGCTCATATATACTGTATGTATAGCCTCAGCAGGCATAATGTCACTACAAGTTGCTTTGGAGTTACAGGAAGTGTGTTTTTTTTTTTTTAAACCACAAACCTGTGATGGTCCCTACACCAGCCAATGTAAAGCTGGCAGGTCCTCAGAAATCTCCTCTGTAAATATATTAAATATATCCTTGACTACACACAAAAACTGCCTGGACCAATGGAAAACATTGAGAACTTTAAGAAAAGAACTCCAAAAAAAGGAACTATTTCCTTTAAGTTTCATGACTATCCATGAATAATCTGATTATCATATAGAAATCATATAGCATTGCCAAAACTTACAAGAAGACCAGAAGGACAAAGCTATTACTGTACAGCACACTGCTTGTGCAGCATAATACTAGATACTTCCATAAAAATGTATTTTATCCAAAAATTATTTGATCTGTTTTCATTTCATAGAATATTTTCTTGGGAGCTTGTTTGTGAACCTCCACACAAGCATGAAGATACATGTTGTTCTTCAGTTACTGTCTTTAGTAAATATTCAAACACATTTTATTAATTCAAGACATTATAATAGCCAAGTAGCCTGCATATGTTTAAAAATTCCGTGGATTAACAATTCAGAATTTATTGCCGTTACCATTTATCATTACCAAAACAGCAGAAATAGGTCATTTTTAAACACCAAGAGATGTTGGATTGAGACTACTGCATGAAAGTAATGGTGACATATGTGGAGAACATAAATAATAAATGCTATTCTATGTAATATACATTTGAAGTCAGAAGTTTACATACACTTAGGTTGAAGTCATTAAAACTCATTTTTAACCACTCCACAGATTTCATGTTAGCAAACTATAGTGTTGGCAAGTCCGTTAGGACATCTACTTTGTGCATGACACAAGTAATTTTTCCAACAATTCTTTACAGACAGATTATTTCACTTTTAATTCACTATATCACAATTCCAGTGGGTCAGAAGTTTACATACACTAAGTTGACTGTGCCTTAAATTCCAGAAAATTATGTCATGGCTTTAAAAACTTCTGATAGGCTAATTGACATTATTTGAGTCAATTGGAGGTCTACCTGTGGATGTATTATAAGGCCTACCTTCAAACTCAGTGGCTCTTTGCTTGACATCATGGGAAAATGAAAAGAAATTAGCCAAGACCTCAGAAAGAAAATTGTGGACCTCCACAAGTCTGGTTCATCCTTGGGAGCAATTTCCGAATGCCTGAAGGTACCACGTTCATTTGTACAAACAATAGTATGCAAGTATAAACACCATGAACGTGCTTTGATGCAAATCAATCCCAGAACAACAGCAAAGGACCTTGTGAAGATGCTGGAGGGAACAGGTACAAAAATATCTATATCCACAGTAAAACGAGTCCTATATCGACATAACCTGAAAGGCTGCTCAGCAAGGAAGAAGCCACTACCCCAAAACCACCATAAAAAAGCCAGACTACAGTTTGCAACTGCACATGGGGACAAAGATCTTACTTTTTGGAGAAATGTCCTCTGGTCTGATGAAACAAAAATGTAACTTTTTGGCCATAATGACCATTGTTATGTTTGGAGGAAAAATGGTGAGGCTTGCAAGCCGAAGAACACCATCCCAACCATGAAGCATGGGGGTGGCAGAATCATGTTGTGGGGGTGCTTTGCTGCAGGAGGGACTGGTGCACTTCATAAAATAGATGGCATCATGCGGAAGGAAAATTATGTGGATATATTGAAGCAACATCTCAAGACATCAGCCAGGAAGTTAAAGCTTGGTCGCAAATGGCTTTTCCAAATGGACAATGACCCAAAGCATACTTCCAAAGTAGTGGCAAAATGGCTTAAGCACAACAAAGTCAAGGTATTGGAGTGGCCATCACAAAGCCCTGACCTCAATCCAATCGAAGATTTGTGGGCAGAACTGAAAAAGCGTGTGCGAGCTATGAGGCCTACAAACCTGACCCAGTTACACCAGTTCTGTCAGGAGGAATGGACCAAAATTCCAGCAACTTATTGTGAGAAGCTTGTGGAAGGCTACCAGAAATGTTTGATCCAAGTTAAACAATTTAAAGGCAATGCTACCAAATACTAACAGAGTGTATGTAAACCTCTGACCCACTGGGAATGTGATGAAAGAAATAAAAGCTGAAATAAATTCTCTCTACTATTATTCTGACATTTCCCATTCTTAAAATAAAGTTGTGATCCTAACTGACCTAAGACAGGGAATGTTTACTAGGATTAAATGTCAGGAATTGTAAAAAATATGTAAACTTTCGACTTCAACTGTATGTGCCATTTAATCATGTGCATCAACACTGTTTATTCCTCAATAATAGAGAGTTCTAGATATGATATGGTTCAAGAGTTCTAGTTAGTTTCGCGTGCACATTGCAAACAATAACTGTTTATTAAAACATCACAAATCACTTATTGTATATTCTGCTTATTAAATCAAGCAAAATAATTCCCTGTAAAAATGTATAGATAAGACTGCCAAGACATGTGTTTAGAGCCATGTCATTTATGTATTTTTGTAATCCAATGATTCATGATGGGTGTTCAGTACACAGACTACATACAGGTATTTATGCCTGCCCATTGTGCAAGAATGTCTCATTTTTGCTGAAACATAAAAATAACTTTACATAAACACTATACATAATAAATACCCACCTGCAGAAATTTTAAGAAGGGACTCTGATCTGAAACATGGGATCAAACACAGGCGTCACTTTAGTCAGTTCAATACTACTTGTGATAGGTAATCCATGGTTTGCCCCAGGTATTAATAGCAGAGGCACTACATCTCAATCGAATTCACAAGCACACACGCAAACATCAGAGTAAAATCTATAAAACCAGACTCAGATCCCAATGGAAGGGGAGAAAGGCAGGGTGGTGCTGTCGAACAACATTGCCACTGTGTAATTAAGTTTTCACCAGGCCAGGTTTAGGCCTTTACAATGTGAAGCCACTTCCAGTGTTGCCACTTCATGCCGCCACTGTTTACCCTCTGAGGCACTTCCCCCTCCACTAACTATTCTCGTTGGGGAAACCCTGAAATCCTAGTGCATGCAGTAATTTTAGGTGAAGTGAAAAATAAAATTACAAATGAGACACCTTAAACCATTCCATATCAGTGTTTCAATCTATCTCATTGTTTTGAAGTGCTTTCAAATTCAAACTTCCCTTTCAGGGAAAGGTAGTTGAGCCCAATTGCTTTTAGCGTTTTATATAAGGCCCCTACGTCTATTTTCATACAAACCAATTACAGGTTAACAAACTGCATTCTCCTTTTTAGTTCTTCCTGCTTTCTCTTTGGTGCTGCTGCCAGTAATCCTCCTCGGACTCATTAACATAATGCTGAATTACACTTTGAAAGGCACTGATTGCGGTTCGTAAGAATGTAGGCTAAGGGTCACCGACTTAGTAGGCTGGTAGGTACTCTAAGGTTAATTTTAAAATTCTGATTGACTTCTAACAAAAACGGCCTTGCTCTAATTACATAACCATTTTTAAGAAGTTGTATTTCACATGCAGTAATGCAGGGACTATCCTCAAGCATCCAAAGAGATACCAATATGGTAATCGAGACCACTGTCAGGCAACCTTGATTTTTTTTTGGGGGGGGGGGGGGCTACATCTGTGCCTTGAATTCTGTTCATCGGGACACTAAAGAACTTTCTCTATTTGAAACTTAATTGGGCTGAATACAGAGAGGGCCCTTGTGGGACAGGTTACCTGACCGATGATGAAGACTAATTTCCATGGATTCTTTTTGATGGTTCAGCAAACAGAAAACAGATACATTTACTTAATTTAATACAAGTTGTGCCTTTACAGCCAAGGATGATGTTGATGGTCTTAGCAACATGCACCACTGTTGAATACAATACCACTATTTCTCTACCACACCAAAGGAGGTGTTTAGAACCAAAGTGCAAAAACCCAACCCAGCTTTATAAGATTGTATAAAGGATGAACTCTGCAAAATCATGTGTTTGTTATCTTGGTTTCATCAAAGAGAAGATAGGCTTTTTTAAAGACTGATGAACAGAGTTTAAAGACTGATGAACAGAGTATAATACAATAGTTGCACTTCCAACTCGTGACACTTATGGGGACAAACATTTTTATTTTTTTATATTAGTATTATTACCCATTTTAAATTTAAATCATGTTTAAGATCACAGAATAATAATATTTATTAATTTCATTTGACTTTTTAGAATAATTTGTATGATTTTTAATAAATATTCATTTGTATTTTGGGAGGGAATGTAAGAGTGTCCGATACATGGGTGGAGATTCTTTTATATTTTGTTTTTTATTTTTAATAAATTATCAATTATACCCATCAGTATATTTTTATCTTCAGAAAGATCCTTAAAACAGACTTTAGCCATCAATTACACCTCATTCTGCATCTTGTAATACACTGACAAAAAGTAAAAGTAAAAATAAATAATTAAAAATATATTTTGTTGGAAATTTCAAAACCAATGCAATGGCATCACTAAATATAGTACTGATTATTATCCAGTTTTCACATTTTGCAGTTATATTAAATTTAGAGATACCTGGAGACTTCTCGTCTTATAACATTGTAGAACTCATATATTGTGTTTCTACTACAATTTTTTTCAATAATCCTAATGAATTAGTATGCAGAATTAGCATACTTGTCTCCTAAAAGCCAACACAATATACCTTATGTAAGGAAAAAAATCGCAAGTTTATGTAACAAAACAAATACGTTTAAAAAAAAGATGTGTTCCAAATTAAGTTTCATTGCAGATTATGACTAATTTCCAACAAAAATGGCATCCATTTAAATACTAAATAGTTTAAATACTGCTCCATTTGAAAAATCCCAAATTTCCCACTCAATTTCATTATGCTAGTTCAGATGTCATGTATCATGATAACATATAAATAGGTAATAAATAAAAATGTATGAATGTATGTGTGCCCGCATGCACATGTGTGTATTAGTGTGTGTGTACTGATCTAAATCAATGAAGATCTGTAATATTCTCTCCCAGCTTCCTTGCTGAGTTTTGAGGCTTGAAATCAAAGTCAGCTCAGAGGGACAGAATGACTTCCCATTATTAGGGAAGCATTACACAAACATATCATTAATCCATTCCACTAATTTAGTGAGACACAACGTTGTGCATATGAAAAGGTTATGGGTTGACAACTGGATGAACTCAATATTTTTCCATAGAAAAGGAAAGTATTATTTTTCTCAAAACGCAGTTCAACAAGTAGGTGCAGTAGTATTCTCCTGAAATACAGTAGATTTGTGCATGAGGACACAGGTTTTGGTACAGGGCTGACTCCGGGTGTGGCAGGACTTTCTGATTGGAGGTAAGAAGCTGGGAATGAGCGACAGGGAACTGCTCTCCGAGGCTGCGCTCAGTCTATAACGATGTCACTTGGGCACCGCGGTCGCGGTCGTCCCGCTCGTAGCCGATTGGCTCCAGCTGTTGGACGATGTAAGTGGCGATCTCCTGGGACCCCGCCGCGATGACCCGGCGGGACATGAGGTCGAGGGGTCCCCCTGGGACGAGAACACGAAAGGCACATTTGTCAGGGTCACGTGCTAAACCTCTCTCACCACAAGAACAGAGCATGGAGAAGCAAAACCATCCGCCCTTTTTTCCCTCCCGAGATCTCCATTAATGTGGGAAAAAAACACACTGATAATCCTGGTGGTCCCTAAGGCTATGGCAGCAAACCTGCAAAAATTATTCTCTCAAGAGCCAGTAGTTTTGCTGCTTCTCTTAAAATCCCCATCACTGAATGGTGGATAACAGCCAACCACATATTTAGCTTGCACCATCCAAACAGTGCCTCTCTGTACCAACTGGCACGGGCTAGGGGTAAGAGAGGCCAGCACTAAAGCCCTCTAATAAGAGCAAAACATTCTGTCCGCAAAGGGTTAGACAGATACAATTTTATTTTAATGTACCATTAGCTGAAAATGTGCTTTGAATTCTGCTGCAATACTCATGTATCTAATGCAGGTGCATGACGATGACCTAGAAAAAACATGTTTTACACAAACAATTCCTCTTTTTGGCCAAATCATAGGTGAAAGCTGAAAAACAAAAAAAACAACTACATTTATCATTTAAAATGTTTGCTTATGCAACCAGGTCCATGGTGATTAATGATCACTACTGATTTATTTATGACAATTACACATATCCTGTTCATGGACATGTGTGTAAATGCCCTGAGCAGCTGAGATAAGGTTTTTTAAGGGTACATGGAAGTACCTCAATCTGGATTAAAACCATGGCCCACAGTCAATGCACTTTAAACCAACATCTGTATCTTGCAGCTTCCTGCTATGGGTAGATTTATATGAATTCTTACATCAACAAGCTCTTCATTTGATTAAAACACTTTTAACCCTATTCTGATAAAATCCACCTGAGGTGTCAATCACCACTCCCCCAGCTTCCCGGATGATGACCGCAGCTGCTGCGATGTCCCAGCAATGCAGTCCGTACTGGTAATAGGCATTAGCTGCTCCAGTGGCTATGTAGCACAGTGCCAGTGTAGAGCTACCAATTATCCGGACCCTGTGAGACAAGAGAGAGCTTAGAACAGAGCCACGCCTTACCTGGCACACTCACCCAGTCTAACCTTGCACACTCACAGTCTAACCTCGCACACTCACCCAGTCTAACCCTGCACACTCACACAGTCTAACCCTGCACAATCATCCAGTCTAACCCTGCACACTCACATAGTCTAACCCTGCACAATCACCCAGTCTAACCTTGCACACTCAGAGTCAGACCCTGCACAGACCCAGCCTAACCTTGCAATCTGACCCAGCCTAACCTTGCACGCTCACCCAGTCTAACCCTGCACAATCACCCAGTCTAACCCTGCACACTCACAATCATAAGTACACACAACGTTGGCCAACATAGCATCGTCTTCCCCTGAAAGTCTCTCTCTGTCCCCCAAGGTCATCATTGAGAGATTAAGGCCCGAAACAGACCTTAGGTAAATATGCAAAAGCAAATGGCAACACTGGGCCAACGCACTGCAAACGCACGGCCCTATTGTACATTCTCAACACGCGTTGTTATGTCCCTGTGGAGATATTCAACCCAAATCCTTGAGGGGGTGATTCAGGGCGAATCAGAGCGTCGGTAAACCGACTGCATATACTGCGTATGTTTTCTTTTCCACCGCAATTGCACTACCGGGATTTGTATAAGCTGTAAATTTTTCTTAATTATGCTTTTCATGTTTTAAGGGATTATTTACCCTCTTAAGCCACATTATGAATGAAATACCTTTGCATGCTGGCATGAATAATACAAGTCATATTCACATTATAGGCTACTCATTGCTCCTCTATTTCAATGAAGAGGTGATGAAGTAATGTTATACTTTTCTAATGTGCTTATGCAGTTATATGCTTGTAGAATGCCAAGAGCAGTAACGGAAAATTTGAAGAGGAACCCACCCTGCAGGTGTGAACAAACATTGTTTATCTTAAGCAGATAGAGAAGCTGCAGAATGTCACGTCATTATGTAGACTGTTAGCATCCTTAATTGTCTTGAGCAAACTGATTTCTTATCCTTATACGGCAATATGGATGAAAATATAACAGAGCCAGAAGTGTATAAAACTGATGCTACCCCTCTGCGGGGTATAGTTCTCCTACAGTACCACTTTGTGTGTTGTCTGGGTGTTCTCTCTTCAGCTGAATAAACTCAACTCTGATAAACTCATCGCTGCCTGGTGGTAAGTCTGTTCTTTGTGAGAGACGAGCATTTCCACCACAGCATACTTAAGGTCTGTTTCGGACCTTAGACTCTTGTTCTCTGCATGTGATTGGATGGTCTTACCCATGAGTGGGTGCACTCAGAAACTTCTCAATGTTCCCTGAAAAGATCTTCAGTGTTTTGGGGTCTCTCTTGGCTCCGATTTCTGTTAAAATAAGGGCCTTGGACACATCTATAAAAACCAGGCAGAAGTTATACATTTCAGGAACAACAGCAGTCTGTCATGAAGGCAATTCTCAATTTTCACAAAGCCTTATGAACTTTGATTTGAGATAAATTCTGACCACTAATGAAATGTACTAGAAATCAAACTGTAATCAAATTCATGGAAGAATGCTACTCTATTTCAACAGAACATTTAAAAATTTATTTTAATTATTGATAGCAATGCACAACATATCCCCTCAAACAGAGGAGAAATGCAGTTGTAATATTGACAAAATACAGTCATTTAGATATCTCCTCTTTCCAGCAAAAATGTTACATGTCTTAGCTTTTGCATTTCAATCAAGCCTATCAACTACAGCAATGCAGACAACAAGCATTGTGCAAGCACAGTCAGTAGAGGCCAAGCAAGAGCTATGCGATACTGGTCTTTTGTCCTTAGCAAGCACGACTACTTGTCCGTATCAAGTACAACTACTTCAAAATATAATCCTAAAAAGTTAATTCTGCAGAATATTATATTTTCATTAATATTAAGTTTAAATGTTATAATTTCCTATAGTTTACTCACAGTTTACCTTACCTTAAGTGGTATACAAATACAATCATCTTGTTTACTATCTGCTTGGTAAATATTCAAAAACTACTTGGGAAATGAATGATTTCATTGCACAGGAACAAAAAACCAAAACTATAAACAGGCTTCTCTTGACACTGTCCTAATAATATGACACTTGGCTCAACAAAATCTACACTAACCTTTTTCCTTTGATACCTGAAGCCTTAGACCATTGCAAAAGGCCCCATGGCCTTTCATAGCAGTGTATAAGGTCTCTTCAAAACAATGGTATATGACGCCAAATTCAAGCTACAAGTAAAAGAAATTAAACAAATGAGGAGACTAAAGCAAGAAAATCCAATTTATCGTTGATGTAATGGAGTTAGAACAAAGAAGAGAACCAACTGTGGAGAATGTGAAGTGTTGTACAGAAAAACACTAATATGCACATTCAAAGGAGATGGAACAATTAAAGATGGATTATGTGCTGAAGCCAAACAGCCCCCATTCAAACACCAGCATAAAAAAAACACACTACCAGTGGGTTTGATTTATTTTGAAATCAGTAGGTGATGAAATCAAATAGTTTATTAATCTGTTATTAATCAGAGAATTACACATACTTATGAATTTAAATAAAGCTATTGACATTTCACATTAATGTTCAAGCTGTGGCCGAGTTCTACTTTAGAGACTTAGTTACAATACATCACATATTTTTCATGCATTTCTTTTTAGTATTGATTCAATAGGAAAACAGGGCAACAACTTCATAAGTAACATGCAAATATACTACAGCACACGCCTCTTTTAGGCATCCTTAGCCATCTTAATACATGATAGTTAGACATACCCCATGAATATCTTTTTTTTTTTTTTTGCTTATTCACTTAGACAAGAAGATACATTCTGGTATGTACATGCATCTGATTAGCATGGCAGCATTGCACTGAGCCAAACAGGCAAACTGTCACTCGCCAATTCTGTAAACATGCCGTTGGTGAAATGTTATTTGGGTTTATCAATACACGCATTGGCAAGAGCTAAAACAAATAGGCCCCATAGCAGTTTTAAGAAGGTGGATTTACCTCTTTTCTCACAGCAAATCCAATGCTTACAGCCACCATGGGAAAACTACAAACAAAAGCAAAATATCAGTGTCCCATAAGGGTTGCTTTCCATAAGGGTCACACATGAGACGTACAAGCTTTTCTATTCATGTGGATAGGATCTGTGCGGAACAAGCTTGAAAAAGGCATCTCCATTGAGCATTAACGCATGAAATGGGTGGGCTACTCAAAATGTGTTATTTGTTACTGACAGAACTTCGGTGTGGATACTAAAATATGTTTAATTTATTTTTTTATTTATACATTTGGTTCAGGAGTGAAACCACCTGAGATGAACAAACACAAACAAAGCAAAATACTGAAATAGAACCAGGAAAAACAACTCTGACAAACAAAACCCAGTATTGGGTCCTGTAAAATGAATTCCCCTAGATCTATAACAATATAAGAATGAAATAAAACGGACAAACCTGCCTTCAAAATGACAGTCTAATAGCCTTGTGAGTGTATGATCACATCCATATCACACATATTCCAACGCAACCATTTATTCTATCTCTTTTCAGGTTTGTAGCTGGCTAGCTGAATCACTGGAATTACAAATGTACTGTAATATAGTCACTGCAAAATATGAAATATTACCTATAAATTACCGTTCAACCTTTCATAATATCTTTAATAACCATGCAAAACAGATGCAATGCAATATAGCTGTCAAGGCAATAATTCACACAGAAATTCCATACTGTACCTGTGGACAAAATTACAGGTTCCATCAATTGGATCAATTATCCAGGTGGGGCTGTCTGTTAGAATGCATTTTGCCCCAGCAGCAGAAGACTCCTCACCAATGAATCTACAGGACAAAAGACACCGATATAATCTCTCATTGGAGAGATGGTAGGGTTGTGTATTTGAGTACTGAAAAAAATTACAGGGGGCATCGCGTGTGTCTTTACTTGTTTAATGAGGGAAAACCTCAACATCTTACATTTTTAACATTATTCATTTATATAATCAAATACTTACTTTTTCAACCAGGTTATGCACATTGGCCAAGCAAGGGTGCAAAGTCCAAGATTAAAACCTGCAACCTTCTGGTAAAAAGACCAGGTCCCAGCACATCACAGAGAAACCATGAGTGAAACTGAAAGACTGTGCTAATGTCAGACCTGGGGGGTATACTACGAAGCAGGTTTACGGAGTTAGCTGGATAACTGCACTGAGTAAAACCTGGAACAGCTCTTTTTACTGTTCCAGATTTGGGAAGTTTCCGGGTTTTACTCAGTGCAGTTATCCAACTAAGTTAGAAATCCAGCTTCGTAGAATACCCCCCTGGGTTCAAAGTATTTGTTTTGGATTCAAATACTTTTTTGCATTTGACTAAGCTTCCCTGGTGTAATGGAAAAATTAAATAATTCCAAAAGTGTAAACCCGGCCCATCTGCTAATAGGCTCAAATGACCCAGGCAAGATGAATAGATCACAGAAAAGTTCTTGAATCCAATACAAATACTATTTGAACCCAGGTCTGGCTAACATCAATGTTTAAAGCAGAACTATTTCACGCACCTGTGTGAGGGGAACCTCTCTCTGAGGGTGGAGATGATCAGTTCTTCTACCTGATTGTCAGCCTCTGTCACCAGGTCAGCTGGCGTGCTCTTGGTGCTCACACGCTTTTCTTGTTTGACGGCTTCCCTGACCATCTGCAAGAATTGCATTTTTTTTCTTCTAATCCAGCCTTAACATTATAAAGGCATGTAGCAGAATTGTGCTTCTAAAGTTAAAATACAATGTCCTGACCAGTGTGTTAATGTGAGCATCCATCCACAGCTCATGAACTTCCAGGTTTTAAAAAATCTATTTAAATTACATTTTCTTTTTCTTTTTTTTACAGTTTTTGACTGTATTAGAAAACATCCATCAAATAGGATGACCAAACATGGGAACTTAAAGTAATTTAGTAATTAAATGGATATGTGAAAGAAATAGATCTGTCAAGTACGATAATGCACCGTTTGTCTCTCATTTTACATAAATGCAAATTTGGCTGATTGAGTAGGGTTGAGGTTGGTTTTGTGGGTAGGAAAAAAACAATGTTAATCAATAAGTTCAATCAATCACAAAAACCTTAACCTCTGATGACGGTCTGTTAAACCCTGAACTGTAATGCAACAGTATCAGTTAAGGTTGAAATAAATACATTATAATATAATTACATTATGTAGGCTACGTAAACAGAAAATGTCCAGTCCACTAAGAACTGAAACACATACATTTCCAAGAGTCTAACAAGAACTGAAGTAAGACAGATTGGATGCCAAATGCAACAGCGCCCTTGTTCTGGGTGATCACGAGATAAGAATCTTAAGACGAGAGCGCGCCTACAGCCAAAGCCCTTTAAACCCATATAGAGAGAGTACTATACAATCTCTGGCTATACATTGTTATGCAGCGCTTTTCAGTAAGACAGTCAATATAGATCAGCTAGTAGGGTCACCACCACCACAGTTCTGTGGGCCCCACTGGATAGCACTTAACTATCTTAACTATCAAGCTACAAACTGTACTGGGGTCGAAAAGAGACAATGCAAACATTTAATTACACAGACGCTAATTTGGTGTAGGCGACGTGGTTATAGCCTAGGTTAGCCCACTGTAAGATTAAAACGATGATATACCGTATCATATATTTTACATTCGATGGGCGAACAATCTCGACTAGGTCACAAATTAAACTACGCTTGATGGATCGAATATGACGATAGTTTCATCCATTATCAAAATGTACCTCAAAATAGCATATCAGGAATAGGCTACTGATTCAGTTTCATCTCTGTAGGCTATGTGCGGACTAATACGTCCGCCCAACCAAAATTATGTGACGCTATGTCTCATACAATATGCAGCCACATAGCCAAAATCGTTCTGTGAAACAGAAAGATCACACTTTATTCGTGTACCTGTCCAGCCCTTCGTGCTATCTGAACAGCAATATCCATACATTCTTGCCAGCACTTGTCGCTCTCCATTGAGGTCATGATTTCATTAAAG
The DNA here is from genome assembly GCA_029718625.1 of Synaphobranchus kaupii. Classification (NCBI taxonomy): domain Eukaryota; kingdom Metazoa; phylum Chordata; class Actinopteri; order Anguilliformes; family Synaphobranchidae; genus Synaphobranchus; species Synaphobranchus kaupii. The sequence goes on along the minus strand of CM056377.1, from coordinate 37,657,566 downwards.
GTCCAGAAATAAAATAACACTATTCCAAAAAAATTATCAAGCGAAAAATTCGGAGAAGTAATTCAGAACATCCTGAAATATTTTCCTGCGAGTGTGTTCTTTTTCCCCCCAGCTGTCCTCCCTTATGTTTGGGTACGCCTTTAGGTTCCTGCGCTTCTTCACTGTATAGTGGAGTAAAGAGGTAGCGAGCGGATCTCGCCGTGTGTAGGCTAGGCTACTCTATCTCCATGCGCCAAGAGGAGCATGTCGCACGGCCTACGACAGCTATGACCTTCGGGTACTCCCACTGTTTTCATTTCAGATATTCAATTATGATTATATCTAGACAGGACATCATCACAAATTATTTTAGATATCACGTTAGCTCGATAAAAAAATTATTATAAGTAGGCTATATCCCATTTGAATAATAACACCCACGGTAAAATACGTAGATCTAATTCTCATTTTCTCAAAATCTATATTGCATTGCACAACGTAATAGAATAAGCACATGCATTTCCAACAGAGGGCGCCAAAGTCATAATTTCTGCTCCTATACTCGATGAGTTCAATAATAATGATGGACGAGGCTTCTTGAATCAGCCAATGCAACTGCAATGAATGAATCATTAATTTTTAACCAATCAAATTGTTTTGAATGAATAATTATGTTGTAGTCTCCTGATTTCCGATAAAAGAAAATTAGTGGTATTTTCAGCAGATTGCATTTTCTTGAAAATATTACCGATCTATCCATCCATCCATCCATTATCAAACCCGCTTATTCCTGGTCAGGGTCACGGGGGTGCCTATCCCAGCATGCATTGGGCGAGAGGCAGGAATACACCCTGGACAGGCCGCCAATCTATCGCAGGGCACACACACCATTCACTCACACACTCATACCTATGGGCAATTTAGAGTCTCCAATTAGCCTAACCTGCATGTCTTTGGACTGTGGGAGGAAACCGGAGTAGCTACCCGGAGGAAACCCACGCGGACACGGGGATAACATGCAAACTCCACACAGAAAAGTCCTCGGCCGGGATTCGAACTCAGTAGGCTATATTACCGATCTAGTATGTTTTAAAAATGTAAAACATACATATTATGTTGCACCTTTAAACTTTAATTTGAGATGGAGCATGGACTTGTATAACCTTTATACTCGTACATTTGCATTACATGAATATTACCTGTTTCTCTTCCGAGCGACAAATTCAACTCATCAGCAAAACTCCAGTCCCTTGGTAACTTTTTCATTGCCCCACACGACTGTCTCGTGCTCCACTGGTATTTGTCTGGAGCATATAGAACAAATGAACATCATGCGGCGTGGGGCATTGGGTATATAATATTATAGCCTATATTAGCACCGATTGCTAAAACAATGTTGTAAAATGAAATAAACTTTCCATAGGCCTATACTTGGTGCGTAGCCTACTTGGTTGAGATGAAAACAAAGTTATACACGCACGCACGCACGCACGCACGCACGCGCGCGCACGCACACACACACACACACACACACACACACACACACACACACACACACACACACACACACACACACACACACACACACACACAAATATTTATAACTCAAACATATGTCAGAGGTAGGCCATGTTTCCTCACTTTTCGCACAATTTACAATGACCTGAATTCTGCGGGTTATTATTAAATACGCTTTAATCATTTGGATGTGTTTATAATCCGGTTTTCCAGTCATCCTAATACTAATTCAGATAATGCAGTTTGAGGCTTCAATTGGATAGCTACAACAGATGAGACTAAAGGTTTTTTGAACATTACTTGCAAGATGGCTAAATGGTCCCATTTGAACCTTCAAACTGGGAGACCCGTTAATGTGGCCATTCATAAGACCTGCATATGGAACCACAGGAAAAAATTTTTTTTTTGAACAAGCGCAATTCAGCCTTTAATATTTTATATGAGCATATTTTTATTTATTTATTTTCTACCAAAGTAGCCTACTTATCCAGTGCGATTTTGCAGATAATCCATGCATGCCTAAAAGCCTGCCGTACAAAGTAGGCAGTATACATTTTATTTTGCAGTCATGACAGTTTTTAATGGCAGAAGGAACTTTGGTCGTTTTATCAGTCAGTTGTGTTTTCATACTTTGTGAGTACCTGATATATTTTCCGGTAATTCATCAGTGCTCTTGGCCAGAGACAAAACACGTGGACCGCCGGGAAGAATATCTAGATTCTTAACGCGTTGTTCCTGTCGGATACGCATCTCCTTGGAGCAATCAGCGGACACTGGTTCGATAAACTCAGGAGTCCAGTTGTTTGAAATTAAAACAGGTGTTAAGTTTTATTTTATGGGAACCAGACTTCGACTGGGATAGTTGCACCTCTTTAGGGAGAATAAGACTCATCGCACCGCAGACCAGTCTACCTCTTCAGTGTGTGGTACAATTTCGACGCATTTTAAAAGTGTTAATATGAGCCGTGTGTTGGTATAATTTGGAAGCCAATTCGATTATTTGTCAGTAGTCTATCTCCTTTTAAAGATTTTTATCAAGAAAACAATGGAAAGATGGCTCTTACTCCAGTACCTGTTGTGCCCAACCACATTCTTTCCTTACATTTGTGTTTTTCCAGAGAATAAGCCTTGGTGCCCTTGTTGTATTCTTTTCATTTTGATAATCCTGCATTGGACTGCAGATTTGTAAATTGAATAAGTTCAGCCTGGAGTATGAAGGCTAATCTCCTTAGATTGTTAAATCAATAACAGTTAAATGAAGATAATATCATTATGAAATCAGCCCAGCTATATTAATTTGTCTGTAGGCCAGATTTAAGCAGTGATATTTGAGCCTGTCAATAAATGGACTGCAGTATGAAGTAATGATGTTCTTCCACAGATGAGTACTAGGGATTTACTCTGCTGCCATGATCTCCACATTTCTGCTTTTGGTTGATCATTTTACCCTATCTTCAATGTGACATTCGTGAAGGGCAGAGATAAGTGGTTCTTTACTAGGCATGTTAGCACTTCATATCAGAGCATTATGGGCCATTTGTAACCTTAATTAATAAGAGCAGGACTGGAAATACTCATTGTAACACCATGTCTTTTGAGCAAGCGCATTGTCCCACAGGCCTCAGTAAGGGTGAGGATAAGCACATTGTTAGCCCAGGAGTGCAACATGTTAATAATAGTCCCTCTCTTCCATGGCAGGATGAATGGGGAAAAGCTGCAGCGGTTCGAGAAGGTCGTTGATAGAGAAATTTGTTTAAATTCGTTTTTAGAACATTGTGTACCCATTGTATTGCAAAATGTTATGATGAATACTAATGTGCTTTGCTTAGAAAATAAGCGGAACCGCCCTAACTACAGAATGTGCTATGAGCTGATACTGTTGTGCATTTGATAAAAATTTCTTATGCGAACTGTGTGAAACAAAATGATACAAATTGGGGTAATGTGGGCGGAATGTAGAACTGGTGATTGAGCAGTGGCGCAGAGATCACTCCTAGAATAGAGCTATCTGCCCAGTTGATATGAAATGAATAAAAACTATGCAAACTGAGCAAACTTGGTTCATTGTCTGACAGCGAGACACTGAACCCCATATGCATTTGGTTCTTTGATAATAAAGTAATTGTACTTTATATCTTTGCAGCTGTCTCAATTTGTATCTCATTCTGCACAGTGTTATTTCTTACCAACAGTGACTTGAACTCAGAATTTACCCAACAAATTGGGGGCTCGTCCGGGATCGCAACATCTCACCCTGGGCGCTGCGAGGGAGTAAGGACGTCTGAAACCGTGCACGGGGCTGTTAGGAACAGTTTTTGAAAGTCCTCGGTCCGGATCGAGAAGGATCTTTGGATAAGTAGCGAGGCCAGGCATATCTAATCCCTCAACGGACTGGGTGAGTGACGCGATTTTTCCGAGTTAAAACTTTTGAAAAATAGACACGTGTCATGGTTTATGACCCTTTTTCCATTGCGGTCGTGTTCCTCGGTCGCCACTAGTGGGCGCTGCTTCGTTGGTGGAGTTTTGGCTCCTTTCCTTCTTCTCGCAAAGAAGTTCTCATCAACGTTGCACAGCTGCACATGGTTGCCGGTGAGCTATTTAAGCCCATCTTCCTTTTGTTCTGGGCTTCGATATTGATTGTTTGTTGTTTGTGCTGTGGTGTGTTGTATGGCATTATTTGTGCTGTTTTGTTGTGCGGTTTATTTTTGCCCTTTTAAAGTTTTAGTCGTATGATTGATCTAGTGTTTTTAAGGAGACCATTTTGCTCCGTTGTACTTTTATTGGAGTTTTGCGGTACTGGCCTTTGTGCTTTGAGCTTCAGGTTGAATTCCTGTTTTGTGTGCTCATTTCAGTTGCCGCTTTCTGGTCTGCCCTTTGTCATTTTTGCCTAGATCATTTACCATTCTCTGTCTCTTTCTCCTCTCTCTATCTGCTGTCTTTCGTGATAGCAAGAGGAGTTTGTTTATTAAGAGACAGGGGCTGTGTTCGGAATCGCTCCCTATTCACTCCCTCCCTATACACTACTTAGGGAATGTACATAGGGCACTATATAGGGATTCACTGGTGGAAAAGAAGGAGGTGATTTCGGACACTACATAGTCTGAATAGGTTACTTAGCAACGCGCAACGCTTGCGTGACAGCGGTCACCGGCTTGGTGAGAAAGCATGCAAGAAACGGTAAAAAAGTTTTCTTTTTTTATTTTGAACAAGGGTTTTGTTGTCTCGTTGTAGGTAGATAGGTAAGTTAGGTAACTAGGTAGCTAGCTAGCTAATTAAGTTGCATTTTCCATTAAACAGTAATAATTGTTAAATTTAAAAAATAGTTAACACTTTGTAATATATTTAATCTACCGCGTTTATTTATATTTCGGTTATAAAGCCGATTAAACTGATTTAATATAGGCTACAAGATGAAACTTGCATTTATATTTACATTTGTAGACCAGCGCAGGCTCAGCCGTCGCCATCTTGACAAAAAAAATATCTCCGGTCATGTAGTGTACATCGTTTGTACCCTACATTTTGCAGTGCATTGTGGGGGATATTGAGTGCACTAACTAGGGTGTCAAATTGACATTTTGAATTTTGGACACCCTACAAATTGGCCGACACCCTAAATAGTGCACTATATAGTGAATAGGGAGCGATTCCGAACACAGCCAGGGTGTTTTATCATACTGACTTTAGGGCTCTATTTATTCATACTGAGAGGCAGGGCTTGTATTAGTGTTTGAGCTTGCTCTAGTCAGATAGCCGATAATTCCGGTGCAGCTGTCCTCTCGCCCCTGTGTGCCTTTATCCGTGTATGGAGTTTGACGATTTTGTTAGGAACTTTAGTTCTGTTTCGTCTGTCGATGCATTGTCTTGTACCTTTATCCTTATATGGAGTTTGATGATTTTGTTCGGAACTGTAGTTCTGTTTCGTCTGTCGGTGCATGTCTTCCTGTGGGGAGGATTGGGCGATGTTGTGGACATGTTTGCGTGTGACTGCGAGCCTCATTATAGCCTTGGAACTTTAATTATTGGTTCCCTCGCCTCGTTACATTTCCCTTTACTTAGAGGCTAGGGCGTGTGTTTTCTATGTAAGCTAGTCATTCTGCTAGTAAAGTTATGGGACTGCCGTGGTCCGTCGGCTCTCCTGTAAAATGTTTCTCCCTCCTGGGAGATCGGGAGTTTACCCCTTTATTTATGCATGTGACTGCGAGCTTATGAGACTAGCCACGGAACGTTATCTCTGTTCCTTCGCCTTCTCGTTACATTCCTCTTTACCAAGAGGCAGGGCTTTTATTCTCTATACTCGTGTTAGTCAGTTAGCCGATAATTCCGGTGCAGCTGTCCTTTCGTCTCTGTGTGCCTTTTATCCTTATATGGAGTTTGACGATTTTGTTCGGAACTGTAGTTCTGTTTCGTCTGTCGGTGCATGTCTTCCTGTGGGGAAGATTGGGCGATGTTGTTGACATGTTAACTGACAAAGAGGTTGTGCGTGGTCTATTGCCTCCCCAGAAGCCAGTTCCAGAACCAGTGCCAGAGCTCAAACCAGGAGATTGGGTGTTGATAAAGGACGTACGACGGCGAAATTGGAGCAGCCCTAATTGGAAGGGACCTTACCAGGTGATATGGTTGATATGTTTGTGCATTTGATAAAAATTTCTTATGCGAACTGTGTGAAATAAAATGATACAAATTGGGGTAATGTGGGCGGAATGTAGAACTGGTGATTGAGCAGTGGCGCAGAGATCACTCCTAGAATAGAGCTATCTGCCCAGTTGATATGAAATGAATAAAAACTATGCAAACTGAGCAAACTTGGTTCATTGTCTGACAGGGAGACACTGAACCCCATATGCATTTGGTTCTTTGATAATAAAGTAATTGTACTTTATATCTTTGCAGCTGTCTCAATTTGTATCTCATTCTGCACAGTGTTATTTCTTACCAACAGTGACTTGAACTCAGAATTTACCCAACAAATTGGGGGCTCGTCCGGGATCGCAACATCTCACCCTGGGCGCTGCGAGGGAGTAAGGACGTCTGAAACCGTGCACGGGGCTGTTAGGAACAGTTTTTGAAAGTCCTCGGTCCGGATCGAGAAGGATCTTTGGATAAGTAGCGAGGCCAGGCATATCTAATCCCTCAACGGACTGGGTGAGTGACGCGATTTTTCTGAGTTAAAACTTTTGAAAAATAGACACGTGCTGATTGAAGTGCAAATGATATAGCTGTAATCATGGGAAAGTGTGCCAGTAAAGGTGGTTGTTGTTGTTATTGTTGTAAAAAAAAGACAGAGGAAGTGTCTTTCTCAGTAAATGGAGCGGCTGTAGAGAACCGCGTGGAGGAGGGCAGGGTTGCCAGAAACTTTATGGAAAAAGAAGTTTGATTTTGATGGGAAACTGAATGTTGCAAGTACGACAAAACTAGTGGAAAAAATTAAAGTTAAAGCTGGTGCCAATAAAAAGAAACAAAGAAAATATGGCTTAGCCGAAGCACAGTTGTGGCACATGATGGCGTTGGAGAATAAAAAGACTCAGCAAAGAGAAAAATCTAAAAAGCAAGCGCAAAAATTAGAGAAGGTATTATTAAAAGCTGAGGATGACACATTAATTGGCCACAGAGGAGTTCGACCACCAGCACCGGGGGACGAACAACCCCTCGTGGCTGAGCAGGTAGAACCACCTCATCCAAAATAAATCCAACTGCCACCACCCTACGGTGCTGAGCAGGGCGCTGCCGGAGGTGTACCTAAAACCAGGCTATATCCAGATCTAAAAGATGCTGATAAGCCACCAACCCATTGGGATGTTGATTCAACACCACAACCAGAAAAGGGCTCACTGCTACCCCGCAGACTAGATACCAAACCGTCGAAACCGCCTCCCGTATTATCTGATTATGACCTCCGCAGTACACATACCACGCAGCCAAGATCTCCAGTTATGGGAGCCGAAGGGGAATTATTCCCCATGATCCAGGTCGCGGGGCAAAACAATGACCAGGCCATGTACGTTTACAGACCCTGGACAAATGCGGACTTAGCGGCAGCAACAGCTGACTGCCCGCATCCTGATCAGGGTCCGAGAGAATTCGTACAACACATGCGTGATCTAATTGCAAGTTACCGACTACACTCGTTGGAGATAGAGAGATGTGTCAGGTGTGTGTTAAAAACTGGGTGGTGTAATATCGAGGGAGATTGGAGGGCAGTTGCGGATGATGGTGTGTGGCGACCATGGGTAGCAATGCCAGCTGAAGCAGCACTAAGAGCGCAAAACGCCTATTGGGGACCGGTTGACGCCCTATTAGGAAGGATAACCCAATACATCGGGGAAGGTGTAACTACTCGGCAATAGCAGATTGCCAGCAAAACAGAGAAAAATTGGTTATGCAGTACCTAAATAGGTTTAAAAAAAGTGTTCAATGCCAATAGCGGTTTAGAACCGCCACCTCAACCAGATGACGTAGGAGTTTATGCCCAACAACTAAAAAGTGCATTTATGAGCGGGTTACATCCAAGTCTGTCACAACTGATAAAACAACATGTAATAACGTGGCAGACAGGCGGGTTAAACCAGGTAGTGGACCACGCGATCCATTTCGAGAGAACAAAAAGGGAAGCTGCTAGACAAGAAAAGAAGCAAAAATCTAATTCCGATTCGTCTGTCTACGCAGCAGTAGAGCAAAAGCCACCTGCCCAAGAAAGCAAGAGTGAGTGGAAAAAGAAAAATAAGCAGCGTAAAAAACCAGATAAAGAAAAAAAACCGTGTTTTGTCTGCGGCAAAAAAGGTCACTGGGCGCGAGAGTGCCCGGATCGCAAAAAGGAACAGAGCGAATCTCAATCTCCCCAAACGTGACTGCAGCAGTTACAACTCCTCCCGGAATCAGAAGATTCCGAGGAGGAGAAGGAGGAGGAGGAGGGCGGGGAAGCCTTAATATCGAGCCCTCGATGTGCGTGGCTAACATTGTGGGTAAACGGTTGTAAAGTAAAATGCCTACTGTATGTGATACCGGAGCATGTCGCACAGTGATAAGACGAAATGATGCATGCTTTCTGTACTGCATGAGTACCGATAAAATAAGCACAAAATCAGCTAGTGGTAGCACGGAACATCACTGTGTGACGCAACCAATACATTTCTCAGAGGATTCGGACGGCGATGTAATTTCTTGTCCTATTCTAATCTCAGACAGTTGTCCGGTTAACCTGTTAGGGAGAGATGTGATGACACTATTAGGAATAGGAGTTGTCCCAGTAGGGAATGCCCGGTGGGAAGCGGTAAAAACGGAATTAGAACCAAGAAACCAGATAGTCGTTCTAGGTAGCGGGGAAAGGGCGAGAGGGCAAGATGAAGTGTCACTAGGGAACGCGCGAGCAGATGAGGCAGCAAAAAAAGCAGCAGTGACAACCGCAACTTTTGCATTAACAGAATCTAACATTGATCACACGCTGTTGCGAGAAATGCAAGAGGAAGCGAAGGAGTTAGAAAAAAGGATGTGGCGCAATCACAAATGCACTGAGACCGCAGATGGCTTGTGGGTGGGTCCCGAGGGGAAACCAGTTCTACCCAGAGCTTTGTTTACAATTGCGGCGGAATTGTGCCATGGTGTAAGTCATGTCTCAAAAGGAGGGATGGTTAATATGGTAAACAAACGATATACTTCGTTTGGATTCTCTAACTACTTAAAAATATTTTGTAAACGATGTTTGACATGCTTGAAACACAATCCACAAGGGAATGTGCGCACTACACCAGGGCAGATTCCCTTTGAACGGAAACCATTTGTAACATGGATGATGGATTTCATCCACCTCACACCAAGTGAAGGAAAGAAAAACTGCCTGGTTTTGGTGTGCCCATTCACAAAGTGGGTGGAAGCATTTCCCACCTCCACTATTGACGCATCGGTAGTGGCAAAAATATTATGCAGAGAAATAATACCAAGGTGGGGAATACCAGCTACATTGTACAGTGACAATGGCCCAGAATTTAGGAATGCAGTTCTAGACAGAATGGGAAAACAATTGGGCATTAACATGAAAAAGCACTGTGCATACCACCCACAATCTTCTGGATTAGTGGAGAGAAGCAATGGCACCCTAAAAAATAAATTGAGTAAGGCTATGCAGGAAACAGGATGGGGATGGGTGGCATGTTTACCCCTTGCCCTGACCAGTATGAGAATCACAAGGGGTCCACATGGACTGTCTCCTTACGAGATAGTCCATGGGGAACCTTACAGGTTACCACAGTTTGGGGATGAGAAAGATGATGAAAGACCAACGTTAGCTGACTATATGAGAAAAATGTTAACTGACAAAGAGGTTGTGCGTGGTCTATTGCCTCCCCAGAAGCCAGTTCCAGAACCAGTGCCAGAGCTCAAACCAGGAGATTGGGTGTTGATAAAGGACGTACGACAGCGAAATTGGAGCAGCCCTAAGTGGAACGGACCTTACCAGGTGCTTCTGTCCACACCCACCGCTATCCGCATAGCCGAACGTTCCTCTTGGATACACATGACCCACTGCAAAAAGGTAACGCACGTATCAGAAGGAGTGACAGAGAGCTAGTCCAGCTACAAAGGGGGCAGGAACCAATAGGGCTTGTCGTCTCAAAACTGGTGAAGAAAGAGAGCTCCTGAAACTTTAAAACACCTGAAGATATATTGCACGGGGTATTGTGGGGGCTGGGAATAACCCTGGCGGTTCTGCTATTGATATCAGTAGATAAAAAGGGCCTGCGTCACAGAAGGTTCATACAAAATGTTTCTGAGCATGATACGGCACTCAATCACAAGGGGTCCACATGGACTGTCTCCTTACGAGATAGTCCATGGGGAACCTTACAGGTTACCACAGTTTGGGGATGAGAAAGATGATGAAAGACCAACGTTAGCTGACTATATGAGAAAAATGTTAACTGACAAAGAGGTTGTGCGTGGTCTATTGCCTCCCCAGAAGCCAGTTCCAGAACCAGTGCCAGAGCTCAAACCAGGAGATTGGGTGTTGATAAAGGACGTACGACAGCGAAATTGGAGCAGCCCTAAGTGGAACGGACCTTACCAGGTGCTTCTGTCCACACCCACCGCTATCCGCATAGCCGAACGTTCCTCTTGGATACACATGACCCACTGCAAAAAGGTAACGCACGTATCAGAAGGAGTGACAGAGAGCTAGTCCAGCTACAAAGGGGGCAGGAACCAATAGGGCTTGTCGTCTCAAAACTGGTGAAGAAAGAGAGCTCCTGAAACTTTAAAACACCTGAAGATATATTGCACGGGGTATTGTGGGGGCTGGGAATAACCCTGGCGGTTCTGCTATTGATATCAGTAGATAAAAAGGGCCTGCGTCACAGAAGGTTCATACAAAATGTTTCTGAGCATGATACGGCACTCAATCCCCCGCATGCATATGCTACAAACACTTGATGGAGATTTGCTAATCGCACAGTAAAAAGTAGTGGCCACAAAGATGACTGTTTTGTGTGCACCCATATGCCTGTGTCCTCAATAGCACCTAGAGTAACAGTGGCGCAACCATCATCACCTTCCCTAAATGTATCACTCACCGTGGCATGTGCAATAGCGTTGTCTACCCACCCGGGTAAATTGACATATTTCGATCCCACCTCTGAAGTTGACACTTTACCTAGTAAAATAATAGCTGGAATAAACTGTACTGATCGTGATGGGATTTTGAAAACTTCGAGACAAGGGTTGACAAAACCCATTATGACGGTAACGTATAGACCTCACTGAAGGCTTGTCCATTCTGTAAGAGGTAATGGGACAGCCTGGCTGGGTGAAACGACGCTATGCAACAACACATGTAGCTATTGCGGACCATACTATAGGACATCCAAAATTTATGATACAGAACCGTTGCCAAACACAACATGTACTTCTTTGGCACCTACAATAAACGGAACGAGAGCGGTGGATGGTTGGTACTGGCTGTGTGGACACCAGGTGTATTTGGCCTTACCTGCTAATTGGGCAGGAACCTGCGGATACGTAATGCTAACTGACCACACGAACATCATATCACTAAGAAACATAAGTGACCACGTGTCTAGCCGGCGACGACGTAAGAGAGACCTTGGGGATGGGCATGATGCTGTGTGGGGGTCTAATGTGCCGGATGATCAGAAATTGTGGACAACAGGAGAAAAGGTGACGTTGGCTCTCTTTCCCCATCTTGGAGTGGGAAAAGTAATGCTGAGAGTTGAAACAATGAATTATCGAATGACAGCAATAATGAATTTGACTACTAATATTACTGAATCAATAAAAAGGGAATTAACAGCCTTAAGGTTAATGACCCTGCAGAACAGGATGGTGTTGGATATGTTAACAGCCTCCCAAGGTCGTGTGTGTGTCCTAGTAGGAACTTCGTGCTGCACCTTTGTGCCAGCGAATGACGCGGATGGGGGTGAGATCGACCAGGCCATGAATAGGCTGAGAGAATTGGCCAGACTCCAACAACAAGAACTGACCTCGGCAGGAGACGGCTGGTGGAACTGGGTTCTGGGCGGGGGATGGAAGACGACGATCCTAGCTGTAGGAGGGTTATTGGCAGGAGCACTTGGATTGCTCCTGATCTGCAGCTGTTGCGGTGTACCCCTGATAAAAGGACTGATATCTAAGATGATCACTGGTACTCCTGAATACCAAGCATTGTCTATGACAGACAATGAAACTGATTACAGAAATATGATGAGGTGGAAGTCGTGAACCTTGTGAAGCTTTTCGAAGAATAAACTTCCCAAAAACACTGAACAATGGACATTTCACTGATGATGTTTTTGGCTGAAAACCTGTGAAAACAGAAAGGCAAAAAACTGATGTAAATGAAATGTATTAGTTATGACTTGGTATAGGGTATAAAATCATAAAAGGAGGGATTGATAGAGAAATTTGTTTAAATTAGTTTTTAGAACATTGTGTACCCATTGTATTGCAAAATGTTATGATGAATACTAATGTGCTTTGCTTAGAAAATAAGCGGAACCGCCGAACTACAGAATGTGCTATGAGCTGATACTGTTGTGCTGATAAAAAATTTCTTATGCGAACTGTGTGAAACAAAATGTTACAAATTGGGGTAATGTGGGCGGAATGCAGAACTGGTGATTGAGCAGTGGCGCAGAGATCACTCCTAGAATAGAGCTATCTGCCCAGTTGATATGAAATGAATAAAAACTATGCAAACTGAGCAAACTTGGTTCATTGTCTGACAGGGAGACACTGAACCCCATATGCATTTGGTTCTTTGATAATAAAGTAATTGTACTTTATATCTTTGCAGCTGTCTCAATTTGTATCTCATTCTGCACAGTGTTATTTCTTACCAACAGTGACTTGAACTCAGAATTTACCCAACATCGTCAATGCCAACTACATCAGGATCATCAAAAAGAAGGAGTAACGTGAGGGGATTTAACTACCTTTTTGGAGTGTTAGCCCCTAAATACCTGTTAGGGCTTTGTGTTAAGCTGTCGAAGGTAGAATTGCCAAAATGGATCCACAGACTACTGCATTAGTGTAAAACAAACACTTTAGAAAGTGGCCTCCTCAATACCCTCTGTATTGCAAAAGCATTTACATAGTGTGTGTGTAATTTATAGAACTATAACTCTGTGTGGCTTCAGTGGCTCAGTGTCATTTCACAGTCTCATACCTCATTCACTCTCCAGGGTTACTGTCGGTTCAAATGGGAAAATCCCCAGATTGTAGGAAACTCTCTATAGGAAACTTCAGCCAGTCTCAACATGGATTAGAGAAATAGCATCAGGACTTAACCAGGGGCCTGGGCCGTCATGTAGACAAGAATGTAAGGGAGGCACATGAAAAAAATATAGTGTGGGAGTCTGGGGGTCCTCCTCCAGAAAGTTTAGGAAATAATGATGTAATTTGGCATAAATATACTGTTTTGGGATTTCTGTTAAAGCTCTAAATCACTTTTTGTAAAATATTTATATTTTTTTGTAGGCAAACTACAAGTACTTAGTGAGACAAAAACAAAAACAACAACATAGCTTTAACAATAGCCAGCCAAAACTTCCCTAGCACAAGGCAAAACAAAGCAACCTCAAAAACGGAGGCATATCTCGATAAACAGCGAGAATAAATAATAAAAGAACCTCACGCTATCAAACGAGGAGCGATAACAGGAGGTCAGAGGAAAACAAAAGAAACACCCTGTATAAACGGGCGAGAGAATGAAAATGAAACTAGAACCTGTTACCTACAGCTCTAGGTGAGAACGAGCTGAACAAAAAGGTAACTGGTAGAGGAGTATAAAGGATAAAGGGAGAAAGGAAAGAAAAAGACTAAAAATAAATCTTTATCCTAACTCTAAACGGACTTTCTACGTTTCTTATTCGTACGAACCAGAAATGCAGTGACCGAATTTCCTATACCTTACCAACTTCGTTGTCAACATAGCAAAGACAATATCGAAGTGAGGAAATGCGGAAGTGCCGAGGCATTTATAGCCGGCAGGAATGCAACATAGGTGCAGGGAATAATTGCCGGGCGAGATACAAAGACCGAAACGGAGGCGGAAAAAATCTGATAGAGTGCCCCGACATCGCAAAAAGAAAGAACGAACCACAGAAACAAACGGATGCTGCCAAAACCCATGACACGGGAATGGCTGTCCAATCTGCCAGGCTGTATAGAATGAGCTCTTCTGGCTATCTGAAGCACTCAACTGTTCTATGCAGGTAGCCATCTCTCTCTCTGTCTCTCTCTCGCACATACACCCACACACATGCACTCAATGAAAGTTTGCCTCAAAGGTCAGTTTATTATCAATGATGGTACTGAAATATCTGTACTCCTCTACTCTTTCAACTGTTTTGGCTCAGATGGTAAGGGGCTTCAGCGGGGAAGGCTCACGCCGGAAGTCAATGGTGATTTCTTTAGTCTTCTCCACATTCAAGTCCAAGAAATTGAATTCACACCACTGTTGGAACTGGCTGACAGCAGATTTAAGCTTGTCATCAGAGTTGGATGAGTCCACAATTACTGTATCATCTGAGTACTTGATGAAAGTGATCTCAGGACAGTTGCTTTGGCAGTCAGAGTGTGAATAACCCTGAAGAAACTACCGAGCTTTGTGGTGATCCAGTAGAGATGGTTTTGGTGGTGCTGCAGTGGCCTTTATATCTTACCCACTGAGGTCTATCAGTTAAGAAGGACATTACCCAGAGGATAAGATGAGGGTTGAGGTTCATCTTCAGCAGCTTCTTAGCCATTAGGTGTGGTTGGATTGTGTTGAACGCACTGGAATATTGTGTGTCTGTTTGTGCATTCCTGTGTGTGTGTGCTTAGTCAGTTAATTTATAAGAACCTAACCAAGAACTCAATCAGAAATAAAACAGCCTACACAGACTGGCATCAATTAGGTTAGTTAGTATGGAGCAACATACTAACATATCAACGGAACACAGAGTGCTTAGTTTTAAAATCGACTCTGGAGCAGTTGCCACAGTAATATCAAAGGAAAGTTACAATAGCCTGAAAAATAAACCACCTCTTGACAAAACAAATGTAATTTGCAGCAGTCCAGGGGGCACTTTGCAGTGCTTAGGCCAGCTGAAAACAAAGGCCCGCATGAAGAATGAAACATTCCAGATCGAGGTGTATGTGGTTAAAGGGTCCATGGGAGACAACCTTTTAGGACGCGGGGCAGCCATTGAAATGGGACTTATCAAGAGGATTGATGAAGTGAGGGAGAGCATGTTCGGTTCGATGGGACAGTTGAAGTGTGATCCAGTTAAAATAGTGCTTAAAAGCACAGCTGAGCCGTAAAGTGTAAATGTGACCAGGAGAGTGCCAATTCCATTGCTACCAAAGGTCAAACAAGAATTGGACAGGATGGAAGAGCTTGGTGTAATTGAGGAAGTATCTGAGCCCACTCCTTGGTTTTATGTTTTATTTATTTGCACAATAATAATAAAAACAATACAATAAAACGTACATAATAAAAACAAAAGAAATATCTGTGCAGGTGAGGAACAAAACCCCAAAAGGGCTTATAAGATTCCCTTACCTTAGGGGAAACGTAGGTGTATAGGTGAACAAATAATAAATTAAAAAAAACAACAAAAGAGAATGAAACAAACAGAAGACACAGTGAACAGAGTGAGTGTCAGTGTGTGTGTATTCACATTACAGAGTTAGGGAGGAGGCAGGTGTAAGGCTTGGTTCATCAGGCTGGCCTGTAATCTGTTCTTGAGATTATTAATAGAAGATGATGAGTTGGCAATATGTAGGTGGTTATTCCAGAGTAGGGAACCTCTGTGTTTTATGGAGAACTGACTATGAGTGGTGTGGCTGAGGGTAGGGTGAAGGTTATTGGATTGTCTGGTATTGTAAGAATGGATTTGGGAATTTGACTCAAAGAATGCACTGAATGGTGTGGGCAGCAGATTAGGAAGGTAGGTGTATTTATAAATGAAAATGCACTATTGGACTATTTTGATATTGTAGATGGACAGGATGTTGAGTTTTTTAAACAAACCTTGGTGTGCGCCGATGGTGCCAGTCACAAAACGAAATGGCAATATCAGGTTCTGCGTCCTGTTAGTGACTAAATGAGACTGTGGTGCGCCAAAAATATGTTCTGCCAATGCTAGATTCATTCCGAAGCTAACAGAAGCAACAGTCTTTTCTAGCTTGGATGCATCCAGTGGCTTCTGGCAGATTCCTTTGAACGACGCCAGCATGAGACTCACCACATTCATAATGCCCTTCAAACGGTACTGCTTCCGCTGCCTCCTGTTCGGGATAACAAGAGCTCCCGAGATCTTTCAGCGGTGACATAAAAAGCCAAGTGAGTCCAGTGTGAGCAGTGACAGGTCAGGTCAACAAGCCGACGCAACACACTGATGACAACAGAACTTCCATCACAACCTTGGCAACGCCTTGGAGCTGATCTTTGTGAGGTCAACAGTATCTGGTTGTTGTGGATTACTATTCAAGATTTATCAAAATAGCACACACATGCCGGATACGACGAACCAAAGAGTGATTAGAAAACTGAAGAGAATGTATGCATGGATTCATGTCAATTCAAGTCATTCACTGAGCAGCATGGTTTCGAGCACGTGACATCTAGTCCACATTTCCCGCAAGCAAACGGGGAAGCAGAGAGAGCCATTGAAACAGTAAAGAAAATCCTTAAACAGGATGATCCTTTCTTGGCTCTACTCGTCTATCGAGCAACGCCAATTGCAGCTACGGACTGTAGCCCATCACAATTACTTATGGGGCGCCAGCTGCAAACAACGCTCCCAACACTCGCCAAGAACCTAGACCCGAGTTGGCCTGATCTGAGGAAAGTGGCTGAGCGGGACAGCAAGGCTAAAGAATCCTATAACTTCTACTACAACAGACGCCATGGAGTCAGACCCCTGTCACCCCTGCAGCCGAGCGACTGCATGTGAAGCTAGATGCTGACAAAAATATGAAAATATTAAAAATATGTTATGCTTTAAAAGAATTTCTTTATATTTTGAATAAGTCCATCGCTTATGTTTATGTAAGAATACAGCATAGGAGGATTTGAGAGCGCTGTTTTATGTTCATGAACTAGAAAATATGCAGAATGCGTTAGATATATGAATTACTTTAATTTAGTTTTTTGGGAAACTAACCTTTAAAAGGGGAAGATGTGATGAATAGTGATACCTAATTCATAAGACTACGTCATTGGTTAGGACCCGTATCATTGTATCTGAAAACAGAAGTTGGTTGAATAAAGATACCACGAGTAGCACTTGGGCTCCTGTGTAATTTTATGACAACAATAACAAAAAATAAGAACATAAATGACATTAGTTTTTAAGTTAAATTACACTAAATACCGTACTGTAATATGCAGTGGTCTTCTAGCTAGTTGATTTCAAGGCATCCGGTTTCTTGTAACCTCACCATGTCCTGCATGATTGCAAAATATAGGATGTGGTACTGCCAGAATTTCCATATAGTTGTGCTATAAATTGTCATTGCAAAGTAATGGTTATTGTAAGTGACCACGTTTAAGAAAGTGTCCTAGGTGTTGCCATCAACAAAGGGCAAGGAGTGACAAAATATTTACCATTTAACACTGGATCTTCACAGGACCAGGACAAGAAAATATAAAGACTATCTAATCTGATACTTAAAAATGTTTTTCTTCTGATGTTGATGTTGCCATTGTAGCAAAGTAAAGATTTGTCTTTTCCTTTGCTCTTTTCAAACAAGTGACTTGTACCTAACACATGGTTGACTGTGAATCTGTACACAATAATTATTAGCAATTAATAACTAGATAATAAATCAACGCGTGGCGAGTTGGTTGAGGTGTTTTCTACCACCTTTTCGTTACTCTAGTGGTTCCAGCCCCGCCTTATCCTAAGTGGCCACACCCACAGTGCATGTGAAGTCATCCATTGGAACAAGTACCTAGAAATCAGCATCCCCTCTTTCAGCTGGAGAAAGAGAAATGACCCGTTTCATTCTGGTAATGTCAGGCCTGTGCTATAAACAGGGTTGCCAGAATAGGGTTAAATGTGTTTCCTTGATTATATTTGTGTTTTACAATATTAATTGCAACACTGAAATGTTTTACAAGATTGTGTTTCAAATAAATATAGCTATTTTTCACAGGCCTAATGCTTGATAATGATACATTTTGGCCTTTCGTGGCAAGTTCTAATCAGCTTTAAATCTGCATCGATGTATGAGCGCATCCTGTTAAAATGGTTAGTGTCAGTATCATACACGATATCATGGCCATTAAGTTTATTGCATTTTGATAAATAAAACGATTTCAAAAGAAAAACCTGTAACGCATGCTGTTATATCATGGACTGCAGTGCTGGAACACCAGACATTCTGGTGTCTGGCCTCAAAGTAAAACCCATTCACCAATTCCCACTGAGCATCAGCTGAGTGACCTCCTGTTCTTTTCTTTCTCCCGCCCCAGGGCACGTTCTCCTCGGCCAACTTCCTCCTGTCCAAGAAGAGAGCAGTGTCATAGCCATCTACTGTGCCACTGGAATGGGTGTGCCGCTCCTGGTCCTGCTTCACTTCCACCTGTTCAAAGGTACACTGCAGTTCACCAGCTTACTGGTCTGACCTCCCACACTCACCCAAAGCCAAACCCCACCTAAGAGACACACATACTATATTACCGGATTATAGCCATACGTACTCCTTGCAGGGGGGCTGACGAAAATCCCACCAACAGCAGAATCCCTGTTTTGCACTCAACTAGAGTATACTTTCCTATGATTAGTCACTTAAGACTGGAATTTAGAATTCTAACTAGTGTTTTCAACTAGTAGCATTGCATGTAGCATTGTACTGCATTATAACTCATCATGACTTCACTCATAGAAATTCTTACCAGAATTTCCACCTTTAAGTCTTGTTCCTCCCTGTGCTACTCATGCAGCTATAAATTAAACGTGGTTGTGCAGCTGATGAAGGTACCTGAAGCTCACTAGAGCCATTTTATGATGAAACAAAGTCAGGAAGAAAATTCAGTCAATAAAGTGAACTTGAGGCAATATAGGCTTATGCTACATTACATTATGGTGAGTTTCTGTTATGGCAAATGTAAATTAAGCATCGCAGAACTGTGGGCAATAATGTGGATGATTATACACACAGGTTTTTCTTTCTGTTCTCAAATGCACACCATACCATATTTGTGAGGACCTCAGCACAACTTTGGCCTTCTAGTTGATGTTGAGATAATCCTATCTAATGGTGCTCACCCATTTATACACGCTACAGGTTTTTCTTTGTTCTCAAATGCACACCATACCATATTTGTGAGGACCTCAGCACAACTTTGGGCTTCTAGTTGATGTTGAGATAATCCTATCTAATGGTGCTCACCCATTTTCAATGCCTGTGCAACTGTGGTTTCTGAGCAACCAAGAGAAGTATAAATCTCGTTTATTTGCATCATTCTACACGTTTACGTATGTGTATGTGTATGTATTATACATACATGTATACATAATGTATACATATTCACCTTATACCTTCATAGATATGCATACATGCAAGCACACATATAGAACTATATATAATTGTACATATATATTTATATACATAAATTTACATGTACATATATTTATATAGATATGCACATATGTACTTTCCTGCATGTACATAATGCATCTGTGAGCATATTCATTTTTAAATTATGTACACATGCGCACGCATACACCCACGCACTCAAGTACACTTCTCAAATGTACTTATTCAAAAAAGTTGGTTCCTATTAAAACAACACCAGGTTGCGATTTGGACTTTGATGAGTTTCCAATGTTTTAAAGCTGAAAATCGTAAACAAAAACATAACAGAAATAACAGAAAAATGAAGGCATGTCACTGCCACATCTGGCCATCTCTGTAGGTAAGTGGTTAAATTTTGCATAATGTGTACAGGAATCTTTTCCTATTTTTGTCCTTTTTTTTTTTTTTTTTACTAAAGAGCAATTAATTTTTTATAAATCAGAAAAAACTAAGGTCTACAGAGAATGTCCCTACCTGCAGTCTTCTCCTGCTAATAGAGTTTGACATCAAGCTGTACAGCGCAGTCAAAAACATACTTACATCTGAGCTCAGTGTACAGGTACATCCATAATCAAGGCACAGATCTTCTACAAGTAGTTTTTTTTTTTTCCAATAAAGTTGTACAAAACGATATTACATTTTACGGTCCGTACAAGAAGATCAACCTTATACGGTTCGTACAAGATAAAACCAAAAAATATATATTTATGTATATATTTTTATATGGGACTATTGTCCAAGAAGATCAAAAGATAAAAGATCACCTGTGGACAAGTCAAAGTGAGTGTGGTAGGTTTTTCTTCCTAGACACAGCAGGCATGAAGCAGTGACTGCTCTACAGCCTGAGGTTCTAAGAGATTCAGAAAACCACCTGGTTCCCCTCCCACACCACCCCCTCCCCCCCGCCCCCGCCCACCCCCCCCTCTACATTTGCGCCCTGTAGAGGAAGTCAGGATCATCTCAGTCGACCTGCAACTCGGAACGCTAAAAAAAAACCGTGACGGTAATAAATACAGTGGTGCTACATCGTGAACACTTCCTCAACGGTTTTAAGAAACCTGATGCAAAAGTGCATTTCATCTTTTTTTTTTTCTTACCCCCCCCCCACCCCCCCACCTCCACCCCCACCCCCCACCCCAATCAAGTACTCTTCAGTGTTGAAAATAATAAAAGTCAGAGGCCCTGTGCAGAGGCAGGTCACCAGGCTGGGGCCAACCCAAGGTGGGGCCCTATATGAGCGCTGCCCGCCAGACGGACCTTCCTCCGGCGCATCCGCTTGCTGGCAAAGTCCAGGTCCAACAATGATAGCGATGGCATAAAATGAAATAACAACAGAGATTACAAAAACAGAGGTAGCCATAGGCTTAGTGGAATGATGCAAAAAAAAAAAAGGCATGATAAAGAATAGCGAAGCGCTCGTCTCGCTCCCGTTCCCTCCTCGCGTTAAAGATAAAATGGGAGTTGAGAATGGCTTTAAATAGATAAGACAAATTCATGGCGAAATCCATTGACACACATCAGTAGTACGCGCTGTCTGTTTTCCCGGGGTGGGGGAGGGGCAGATCAGCAGGGCACGGGCCGCTCCCCCCTCATCACAAGAGCTCGTAAATGCGCAGGTGCATCCTCTGTATGATGTCCCGGCAGTCCTTGAAGACGCGGCGGATATTGTCTGTGTCCACGGCGCAGGTGAAATGGGAGTAGCAGTAGTGGTTGCTGTCTCCACTGGCTGTGCAGATCCTCTGTAGTGCAGGAAGAGAGGGGGCCTCAGGATACTACACAAACACACACGTACGCAACGAACGTGCGCGCGCACACACACACACACACACACACACACACACACACACACACACACACACACACACACACAGCACACAACATATACTGTACAGTACACACAAACATGCATCATGTAACATACAAATCTAAACCAAAGCTCACACACATACACACACACATACACAACATATTACAAAGGTTTAAAATGTAAATGTTAAAATTATGAATTTCATTGAAGTGTTTAAAGTGTGACCCTATGCAACCGTTTTACCCCTCACAATTAAAGTGTTTATTGAGCCACTAGATCCTAGTTTACTTCATCCAAATTCATAAACAAGAAAACAATACATTTTCCTGCCATTTAAAGCATGTCATTTATAAACAGCCGGAGGAGTGACAAAGTGTGTCCTTTCTGCACTTGATATTCACTTCAAAGTCACTTCGCCCTACGGAGATTAAATTTTCTAACCACTAAACAGCTGCCGATTGGTTAGAAATTAAATCCGCACGGCAAGTAAACACCTGAATCAATGCCCTTCAATGCTATTGAGTATGCTTGCCGAGTACACTGGATGAGAAAGTTGCTAAGCAGGCAAAATGTTCTCTATAATATAGAGTACTTAAAATCCCTGGATGATATACTTATTTCCAGCTTTTCCTGGGTGCTGGGTATGCTAGTACACAGCACATAGGACACAGTAGATAGGGCTCTGATTCAGACACAGCCCATGTCTCCAAAAGGAAATGACCAAATCCTCCTGTAGTGGACAGTATAAGAACTTTGCCACTCGGAATAAAAATAATTAAAAATGTCAACTCAATAATACAACTTTTTGCATAGAAAAATTGATCTGCAGGGTCTTTAAACATTTTGCTAAATTCATTTTGATAGTTTTGATTAACTGATTTTGGACTTGAGGTTACTTTTGTAAGCTTAAATATCATAAGCTGCTCCATGTACAGTACAACACGTTAATACATAAGCCATTCCATATATAGTACTGTACATTAATACATAAGCTGTACTGTGCATAGTGACATAACTCAAAACATATGTTAGAACACACAGACACGCGCACACACAGACACTGGTATGAAAACAGATGCTCAAAACACTGGCCACTGCTATTTTAATAACAAAAGATCCTTAGAATATACTGTACAATATTCTACGTCAGGTTTCTGTATAAGGTAGTGCATTACCCAATGACCATGAGTAGTATACAACACTGGGAGGATTATTTTCTAAAATGGTGCATTTTCTAATACCATAGTTCGACATAAAATATATTTACAGGGGCGCCTGAAAGTATTCAGACCCCTTTACTTTTTGCACTCTTTATTGTGTTGTAGATTTAATTTTAAATGGATAAAATTGTGGATTTTTGCCCATCAATCTACACTCAATAACCCATAATGACAAAGTGAAAACATGTTATTAAGTTATAAGTTATAAGTTATTAAAAATCTAAAACTGAAATCTCATTTACATAAGTATTCATACCCTTTGCTTTGACATATTTTTTAAAGTATCATGTTTAATATTTGGTCGCATATCCTTTGCATGCTGTTAATTCCTGAAGTCTGTGACCCATCTGTCACGGTTTGGCAGTCCTTTGTTCCATCTCTGTGTAGCGCAGACTCTTGAGGACTTACAGCCATTTAGCCAGCCATGTGTTCCATACTGTATAATTCCTGTATAAGTTCCATACCAGTGTAATTTACAGCTGAATCTAGTCTCACCCCCCCAATTCCCATAGAGATCAATTCAAATGCAGAGAGGTTATAGTATCGCTTGAGAGGTTATAGTATCAGTACCTGAAAATAAGATATCGAGAGTCTTTTGATGTTGATGGTGTCAGGGGGGGT
Source organism: Synaphobranchus kaupii (assembly GCA_029718625.1). Classification (NCBI taxonomy): domain Eukaryota; kingdom Metazoa; phylum Chordata; class Actinopteri; order Anguilliformes; family Synaphobranchidae; genus Synaphobranchus; species Synaphobranchus kaupii. Next base: position 37,634,346 of record CM056377.1, on the reverse strand, counting down.
CAGGTAGGAGGATCAGACGTGACCGGAAAAGGATTCGAAAAATTATCCACGACAAGTGAATAACCACTAGATAAGGAAACTAAAGAAAAAGCGTGACAAAAAAATGCCCGTATAAACAAACAAAATGAAACGTCCCTTATTAAAACAGGACGATACTCGTAAACTCGAGTAGATAGATAAACAGAGAAGGATAATAATCCAGTAGAGTACCGAAAACAGAAAACAACCCCAATAGCTCTGGGTGCAGACGCGAGCAGATGCGAAAACAAAGGGAAATAGTCTCGGCGTAAGCCAAAATAATAACAACCCAACTAAATGGGCGAACTCGCAGAAATAAGCAGAGCGAGAAAATAAGCAGGTAGCAAACCTCTAGCTCTGACACAAGTCAAAACAAGAGACAAAACAAAGAGGTGAAATAACTAGAGAACGAAAAGAAACAGAAACTAGAGTAAGAAAGGAATCTAACCTATACTCTTGGAAGTTCCTGAGTGATTGTCAAAGACAATAATTCTAGTCTCCCGGCTATACCTTTACCTGGCTTGGTGAACGTGGCAACAAAGACACACAAGCGGAAACAACGTGCTTAAAAAGCCCACGGGAAACGAGGAACAGGTGCGCCAGGTAATCACCGGGAGGTGGAAAAACACGGGGCGGACGGCGGAAAAGTGAAGCCGGAACGCCTGCTCACTGCTCCAAAGAATAACGTCCACAGAGATGGCCAAACCGTGACAGATGGGTCACAGACTTCAGGAATTAACAGCATGCAAAGGATATGCGACCAAATATTAAATATGATACTTTAAAAATACGTTAAAGCAAAGGGTATGAATACTTACATAAATGAGAGATTTCAGTTTTTGATTTTTAATACATTTGCAAAAATTTCTAAAAACATGTTTTCACTTTGCCATTATGGGTTATTGAGTGTAGATTGCAAAAATGGCAATTTTATCCATTTAAAATTAAATTCACAACACAATAAAGTGTGCAAAAAGTGAAGGGGTCTGAATACTTTCAGGCGCCACTGTATCTAATGTATTGCACATCTGTTTGCTTTTAATGAGAAAAACTCATTAATAACTTTTAAAATAAAGACAGGAAAGGAACTTCAGTGACTCATATGTCCCTTGTTTCTCAAGGCTAAATTCAATTATACTTCATTATAAAGTGTAAAAGTATAATAAACCAACTTTGGGTTCCTAATAACAATCAGTGTTGGTTCTTGATGACAATTATAGTGCCCTGCATTATAGTCCCAGTACAATTAGAGAAAGCAGGTGCCTTTTTTTTGGCATTTGGGCATGCCATTCTTACATTGTAATACTCCCCAGATTATAAGTAACTTGTTAAGTACACTGCGGTACTCACAAGGAATTCATCTCTGATGAAAAACTTTGCCCTTGTCACTCTTGGGTCTTCTCCAGGCTCAGGAGTTGCTATTCAAACCAGGGGGGGGGAAATGCTTAGAAAAACTTTGATTTAAATCACACCAAAAAGACAAGTGAAAGTACAATTAACCAATTTAGGGCATACATGTGTCTTCGGTGTCATTGGTAGATACACAGGATAATAAATAAATTGGTGGCTGTCATCTACAGAGAAGCTAAAAGCCAGTTGGAAGCGTGTTGTATTTCTGACAAATGCTTCTGTGGTTGAAATATAAAACATTTTGCTTTGTGCTGAACTTATAAACAACAGCAGATGGAAGAAGTTCCGTGTGATGTCTCATAAAAAGGCTTTTGGATTTGGCTATAAATGTGGATATTTTATTCCTATTTCCTAGAATCCATTTCTACACAAAGCAGAGCTGGAATAACACCTCAGAAATTTGTTACAGAACTTTTCAATGCTCTCAGATTGATTTAATACATACCTTCATTTGGTATGGTGTAACGAGCATAATCGGGAAAGTAGTCTTCAATTTTGGATTTTCCTGCTAACACTTTCTCGGCCCAGCATGTCCTGCTTGTTCAAGAACAAGATGACCGAAATGGTCCGTAAAAACCTGCAAACGTGGTAAGAACTGCGTCAAACGTCTGAGAGCAACACATAAAGTTTCATTTGGTAATACCAGCAGTTCCACAGTAATTGGAGGAATCGGCAATGAATCTACCACGGTGTACATGTTGTTCTGT